>CM046878.1:634138257-635338257 GCA_025667525.1 Glebionis coronaria
TGAGCATGGGATGTTGTCCATGTCAATGTTTTGCTTGCTCAAGCTTGTTAGTGGGGGGGGGGGGGGGTGTGTCCCTATCTAATTTTTGTTAAGCTTGTAGCTTTGTACTTTGCCTTTTTGGCCTTTTCATAATAAATTTACATTCTTAATAAATTTACCGTTAAGAAAAAAAAGTAAGAAACTCATGTTTAAGTATTATATGACTTTGAAATATTCGATTCAACATTTTATTCTATTTGAGTGGTGAGCTATTTATTAAATATATTATTAGTTAAACCTCCTTACCGGTATGATTGGAGTTTAGTTTGTTGATCTTTGTTGTTGGCTTCACATTAAACTCGCTTTTCTTTCTTTATTTATGTATGTATTTGTAGAGTTACTTACAATCTATTGTGCTTCGACTTCACATAATAAACATACATATATACAACATACATATACAAAAACATACAAAAGGGAGTTAGTTTTACTAATTCCATATGGTAAGGAAATAGAGCCCCAAACATAATCGTTAACACACAAAAACAAATTTATATTGAAATTATCAGAAAACATAGGCGGCAATAAGAAGGCCATAACATGTGCTACATGACTCCGTTTCAAGACCAAGACTAAGCAAATGAAAGCTTGAAACAAGGAGTACGTTTTGTCTCGGCAACCCTTGGTCAAAAGCAACTTAACCAGTCGAAAACTGATCAAAACCGGCCAAACCAACCGAAAATGCCGAAATCGGCCAAAATCATCCAAACCCAAGCAAAAATTGGACTTTTGATTTCCAGTCCATATGGAACACATAGAATCCGGTAAAACTCACTTTTCACGGATTCTAGATAGATAAAACACACCTAGGAATTTGTTTGTTTAGGTTTTTTCGTGTTTTGCCAGGTGTAAAAGTTGGTCAACTAGTATTTGAAGTAGCAGTGAATGCACCGGACAAACAACATCTCGGCGGCACACCATAATATAACGGTCAAGATATGAGTTTCTCTAACAACACGTCGCGTTCTTTGATCAAAAGAACAATGATATTATTTATCCTTGGGAAGCCTAAAAATGTGAATAATATACAAAACTAAACAACAAGTATTTGACATTTCATCTATGAAACTCGTGCTTAAGTATTATATGACTTTGAAATATTTGATTCAACATGTTATTCTATTTGAATGGCGAGCTATTTATTAAATGTATTATTAGTTAAACCTCCTTACCAGTATGATTGAAGTTTAGTTTGTTGATCTTTGCTCTTGGCTTCACATTAAACTCGCTTTTCTTTCTTTATTTGTGTATGTATTTGTAGAGTTAGTTACAATCTATTGTGCATCTACTTCACATAATAAACATACATATATACAACATACATATACAAAAACATACAAAAGGGAGTTAGTTTTACTAATTCCATAATAAACATACATATACAAAAACTTAAAAAAGGGAGTTAGTTTTACTAATTCCATATGGTAAGGAAATAGATTCCCAAACATAATCGTTAACACACAAAAACAAATTTATATTGAAATTATCAGAAAACATGGGCGACAATAAAAAGGCCATAACATGTGCTACATGACTCCGTTTCAAGACCACGACTAAGCAAATGAAAGCTTGAAACAAGGAGTACGTTGTGTCTCAGCAACCCTTGGTCAAAAGCGACTTAACCAGTCAAAAACTGATCAAAACCGGCCATACCAACCGAAAATGCCGAAACCGGTCAAAATCATCCAATCCCAAGCAAAAACCGGAATTTTGATTTCCAGTCCATGTGGACCACATAGAATCCGGTAAAACACAATTTCCACGGATTCTAGATGGATAAAATACACCTAGGAATATCTTTTGTTTAGTTTTTGTCGTGTTTTGCCAGGTGTAAAAGTTGGTCAACTAGTATTTGAAGTGGTAGTGAATGCACCAGACAAACAACATCTCGGCGACACACCATAATATAACGGTCGAGATATGAGTTTCTCTAACAACACGTAGCGTTCTTTGATCAAAAGAACAATGATATTATTTATCCTTGGAAAGCCTAAAAATATAAATAATATACAAAACTAAACAACAAGTATTTGACATTTCATCTAAGAAACTCATGCTATTTCTCTCTCACCTTTTCTCTCTCTAAAAACAATGAAATTTTATTAAGTAATCATCCATTTAATTTTGATCTAACCTTTGGATCATTAATTTTATTTTTGATTATTGTTCTACTATTCCTGATCTACTTATTGATATAAATTCATCGATTAAACATTTCATTAGCTATTTTTAAAAATTAGGTATTACTATTCCTGGGTTTACGTTACACACACTTAAAAACACATACTGTTCATCTTTTACATCGTACTATTAATTCATTCATTAAACCTGTTTTTCACCATGATTCTCCTTTTCTATATCTTAGCTTGATTCGTCACTATCATCATGGTGAAACAAGATCCTCCTGTTAATGAATCTCCCCAAATGCCTCCTAGGGCTACGGATGAGATTGTTCGCACCAAGAAGGGTAATAAGTTTAGGAACAAGGAGACGGGTTTGTTTGTTGGGAATACGCAGGCTAAACAGGTGTCTAAGCCCTCTCATGATAGTTTTAAGAAGGGGGTAAACAAGAATTATGGGGGAAAGGATATTGAGGGGTTAGTTATTGATGGTAACAGTGAAGCTGGGGAGGGTAATGATGGTGGTTCGGTGGTTGGCTCAGAAACCTATAGTCAGGATTCTAGGGGTGTGAATGAATATATGACTGAGAGTGAGGTGCTAGCAGGGCTTGAAAAAGAGATTATGAATGAAATTTTTGATGAACCAAATAGGAAGAAAGGTAATGTTACTTTTAATTTTGTGAATAAAATGGATATGGTAATGATAATAGGGGTGTATTGGGTCTGATGCCAGTCCCTGTGGCAGAGAACCCTGTTTTGAACAGAATTAGTGTTGATGAAAGTCCTTGGATTATTAAGAGAGGTGAGATTTTGACAGATGGGGGTAATAGGACTGAGGTTAATCTCTCTTTGAACAATGGTGAGAGTTGGCCTAGTCTAAATGGAACAAGTGGTAATGCTAATGTTGTTGATGAGGTTGTAGTTGTAGGTGATACGATTATGGAGGAAAATCGTAGTACTAGGCTGTCTAGTGCTTTTAAGGATGCTGTGAAAGGTTTTGTGGATAGCAATAGCAATATGTTAAGAACCTTCCTGTGAAAGTGAATGAAAAAGGTATTATGAGTGCTAGTTTGGATCCGATTATTGTTGAAGGGAGTAAAATGTGGGATTTAACATTAGTCGGATACTTTGTGGGTATGAAAATGTCGTATAGAGATATAATGGGCCATTTGAGAAGAATGTGGAGGAGTTATGGTTTTGTTGAGGTGATTACGAATGAGTGCGGGTTGTATTTTCTTAAGTTCAAAACTGTAGAGGACATGCAATATATATTGGAGAATGGTCCATGGATTGTAAATGGGCTTCCATTGTTTGTGCAAAAGTGGGAACCCAGGATGTGTATGGTTAAACCTAAGCCTAAAAAGTTCCTCTATGGGTCCGTATTATGAATGTTCCATTAGAAGATTGGAGTAATGAGGGGATTAGTCGTATTGCTAGTTGCATAGGTACACCTATCATGATGGATAGGGTTACCACTTCTATGTGTGATAAAGCGTATGGAAGGGATAGTTTTGCTAGGGTGTTGGTTGAAGTGGAAGCTGAGAGAGGTTTGCCGGAAGTTGTTGAGGTTACATATGAGAAGTTGGGTAAGAAAGATGGAGTTGAGAGTTGATTATCCCTGGAGGCCCCCGGTTTGCTCTCACTGCAAGGTTTTTGGACACTATTTTGGTAATTGTTCTAAACATATTTTGAATGAGGCTGAGAAGACTAAATTGGCTGAGGAAAATGGTAAAATGAAGGTTAATGAGGTGAATCTGAATGGAAGACTGTGGGTAATAGAAAAGGTAATGGTGGTTCGGGCTATGTTAAAAATGGTCAGAAAAATAGGTTTGGTGAGGGAACAAGTAGGGGTGGGTATAGTTTGAGGGGCAGAGGTAATATGGGAAGAGGTAATATGGGTAGAGGTGGAAGGGGTTTAGGTGATCAAAGATTTAATAGGAATTACGTGGAACAAAGGTTTCAAGTTAAGAAAACGGGTCTAGGAAAGGTGTCAAATGATGGTGTTGGTAATATTGTTAAGGGAGTGAGTCAAATGGAAATTGATAGAGTGGTAAATGGTGTTAATGAAGGTACTAGTAAAGTTGTTAGAGAGAAAAGCCAAAAAGAGATTAGGAAAGAAGGTAATGAAGAAGTGTCAAGTGGTGTTGTAAACAGGTTTGCTACATTAGGGAATGAGGATGAAGTGAATAATGCTCTTGAATGGGAGAATATGAAGAGGAAGATAGATATGTGTTGTGAAATGGGATTGTTGATTTCTGTTGCTGAGAAGAATTGTTGGGATGATTCGTTAAAGGAATATTTTATCGAAAGAATGCAAGATGTGGTGAAGAAGTCGTTAGTTAATGAGTTGAAGTCTAAGATAGATATAATTAACAAACAGATTATTCATAGTAACAAAATGATAACAATTGAGTGTAAGAATGTTAGTGACAAAAAATATAGAGCTGTTATGATTGAAAAGGGATTATCTGAAGATGAAGCTTTCCAGGATGTGTATGAAGATGTGTATAATGATGAGTTAGACAGAATTAGGGTGCTTGAGTTAAGGAAAAAGTTTGCCGAAGTTGAGCTATTCTTTAAGACTGGACAAGTCTTTACCATTACTGAACTTAATAGCTGGCCGAAAGAGAAAATTGAGTTTTATAAATCATCAATTGGTGAAGCTGCTTTCAATCGTGCTTTAGAAGCTATTAGCAATAATGGTGGGAGTATGGATGAAGATTTCGCCGCTGATACGAGTAGGAATGCTCAATTTATGGCAAGTAATATTGTGACGAATGTTATGGATTCTGAGATTAGCCAGATGTAGGGTATGTCTACACCCCCTCCACCTGTTAATCATGAGCATTAAGTTAGCATCATGGAATGTCAAGGGTTTAGGAAATACCCTTAGACAAAGTGAAGTTAGGAGTTTTGTTAGGGATAATGGTATTGTATTTTTAGGTATTATAGAAACACAATTGCGAAAGAAGATGGTTAATAAAGTCTGTGAGAATGTGTTTGGTAGTTGGTCGTGGTGTTCTAACTCTGCTGAGAGCCCGAAAGGTTGCAGGATAGCTGTTGGTTGGAATACTAATATGATTGATGCTCAATTAATTTCTCAGTTTGATCAAGCTATGCATTTTTTGGTCACTTTCCTGAAGGATAATAGGAAGATATTTGTTTCGTTTGTATATGGTGAAAATTATTTGACTCCTAGGATTAGACTTTGGAACAATCTTTTTGAGCATTCTTTGGTGGTTGGGAACTGTCCATGGGTGCTTATGGGAGATTTAAATGTTATTCTTAGGACTAATGAGAATTCAAGTGGGAACTATATCAGGTTTGAAGAGAGAAGATATTTTGTGGAGTGTATGGAGATTTTGGGTATGGAAGATGTTACGAGTCGTGGGATGTTTTATACGTGGATTCAGAGAATGAGGAACCCAGAACTTGGCATTTTTAAAAAATTTGATAGGGTTATGGGAAATTCGTTTTTTGTTGACCAATACCCGTCTAGTTTTGCTAACTTTATGCCATTTTTATCATCTTATCATTGCCCTACTGTTCTATGCTTACATGAGGTAAGTGTTTTCAGGCAGAAGTCATTTAGGTTCATGAATTATATCACGGATAAGGAGTTTATAGAGACTGTTACTGAGAAATGGGGTTTAGAAGTTAAAGGTTATGCTATGTTTAGATTAGTTAAAAGACTCAAAGCTATGAAGAAGTACATGAGGAAGCTTAACAAGGATAATGGGGATGTTTTTGAGAAGGTTAAGGCCTTAAAGAAGGAATTGGAGAATGTTCAGGTTTGTCTTGAAAAGGACCCGTCCAATAGTGAGCTTAGAGAGGATGAGAGTATTTTTGCTTGTGCATACAAGCAAGCGATGATGGATGAAGAAAAGGTGCTGATGCAGAAGACTAAAGTGAAGTGGCTCAAGGATGGTGATACTAATAGCAAATATTTTCATAATGTGATTAGGGGTAGGGTGAGTAGAAACAGAATCCAGGTGGTTTATGATAGCAATGGTAAATCTTGTTATGGAGACGAAGTTGCTGAGAAGTTTGTGGAACATTTCAGTAAATTCTTTGGTACTTGTGATGAGGTTTATGCTATTGAAGACCCGGGAAGCTTATTTGTTAGAAAGCTGAGTATGAATAAGGCTGTGAACATGATCAAACCTATTTCTGAAGCTGAAATTAAAGTTGCACTTAACAGTATTGAAGACAACAAGGCTTCCGGACCAGACGGTTACACTTCAAAGTTTTTTAAAGCTGTATGAGAGGTGGTGAAGCATGATGTTTGTTCGGCTTTGAGGGAATTTTGTGCCAGTGGAAAGATGCTTGGTCAAGTTAATGCTGCTCTCATATCTCTTATCCCGAAAATTGCTATTCCTGCTAAGGTTACTGATTATAGGCCCATTTACTGTTGCAATGTTTTCTATAAGATTATTAGCAAGGTTATTACTAATTGGATTAAGCCGGTGCTTAATGATTTAGTTGATATCAATCAAAGTGCTTTTAATAGTGATAACATCTTGCTTGCTCAGGAATTTATGAAAAGTTATAATTGGGAATGTGGAATTAGGAATTGTGTGTTTAAGATAGATATCCAGAAAGCTTATGACACGGTTAATTGGAGCTTTTTGAGAACCTACCATAAGGAATTCGGGTTTCATCCAGTTATGATCCATTGGATTATGACTTGTCTTGAAACTACTTATTTTTCTGTGTGTATTAATGGTGAGACCCATGGATACTTTAAAGCTAAAAGGGGATTAAGGCAGGGTGATCCAATATCACCTTATCTTTTTACTTTGGTGATGGAAGTTTTGAATCTTATGGTTAAGAGGCAAATTAGATTAGATAAGAGATTTAAATATCATTCGGGATGTCAAAAATTAAAGGTTAATAGTCTGTGTTTCGCCGATGATTTGCTTATGTTGTGTCATGGTGATATGGTCTCTGCTTCCATACTTAGTAGAGGTCTAGATGAGTTTACCCTTTCTTCTAGTTTATATCCTAGTATGAGTAAGAGCAATGTGTTTTTATGTAATGTCCCTATGGATGTGAAGAATGACATCTTAATGGTCATGCCATTTACTGAGGGTAAGTTGCCTATTAGATATTTAGGTGTACCCCTTGTAACCAAAAGGATTACTAAGAGGGATTGCAGTTATCACTTAGAGGTTGTTCAAAATAAATTGAATTCTTGGAAAAATAAATGTCTCTCTTTTGCTGGTAGATTACAACTAATTACTTCTGTTTTATCTTCAATGCAAGTGTATTGGGTTCGTTGTTTATTCTCCCTATTGCGGTGTGTGATGATATAGATATTTTGTTAAGAAATTTTTTGTGGGGAAATAACAGGAAGACTAGTGCTCTTGTTAGTGTTAAATGGGATGATGTTTGTAGACCTAAGAATCAAGGGGGTTTAGGACTTAAGTCGATGCATAGTTGGAACATTGCGCTTATGGTAAAACACCTTTGGCATGTCATTTGTAACAAAGACACTATCTGGGTTAAATATCCAGAAAGCATATGATACGGTGTCATGGGAGTTTTTGGAGTTTTGTTTAGTGAATTTTGGTCTGCATAAGAGTATGGTAGGATGGCTTATGATATGCTTAAAGTCTGCTTCTTTCTCTGTTTGTGAATGGAGAACTGCACGGATTTTTTAAAGCATGTAGAGGGCTTAGGCAGGGGGATCCAATATCTCCATATCTATTTACTATAGTTATGGAAGTGTTTATCCTTATGTTAAAAAGGCAATTTTTTAATGAAAAGAAATTCAAATATCATTGGGGTTGTAAGAAATTAGGTATTGTCAACCTATGTTTTCTTGACGACCTCATGATGTTTTGTCATGGAGATTTGATATCCGCCTCTGTTCTTAGAAGAGCACTTGATGAATTTTGTTTAGTCTTGGGGCTTAGACCTGGAATGGCCAAGAGTACTTGTTTCTTTGGTAATGTTCCTAGTATAATGAAAGAGGAGATTAAGCTTGTTATGCCGTTCCAAGAAGGGAATCTACCAGTTAGATATTTGGGTATTCCTTTAGATGCTAGACAGATTTCTAGGAACGACTGTGGGGTTTTGCTGGATAAGGTGAAGAAGAGAATTCAGGATTGGCGAAACAAAGATTTATCATATGCTGGAAGACTACAACTTATTACATCTGTCCTTAGCTCCTTAAGTGTCTATTGGGCGTCTATTTTTGTTCTACCTATTGGTGTGTGTAATGACATCGATAAGGTTATGAAATGCTTCTTATGGGGTGCTGATGGCAAAAAGGGCTATAGACATAGTGTAGCATGGAAGGAAGTATGTAAACAGAAATATGAGGGGGGCCTGGGGCTTAAATCTCTTCATGAGTGGAACAAGGCTTTGATGATTAAGCACATTTGGAATATTTTCAGTTATAAAGACTCTATATGGGTTAAATGGGTGAGACTGAATTGGCTCAAAGGAGATAATTTTTGGCCGGTTCGTTGCATTCAACATATCTCTTGGTGTTGGAAACAGCTATTGCTATTGAGAGATTTAGTGAGAAGGTTTATCCAAATGAAAGTAGGTAATGGAGAGCGGTGCTTCTTTTGGTCGGATAGTTGGCATAATGGTCAACCTTTGAGTTGTTTGGTTGACCAGAATCATCTTGATAAAGACTGTGTTGCTAGACGTACTAAAGTGGCTGATGTGATCTATGAGGGGTGTTGGAAGTGTCCTAGAGGATGGCTCTCTAAATTCAAAGATGCCCTTAATTTCCCTGTTCCGACTGTTAATGCTGCTAAGGAGGACAAAGCTGTGTGGGTTGACAAAAGGGGTGTGGAGAGTGTGTTTAGTAGTAATGAAGCATGGAAAGGCATCAAGTCTGATTCTGTTAAGGTCATATGGTTTAACATTGTTTGGTTCTCGCAGTGTGTTCTGATACATTCTTTTGTTCTTTGGTTGGCTGTCAAAGGGAGGCTGAAGACTCAAGATAGACTAACCAGATGGCTGAACTTTGCTGACATACGCTGAACATTTTGTAATGCTTGTAAGGATTCTCACTCACATTTATTTTTTGACTGTGATTTCCCTAAGAGATTATGGGAACGGTTGTAACACCCCCAAATTTATACAACTTAGTACAGCGGAAGACTAGTTGGTGTTACGGGATAGCACATTACTCACATCATAGACAACGCTTAAAAGTCGCGTCGTTTTAATAATAAAGCATTTACATTCATAAACATCAAAGTTACATAGGTCCCAAGTCATATTATTTCATACAAAGTTTTACAAAGTGTTTGAATGGAAATTATAATTTAAGTGCGGGCCATGAATTCTTGTTGTCTTCCCGAGAATTACCTTCAAGTACCTGAGACAAAACATGTTAAAGAAAAGGTCAGCAATAACGCCGACTGAATTCATAGAGTTTAATAAAATCCATCAATATAATGTCAGTATAGAATTAATACTGAAAATCATTTTGTCTAAATCATTGTAATAGGCCATAAAATAGCCAAAGTCATTTTATACAAATCTTCATCAAAATCATAATATAGGCGTTTGCCTTAAAAATCATTATACGAGCCAATGTCGTAAAAACATCATACAATACGTCTTATGATGTTGTATGAAAATAAAAACCGTTATGTGAATATGGTTATGAAAACCAAAACACGAACATAATATCAATAGTATGACCCTGTATTGCTAGTCAGGCAATACATCGTAATTCGGTGCGTCTAGTAGTATTTTGTTAGTTGGATTATTATAAGCCGCATGACATTCTTACCTTACTAAACGAAACAACGGGTAGCTAGCCCGAATCTCAATTTGCCCATCTAAATTAGCGTGTCGTCACAAAGGTCACGCTATGGAAATCTTCTCATACATAAATTCGCTTACCAATCAATGTGGCACGACGGGGATCAACCGTCAAGGCGCGAACTGGGGTGATCGTTCCCAAATAGTACTATTATATGCACAAGCGTCTACCAAATCCCGGTAGTTCACAATTCATGCTAATGGGACTTTTAGTGACATAACCTAACTTTAATAATCCATTTTATTTCATCTATCGGGTCCTTTAATCATTTATCGGGTCATACAATCGGGTCATACAATCATTCGGGTCCAAATCAATAAACAAACAATCGGGACAAATGGTGTCCTATTTTATAAAAACTAACATGTTATCTCCCTCGTGGGTTTATAAAACATTTCATTAAAACATTTAAAAGAGTGAGGCTATGAACTCACGTTGATGTGGGAAAGCGGGTTATCGGCAATTCGGACGTACGGTACGTGCTTCAATCACGGAAACCTAGACAAATAATACTCGTCTTAGACTCATGTCCAATAACTTTATAAAAATAACAATTATGTATACATATGATGATTTGATATATATGATGATCAAGTGGGTTTACATATTCTCATTTGCTCATTTTAGTGTTTACGTATTGGTAACTTCTTACTAGTTTACTAGTTTTACCTATTTATCTTTTTTAAGTCCAATAAGCTTAGTATAAGTTCTTTAACTTGTTTTGATCCATTTTATACTTATATGATCAGTATCTATACTTTCCATGTTGGGCCCAAATGGGTTAAGCCCAATAAGTTCTTTTTATAAGTGTTTAACTTATTTAGTCCAATTATTAGTCCAATATGCTTACTTAGCTCGTTAATGTCCGTATGTCCTATAGTTCGGGTTTTATCAGTTTTTACTTGTATTAGATACTTATATATCAGTATATGACTTTTAAAAACTTTACATTAGACGGGTTTGATCGTCTAAGTTTTAATTGGCGAAAAACGTTAATTTTACGGTAATAGCCGAAAAAGTCGTAAAAATCAAGTTTATAGTTTTTATTACTTATAAGTATTAATCCACTACCATTTTTATAATTTATCTATTTATTTAATCTTTTACATATTAATATAAATAAAATTCATAAGTTAGTGGGTTTTAATTTTACATTTTATACTATATAATTTTGAGTGCTTATATAATAGTAATAAACATTAATTCTCAAAATCTGATTTTTATTTTCATCTTCACCATTTTTATCATATCTAGAGTTCTATAATGAATTAGAAGCTCATTTTTGGATGGAATGATCTTCATATTATGTGCTACATTTAACTTAGTTATAGCTACTTCTCATTTTAAGTTTATCTATGCTTAACAGTCCCTACAAAACAGCTTATTCAGATTAGCACACTCATCTTGTTTTGATCATATCTCACTCATTATAATGATTCCATTGCATGGCCAACTCTCACATGTGTATAACATCTTGTACTTACTGTAAATGGATTTTACCATGCAAGTTTATCAGTTCAAGTTTTAGTTACATACTGTTTTTATACAACCAACAAATTAATCATGATTTTAGCCTTGTTTCTTATGGTTATTAATCTTTTTAAGCATATTTATCAACACTTGATTCCCACACAACATTTTTATCATCATATATTCATCATATACATAAACAACAAGAAAGAAAATACATTTGTTCTTTACAAAAATAACAAGAGAAAATGGAGAGGATGATCTTCTTTACCAACCAAGAGTATATCTTGTTTTTGGAAGACAAGAACTTGATGAACACCAAAAGTAACTCCAAGATCATCAAACACCAAGAATATAAGTTGAGAAATCAGCCCTAGGACATAAGAAAATCACCTCCTTTGTTGTTAAAATGGCCACCAAATGATCAAGGCTTCAAGGTAACTCCATGATAGAGCTAGATAACATGTATTTTGTGGCTAGAAAAGAACAAAAAGGGGTGTGTGTTCTTGAAAGTGGACGGCAATGGTGGTGTAGTTGAGAGGATTCTGAGTTGGTTTGCATGTGTGAAATGATGGTATGAGAAATGGCTAATGGTTTTAGCTAGTGAAAGCTTAAAGTGTAAGCTTAGCTTACACTTGTAAGTTGTAAGCTAACATGATGCCACATCCTTAATGTGGTGTCATGTTGTGCCGTCCCATGTGTGCTAGTGGGGTGGGATAATGTAATTTGTCCCACCTCACTAATTTACGGGTACTCCTCGATTCTAGTTCTCTCGATTTGCGTGCCCTCGGGTCGTTTCACGAAAAACGTTTTTATAATTTATGAATCAACGTCACAAAACGAATCCAATAAAAATTGTCTCATCAAAAACGGAGTTCGAAAACGTAAATACGTAATCCTAAGGTTTCCAGTTTAGTCGTAAAGGACGTTAAAATAAAATCGTAAGTCCTAATCTGTTCTCGTAAATTTGTGAGTTTGTGAACCAACACAAATTTGAAATCTCAAAATAATATTCACGGACAAATTTATTTTCTGAAATGTCGGACTGTCACCAAAAACGGGGTATGTAAACGTAAGCACGTAACGTAAAATCCTCTGGTTTAGACGTAGTCGACGCTACTTCAAGACGTAAATCCAAATTACTTCCCAAAAATAAGTGAGTTCATATTATAACATTAAAATAATGTTTTTAAATAATATTTGAGAATAAAATATCAACCATAAATTGACAGATTGTCTCAGCATTTACCCCTAAACAGGATCTTTGTCCTCAAAGATCATCTTACTACTCGCTTCTTATAGAGTTAAAGCCATGTGGGTAATTCCTCCACATTCGGTCTTTTCTCACAAGCGTAATTCATTACAATACGCGAGTTTCATCAAACCTAACTACGGGAATAAGATCAGGCTAAATGTTGACTTACTTTCTCTATCCATGATGTTCATGGGTTTCTGATGAATGCAACTTTTCGCCGATCAAAACTTTATCAAGAAGTGATCAGATTCTCATTTGATAGACATTCCATCAAGTTCGATATTCGAATCATAATTCACGCAGCTCTTGAAGTCCTAGGGTAGATCCAGCTTATATGCCTTTCAAACCAATCTTTTTACATCATCTCAATAGTCCCATACAATGGGGACTTATATCCCATGATCTTTCAGATCATCAATTCATTTTTACATGGTTAAAATTTTTTGCATAACTTCGCTACCCATCTGGCACTTCAAGATCTACATTTCATATTCACATAACCTCTTGCCCACTACCGGCAGTCAATAATCAAACCCTAATTTCAACAATCATTTCAGGTCTCGCGGGTTGAGTATTTTGTAAGGTTAGGTTTGTCGTCATAGAAAACCTTAAACCTAAAAAACATGTCCAACTCACAGTGGGTGTATGTCGGGTGTCTTCATCCCAACTCCTGCTTACAGATGCTCTAATATTTAAATCTTAACAAGATTCGATCTCGATCCTAATACGATAGTTATCAATGATAATCTTTCCTAAGGAAAGCGATTATACGGTTTATTACTAAAGGTCAATCATTCAAACATAAAATAGCACTTATAGTATTTTGTATCGCTACTTTACCTCGTCCCTTCGATTTGGGGTGGTAAATAGTACTCTCTTCAAGATTCGTTCTCAATGACTCCTGAGCAAATCTCATGAAATTCGATGCGAAGCGAGGATCTTGATAGAGATGATCGATACGGCATACCATGTCTACACAACTCCTTTAAATACGAAAGATTCAATTTCTTCATCAAGAATCCATCATTAACAGGAATGATATTAGCAGATTTGGTCAGTCTGTTGACGATGACCCAAATCGAATCAAATTCAGATGATGACCTTTGCAATAGCTAGACGTTTACTAATGTATGAGGCGATGTATGCCTTCATAATTTGCCATCAGTATAACTTCTTCAGATAAAGATACATTTAGTCAGAAATGACAGGAATAGAATACTTATACTTACAAGATTCCAACATAACTATATCTCACAATCTCCATATTTAGGCAACCACAAGTGGCCTTTAAAACATTTAACGCTATCGGCTTCTCAATTCTAATGGTTCACATTAGCCGTGAACCACTTTTATTATCTATATTATCCTTTTTATAAGTATCGGCTATATTTTAAATTGTTCGGCGATTTATTTTGCACATTAATTATTAAGAAATACATCGTAATTGATTCTTCATATTTTCTACATAATGTGTCAGTAATTACGTTCACCTTCCTTCATATTTTCTAAGTTTCAGTTTCGTTTCAGCTATCATTTTTATCAGTTTTGCTTAATCCGATGTTTAAAGCGTCGATAATTATTACAACTAATTAAATAATAAATATTTAATTTTTATGAAACATAACATAAAAATTTTAAATTTTTCTTAATTCGACCAATTATAAAAATGTTCAAAATAAATTTGAATTTAATTAACAAGACTTTTGTTGATTTATCAAAAATAATTAGTAAGATCCCTAAACGTTCGAAAAATCTTTGTTTATATTTTGGTCAAAATTTTCTTAGTTTGAAAAGCAAAAATTGTCATTTCAAATTTTAAGTCATGGTTTAACGGTTTCCTTAATTCTTCTTAAGATGTCTAGAAGTATACACAAACATTTACCCCTAAACAGGAGTTTAGTTAAATGATTTGTGTATAAGGGAATAATCCCTTAAAAATACTTTGTTAAAACATTTGTCAAAACATATTTCCATTTTCTTTTTGGTAAAACCCAAAGCCTTAATGGTTCCAATTTTTGAAGAGTCAATATAGATTCCATTATCTATTACTCACACGGTCAATTAGTATAAAGGATTTAGTCTTTAATCACATGTTAAATATTTAAGGTACAAGTTTTCATTGTTCGGCCAATTTAGGGCAGTCTATAACTAATTATTAACTCGTTCTTATTCTTATAAACAAATATATGGTTCTTAATGATCACAAGCATGAATTTATCAAATTACAGCCTACACAAGTGATTCACCAATTTTTATGAATACTACATGTGTATTAGTCAATCCAAACGACATCACGTGAAACTCATAATGTTTATTACAAGTACCGGATGTAGTGATTGGAGTAGATAATCTTTTTCGCAGATGCGAAGTTGATGATAACCATGCCGTGGATCAAATTGCTAGAACCTTGTAAATGATCGAACAAATCTTCCATTTCGAGTTATGGATATCGTTTTCGAGTGTCAATTTACTCAGTTCACAGTAATCTATAAATATAAGGAGTGATAACACCATAGCTCTCCATGATGACGAGCTCGGTAGAATAAAATCTTTCTCCGACAACTCTCTCAGTTGTACAATAATTCCTTTAATTCAGATGGTGCTGACATACAGTGCACAAGCCACAGGTGCAGCACCGGGAATATAATCAGTACCAATTTCAACTTGCCTTAATGGCGAAAGTCTAGGTAATTCATCAACAAATACTTACTAAAGTTTCAAATAACAGAATTATCTTTTAATAGATTCATATTAGGTTCTTTCTAGATTATAATATCTATGACTAATTCACAACCATTCACGGTATAATTTTAAGTCTAAATCAGGATATGGTCATCCATCAAGAATTATTTAGATCACCTTTGATAATCAACATCTTATCTTTTAAGGGGATTCTACTCGAGTTCCCATCGATTAAGACAATGTCGTCATGTCATAATCAATCAATCCATTCTACTGGAATTATCAACTTTCCAGTTTCATTACCGTTGATAAGATGTGAACTTCTCAAAAGACTAATAATAACTCATAATCCTTCACAAGTTCAAGGATATATGGAGACATAACTAACCTTAAAAGAGTAAGGTTAACGCATAATCTATGCGAGAGAATTTCGAATCAGATGCAGACGAAAACATTTAACGAATATGAATATATCCCATGTTTTCATAATTTGAGTACGCATTCGAAGCTCCTCGGATCGTTACCCAGGTCATTCAAATGAAATCAAATCAGAAGAAATGATAGGAACGTCGATACATCCAGTCGGGTATCAACACTCGGTAATCAGATACTTTTCCTAAGAATCTCACTACGGGAGAATTTGGACAAGAAAGAATTGTCAATTGTCAAATAAGACAATTTCCACAGATGAGTAAATTCGACTCAGAAGAATAGATGCTACAGGCACATATGTAGGTGTCCCTAACACTATGTCCCTATTTTTCACTTCTTGCAGATCTCATGAATTTTAATCTTCCACAATCTTCAAAGAAAATTTAGTGTTTATTCATTAGTTTTATGGTGACTACTAATCAGTCTTGCATGGTCCATTCCAAATTGTATGTAGGTGCGCTACTATATATAATTTCAAGATTAACGATGCAATGCTCAGTTCGTCAAAATTTTATCATAATGTTTATAATAAAAACACTTTCATGCTTAATTCTTAAATAAGAATCAAAAATAAATTTACAAAGATTTTCTTTGTTGTGAAAACAATTAAGTTTTCTAAGGTGTTTTATAAACAACTTCATTTCGATAACAATCACTTACAAATCTCACTTTGAATACTCCTTATAGTGATGAAATTTCAATTTTTCTCAAGGAATACCGTTTTAACTTATAAAACAATGAGTGATCTGCAAAAGAGTGATGAAAGCTTGTTCACCGAGAACTAATGAGTGATCTGCAAAAGAGTGATGAAAGCTTGTTCACCGAGAACTAACTACAATATGATAGGAAATGAGCATTAGCCAAATAATCATGAGGTTCATGACCTCGATGGCACTCAGGAATACAAAGAGAATAATCCACAACGTAACTCAATTCAAGATGAGTACTTGTTCAATGGTTGCATCACTAATGCGAACATTAGGATGAAGCAAGAAAAGATAGATAACATCGATATATGTAGAATTTAGCAATCAAAGGTAGTCTTTTTCATTAATCACAAACAAGTCAAAATTGTACCGTAACACATTACGTGTCACTATGTCATACAATTCTCAGAACTCATCCTACCAACTGATATCTCAGTTAAGTTAGGGATTTTTAAAAGATACCACAATGAATACTAACCTACAAGAGTCACTAGGTGTCCCACCTGTCCCGGAAGATCCATCGGTCCCAATTCAGAAGAAGATTTCTTCAATTTATTAATTGGACACTGGGCATCCTCGTTAGTGGACAATGGCCTAGGAACAACACTTAACACGATCTAACAATCATTTAAAACCTTATAGTTCAATCATAGGACTTAATGACTTCCTCTTAACAATCTCATATTCCATACGGGTTAAATTTTACTTTATTCAAGTTTTAACCAATTTATACTCAATTCGATATCCTACCTCATTTTCCAATACTTTCAATCTTATTTATAAACCTTAATAGGGCAATAAAAGCTCGATATGATCAACACTTTAATTCCAATCCTATAGCTCTTACAACAACAATTATCAAATGAGTCACTAGTATGAAATGACTCACACATTCAGTTAGACTTCTCGGAAAGGTATTAGTGGCATGAGGCTTTTGGGTAATGGTTCCAATGACAGCCTCAAGTGCAACATTCACCCTTTTGATTTCAAATTTAAGAATTGGATGACAACGAATCAGATGACATCTTTCCAGGTGATAACGTTTTGTCAAACTCCACTCTATAAGGAAAGCTCGTCATGACATCGATATCAGATTTAATCTCGCCGATTCTTTTTCAATATCACAATCAACTAATATCTACATTTCTACGAATATCAACCATTTGTTGGGATCATTAATATCCACAACTTGGTTTAGATCTAGGATAGCTAGAATTCCTACGAGAATAGCTTCGATTGATTTGCTAGGGGAGTTAGGGTTACTTGTGACAATCTACGTCGTATAAATACCTCGTATAAATATAGAAATAATCATCAATCAATCATGTAATAAAATTACATCATATATATAATCCAAGTATATATATATATATATATATATATATATATATATATATATATATATATATATATATATATATATATATATTAAAATAACACTTCTCAGTCTGGCCTTGTCGGTAACTCGGGAATTCTTCGGCACCGTTATAGTCAAAAGATTTTTAGACATTTTTAGAAAAATGTTTATAGTTAAAAGATTTTGAAATGTTTTATTCAAAACCTTAGTTTTAAAAATCTTTCGTTCTCTATAACGAGAGCTCTGGTACCAAACTATAACACCCCCAAATTTATACAACTTAGTACAGCGGAAGACTAGTTGGTGTTACGGGATAGAACATTACTCACATCATCGACAACGCTTAAAAGTCGCGTCGTTTTAATAATAAAGCATTTCCATTCATAAACATCAAAGTTACATAGGTCCCAAGTCATATTATTTCATTCAAAGTTTTACAAGGTGTTTGAATGGAAATTATAATTTAAGTGCGGGCCATGAATTCTTGTTGTCTTCCCGAGAATTACCTTCAAGTACCTGAGATAAAACATGTTAAAAGAAAAGGTCAGCGATAACGTCGAGTGAATTCATAGAGTTTAATAAAATCCATCAATATAATATCAGTATAGAATTAATACTGAAAATCATTTTGTATAAATCATTGTAATAGGCCATAAAATAGCCAAAGTCATTTTATACAAATCTTCATCAAAATAATAATATAGGCGTTTGCCTTAAAAATCATTATACGAGCCAATGTCGTAAAAACATCATACAATACGTCTTATGATGTTGTAAGAAAATAAAAACCGTTATGTGAATATGGTTATGAAAACCAAAACACGAACATAATATCAATAGTATGACCCTGTATTGCTAGTCAGGCAATACATCGTAGTTCGGTGCGTCTAGTAGTATTTTGTTAGTTGGATTATTATAAGCCGCATGACATTCTTACCTTACTAAACGAAACAACGGGTAGCTAGCCCGAAACTCAATTTGCCCATCTAAATTAGCGTGTCGTCACAAAGGTCACGCTATGGAAATCTTCTCATACATAAATTCGCTTACCAATCAATGTGGCACGACGGGGATCAACCGTCAAGGCGCGAACTGGGGTGATCGTCCCCAAATAGTACTATTATATGCACAAGCGTCTACCAAATACCGGTAGTTCACAATTCATGCTAATGGGACTTTTAGTGACATAACCTAACTTTAATAATCCATTTTATTTCATCTATCGGGTCCTTTAATCATTTATCGGGTCATACAATCGGGTCATACAATCATTCGGGTCCAAATCAATAAACAAACAATCGGGACAAATGGTGTCCTATTTTATAAAAACTAACATGTTATCTCCCTTGCGGGTTTATAAAACATTTCATAAAAACATTTAAAAGAGTGCGAGGCTATGAACTCATGTTGATGTGGGAAAGCGGGTTATCGGCAATTCGGACGTACGGTACGTGCTTCAATCACGGAAACCTAGACAAATAATACTCGTCTTAGACTCATGTCCAATGACTTTATAAAAATAACAATTATGTATACATATGATGATTTGATATATATGATGATCAAGTGGGTTTACATATTCTCATTTGCTCATTTTAGTGTTTACGTATTGGTAACTTCTTACTAGTTTACTAGTTTTACCTATTTATCTATTTTAAGTCCAATAAGCTTAGTATAAGTTCTTTAACTTGTTTTGATCCATTTTATACTTATATGATCAGTATCTATACTTTCCATGTTGGGCCCAAATAGGTTAAGCCCAATAAGTTCTTTTTATAAGTGTTTAACTTAGTTAGTCCAATTATTAGTCCAATATGCTTACTTAGCTCGTTAATGTCCGTATGTCCTATAGTTCGGGTTTTATCGGTTTTTACTTGTATTAGATACTTATATATCAGTATATGACTTTTAAAAACTTTACATTAGACGGGTTTGATCGTCTAAGTTTTAATTGGCGAAAAACGTTAATTTTACGGTAATAGCCGAAAAAGTCGTAAAAATCAAGTTTATAGTTTTTATTACTTATAAGTATTAATCCACTACCATTTTTATAATTTATCTATTTATTTAACCTTTTACATATTTATATAAATAAAATTCATAAGTTAGTGGGTTTTAATTTTACATTTTATACAATATAATTTTGAGTGCTTATATAATAGTAATAAACATTAATTCTCAAAATCTGATTTTTATTTTCATCTTCACCATTTTTATCATATCTAGAGTTCTATAATGAATTAGAAGCTCATTTTTGGATGGCATGATCTTCATGTTATGTGATACATTTAACTTAGATATAGCTACTGCTCATTTTAAGTTTATCTATGCTTAACAGTCCTTACAAAACAGCTTATTCAGATTAGCACACTCATCTTGTTTTGATCATATCTCACTCATTATAATGATTCCATTGCATGGCCAAATCTCACATGTGTATAACATCTTGTACTTACTGTAAATGGATTTTACCATGCAAGTTTATCAGTTCAAGTTTTAGTTACATACTGTTTTTATACAGCCAACAAATTAATCATGATTTTAGCCTTGTTTCTTATGGTTATTAACATTTTTAAGCATATTTATCAACACTTGATCCCCACACAACATTTTTATCATCATATATTCATCACATACATATACAACAAGAAAAAAAATACAGTTGTTCTTTACAAAAATAACAAGAGAAAATGGAGAGGATGATCTTCTTTACCAACCAAGAGTATATCTTGTTTTTGGAAGACAAGAACTTGATGAACACCAAAAGTAACTCCAAGATCATCAAACACCAAGAATATAAGTTGAGAAATCAGCCCTAGGACACAAGAAAATCACCTCCTTTGTTGTTAAAATGGCCACCAAATGATCAAGGCTTCAAGGTAACTCCATGATAGAGCTAGATAACAAGTATTTTGTGGCTAGAAAAGATCAAAAAGGGGTGTGTGTTCTTGAAAGTGGACGACAATGGTGGTGTAGTTGAGAGGATTTTGAGTTGGTTTGCATGTGTGAAATGATGGTATGAGAAATGGCTAATGGTTTTAGCTAGTGAAAGCTTAAAGTGTAAGCTTAGCTTACACTTGTAAGTTGTAAGCTAACATGATGCCACATCCTTGATGTGGTGTCATGTTGTGCCGTCCCATGTGTGCTAGTGGGGTGGGATAATGTATTTTGTCCCACCTCACTAATTTACGGGTACTCCTCGATTCTAGTTTTCTCGGTTTGCGTGCCCTCGGGTCGTTTCACGAAAAACGTTTTTATTAATTATGAATCAACGTCACAAAACGAATCCAATAAAAATTGTCTCATCAAAAACGGAGTTCGAAAACGTAAATACGTAATCCTAAGGTTTCCGGTTTAGTCGTAAAGGACGTTAAAATAAAATCGTAAGTCCTAATCTCTTCTCGTAAATTTGTGAGTTTATGAACCAACACAAATTTGAAATCTCAAAATAATATTCACGGACAAATTTATTTTCTGAAATGTTGGACTGTCACCAAAAACGGGGTATGTAAACGTACGCACGTAACGTAAAATCCTCTGTTTTAGACGTAGTCGACGCTACTTCAAGACGTAAATCCAAATTACTTCCCAAAAATAAGTGAGTTCATATTATAACATTAAAATAATGTTTTTAAATAATATTTGAGAATAAAATATCAACCATAAATTGACGGATTGTCACAGCGGTTAAAAGTAATGGCTAAGCTTGATGATGCTCCCAATGCCTGGCCCCAAGTTATATCCTTTTTGGTTAATATTGTCCCCAAGAATTCTATTTGGAGTATTATCCAAAGATTAACTTTGGGCGCCATTATTTACTATATATGGTAGGAAAGGAATATTAGGTTTTTTGAAAAAACCTTTAGGTCTAAATAGCAATTATTTGGGATTAACACTAACTCGGTTAAGACTAGAATCATGAGTGTTAATATTAGAAACACGTTGGATGTGAGAACTGCTTCAAACATCCGGGGGTTTCCTGTTCACAGAGATAGTATGAATATTAAGGATTTTTCTAAGTCTAAGGATATAGATGGCGAGTAACATTACTTTTGGTTGGGTCAGTTGGTCTTATGGTGGGACTGGCTTTTGGGACTGCAATAGAAGCTGGATTCAGTCTGGTCTAATACCTGCTGTTACAGGTTTCATTCATTACTATTTTCTATCTGTTAAGTTATTATTATTAAGGATATTAACTCCTTATTTGATGAGGAGTCTAGGGGGACTTTTGGTTGGTTTGAGTTTGGGTTTGATGTACTATTAGTGGACATAAGTTACTTGTCAGAGGGTGAGTGTTATGTCTCCCTAGAGCGTGCTGAAAGATGCGTCGTCTAGGCTTGATATGGTATTTCTCTCTTTGATGGGTCCTTATGTACAGTTTTTAGGTGCCAAACCCTGTCTGATGCTTTCACCCCCATGTATATACCTATTGCTTGGTAAGTGTCATGAATCCATAAGCATGTT
Source organism: Glebionis coronaria (assembly GCA_025667525.1). NCBI lineage: Eukaryota > Viridiplantae > Streptophyta > Magnoliopsida > Asterales > Asteraceae > Glebionis > Glebionis coronaria. Next base: position 634,160,579 of record CM046878.1, read on the forward strand.
TTAGGTATCTTTTGCATCAATTTGGGATTTCTTAGGATGCCTGCACTCTTTTTCTTTAATGGGGTTTTTCCCACTGGGTTTTCCCTTTTAAGGTTTTTAAGGAGGTGGGGTCTTGGGAAGAAAGCTACTCTGGCTATCCCAAGTTATTGGTTAGAGGTTTTGCATTTCTAGTGTGGCGTTTTGCAGGTTATCTATTGCTTGCTTTCCTTTCTGCTTACTATAGGAATGGTGTATTGTGATGGATTAGGCAACTTTGGTTGGCTCCAGAGTTGCTCATGGATTCAGAAGTATGCCTTCTTGTGGTGAGTAGTGGGACTTATGGTATGCCAGTGGGAACACAAATGACTTGGTCTAGTTCTTGATTAAGTATAGTATAAACTTAGTATCTTGTCTTTTGGTATTAAGTTTTGATGTATAGTGAGCATGGAATCTGTCCATTGCCATTTTGTTTTTTGTCTGCCACATCTAACTAAGTTAGGGGTTTGTCCTATTCTGGTTAGCTTTTGTGCTTTTTGACTCTGTTTTATGTTTTTCTTCAAGTGCTTAATAAAATTTTACCTTTAAGCAAAAAAAATGATTGGAGTTTTGTTTGTTGATCTTTGTCTTGGTTTCACATTTAACTCGCTTTTCTTTCTTTATTTGTGTATGTATTTGTAGAGTTACTTACAATCTATTGTGTTCGACTTCATATAATAAACATACATATATAAAACATACATATACAAAAACATAAAAAAGGGACTTAGTTTTACTAATTCCATATGGTAAGGAAATAGAGTCCCAAACATAATCGCTAACACACAAAAACAAATTTATATTGAGATTATCAAAAAACATAGGCGACAATAAAAAGGCCATAACATGTGCTACATGACTCCGTTTCAAGACAACGACTAAGAAAATGAATGCTTGAAACAAGGAGGACGTTTTGTCTCAGCAACCCTTGGTTAAAAGCGACTTAACCAGTCAAAAACTGATCAATACCGGTCAAACCAACCGAAAACGCCGAAACCGACCAAAATCATCCGAACCCAATCAAAAACCGGACTTTTGATTTCCAGTCCATATGGACCACATAGAATCCGGTAAAACTCAATTTCCACGGATTCTAGATGGATAAAACACACCTAGTAATTTTTTTATTTAGTTTTTGTCGTGTTTTGCCAGGTGTAAAAGTTGGTCAGCTGGTATTTGAAGTAGTAGTGAATGCACCGGACAAACAACATCTCGGCGGCACACCATAATATAACGGTCGAGATATGAGTTTCTCTAACAACACGTCGCGTTCTTTGATCAAAACAATAAGGATATTATTTATCCTTCGGAAGCCTAAAAATGTGAATAATATACAAAACTAAACAACAAGTATTTGATATTTCATGTAAGAAACTCATGCTATTTCTCTCTCACCTTTTCTCTCTCTAAAAACAATGAAATTTTATTAAGTAATCATCCATTTAATTTTGATCTAACCTTTGGATCATTAATTTTATTTTTGATTACTGTTCTACTAATTCCTGATCTACTTATTGATATAAAATTCATCTACTAAACACTTCATTTGCTATTTTTAAAAACTAGTTATTACTATTCCTGGGTTTACGTTACACACACTTAAAAACACATATTGTTCATCTTTTACCTCGTACAATTAATTCGTTCATTAAACCTGTTTTTCACCATGATTCTCATCTTCTATCTCTCTGCTTGATTTGGTATCGTTATCATGGTGAAACAGGAACCTCCTGGTATTGAATCTCCCCAAATGCCTCCTAGGGCTACGGATGAGATTGTTCGCACCAAGAGGGGTAATAAGTTTAGGAGCAAGGAGACGGGTTTGTTTGTAGGGAATACGCAGTCTAAACAGGTATCTAAACCCTCGCATGCTAGTTTTAAAAAGGGGGTTAATAAGAATTATGGGGGAAAGGATATAGAAGGGCTTGTTAATGATGGTAATAGTGATGCTGGGGAGGGTAGAGATGGTGGGTCGGTTGATTGCTCTGAAACACTTAGTCAGGATACTAGAAGTGTTAATGAGTCATTAACTGAAGGTGAGGCCTATGCTAGTATTGAGCAAGAGGTGATTGATGAAATGTTAAGTGAGCCTCAGAAAAAACAAGGTAATGTTATCTTCAATTTGGCTAATAATAGTGATAAATATGGTAGTGAGAATGGTGTGTTGGGATCTATGCCAGTTCCTGTGGTTGAGAACCCAATTTTGAGTAAGATTGTTATGGATGATAGTCCTAGAATGCTTAAGAGGGGTGATAAACTGATTGATGGGGGGAACAGGGCTGAGGCCAGTTTTTCTTTTAATAACAGTGAAAAATGGCTTAGCCTTAAGGTTTCTAATGGTAAGGGTAGTGAAGTAGAGAATGTTGTTGTTATAGGTGATACTGTTATGGAAGAAGGTACTAATAATGTGTTATCGAATGCGTTTAAACAAGCTGTTCAAGGTTTTGTGGTAAATAATAGTAATATGCTTAAAGCTTACCCTATAAGTGTGAATTCTAAGGGTATAGTGAGTGCTAGTTTAGATCCTGTGGTGGAAGTAGGAAGTAAGAAATGGGAGTTAACATTAGTTGGGTATTTTGTTGGTATGAAGATGAACTATAGGGATATTATAGGACACCTTAGAAGAATGTAGGGGGGATATAATTTTGCAGAGGTGATCACTAATGATTGTGGGTTGTATTTTCTTAAGTTTAAAACTGAAGAGGGTATGTAATATGTGTTGGAGAATGGTCCTTGGATTGTTAATGGTTTTCCGTTATTTGTTTAGAAGTGGGAACCGGGTATGTGCATGGTTAGACCTGAACCTACTAAGGTTCAGTTGTGGGTTAGGATTATGAATATCCCTCTTGAGGCTTGGTGTAATGAGGGAATTAGTAGAATTGCTAGTTGTATTGGCACCCCTCTTATGATGGACAGAATCACTACTTCAATGTGTGATAGGGCGTATGGGAGGGCTAGTTTTGCGAGGGTATTGATTGAAGTTGAAGCTGAGAGAGGTTTACCGGAAGTAGTAGAAGTGACATATGAGTTGCTGGGTAAGAAGATGGAATTAAGAGTGGATTATCCTTGGAGACCCCCGGTTTGTTCTCACTATAAAGTTTTTGGGCATTATTTTACTAATTGTTCCAAGCGTGTGTTGAATGAGACTGAGAAGGCGAGGACTGTTGTTGATAAGGGTAAGGCTAAGGTGAATGAGGGGAGTCAAGGTGATGAGGAAGGTTGGAAGGCTGTTAACAATAAAAGGGGTAATAACAATAGTGGAGTGGTGAATAGTGACCAACAGAGCAATTTTGGTACAAGTACAAGTAGGGGTGGTTATAATGTACGTGGTAGAGGTGGAATGGGTAGGGGTGGTATGGGTAGAGGTGGAAGAGGCTTGGGGGATCATAGGTTTAGTAGGGATGGAGTAGAGCAAGTTTTCAGGTTAAGAAGGCAGGAAATGGAGATACAAATAAGACCAGGGTTGATATTGCTGCTAAGGATGTTAGTCGTATGGATATAGATAAGGTTGTGAATGGTAGTAAGAAGGATAATAGTGATGTTGTGAAAGGGAGGGTAACTAAATAAAATAGAAAGGAAAGTAATGAGGGGGTTAGAAGTGAAGATCATAATAGGTTTGCTGCATTAGGTGATGAGGAAGGAGTTGATTAAACTTTAGAGTGGGAGAATATGAGAAGAAAGATTGATATGTGTTGTGAAATGGGAGTGTTGATATCTGTGGTAGAGAAGAACTGTTGGGATGATGCGTTAAGGGAGTATTTTATCAAGAAAATGCAAGAGGTGATTAAGAAGGCATCTGTTAGAGAGCTTAGGGAAAAAATCAGCCTTTTGAATAAGCAAATTATTCATAGTGATAAGATGATAGCGATTGAGTCTAAAAATGTTACTGATCAGAAATATCATGCACTTATGATTGAGAAAAATCTAGAAGAGAATGAAGCTTTTCAAGAGGTCTATGAAGAAGCATATAACGATGAAATGGATAGGATTGTTGTGCTTGGTTTAAGGAAACAATTTGCTGAGGTTGAACTGTTTTTCAAGACTGGTCGAGTGTTTACGGTTAAAGAACTGAACTCTTGGTCAGAGGCGAAGATTGAGTTTTACAAGGCTTCAATTGGTGAAAAGGTCTTTGAACATGCATTGCAATCTATTAATAATAGCAATAATGGTCATATGGAGGAGGATGTAGCTGAGGATACTAGTGCTAATGCATAATTCATGGCAAGTAATATGGTCTCAAATGTGATGGATACTGATTTAAGCCAGATGCAGGGTATGACTGCACCACCCCCTCCGGTTTAGATATGTGTACGAATATTGCTTCATGGAATGTTAAGGGTTTAGGTAAGACCCTTAGACAGAATGAAGTTAGAAATTTAATTAGAGATAGTAATATTAGTTTTATGGGAATTATTGAAACACAACTTAGAAAGAAATTGGTGAATAAGGTTTGTGATGAAGTGTTTGGTAGATGGGCTTGGTGTTCGAATTCTATAGATAGTCCTAAGGGTTGTAGGATTGCTGTGGGGTGGGACACTAATACCATTGATGCTAAACTGATACCCAATTTGACCAAGTGATGCATTTTGAGATTACGTTTATAAGAGAGAATAGGAAGATCGTTATTTCTATAGTGTATGGTGAGAATTATTTGACTCCGAGACTTAGACTTTGGAATAATCTTGTTGAGCATTCTGTGATTGTTGGTGATAGACCATGGGTGCTCATGGGTGATTTTAATTTCATTCTGAAGACCAATGAAAATTCTAGTGGTGTCTTTGTTCGTTTTGAAGAGAGGAGAGATTTTGTGGATTGTATAGATCAGGTAGGTGTTGAGGATGTCACGAGTAGAGGTATGTTCTACACTTGGGTCCAAAGAATGAGAAATCTGGAGCTTGGTATTTTTAAGAAATTAGATAGGGTTATGGGGAATGAAGGTTTCTTTTATAAGTATCCGGCTAGTTTCGCTAACTTTAAGCATTTCTTATCTTCTGACCACTGTCCTGCTATCCTTTGTTTGCCAGAGATTGAGGTGTTTAGGCCTAAATCTTTTAGGTTTATGAATTATATTATGGATAAAAAGGAGTTTAAGGAGATTGTAAAATATGAGTGGATGATTTAGGTTAAGGGTTGTGCTATGTTTAGGCTTGTCAAGCGTCTAAAATCTTTGAAGAAATTTACGAGGAAACTTAATAGAGATAATGGGAATGTTTTGACAAAGTGAAGGCTTTGCGGTTGGAGCTTGAACAAGTTCAGATTAACATGGAAAAGGATCCTAATGACAGAGACTTAAGGGAGGTGGAGAGTATTTTGGCTGGTGCTTATAAACAGGCGATGATTGACGAAGAGAGGGTCCTTATGCAGAAGACAAAGATAGAATAGCTTAGGGATGGTGATACTAACAGCAAGTATTTCCATAATGTCATTAGAGGAAGAGTGAGTAAGAACAGAATTCAGGTTATTTATGATGAGGAGGGTACTGCTTTGTATGGGGAGAAGGTTGCGGAAAGCTTTGTCAAGCATTTTAGCTCTTTTCTTGGTACATGTGATGAGGTCTTTGATATTGAAGATCCGGGTAGCCTGTTTGTTAAGAAGCTTAGCATTGATCAAGCTGTGAACCTCATAAAGCCCATTTCTGATGATGAGATCAAGACGACGCTTTCCAGTATTGATGATAATAAAGCTTCGGAACCGGATGGCTATAAATCGAAGTTCTTCAAGGCGGCTTGGGAGATTGTGAAGTTTGATGTTTGTAAGGCTGTTCGTGAGTTCTTTACCAGTGGTAAGTTGCTTGGGCAGTTTAATACTACACTCATTTCTCTCATTCCTAAAATTGTTATCCCTGCTAAGGTTACGGATTTTAGGCCTATTTCTTGCTGTAATGTTGTTTATAAGATTATTAGCAAAGTTATTACTAATAGGCTTAAAGTTATTCTTAGTGATTTAGTGGACTTGAACCAAAGTGCTTTCATTCCGGGTAGGCTCATTAGTGATAACATTCTGTTGGCCCAGGAGTTTATGAAGGGCTAAGGGTGGGAATGTGGGATTAGGGTTTAAAATTAACATTCAAAAAGCTTATGACACGGTTAGTTGGAAGTTTCTGAAATGCTGTCTTAGAGAATTTGGGTTTCATCCGGTTATGGTTCACTGGATTATGACATGTCTTGAATCTGCTACTTTTTCAGTTTGTGTCAATGGGGAAACTCACGGTTTTTTTCAAAGCTAAGAGAGGCCTTAGACAGGGTGACCCTATCTCACCTTATTTGTTTACTCTGGTTATGGAGGTGTTAAATTTAATGGTTAAAAGGCAAATTAGTCAAGACAAAAGGTTAAGGTATCATTCGGGTTGCCAAAAGCTTAGGATTAACAGCCTTTGTTTTGTTGATGACCTCTTGATGCTTTGCCATGGGGATACGGTTTCTGTGTCTATTCTTAGAAGGGGATTGGATGAATTCACCATGGCTTCGGGTTTATACCCTAGTATGTCTAAGAGTAATGCCTTTTTTTGTAATATCCCTGAGGATGTTAGGAATGATATTCTTATGGTTATGCCCTTTACTATAGGAAAGATTTCTATAAGATATTTAGGTGTGCCTCTTGTTTCCAAGATGATTACTAAAAGAGATTGCAGTTATTTGCTTGAGGTGGTGCAAAACAAGTTAAATAGTTGGAAAAATAAATGCCTTTCCTTTGCGGGCAGGCTGTAGTTGATTGCTTCGGTCTTGTCGTCTATGCAGGTTTATTGGGGGTCCCTGTTTATTCTCCCCATTGTTGTTTGTGATGACATTGATAGGTTGCTTAGTAATTTTCTTTGGGGCAATAATAGGAAAACAGGGGCTTTGGTTAATGTCAAATGGGAAGATGTGTGTAAACCAAAGTGTCAAGGTGGCCTGGGTTTAAAATCTATGCATAGTTGGAATAATGCCCTCATGGTTAAACATTTGTGGCATATTTTATGTGATAGGGACTCAATTTGGGTTAAATGGGTCAAGCTTCATAAGATTAAGGGTCAAAACATTTGGGACATTAAGTCCATTAGGGGCATGTCATGGAGTTGGAAGCATATTCTGTCCCTTAGAGATATGATCAAAGACTTTGTTTTTGTTAAAGTGGGTAATGGTAAAAATTGTAATGTCTGGTTTGATAAATGGCATGCTAGGGGACCTATTAGTAGAGTTATTGACCATAACACTATTGAGATTGCTGGTCTATCCATTAAGGCTAGGATTATAGACATGATTAGTAATGGTAGCTGGAACATGCCAATCAACTGGTTGGCTGAATTTGGTGGGATTCTGGATGTTCCGGTGCCAGATATAGTAGAGGAGAAGGATGATGTGACTGTTTGGTGGGATAAAAAGGGTAATGAACGTAGATTTAGTGCTACTGAAGTCTGGAAGAACCTTAGGTTTGATTGCCCTGAGGTGAGTTGGCATAGGCATATATGGTTCTCTCATTGTATTCCGAGACATGCTTTCATCTCATGGTTAGCCATTAAGGAAAGTCTCAAAACAGAGGATAGGCTGGCTAAGTGGTTTAATGCTACTAGGACGGGTTGTTTTTTATGTGGTGGTAGTAGTGAATCTCATAGTCACTTGTTTTTTGCTTGTAGCTTTTCTAAAAGAATTTGGGAGAGACTTAAGCCTATGGCGAGAATGGATAATGTGAGTAATGTATGGCCAAGTGCAATATCTGGTCTTACCAGTTTCCCACCTAGTAATAATATATGGAGCATTGTTCAAAGGTTAGTTTTTGGCGCTTGTGTATATTATATTTGGCAGGAAAGAAACAATAGATTGAATGGTCTTGCTCATAGAGATGTTACGAATGTAGTTAAAATGGTTACTAATACTATTAGGCTAAGTTATTAACTCTTAGAGTGAAGCCTTCTGCTAGTGTTTTAAAAGTTGCGGATATTTGGAATGTGAGTATGAGTAAGGGTATGGATCCTTGTAGTAATGTGTGTTTTACTAGTAAGGATCCTTAAGACATTTAATAGGTGTTGCGTTTGATGTTGTGTGGGTTGTCTGGTCCTTTGGTGGGACTGGATTATGGGAGAGTAATAGAAGCTGGAACCATTTATGCCTTGTGTATGACTTAGCAGGGACTAATGCAATTGTTTGGAAGTTATGATTTTATGCAGGATGGCTGAAGCTAAGGTCTTTCATGGATGTTGGCTTACATTTGGTAAGGGTCTGGATGTTGGTATCTGTTTTGTTGACAGGTATGACTTGGATCTTTTATCCTTATTATATGAGGATTTGGGTGGACAGGTTTTGGTTGTTTTCGGGTATAGTTTGATGTGCTATTAGTGGGCTTCTGGGTTGTTCTTTGGAGGGTGTGCTAGGCCTTCTAGAGCGTGCTGAAAGATGTGCCGTCTAACAAGGTTCTAGTACTCTCTTCTCTGTTTTAACTCTTAGTCCAATTTTTTAGATTCCAAACTTGGTTATGTGATGCTCTGTCCACCCTTGTAAACTTTATACCTGTTTAGTGTCGTGACGATATGTATGTTGGTTTACTGCATCTGGTTGAGAGGATTCATTGCTTTGTTGTACTCTTTCCCCTCCCTATGGTTTCCCACTGGGTTTTACATAGTGAAGGGTTTTGAGGAGGCAAAAAGCATGATGTGCTACTCTGGCACCTCTCCTATTATTCTTGTAATTGAAATCTGATGGCGGTTTGAGTAAGTTTCCTTTGCTTACTTTGCTTGGGTCAATGTTTGTATGTGGTCTTTTCCATGGGGGATGGATTGGTATGCTTGGTTACTTCCCTATGTGGTTGAATCAAGTATGCCATGTATTCTGAAGTGGTTTCCACACCATGCATTGAACAAGTGTTTTATTGGAGTGCCATGGATTTGCAGATGCTTGGTTTTGCTTAAGGAATCAAGTTTTTTGAGGTATGGGAAGCTGCTAGTTTATGTCCTTTCTAGTTGCTTAAGTTTCTGTTTAAGTATTGAGCATGGAATCTGTCCATGGCCTTTACTAAGTTGTGTTGTATGTTGGTTATGGAATTGAGCATGGGATGTTGTCCATGCCAATGTTTTGTTGTGCTCAAGTTTTTTGGCTTGTAGCTTTGTACTCTGCCTTTGTGGCATTTTCTTAATAAATTTACCATTAAGAAAAAAAGTAAGAAACTCATGCTTAAATATTATATGACTTTGAAATATTCGATTAAACATTTTATTCTATTTGAATGGCGAGCTATTTATTAAATCTATTATTTAGTTAAACCTCCTTACCGGTATGATTGGAGTTTTGTTTGTTGATCTTTGGTCTTGGTTTCACATTAAACTCGCTTTTCTTTCTTTATTTGTGTATGTATTTGTAGAGTTACTTACAATCTATTGTGTTCGACTTCACATAATAAACATAAATATATAAAACATACATATACAAAAACATACAAAAGGGAGTTAGTTTTACTAATTCCATATGATAAGGAAATAGAGTCCCAAACATAATCGCTAACACACAAAAACAAATATATATTGAAATTATCAAAAAAACATGGGCGGCAATAAAAAGGCCACAACATGTGCTACATGACTCCGTTTTAAGAACACGGAGAATCAAATGAAATCTTGAAACAAGGAGAACGTTTTGTCTCGGAAACCCTTGGTCAAAAGCGACTTAACCTGTCAAAAACTAATCAAAACAGGTCAAACAACCGAAAATGCCGAAACCGGCCAAAATCATCCAAATCCAAGCAAAAACCGGACTTTTGATTTCCAGTCCCTATGGACCACATAGACTCCGGTAAAACTCAATTTACACGGATAATAGATGGATAAAACACACCTAGGAATTTTTTTATTTAGTTTTTGTCGTGTTTTCCCAGGTGTAAAAGTTGGTCAGTTAGTATTTAAAGTAGTAGTGAATGCACCGGACAAACAACATCTCGGCGACACACCATAATATAACGACCGAGATATGAGTTTGTCTAACAACACGTCCTGTTCTTTTATCAAAACAACAATGATATTATTTATCCTTGACAAGGTTAAAAATGTGAATATTATACAAAACTAAAAAACAAGTATTTGACATTTCATGTAAGAAACTCATGCTTAAGTATTATATGACTTTGAAATATTAGATTCAACATTTATTCTATTTGAATGGCGAGCTATTTATTAAATCTATTATTTAGTTAAACCTCTTTGCCGGTATGATTGGAGTTTTGTTTGTTGATCTTTGCTCTTGGTTTCACATTAAACTCGGTTTTCTTTCTTTATTTGTGTATGTATTTGTAGAGTTACTTACAATCTATTGTGTTCGACTTCACATAATAAACATACATATAAAACATACATATACAAAAACATACAAAAGAGAGTTAGTTTTACTAATTCCATATGGTAAGGAAATAGAGTCCCAAACATAATCGCTAACACACAAAAACAAATTTATATTAAAATTATCAAAAAACATGGGCGGCAATAAAAAGGCCATAACATGTGCTACATGACTCCGTTTCAAGACCACGACTAAGAAAATGAATGCTTGAAACAAGGAGTACGTTTCGTCTCGGCAACCCTTGGTCAAAAGCGACTTAACTAGTCGGAAACTGATCAAAACCGGTTAAACCAACCGAAAATGCCGAAACCGGCCAAAATCATCCAAACTCAATCTGTAAAACCCGCATGCTTTTACCATGAATAGTACCCTTAATATCGTACGTGCTAGATTAAAACTTTCCTTTTATAGTATGATTACGATGACATGTTAGGATTTTACGTATTACGTACGTGTTAGAACACGATAAGTATTTACTATGCACGAGCACGTAATAATTATTTGACAATAATTAATCACGAGCATGCGATCATGAAATCATGAACGTAATTAAATCATGAACTATTATTTATTACGTATATATATTTATTACGAGCGTATATAAATATGTTAGGTCACGGTAATTATTTAACAAGAACACATTAAACGCGAACACAAATAAACATGAACGAACAATTAAACATCGAGACACGAAAAACGGTACGGGTACCCCATGTGGGGCCCCTACCCGCGGCAACAAGGAAAATATGGGCCAAGCCCATCTCAAATTTCACTAAAGAGAGGTTAAGGGAAATTAACTAGTCATTTTCACTTTACAGAAGATTTAACAAAAAACCTAAAAAAAAGTTTTTCTTCTCCTCCTCTTTTCTTTTTTTGGCCGCCGAATACAAACACACCAAAGGAGGTGATTGTTTGATTTTTGATCTTGGTTTTGGTGCAAGTGTTCGTGTTTGTTCATCCTCTTTTAGATCCACGCATTCGGTATATGTTTTTTACCCTTTTTCTTTTTGATTTGATCTAATAATTAATTAAGAACAAGATGTTTTTAAAACCTAATTAAAAACATAGATCTAACATGAAAATGGTTTTTGGAGAAATCAAAAAGGGTGTTTTAGGGGTGTTTGTTTTGGCCGGCGCCTAAACCGAACCCCAAGGGGGTCTCGGTTTGGCTACTCGACCACCACCGAGACCATATGGTCCCGGTTGGGTGGTGTGGGTCCCACGACAGCAGCAAGACAAGGGGAACCCCGAAGTGGTTCGGGGTATGGTGTCGATTTCATGTCCGGTTCATGGTTTCTAGTCAAGATCCGGTTCACGGTTCATGTTAAGATTATTTTTTTTATAATCATATGTTAAATTAAATTAATAAATATGACATGATTAATTTAATTAACATGACTTAGGTTATATTAATTATTAAAATTATGAAATTATTAACCTAAGTATTTTATATTTTCTAGACTTATAATTAATTAATTATTTAAAAACCATGGTTATAATTAATTAACATGACTTAGGTTATATTATTAATAAATAATAATACATGTTTTAACCTAAGTATTTAACTTTATTTAATTAAAAACATGATATACTTTAATTAAATATTTTAACCTATAGTTTATTTTAATTACATGAAATAATTAATAAACTATACATTATATCATTATGACTTAGAAAATAATCATGAAAACACTTAGTTTTATATACTTAGCTTATTTAACCAGTTTATATCTAATTATGGAAACTTTCTATTTTTAGAAACTTATTTAAATAAGGCAGCTAATCTATTTATGGAAACTTTCTATTTTTAGAAACTTATTTAATTCAAGCAGCTAATCTATTTATGGAAACTTATTTAATTAAGGCAGCTGATCTATTTATGGAAACTTTCTATTTTTAGAAACTCATCTATTTTAAGCAGTAATTCTATTTTTGGAAACTTTCTATTTTTGGAAACTTTCTATTTTTGGAAACTTTCTATTTTTGGTAACTTACTATTTTTGGAAACTTTCTATTTTTGGAAACTTTCTACTTTAGGAAACCTCCTATTTTTGGAAAGTTACTTATTGTTACACAGTAAGTATAATAATACATGAAATACCAGAAATACTTAATCAGAGTAAACAGAATATATGATAAACACAGTTTAAGGCTTAAAATAGTAAAACATGATATGAACATTAAAATAAGCTAAGACATGACATAAAACCAGTTAAGTATTTAGTAAGCATATACTTATTCATGTATGTATTTATGTAGCATTAGTGATACGGAAGTAGGATTCCTCTCAGTTCGTCTTCTTCGTTCACTGGACATAAGGTACGGATTCCCGTCCTTTCAGTATGGACATTCTTTCCTTATTAGGATTCCCCGTATGCAGCCAAATGTTTTCCCGTAGTATAAGTTTATATGTTTGATTTGATTATGTTTACTTTAGAATACCTATAGCCATATACATGCATGACCAGTTTCACCTAGTTATGGAGGTACCATAACCATAACATTAGAGGCACTGATGTTATGACTTCACCAGGCGGAGTGATTGCTCGTGGCGTTCCTTCAGCTTTTGGCCATATTATTATTATATTTATCATGTGGGGCGTATGGGTGCATCCTAGTTACATGTTTTCAGTCATGATTTCATGGTGAATGTGGTGTGTGCCTTGCATCCTTCACAAGGAGCTGATCCCTCCTACCTAAACCAGAATATTAAATTAGAGGCAGCTCCTCTAATTTGCATGATGAGGTCACCCCTCCAAGTATTCATGCACGGTGGATTTTCATGACCTATATTGGCTAATGGTAAAATATGTTACACAGTTTTTACAAGATAAATATAAGGCTTTTAAAACTATAAAACCAGTTTTATCAAGACTTAACCAGGTTACTCGGGACTTAGTTTCTTCCGCTGTTATATGTTATATGTTATATGTTATATGCTTATCCTATTCATGCTTTATTGTACATCCGTGCACTGAGCGTATTGCTCAGCCGTTTTCCTTTTCTATGTTCCCAAAACGACAGGTACTCAGGGACGCTCGTAGACTTTAAGCGTACGTGCATATGGACTGGAAACTTTCTAGCCTTTCTTTACTTTATGCATTATCTTTCCTTTGATACATTTGCTATGGACATTGTTTAGTCCTTTCCTTTACTATACTTATGTTTGTGTGTGATGAGCTTTACTTTTGGACTACCGATGTTTGATTCCGGTATTTTCCTTTTATGGTCATGTAATGTTTAGACATTTTTCCTTGTATGCTTTGATGACACGCTATAATTACGCGTGGCATTCCATTATCAAAATGGGGTGTTACAATTATGGTATTAGAGCCAATTCTTCGACCTGTAGGCTCTCAAAATATGACCTGTGATTAGTGGGTAGTCACTATGGTCTTCCTAGAACTGACAGTTGTTTTCATGCATTCATCATTTTTATGCATACATATATATGTTATTTTCGCAGATTTATGACTAAGTAATGGTTGGTACAGGACTGGCCCTATTTAGTCGCATGTGTTTTATCAAAACTTTTAAATTCGGGACCGACCCATAGGCGTCCCCTCGCTATGTCTTTTGTTTTGGGTGAACTGACCATAGGCGTTCACTCTCGAGCATACAAAAGTTTTCATAAAACTGCATCATGCATTCATACACAAAATTTTCTTGCATAAAATTTTTCTCTTGAAATTTTGGTATAATTTTTTTTTCATGTATATATATTTTATGTTTTGATCTGTTTAATCATATGTTTTATGTTATTCTGTCAGATGGTTCTCACACGCGAACAGGAACAGCTCAATGCTACAATTCAAGCAGATATGCAAGCTTTGCTTCCTCAACTGAGGAACGACATCAGGGCTGAAGTTCAAGCTGCCAACAATCAGCAGCATAATCAGGCACCTCCTCTTCCTCCTCCAGTGACATTAGCAGTATGGCTGGAGAGATTCAACAAGCTCCGTCCGCGAGCTTTTGAGAAAACAGATAGCCCCAGTGATGCTGAAAGTTGGTTGGCTCACATCGAGAAGATTTTCAATGCTATGGGTTGTGACCCTGCATATAAGGCGAGGTTGGCATGCTATCGGTTCGAAGGCGATGTGTTAAATTGGTGGTTAGCATTGATGCAGTCTGAGGGTGGTGACGAGTGGGTTGCTGGTTTGACTTGGGCTTAGTTCAAGGACAGGGTGATGGAGCAGTTCTTTCCCAAGGTTGAGCAAGACAAGCTCAAGAGAGAGTACCATGAGATCCGACAGAGAGCTGGGGAGAATAGCAACGAGTTTAGGCAGCGCTTTCTTCGCTTAGCTGGTTTCCTTGGTGCGGCAGCATGTACTCCTGAAGAGCATGCACACCACTTTAGGTGGTCTCTTCGCACATCGGTCGCAAACAACCTGGTGTGTGCTACGTTCAACACTGTAGCACAAGTGGCCGATGCAGCACGTAAGCTGGAGATGCTGCAGGAGAGAGATGAGTTCAGGAAAGCTGAGAGACCCGACAAGAGGTAAACATTCGTATTCAAGCGATGATCAATCCGTATTCTTTCCATATATGTCAATTATTCATCTCTTTAAAATGTATCTTCTAGGCAGAAAACTGGGGACCGGTCTCAGCCGGCTACTCAGAAGCAGCCTCATCAGCCCAAGGGAAACGGTCAGACTAATGACCGTTCTGCTACGGATAGGCGTGGCGGTAATTGTAATTACCGTAACAACGTCGGACACTCCAATAGCAGCAGGTCCTAATACTTACGTATTTCCTTATGATTTCATGTTATAACTCATATTCTGACACTTTAGCAAAACTTCTACCAGGAACCATGGAAACGGTAGGGACTAGAACCAGAGAGGTACACAGCCTAGCAGTCCAGCTATCACTGGTATTCAATCTTACGATTATCCGCATTGTCCTTTGTACCCTATTATCATGTCTTATGTAAAATGTTTTATCAGGTTCCCAGCTAGCCAGAGCACCTGTTGGAGGATTTACTCATCCTCTTTGCTCTACTTGCCACCGTAGGCACCCAGGGCCATGTCGCCGTAACACTGACGCGTGCTTCAAGTGTGGTCTTCCTAGCCATATCATGAAGGATTGCCGTAAGGGCGAGATGGAGGGTACATCGGGACATGCTGATTCCAAGCCGCCTCCTACTACTGGCCGTGTCTACACGACATCTCGAGACCAGGCCAACAAGTCTACATGTACCATCACTGGAATCTTGTATATGTATGGTCAAGCTGCATGTGTTCTTTTCGATACGGGTGCTACTCACTCGGTTATTTCTACTGCTTATGCTAAGAACATTAGGATGCTCCCCATGCCACTAGAGAATAGGATTACTATTTCCACGCCTTTGATGGACTCTGTATTAATCACCCATGTATACAAGAGTCTTCCCCTAGAATTTAACGATAAGGTTCGACCTGTTGTCGCACTTCCGCTGGACATGAATGACTTCGACATGATTTTGGGCATGGATTGGCTATCCAAGCATCATGCTACCATAGATTGCCATTCATATCGAGTTATCTTCGTTGATGTTAATGCACCAGAGTACATTCATAATGGGTTCATACCCGGACGGTCTGTACAAATCATATCTACCTTGCAAGCCCGTGTACTATTGTCACATGGCTGCGAGGGTTATCTAGCTACGGTTCACGACATGGATGTTGAATCTCCATCAATTCAGGATCAACCTATAGTGTCGGAATTCCAAGATGTTTTTCCAGCAGAACTTTCGGGCATACCACCTGCACGAGAAGTGGAATTCAGTATCGAGCTTATTCTAGGAGCTGAACCAATCTCCAAGGCTCCTTATCGCATGGCTCCCATTGAGCTAAAAGAGCTGAAGGATCAACTGCAAGAACTTCTTGAACGAGGTTTCATTCGACCGAGTGCATCTCCATGGGGCGCACCGGTCTTGTTTGTTAAGAAGAAGGACGGCAGTATGCGTCTTTGCATAGACTATCGCGAGCTCAACAAGATTACTATCCGGAATAGGTATCCACTACCACGTATAGACGATCTGTTTGACCAACTTCAAGGGGCCAAACACTTCTCCAAGATTGATCTTAGGTCAGGCTACCATCATCTACGGGTTAAGGAGCAGGATATCGCCAAGACAGCTTTTCGTACCCGCTATGGCCACTACGAGTTTGTAGTTATGCCATTCGGCCTGACAAATGCTCCAGCAGTGTTCATGGATTTGATGAACAGAATCTTCCATGAACTTCTGGACAAGTTCGGCATTGTCTTCATCGATGACATCCTGATTTTCTCAAAGTCCAAGGAGGAACACGAAGACCATCTTCATACAGTACTACAGATTCTTCGCCAGAAGCAGTTGTATGCTAAATTCTCCAAGTGTAAGTTCTGGTTAGACAAGGTGGTATTCTTAGGTCACATTGTATCAGCAGAAGAAATCACTATGGATCCAGCGAAGGTTGAGGCCATTACTAAGTGGCCAAGGCCGACATCAGCGACGGAAGTTCGCAGTTTCTTAGGCTTAGATGGCTATTACCGTAGGTTCGTGGAGAACTTTTCCCTCTTAGCGCTACCATTGACCAAACTGATGCGGAAAGGGGAGAAGTTCGTCTGGACTGAAGAACGAGAGAAGAGCTTTGAAGACCTGAAGCAGAAGCTAGTATCTGCACCTATTCTTACTCTCCTATCTGGTACGGGTGGATTTCAAATCTACAGTGATGCATCAGGGAAGGGACTTGGCTGTGTTCTCATGCAACATGGGAAAGTGATCGCGTACGCTTCACGGCAGCTTAAGCCTTATGAAGAAAATTACCCCACGCATGACTTGGAACTTGCTGCAGTCGTGTTTGCATTGAAAATATGGAGGCACTACTTATATGGAAAATTATGTGACATTTTCACGGACCACAAGAGCTTGAAGTATATCTTCACTCAACGTGAATTGAACATGAGGCAGAGGAGATGGTTAGAGCTGTTGAAGGATTATGACATTAATCTACAGTATCATCCCGGAAAGGCAAATGTAGCAGCAGGTGCTCTTAGCAGGAAGTCCGGAATGATCAACGGCATTAAAATTGAAGAGGAAATCATAAGAGACTTGGAGCGACTTGACATCGAGATCATGCTACGTGGACAGCACGGTTACTGGGCTAATCTTAGAGTAGAACCCGAGTTACTCTTTAGATCAAGGAAGCTCAGAAAGATGACGGAGAAATCTGGGCGATAGTACAGAATTTGGAGAATAAGACAGAATTCCGAGTAGATGCAGATGGTATCGTATGGCAGGGCACGAAACTTTGTGTTCCTGATGACCAAGAACTCCGGGAAGCCTTGTTAGCTGAAGCTCATAGCTCCCCATTCTCTATACATCCTGGTTCGACTAAGATGTACCATGACATCAAGCAGTACTTTTGGTGGAGTGGTATGAAACAGGATGTGGCTACTTACGTCTCCAAATGTCTGACCTGCCAGCAGGTTAAGATCGAGCATCAGCGATCTGGCGGTCTCCTTCAACCGTTAGATATTCCAGAGTGGAAGTGGGACAAAATCACCATGGATTTTGTTACCGGTCTTCCGCCCACCAAGAGGAAGCACGATGCAATTTGGGTTATCGTAGATCGACTTACCAAATCAGCTCATTTCTTACCGATCTGCAAGGAAGATCCCGTAAGTAAACTCACCGATATGTACAGAAGAGAGATCATGAGACTCCATGATGCACCATCCAGTATCGTCTCAGACAGAGATCCTCGTTTCACTTCGCGATTTTGGAAGAGTCTGCAGAAAGCTTGGGGTACACTACTTAAGCTTAGCACGACTTTTCATCCTCAAACGGACGGACAGTCGGAACGAACTATTTAGACATTGGAGGACATGTTGAGGTCATGTGCGTTGAAATGGACGGGTGATTGGGACGATTACATCTGTTTGGTGGAGTTTGCATACAACAACAGTTGGCACGCAAGTATCAAGTGTGCTCCTTTCGAGATGTTGTATGGCAGGAAGTGTCGCGCCCCAATTTGCTGGGATCAGGTTGGCGAGCGAACACTTGAAGGACCAAAAATCATAGAGATGACCAGTGAAAAGATCGCAGTAGCTAAGCAGAAACTTCAGGAAGCACGGTCACGTCAGAAGAGTTACGCCGATAAGCATCGTAGGGGCATACATTTTAACGTAGGAGATCACGTCTTCCTTAAGGTTTCGCCGGCACGTGGTGTTAGACGCTTCAGGATTAAAGGGAAGCTCAGTCCTCGTTTCATCAGACCGTTTGATATCATTGAACGAGTCAGTGAAGTATCTTACTGGTTAGCGTTACCTCCGCAGCTTTCGCATGTGCACAATGTGTTTCATGTGTCCTTACTCAGAGGGTACCAGTATCATCCCCTTCACATGGTTCAGTATCCACTGGAACAAATACGTGAAGATCTCACTTTCATAGAAGAACCCGAACGAGTTCTTGACAGACAAGAACGAGTCATGAGAAGGAAGACGATTCCATTCGTCAAAATCCTATGGAGGGATCATACCAAGCGGGAAGCCACTTGGGAAACAGAGGAGTCTATCCGGGCTTCTTACCCTCATTTCATATTTTGAATTCGGGTATGTTCTTCTTTTCCAGTTTACTTTTTCTATAATTCGGGGACGAATTCTTTTTAGGGGGGAAGAGTTGTAAAACCCGCATGCTTTTACCATGAATAGTACCCTTAAGATCGTACGTACTAGATTAAAACTTTCCTTTTATAGTATGATTACGATTACATGTTAGGATTTTACGTATTACGTACGTGTTAGAACACGATAAGTATTTACTACGCACGAGCACGCAATAATTATTTGACAATAATTAATCACGAGCATGTGATCATGAAATCATGAACGTAATTAAATCACGAACTATAATTAATTACGTATATATATTTATTACGAGCGTAAATAAATATTTAGGTCACGGTAATTATTTAACAAGAACACATTAAACGCGAACACAAATAAACATGAACGAACAATTAAACATCGAGACACGGAAAACGGTACGGGTACCCGATGTGGGGTCCCTACCCGCGGCAACAAGGAAGAGATGGGCCAAGCCCATCTCATATTTCACTAAAGAGGGGTTAAGAGAAATTAACTAGTCATTTTCACTTTACAGAAGATTTAACAAAAAACCTAAAAAAAAGTTTTTCTTCTCCTCCTCTTTTCTTTTTTTGGCCGCCGAATACAAACACACCAAAGGAGGTGATTGTTTGATTTTTGATCTTGGTTTTGGTGCAAGTGTTCGTGTTTGTTCATCCCCGTTTAGATCCACGCATTCGGTATATGTTTTTTACCCTTTTTCTTTTTGATTTGATCTAATAATTAATTAAGAACAAGATGTTTTTAAAACCTAATTAAAAACATAGATCTAATATGAAAATGGTTTTTGGAGAAATCAAAAAGGGTGTTTTAGGGGTGTTTGTTTTGGCCGGCGCCTAAACCGAACCCCAAGGGGGTCTCGGTTTGGCTACTCGACCACCACCGAGACCATATGGTCCCGGTTGGGTGGTGTGGGTCCCACGGCAGCAGCAAGACAAGGGGAACCCCGAAGTGGTTCGGGGTATGGTGTCGATTTCATGTCCGGTTCATGGTTTCTAGTCAAGATCCGGTTCACGGTTCATGTTAAGATTATTTTTTTATAATCATATGTTAAACTAAATTAATAAATATGACATGATTAATTTAATAAACATGACTTAGGTTATATTAATTATTAAAATCATGAAATTATTAACCTAAGTATTTTATATTTTCTAGACTTATAATTAATTAATTATTTAAAAACCATGGTTAGAATTAACAAATTAACATGACTTAGGTTATATTATTAATAAATAATAATACATGTTTTAACCTAAGTATTTAACTTTATTTAATTAAAAACATGATATACTTTAATTAAATATTTTAACCTATAGTTTATTTTAATTACATGAAATAATTAATAAACTATACATTATATCATTATGACTTAGAAAATAATCATGAAAACACTTAGGCTTATATACTTAGCTTATTTAACCAGCTTATATCTAATTATGGAAACTTTCTATTTTTAGAAACTTATTTAAATAAGCCATCTAATCTATTTATGGAAACTTTCTATTTTTAGATACTTATTTAATTCAGGCAGCTAATCTATTTATGGAAACTTATTTAATTAAGGCAGCTGATCTATTTATGGAAACTTTCTATTTTTAGAAACTTATCTATTTTAAGCAGTAATTCTGTTTTTGGAAACTTTCTATTTTTGGAAACTTTCTATTTTTGGAAACTTTCTATTTTTGGAAACTTTCTAATTTTGGTAACTTTCTATTTTTGAAAACTTTCTATTTTTGGAAACTTTCTATTTTAGGAAACCTGCTATTTTTGGAAAGTTACTTATTATTACACAGTAAGTATAATAATACATGAAATACCAGAAATACTTAATCAAAGTTAACAGAATATAAGATAAACACAGTTTAAGGCTTAAAACAGTAAAACAAGATATGAACATTAAAATAAGCTAAGACATGACATAAAACCAGTTACGTATTTAGTAAGCAGATACTAATTCATGTATGTATTTATGTAGCATTAGTGATACGGAAGTAGGATTCCTCTCAGTTCGTCTTCTTCGTTCACTGGACATAAGGTACGGATTCCCGTCCTTTCAGTATGAACATTCTTTCCTTATTAGGATTCCCCGTATGCAGCCAAATGTTTTCCCGTAGTATAAGTTTATATGTTTGATTTGCTTATGTTTAATTTAGAATACCTATAGCCATATACATGCATGACCAGTTTCACCTAGTTATGGAGGTATCATAACCATAACATTAGAGGCACTGATGTTATGACTTCACCACGACGGAGTGATTGCTCGTGGCGTCCCTTCAGCTTTTTGCCATATTATTATTATATTTATCATGTAGGGCGTATGGGTGCATCCTAGTTAAATGTTTTCAGTCAGGATTTCATGGTGAATGTGGTGTGTGCCTTGCATCCTTCACAAGGAGCTGATCCCTCCTACCTAAACAAGAATATTAAATTAGAGGCAGCCCCTCTAATTTGCATGATGAGGTCACCCCTCCAAGTATTCATGCACGGTGGATTTTCATGACCTATATTGGCTAATGGTAAAATATGTTAAACAGTTTTTACAAGATAAACATAAGGCTTTTCAAACTATAAAACCAGTTTTATCAAGACTTAACCAGGTTACTCGGGACTTAGTTTCTTCCGCTGTTATATGTTATATGTTATATGTTATATGCTTATCCTATTCATGCTTTATTATACATCCGTGCACTGAGCGTATTGCTCAGCCGTTTTCCTGTTCTATGTTCCCAAAACGGCAGGTACTCAGGGACGCTCGTAGACTTTAAGCGTACGTGCATATGGACTGGAAGCTTTCTATCCTTTCTTTACTTTATGCATTATCTTTCCTTTGATACATTTGCTATGGACATTGTTTAGTCCTTTCCTTTACTATACTCATGTTTGTGTGTGATGAGCTTGACTTTTGGACTACCGATGTTTGATTCCGGTATTTTCCTTTTATGGTCATGTAATGTTTAGACATTTTTCCTTGTATGCTTTGATGACACGCCATAATTACGCGTGACATTCCATTATCAAAATGGGGTGTTACACAATCAAAAACCAGACTTTTGATTTCCAGTCCATATGGACCACACAGAATCTGGTAAAACTCAATTTCCACAGATTCTAGATGGATAAAACACACCTAGGACTTTGTTTTATTTAGTTTTTGTCGTGTTTTGCCAGGTGTAAAAGTTGGTCAGCTGGTATTTGAAGTAGTAGTGAATGCACCAGACAAAAAACATCTCGGCGGCACACCATAACATAACGGTCGAGATATGAGTTTCTCTAACAACACGTGGCGTTCTTTGATCAAAACAACAATGATATTATTTATTCTTGGGAAGCCTAAAAATGTGAATAATATACAAAACTAAACAACAAGTATTTGACATTTCATGTAAGAAGGATAATGGTGATGTTGTGAAAGGGAGGGTAACAAAAGGAAATAGAAAGGAAAGTAATGAGGGGGTTAGAAGTGAAGATCAAAATAGGTTTGCTGCATTAGGTGATGAGGAAGGCGTTGATAAAACTTTAGAGTGGGAGAATATGACAAGAAAGATAGATATGTGTTGTGAAATGGGAGTGTTGATATCTGTGGCAGAGAAGAACTGTTGGGATGATGCGTTGAGGGAGTATTTTATCAAGAAAATGCAAGAGGTGATTAAGAAGGCATCTGTTAGAGAGCTTAGGGAAAAAATCAGCCTTTTGAATAAGCAAATTATTCATAGTGATAAAATGATAGCGATTGTGTCTAAAAATGTTGCTGATCAGAAATATCGTGCAGTTATGGTTGAGAAAAATCTAGAAGAGAATGAAGCTTTCCAAGAGGTCTATGAAGAAGCATATAACGATGAAATGGATAGGATTGTTGTGCTTGGTCTAAGGAAACAATTTGCTGAGGTTGAACTGTTTTTCAAAACTGGCCTCGAGTGTTTACGGTTAAAGAATTGAACTCTTGCTCAGAGGCGAAGATTGAGTTTTACAAGGCTTCGATTGGTGAAAAGGTCTTTTAACATGCATTTCAATCTATTAATAATAGCAATAATGGTCATATAGAGGAGGATGTAGCTGAGGATACTAGTGCTAATGCACAATTCATGGCAAGCAATATGGTCTCAAATTTGATGGATACTGATTTAAGCCAGATGCAGGGTATGACTGCACCACCCCCTCCGGTTTAGATATGTGTACGAATATTGCTTCATGAAATGTTAAGGGTTTAGGTAATATCCTTAGACAGAATGAAGTTAGAAATTTAATTAGAGATAGTAATATTAGTTTTATGGGAATTATTGAAACCCAACTTAGAAAGAAATTGGTGAATAAGGTTTGTGATGAAGTGTTTGGTAGATGGGCTTGGTGTTCGAATTATATAGATAGTCCTAAGGGTTGTAGGATTGCTGTTGGGTGGGACACTAATATCATTGATGCTAAACTGATATCCCAAATTGACCAAGTGATGCATTTTGAGATTACGTTTATAAGAGAGAATAGGAAGATCTTTATTTCTGTAGTGTATGGTGAGAATTATTTGACTCCGAGACTTAGACTTTAGAATGATCTTATTGAGCATTCTGTGGTTGTTGGTGATAGACCATGGGTGCTCATGGGTGATTTTAATGTCATTTTGAAGACCAATGAGAACTCTAGTGGTGTCTTTGTTCGTTTAGAAGAGTGGAGAGATTTTGTGGATTGTATGGATCAGGTAGGTGTTGAGGATGTCACGAGTAGAGGTATGTTCTACACTTGGGTCCAAAGAATGAGAAATCCGGAGCTAGGTATTTTTAAGAAATTAGATAGTGTTATGGGGAATGAAGGTTACTTTGATAAGTATCCGGCTAGTTTCGCTAACTTTAAGCCTTTCTTATCTTCTGACCACTGTCCAGCTATCCTTTGTTTGCCAGAGATTGAGGTGTTTAGGCCTAAATCTTTTAGGATTATGAATTATATTACGGATAAAAAGGAGTTTAAGGAGATTGTAAAAGATGAGTGGATGACTAAGGTTAAGGGCTGTGCTATGTTTAGGCTTGTCAAGCGTCTAAAAACTTTGAAGAAATTTATGAGGAAACTTAACAAAAATAATGGGAATGTTTTTGACAAAGTGAAGGCTTTGAGGGTGGAGCTTGAACAAGTTCAGATTAGCATGGAAAAGGATCCTAATGATAGATACTTAATGGAGGTGGAGAGTATTTTGGCTGGTGCTTATAAACAGGCGATGATTGATTAAGAGAGGGTCCTTATGTAGAAGACAAAGATAGAATGGCTTAGGGATGGTGATACCAACAACAAGTATTTTCATAATGTCATTAGAGGAAGAGTGAGTAAGAACAGAATTCAGGTTATTTATGATGAGGAGGGTACTGCTTTGTACGGGGAGAAGGTTGCGGAAAGATTCGTCAAGCATTTTAGCTCTTTTCTTGGTACATGTGATGAGGTCTTTGATATTGAAGATCCGGGTAGCCTGTTTGTTAAGAAGCTTAGAATTGATCAAGCTGTGAACCTCATAAAGCCTATTTCTGATGATGAGATCAAGAAGGCGCTTTCCAGTATTGATGATAATAAAGCTTCGGGACCGGATGGCTATACATCAAAGTTCTTCAAGGCGGCTTGGGAGATTGTAAAGATTGATGTTTGTAAGGCTGTTCGTGAGTTCTTTACTAGTGGTAAGTTGCTTGGGCAGGTTAATACTACACTCATTTCTCTCGTTCCTAAAATTGCTATCCTTGCTAAGGTTACGGATTTTAGGCCTATTTCTTGTTGTAATGTTGTTTACAAGATTATTAGCAAAGTCATTACTAATAGGCTTAAAGTTGTTCTTAGTGATTTAGTGGACTTGAACCAAAGTGCTTTCATTCTGGGTAGGCTCATTAGTGATAACATTATGTTGGCCCACGAGTTTATGAAGGGCTATGGGTGGGCATGTGGGATTAGGAACTGTGCTTTTAAAATAGACATTCAAAATGCTTATGACACGGTTAGTTGGAAGTTTCTAAAATGTTGTCTTAGAGAATTTGGGTTTCATCCGGTTATGGTTCACTGGATTATGACATATCTTGAATCTGCTACTTTTTCAGTTTGTGTCAATGGGGAAACTCACGGTTTTTTCAAAGCTAAGAGAGGCCTTAGACAGGGTGACCCTATCTCACCTTATTTGTTTACTCTGGTGATGGAGGTGTTAAATTTAATGGTTAAAAGGCAAATTAGTCAGGACAAAAGGTTTAGGTATCATTCGGGTTGCCAAAAGCTTAGGATTAACAGCCTTTGTTTTGCTGATGACCACTTGATGCTTTGCCACAGGGATATGGTTTCTGCTTCTATTCTTAGAAGGGTATTAGATGAATTCACCATGGCTTCGGGTTTATACCCTAGTATGTCTAAGAGTAATGCGTTTTTTTGTAATATCCATGAGGATGTTAGGAATGATATTCTTATGGTTATGCCCTTTACTATAGGAAAGCTTCCTATAAGATATTTAGGTGTGCCTCTTGTTTCCAAGATGATTACTAAAAGAGATTGTAGTTATTTGCTTGAGGTGGTGCAAAACAAGTTGAATAGTTGGAAAAATAAATGTCTTTCCTTTGCGGGCAGGCTGTAGTTAATTGCTTCGGTCTTGTCGTCTATGCAGGTTTATTGGGGGTCCCTGTTCATTCTCCCCAATGCTGTTTGTGATGACATTGATAGGTTGCTTAGTAATTTTCTTTGGGGAAATAATAGGAAAACAGGGGCTTTGGTTAATGTCAAATGGGAAGATGTGTGTAAACCAAAGTGTCAAGGTGGCCTGGGTTTAAAATCCATGCATAGTTGGAATAATGCCCTCATGGTTAAACATTTATGGAATATTTTATGTGATAAGGATTCTATATGGGTTAAGTGGGTCAAGCTCCATAAGCTTAAGGGTTAAAACATTTGGGACATTAAGTCCATTAGGG
Organism: Glebionis coronaria; assembly: GCA_025667525.1. Lineage (NCBI taxonomy): Eukaryota > Viridiplantae > Streptophyta > Magnoliopsida > Asterales > Asteraceae > Glebionis > Glebionis coronaria. The sequence goes on from CM046878.1 coordinate 634,186,425, forward strand.
GCATGTCATGGAGTTGGAAGCATATTCTGTCCCTTAGAGATATGATCAAAGACTTTATTATTGTAAAAGTGGGTAATGGTAAAAAATGTAATGTCTGGTTTGATAAATGGCATGCTAGGGGCCCTATTAGTAGAGTTATTGACCATAAAACTATTGAGCTTGCTGGTCTATCCATTAAGGCTAGGATTATAGACATGATTAGTAATGGTAGTTGGAACTGGCCAATAAACTGGTTGGGTGAATTTGATGGGATTTTGGACGTTTTGGTGCCGGATTTAGTAGAGGAAAAGGATGATGTGACTGTTTGGTAGGATAAAAATGGTAATGAACGTAGATTTAGTGCTACAGAAGTCTGGAAAAACCTTAGGATTGATTGCCCTGAGGTGAGTTGGCATAGGCATATATGGTTCTCTCATTGTATTCTGAGGCATGCTTTCATCTCATGGTTAGCCATTAAGGAAAGGCTCAAAACAGGGGATAGGTTGGCTAAGTGGTTTAATGCTACTAGGATGGGTTGTTTTTTATGTGGTGGTAGTAGTGAATCTCATAGTCACTTGTTTTTTGCTTGTAGCTTTTCTAAAAGGCTTTGGGAGAGACTTAAGCCTATGGCGAGAATGGATAATGTGAGTAATGTATGGCCAAGTGCAATATCTGGTCTTACCAGTTTCCCCCCTAGTAATAATATATGGAGCATTGTTCAAAGGTTAGTCTTTGGTGCTTGTGTGTATTATATTTGGCAGGAAAGAAACAATAGATTGAATGGTCTTGCTCATAGAGATGTTACGACTGTAGTTAAAATGGTTACTAATACTATTAGGCTTAAGTTATTAACTCTTAGAGTGAAGCCTTCTGCTAGTGTTTTAAAAGTTGCTGAAATTTGAAATGTGAGTATGAGTAAGGGTATGGATCCTAGTAGTAATGTTTGTTTTACTAGTAAGGATCCTTATGACATTCAATGAGTGTTGCGTTTGATGTTGTGTGGGTTGTCTGGTCCTTTGGTGGGACTGGATTATGGGAGTGTAATATAAGCTGGAATCATTTATGCCTTGTGTACGACTTAGCAGGGACTAATGCAATTGTTTGGAAGTTATGAATTTATGTAGGATGGCTGAAGCTAAGGTCTTTTCATGGATGTTGGCTTGCTTATGGTAAGGGTCTAGATGTTGGTATCTGTTTGTTGACAGGTATGACTTGGATCTTTTATCCTTATTATATGAGGATTTGGGTGGATAGGTTTTGGTTGTTTTCGGGCATAGTTTGATGTGCTATTAGTGGGCTTCTAAGTTTTTCTTTGGAGGGTGTGCTAGGCCTTCTAGAGCGTGCTGAAAGATGTACCGTCTAGCAAGGTTCTAGTACACTCTTCTCTGTTTTAACTCATAGTCCAATTTTTTAGATTCCAAACTTGGTCATGTGATGCTCTGTTCACCCTTGTAGACTTTATACCTGTTTAATGTCGTGAAGATAGGTATGTTGGTTTACTGCATCTAGTTGAGAGGATTCATTGCTTTGTTGTACTCTTTCCCTTCCCTATGGTTTCCCACTGGGTTTTACATAGTGAGGGGTTTTGAGGAGACAAAAAGCATGATGTGTTACTCTGGCACCTCTCCTATTATTCCTGCAATTGAAGTCTGATGGCGATTTGAGTAAGTTTCCTTTGCTTACTTTGCTTGGGTCAATGTTTGTGTGTGGTCTTTTCCATGGGGGATGGATTGGTATGCTTGGTTGCTTCCCTTTGTGGTTGAATCAAGTATGCCATGTATTCTGAAGTGGTTTCCACACCATGCTTTGAACAAGTGTTTTATTGGAGTGCCATAGATTTGTAGATGCTTGGTTTTGTTTATGGAATCAAGTCTTTTTTAGGTATGGGAAGCTGCTAGTTTTATGTCTTTTCTAGTTGCTTATGTTTCTGATTTATGTATTGAGCATGGAATTTGTCCATGGCCTTTACTAAGTTTTGTTGTATGTTGTTTATGGAATTGAGCATGGGATGTTGTCCATGCCAATGTTTTTGTTGTGCTCAAGCTTTTGGGCTTGTAGCTTTGTACTCTGCCTTTGTGGCATTTTCTTAATAAATTTATCGTTAAGAAAAAAAAGTAAGAAACTCATGCTATGTGATTTCTCTCTCTTTTTTCCTTCTCTCTAAAAAACCTTGAAATTTTATTAAGAAATCTATCATCTAAATTTGATCCATCCAATGGATCATTGATTTTATTTTTGTATTAGATTCTATTGTTCCTGATCTACAAATTCATATAATATTTCACCGTATAACAATCCATTATCTCATTTAATTATTGATAATACTGTTCTGGGTTTTCATCGTTACACACAGTGATTTAAATCATTTCATTCATCTCATTTTTTACCTTTACTATTCATTAATCACCATGAATATTCGTTCCTATATCCCTAATTGATCTGTATCTCTTTCGTTATGGCGGAACCTGATCCACTAACCCCTAATTCGAATCAAATCCCATCTAGGGGTTCTGATGAGGTGGTTCGTAACAAAAGAAGTACTAGGAATCGTAGCAAGGAGACAGGTCTTTTTATTGGGAATAAGCAATCTCATCAAGTATCAAGGCCCTCTCAGGCCAGTTTTAAGAAGGGGGTTAAGAAAAGCTATGGGGGAAAGGATATTGAAGGACTTGATTTTGATGGTGATAGCGATGTTGGGGAGGGTAGAGATAATGGGGATGGGAATGATGGGGGATCTGTTACTTGTTCTGAAAGTCAGAGTGTTGACTCTTTGAATGTTAATGAATCACTCCATGATTGTGAAATCCAAGCTGCATTAGAGAAGGAAATGGTAAGCCAAATTCTTAATGATCCCATTAGGAAGAATAGTAATGTGTCGTTTAGTTCTGTGGTTAGTGAGGGTGGTTGTAGTAATGTTGATAGTGTATTAGATCCTATGCATGTTCTTGTTTCAGAGAACCCTGTATTAAATAGGATAACCATTGATGATAGTTCTAAGATCTTCAACAGGAATGATGCATTGAGGGATGTAGGTAGTAAGGCTAATGCTAGTTTTTCTTTTAATGATAAGGAGAAATGGCCTAGTTTGAATGAGGTGGTTAGTAAGGGGAATGTAGAAGTAGGATCGGGTGTTAGTGTTCATACTATTATGGAGGATGAGGTTAATACGAGTTTATCAAATGCTTTTATTAAAGCTGTTTAAGGGTTTACTGTGAGTAACAGTAATATGCTCAAACTTTTCCCTGTAAAGATGAATGATAAGGGAATGGTAGTGCTGATTTGGATCCGGTTGTGGAAATGGGAAGCAAAAAGTGGAGTATGACCTTGGTTGGTTACTTTGTGTGGTTGAAAATGAGCTATAGAGAGATAATGGGTCATTTAAGGAGAATGTGGAGGAATTATGGGTTTAGGGAGGTGATTACTAACGAATGTGGTTTATATTTTTTGAAGTTTAAATCTGATGAAGGATTACAGTTTGTTCTAGAGAATGGGCCCTGACCAGTTGTTGGAGTCCTGTAATTTGTCCAAAAATAGGAACCGGGGTTATGTATGGTGAAGCCTGAACCAACTAGGGTGCCACTATGGGTGAAGATAATGAATGTACCACATGAGGCTTGGAATACAGAGAGGATAGGTAGAATTACTAGTTGTATTGGTACACCGATCATGATGGATAGAATCACGAAATCCATGTGTGAGAGGGCATATGGCAGAGCAAGTTTTGCTAGGGTGCTAGTGGAAGTTGATGCTGTTAGGGGGCTGCCAGAGAGTATTAAAGTGACCTATGAAAGTCTTGGTAAGTCAATAGAGTTGAGGGTGGAATATCCATGGAGACCACCAGGGTGTATGCATTGTAAGGTATTTGGGCATAATTTGAAAAGTGTACCAAAAGAGTTAGTAGTGAGGCTGGTACAACTAAGAAGGTTGAAGTCAAGGAGAGAGATAGGGTTAATAATGTGAATCAAAATGAAGATGATGGTTGGAAGACAGTGGGTAGTAGTAGGAAATCTAATGCCATGGAGAGGTCAAGTTCTTATGGACAGCGGAGTAATTTTGGTGAGGGAAATAGCAGAGGTGGTTATAATGTAAGAGGAAGAGGTAATATGGGTATAGGTGGTAGAGGGAATTGGGATCAGAGATATAATAAGGAGGGGAGAGATCAGAGAGTATACATGAAGAAAAGTGATAATGCTGATGTTAGTGGTGGTGGGGGTTCTCTTTCTCAATCTGTTGTAGAAGTGGATAATGTGGTGGATATCGATAAAAATAATGTTCATGCTAGTAAAGCTGATGAAGGCATGGCAAAAAGTAGGTCTAAAGATGGTCATAAAAAGAGCGGAAATAAAGAAGTGAGAAATAGTTCGAGTAGTAGGTTTGCTACTTTAGATGGTGAGGGTGGAATGGAGAAAACAGTTGAATTGGAGGCAATGAGGAAAAATATTGATAGGTGTTGTGTAAAGGGTACTCAAATTTCTGGTGATGAGAAGAGATGTTGGGATAATGAGCTAAGGGAGTATTTTACAGAGAAAATGAAGGAGGTGGTCAGGAAGGCTTCAGTGAGTGAGCTTAATTCAAAGATTGGTCTGTTTGAGAAGCGGATAGACAATAGCAGCAAGATGATAGCTATGACAGCTAAACATATAGCTGATGAGAAATTTAGAGGGATAATGGTTGATAAAAAGTTATATGTTAATGAGGCTTATCAAGTAGTTTATGAGGAAGTTTATAAGGATGAGGAGGAAAGGATTAGTGTTTTAAATTTGAAAAAACAATACGCAGAAGTGGAACTATTTTTTAAGACAGGGAAAGTGTTTACTTCTGTTGAACTTAAATCATGGTCTAATGATAAAATTGAGTTCTATAAATCATCCATTGGTGAGAAGGCTTTTGATCTGGTTATTGATATTATAAAGAAGGATAATGGTGGGCTTATGGATGAAGATGTGGCTGAAGACCTTAGTGGTAATGCTAAGTTTATGGCGAGTAATGTTGTTTCAAGTATGTCGGATGCTGATATTAATCTGATGTCAGGTATGTATGCACCACCACCACCAGTTTAATTATGTGTTTAGTAATTCTGTTTTGGTGTTGTTGGTCCTTTGGTGGGACTGGCTTTTGGCTATGCAATAAGATTTGGATGTAGGTTTTGTTCCCCTATGGGTTGAGTTTAAGGTGGCTCATGAATTTTGGAATGATATTTTTCTGGTGGGAATAGACTTTGATGACTTAGGTTCCTGGAGCTTGGTTTTTGTTTTAAAGTCCAAGCTAGTTATAGGTTTTCATTTGTATCTCTGTTTTGTTTTAAGTTGGTATGAAAACTGTTTTTGTTATTGAGCATGAGATATGTCCATTGCCTTCATTGGTAGTGATATGTATTGGTTTATATTGGTATTAAGCATGGGATGTTGTCCATGCCAATGTTTTTGTGTGCTCAAGCTTGTTAGTGGGGGGTGTGTTCCTATCTAATTTTTTTGTTAAGCTTGGAGCGTTTTGTACTCTGCCTTTGTGGCATTTTCTTAATAAATTTACCATTAAGAAAAAATAGTAAGAAACTCATGCTTAAGTATTATATGACTTTGAGATATTCAATTCAACAATTTATTCTATTAATGATGAGCTATTTATTAAATCTATTAATTAGTTAAACCTCCTTACCGGTATGATTGGAGTTTAGTTTGTTGATCTTTGCTCTTGGATTCACATTAAACTGGCTTTTCTTTCTTTATTTGTGTATGTATTTGTAGAGTTACTTACAATCTATTGTGCTTCGACTTTATATAATACATATATACAACAGACCTATACAAAAACATACAAAAGGGAGTTAGTTTTACTAATTCCATACTGTAAAGAAATAGAGTGTCAAACATAATCGCTAACACACAAAACAGATTTAGACTGAAATTATTAGAAAACATGGGTTGCGATAAAAAGGCCGTAACATGTGCTACACGACTCCGTTTCAAGACCACGACTAAGCAAATGAAAGTTTGAAGCAAGGAGTACGTATTATGTCAGAAACCCTTGGTCAAAAGTGACTTGTAGTATCTTTCGACGTAAAGTAAACGTGCATGTTAGAAATATACTACTTCCGTCATACAATTATTGTTATTATTTCACGTAGACTTGTTCGAAAATAATTTTTCATTTTTCAAAATAAAAATGAATTTAGTTCGAGCTTACCATATTACTCTCACATAAAGTTATTACTAAAAAATAAAAAAAAATCAAACAAGTTTTGAATTTATTAGTTAAGGGTAAAGCCGTTATTCTAAAAAAGTAAAAATGAAATATATAAGTAATCGTAATTCTACATTGTGTGTTTTTTATCTGTCGTAATATTTTTAAGCCAAAAAAAGTATTGACTTTATGATCTGTGTTGCAATCGCACTAGAAATAAACTACTATTGTAAAACAAATTACATCTTGATAATCAAGTTGTTTAGGCATGTTTTGAAGATGTTTTTACAGCCTATAGAAACACATTGTATACCATACATATTTATAGATATATGGAACTGAATTTTGAAACAATTTATTTTATTTAACTTTAAAAGTAAAACTCTTTCAAAAAAACAATATCGGGACCTCATGCGACACAAGATTGTTTTTTATCTTTGTGAGGCAACTAAACATGTATCCTTACTCTATACTTTTCGAGATAAGGATAACCAATTATAAATATATAAAGAACTAGATAGTTTTTACCTATATTAAATTATAATGTCAAAATTATTTCTTGTCATACATAAGATTAAAGTAATGTAATTCAGAAACTAGAGTAAAGTGAATGATACATTTTTGTTATTTGTCAAAAGATTGCCTAACATCCTGGGCCAAACGTCGTTCAGTTAACATGCGTCCTCGAATAAAACTAAGCCACTGTACATCCCCGAGGACAGTCGAAACAAACTATTTTTCATTAATACTAACATGGGTCTAACAAAAAAAGATATTATTGTCTTGCTTCCACATATTTGGATTTTGAACCTTTGATTTTTTTGCATGGTGTTTTTTTTAGGGTTTCATTTGATTTATCAGTTTTTATATGTTACTTTTTACCAATTTTCCCTTTTTCATACGTTCGCTTACGTTTTATATATTCTCTTACGTTTTTAAAATAATTTGTTCTTTACTTTTATTTTCTTTCAACCAAGCACGCGTTAATTATTACGAGTTTCAATTCTTTCAGATTTTAAATCCTAAAAGATTCTAGTTTCTAAACATTCAATTCCTAAACATTTCAATTCCTTTTATAGATTTCAATTATGTTAAAAACATTTTACGAACCAAACAAACCCTTAAATTGTAATAATGCCTAAGAAAGTGAGGATTCTGTTGTCCCTTATTTGTGATGATCAAACAAAAAATAAAGAAGAAAGATAGATGAAAATAGATGAATTCTAGAGAGAGAAAGTAGAGAGAGAAAAGAGAGAGATGTGTGAAACTTATTGAATATTAAATTGAGAAAATGAATAACCAACACCCTTCCTAACATGCTATGAAGGGTATTTATAGTCCCCCTATATGTGGGCTTGTTTATGGACTATATTGTTTGGGTTGGGCTTGAATAAATGCTTAGTACCTTGAAAGAGGCCTTTTAAGCTAGCCATCAAGCCCGTAATGTCTCGACTATTTTAACTAACTATTACAACGTTCTAATAAATGTTACAATATAAACCTATGACCGAACATTCCTGTTGACTCAATATTTTGAGGCTAACAATCTCCCCCAATGTGATGTCATTCCTCTATGATATTTGGAGATCAATGAAGATTACGAATTTCGTCATAAATGAGTCTTGAACGTGTAATAGTAGTCTTGTTCCTTCATGCTGTGATCTTTGAGCTTTTGTCGTTTTCTTTCGACTTTGTCTTTAAACTTGATATCTTCAAATCATCATTGGCTTGTCTTTGACATCTTGCGATCTTGTGTCTACATCCACATGCTCACACTATTCATTATCTTGAAAGCTTGCTTTGATCATCAGAGTTGCGGAAGTGTTTTGATTTCTTGATTTATGAATATGTCTTTGGGCATGAGTATGTGGTTTTGAATCTTTGACTTTGCTGAGTACATCATAACGCCACCTTTTTGAGACAAAACATAGACAAGGACTGAATGGCTTTGACATTCGTCCTAAATCGGTAGCGTTTTACCTCCGTTCGGTGAAGACCGTTACACGATATTAAATATCGTACCTGTGATTAGGTAGATTCATTAAGGATCTCCTTGACAGGGTTTCGCGGCTGTACTAGCCGTTCTCTTTACTCGACCGTCTCAAAGCAAGACTGCAAACATAAAGAGTGAATCAATTGGATAAATATCCGCTTGATTAAAGTCGTCAATTCAAATTCCTGGAACAAGTTTGATTCTTAAAGAATCTTACCGTTGTTGCTTTCTAGTTGACACAAGCTTGATTCATAAAGAATCTCGCAAGTTACCTACCGTAGCGTTGTTTGATGTTGACGCTAGAAGGATTTCCATTTGTCATTGTGAATATTAATGAATATCACTCTGAATGTTCTGGCAAGATCACAAAGATATTGCGTAGAAACCTGAAACGAGTTTGAATCAATTCAGAATCAAACCACTGTTGCTTTTCAGTTTTACACATGTTCAATTCATAAAGAATGTTACACATGACCTACCGCAGTGTTGTTTGATGTTAACACTGGAAGGATTTCAACTCATCATTGTGAATACTAAGTAGTATCACTCTGAGTGTTCTAGCAATATTGCAAGGATATAGCGTATGAATCTATTTATCGTCATTCCGTGTGTCCTAACGAGATTTGATAGATCTCTTGGCTCTAGACTCGATTAGTGCACTTTTAGTGGTTGGAGGCTGGAGCAGATGCCACCTATTCAATATCAACTATCTCGGAGTGAGAAAGTCAATAGAAGTCGTGTTGATATCCGTGACAATAAAACAAACTTCTTTTGAGAAAAGCCTGAGTCAGCTGGGGAGAGGTTGTACATTACATCACTGGGTCCATGATGTGTTGTCTTCATGATGTGTTGACCCGGTTTCTGCCTAAGTTTTTTGGAGGGCTTTTTTCTTTTCACCCTTTATCCTTACATTTCTTTTTCATTCTTCAACCCCTTCAATGCTTACCAAGACATCATTACTAGCACCTTTTTGTGATTGTTCCAGTGCTAGCATCAGTACTTAGTCGGCTGTTAGCCTTAAAATATTGAGTCAAAAAAGAATGTTCGGTCATAGGTTTATATTGAAATATTTATTAGAACGTTGTAATAGTTAGTTAAAATAGTCGTGACATTACGGGCTTGATGGTTATCTTAAAAGGCCTCTTTCAAGGTACTAAGCATTTATTCAAGCCCGGCACAAAACAAATATAGTCCAATAGAAAGCCCGCATGTGGGTGGACTATATAAGCAGCCTCCTAGCATGTTAGGAGGGTGGCGAGTTCTCATTTTCTCTAATCTAATTTCTCATAGTTAATCACCTCTCTCTCTACTTTCTCTCTCTTCTTTCTCTCTCTAGAAATCTTCTTTCTTTTCATCTATTTTCAATAATTAACCTTGGTGAAGTGAATAAAATATGGGAACAACATTTGGTATCAATCGCCACGGGGTAGATTAGTGATTGGTTGTTGTTATTGATTTGATTTGTGTGATTTAATCTAAAATCATCACGAATTGAATTTTTTTAGTGTTTTTCGGGCTCTAAATCTTGATATAAATCACCTACATAGTTGTGGTAGGGATTTAGGTTAGTTATTGTGGTTAAAATAACAAGATTTTGGGGTGTTCGGATTGATTTTGGGATACGGTTTGAAGAAAGTTGGTTCGTCTCGATTTAAGATTGCCAATGAAAACTTTCAGAAAAGGGTTTTAAACATATTGCGAAAGTCATTTTTGTGGAATTCTTCCAAAAGTCTTAACTTTCACAATAGGGTTTATAGAGTATTACGAAAGTCACAAAAGGTCCGAACTCGTTTCCTCCGGAACCTAAAAACCTCCGAGACTCCTTTCCTTCGAAACCCAAAAACTTCCGAAACTTCCTTATTTACTCCGAAAGTTACTTTCCTCTGAAAGCCTATTTACTCCGAAAGTTTATTTACTCCGAAAGTTACTTTCCCCCGAAAGTTTATTTACTCCGAAAGTTAATTTACTCCGAAAGAATTTTCCTCCGAAACTGTGAATTATTCCGAAAGTGGTAAGCTTACACAGATTTTTCTGAAAGTCAGATTTTTGCGAAAGAATTTTTGGTTTCTTGTGAAGACAATTTTAGGGGATTTTAACATTTTTCTTCGACAACAACAATCACAACACATCTACTTAAGATCCTTTTTCACTTCAACAATTTCAAGTTTTTCAACATGGTTTCTACTCAAGAGTATCGTGTCACAAATAACAACATCATTGTGGCGGGTAATAAAGAGAGACCACCAATGCTTATGTCCGGTCGATATGTACAATGGCAATCACGATTTCTTCGATATCTTGACACTAAACCCAATGGTGATGTTCTTCGTCGTTGCATCACAGACGGCCCCTATACTCCCACTACAATCACCATTCCTGCAACTCCAGCAACCGACTCGACGCCAGGTGTCGCTGAGCAGACGATTAAGGAAACATGAGAGAATACTTCAAAAGAGAATCAAGCTTGGATTGATGCAGAGAAGGAAGCAATCTATTTGCTTCTAAGTGGGATTAGGGATGATATTTACTCAACGGTTGATGCATGTTCTACTGCTAAAGAGATGTGGTTTGCAATTGAACGTCTGCAACAAGGAGAATCATTAAACAAACAAGATGTCAAGACAAATTTGTTTTGGAACTTTGGCAAGTTTACTTCATTGGATGGGGAATCAATTGATTCATACTACTTCAGGTTCTACAAAATGATGAATGATATGACAAGAAACAACTTGGAAGTCTCCACTATGCAAGTCAATGTGCAATTTCTACAACAACTTCAACCAGATTGGACACGATTTGTAACTTTGGTGAAACAACAAAATAAGTTGGACGAGGTCAACTATCACACGCTCTTTGACATTTTGAAACAATTTCAGAATTAGGCAAATGAACTTCGAGTTGAACGGGTAGCAAAGACTGCTAATCCACTTGCTTTGGTGTCTACCACTCACCATGTCCAAGATCATCGCTCTCGTGCTCCAAAGTCATACTCCACTACATCCTCCTCACCAAGATACTCCACTACATCCTCCTCACCAAGATACTCCACTTCATCTAAGTCTTCAGCTCCCATAAGATCATGAGACAAAGAACCAAGAGCACCATCACCATCATCTAAGCCATCATCTGAAGAGGACAGTGATGAAGAACTAGCTCAGAAGGATATGGAGATGAAACAACAAATTGCTTTCATTATGAAGACCTACAAGAAAATCTTCAAACCCACCAACAACAATCTTCGAACAGCATCTAACACAAGGAACCAATATGTTGAGAGTCCTCGAAGGTATGACACGCGTCAACGTGATGAAAGTCCTACTAGGTATGATCGACATAATCCAACACATGTTGAGGGTTCTGTACAGTATGATCGACAAACTGCTAAGTATGATACTCAGAGGATTGCTATTGTTGCTGGGAATAGGGAAACTGTTGGCACTCAAGTGGTTCAGCAAAGTGGGATTCAGTGCTTTAATTGTCAAGGTTATGGAGGGGTGGCAATTTTTGACCCGACACAAAACCCGACCTTAAACCGACACGAAAATTAACAGGTTTGGGTTGAGCAAATTTAGATTAAGGTCAGGTTTGGGTCAACCTATCTGACTCGTTTATTATACAGGTCAGGTTCGGGTTCAGAAGAAATTAAGCGGGTCGACCCGTTAACCCGTTTAATTTATTTTTTTACATTTAAAATTATTTATATTCTACTATGTGGGTTAAATGAGTTAAATGCCTCGATCAAAAAATCTATTTAACTTGTTTAACCCATGTAATTTGTCAACTTCTATATATAAAACGGATTAAACGGGTCAACCAAACCCCGTTTAACCTATTCAACCTATTTGACCCGCCAATCCAAGTATATATACGGGTTAAATGGGTTAGGTTCAGGTTATGTGTAAACAGGTTAGGTTTGACAAAGCTGGCCCGATTATTTAAATAGGTCAGGTTTGGGTTGAGGTTTTCTGACCCGCCAACCCGTCAATCCGAACCCGCCAACCCGAACCCGACACGAATTGCCACCCCTACTCATGGGCATATGGCAAAGGAATGCAGAAAGCCGAAACGGGTTAGGGATTCTGGTTATCATAAAGAAAAGATGCTGCTTTGCAAGAAGATGGAAGCTGGGGTTAAATTGTCGGCTGAGGAAGGAACAATGCTTGATGATACTGATGATGAAGCCTTCGACCAAGAACTTGAAGCACATTACTCGTACATGGCAAAGGTTGAAGAAGTTCTCAACGTCACTGAAGATGACAATGGTCCTATCTTTGATACTGAGCCAATCGAAAAGGTACACACTGAAGAGGAATATAATGTGTTTGGTAATATCCATGAGCATTCTGAGCTACCCAAAGCCATTAATGACACATGTATGATGGAAACGGTTGATAGCAATACCACACCCGATTCATCAGACATGTGTAATAATGAGTCTGAGGATGATCAACATGCAAATGAGTATGATGATGATAAGGAGCGTATTGCGCTTGCTATCTTAATTGTTTCTTTACAAAAAGATGTCAAAGAAACTAGAAAGAGTCAAAAGCAATTAAAGAAGGCAAACGCTACGCTCACTCAAAATTTTGAAGAAAGCAAAGTTGCAGTCATAAAATCTAGTGAGCTTCTTGCAAGATGTAGAGCTGAGCTTATTCAAAAAGACAAAGAGCTTGCAAGGTACAAAGGGGGTGTTGTTACTACTGTAAAGGATGTTTATGAAACTAAATACAACGAAACTCTTAAGCTTTTAGAACAAGAGAAACGTAATTATAACACTTCTTTAAGTACGGAACGACACAAAATGCATCTTGCTACCACCAAAGTGAATGAGTTAAGTCAAAAGATTGATTTTCTACAAGAGGATAAAACTAAACTACTCACTGCGAAGACGGAAGAGGTTGCTAACTTGCAAAAATCTTTCAAAATTAAACAAGCAAAAGACATTGACAAAGTCGTGGAACTTGAAGTTCAAATTGATTTTTATAAATTTGTTTATAACACAAATCAATCTATTCAGACCATGCGAATGTTGGCACCTCGTTCGATTTTCAAGGGTAAAGCTAGTTTTGCTGGTCCTAAGTACCTCGAGCAAGCTCAATCTATGAACCCGCGACTCTATCTTGAGGAGTCCCAATGGACCGACCTTGATTGTCTTCTTGTTAGGCACGTTAGTGATGAGTCAGTATGTTTTGAAGAAAAGGGTAGATCACCAGTGAATAAAGACTTTGTGAAACCGTATAATTATGCGACCATATATTTATGCTTATGAAAATAGTCTTTGTGAAATTTTCAAACCACAAAAACAGCAGTCTCGTGAGAAAATATTTTATGAATGTGAACAAATAAGAATTAAATGGAGACAAAATTTTGCCACTAAGAAAACTAATGTTTCAAAATTTATTGAGTACTTGCCATATAAAGCTTCTATAAGCAAGAGTAAGCAAACACTTAGTTTTCTTAAACAAAACATTGGAAATTTCAAAAAGGTTGTTGACGACGACTGGAAAGAACGTGAACGTTTGAAAGGTAACAAAGAAATTCCTCATGATATAACTGTGCTTGTGAAAAGTATTTTGATTCCGCTTGCGGAAAGAACGCAAAAACATTTTTTGGAATTTGAAACATTAATTAAGCAAGAAATGTTTGATGATTTGAAATATGTGGAATCTCTTGAACAAGAAGTGAACGACCATTAACCTGAAAGAGACGAATTTTCTATAGCATATGATATACTCTTGCAAGAATGCATCTCAAAAGATATTATGTGTGCTTATGTTACATCTTGTGCTGATATTGATGAATATTCTGATGTTGCATGCAAATATCTTGATCAAGTCAAAGAGTGTGAACGTCTTGAAACTGAGCTTTCGAATAAAGTTGACCAAAAAGAGTTTTCGTTACTTCAACATAGATATGATTATCTTCAAAAACATTTCCATTCACTTGAACTTGCTTTGCGAAAGAAAGTTGGCAGTTTTTCAAATGATACACCTTTGGAAGAAAAATTATCTGAGTCATGTCGATTACTAAACGAAAAAAGTCTTGATATTTCAGATTTGAAAGCTCAGTTACAAGAAAAAGACATAGCAATAACAGAGTTGCAGAAACTCGTTGCTAAGATGGGTGGGAAAGTTGTGGAACCTAGCGTTAAGAAACCTGTTGTTAGACAACCCAATGCCAATAAAGTGAATAAATCCTCTATCTTAGGAAAACCATCCGCTTTCTTAAATTCCTCGTTTGCATAACCTGTGTTTGTCCCCAAGATGGATGGAAAGGAAAGGTTACCACATACTCAACCCATAAGGAATACTATAGCACCAAGCGTTAAGCACAATAATGTGATTAAACCAGAGATGTATAGAATGACCACTAAACCCACAAATAAAGTTAGTCAATCGCCTCAGATTTCTAGAAACACTAATACTCGTGTGTCTTCTACAGGAGTAGTCTCCACAGCTAGTGTTAGTCGGCCTCAGCTTAAGAGCACTCAAGTGAATGATAAGGTTTGGAAACACAAGAGTCAAGGGAAGATGAAGGAAGTAGAAGAACACCCTAGGAATTTGAATGTTTTTAAGACTAAAGAGTCTGTAATCGTGGAGAAGTTCCGGGGTAGGTCCGATTCGGAAATGATCAAGTTGCACCGATCCTAGGATATGGAGATTTGGTTTAGGGGAATATAACGATCAAAATGGTATACTACGTCGAAGGGCTCAATCACAATCTTTTCTCGGTTGGTCAATTCTGTGATGCAGATTTGGAAGTTGCTTTCAGAAAGAAGACATGTTTAGTTCGTGATTATGATGGGAATGATTTACTCATCGGTTCACGGGGTACCGATCTTTACACGATTTCACTTCAAGACACAACTTCCTCAACTCCAATTTGCTTCATGGCTAAATCTTCAACGACTCAGGCATGGTTATGGCATCAACGTCTATCTCACCTCAACTTTGATACCATCAACTTGCTTTCCAAGAAAGATATTGTGAGAGGCCTTCCAAGCTTGAAATTCATCAAAGATCATCTTTGTTCTTCTTGTGAGCTTTGTAAAGCTAAACGAAGTAGCTTCAAGACAAAGACTACACCAAGATCTAAAGGACGGTTAGATCTTCTACATATGGATTTGTGTGGCCCTATGCGTGTTCAAAGTATCAATGGGAAGAAATATATTCTGGTAATTGTCGATGACTACTCAAGGTACACATGGACTCACTTCTTGAGGTCCAAGGATGAAACACCTGATGTTCTCATCAACTTCCTTAAACTGATACAACGAGGTCTTCAAGCTCAAGTAAAAGTGGTACGTACTGACAGAGGAACAGAATTTTTGAATTCAACTCTGAGGAACTATTTTGAAGCCGAAGGATATGAACATGAAACATCTATTGCTCGAACACCCGAACAAAACGGCGTTGTTGAAAGACGAAACCGTACTTTAGTTGAGGCTGCTCGAACATTATTATCCGCTTCAAAACTTCCACTATTCTTTTGGGCCGAATCCGTGTCAACCGCATGCAACACACAAAACCGATCCTTAATTATCCTAAGACACGAAAAGACACCATATCACATAATTCATGATCGAAAACCTTCACTCAAACACCTTCACGTTTTTGGATGTACTTGTTACATAATACGAGATGGTGAAAACATGGATAAGATGAAAGAGAAAGGTGATGCATGTATTCTAGTAGGATATGCAACTCAGTCTAAGGGATACAGAGTTTACAACAAGAGAACAAAATTGATAGTCGAGACTATTCATATCCGATTTGATGAATTACAAGAAATGGCACTTGAACAAAACAGTTTAAGTCCCGATCTACAACGACAAACGACTTCCGTTCACAATCGCACGGAACTCGGAACTCAAGACCACAGCAATGAACCGTCAAGTTCAAAGCTGGTTCAAGGAAATGTTCCAAGAGCAGAAATAACAGTAAGCACGACAATTGAAGAGTTGGAAATGTTATATGGACCAATGTATGATGAATAATTCACGGGGGAGAAACATGTTGTATCGAAGTCTTCCGATGTCCCTCATGATAAGAATGATGATACCGATCATCGTCAACAAAAGGATACAACGTCATCAACTTCAACACGGGTTGTTACAGATTTACCTCTTTAGAATATCACATCAACAATCGCTCCTACAACATCCACAACTAATGTCATTGCTCCAGAGAACACAAATCAAGCAGACAATGCATTATCTGACGAAGACGACTTTATCAACCCATTCGGTACATCGGTACACGAAACTAGAGAGTCTCCTACTCACCATGTTGACCCTCAAATATGCATACCTTTTATCAACGACATCCTTCAACACATCATTGGACCCGAGATCATCCTTTGGTTCATGTAATTGGAAACCCTTCACAGGTCGCTCGTACAAGACGACAGCTTGAAACCGATGGCGATGTTTGTATGTTCGCACTCGCCGTGAGTACAGCTGAACCGAAAAACATCAAAGAAGTCATGGTTGATCATGCTTGGATTGAATCGATGCAAGATGAACTTCTTTAATTTGAAAGACTTAAAGTCTGGGAACTTGTTGATAGACGATACGATGTAATTCCATTAAATCTTTGATGGTTCTGGAAAAACAAGATGGATGAAGAAAACACGATTATCAAGAACAAAGCTAGGCTCGTGGCTAAAGGGTATGGACAAAAAGATGGTATTGATTTTGAAGAATCATTTTCACCAGTAGCTCGTATGGAAGCGCCCAGGATTTTCCTTGCTTATGCTGCACATAAGGGATTCATCGTTTATCAAATGGACGTAAAGACGGCGTTTCTTAACGGTCCTTTGAAGGAAGAAGTCTATGTCACACAGACGGAAGGATTCGTCAATCCTCATTATCCTGACAAGGTGTATCGTCTCCACAAAGCACTTTATGCACTCAAGAAAGCTCCAAGGGCGTGGTACCACGAGCTCTCGAAATTTATGGTATTCAAAGGTTTATCAAAAGGTTCCATTGATCTAACTTTGTTCACTTACAAATATGGGCATGACATTTTGGTTGTGCAGATTTATGTTGATGACATTATTTTCGGGTCTACAGACCCAAAACTTTCAAAATGGTTTGAAAAAGTAATGCGCAACAAATTTGAAATGTCAGTGATGGGCGAACTAAAATTCTTTCTAGGAATTCAAGTTCACCAATCCCCAAGTGGTATCTTAATAAACCAAGATAAGTATTGTCAAGAGATAATCAAAAAGCATGGTATGACCTCATGTGACCCCATTGGAACACCTTTATCAACCACATCCCTAGATGTTGATTTGGAGGGAGATGCCATAGATCAAACGAAATATCGTTCCATGATCGGCTCCCTCATGTACTTAACAGCAAGCCGACCAGATATATCACATGCTACGTGTTATTGTGCACGATATCAAGCACGACCCACTGAAAAGCACCTCAAGGAGGTTAAACGGATCTTTCGGTACCTCAAGAATACCATTCATTTGGGACTCTGGTATCCGAGGAAAACTGGTTTCTTTCTAACGGCCTATTCAGATTCTGATCATGCAGGGTGTCTTGATACACGTAAAAGTATATCTGGTGGTGCACAATTTCTAGGTCAAGATAAGCTCGTGGGATGGTCTTCCAAGAAGCAGGATTGCACGTCATTGTCATCAGCCGAAGCGGAGTATGTGTCTCTATATGCGTGTTGTGCTCAAGTTCTTTGGATGAGAACACAACTCACGGACAATGGCTTCCACTTTGATAAAGTACCCATGTATTGTGACTCAAAGTCCGCCATAGCTATCTCCTGCAATCCGGTACAGCATTCTCGCACGAAGCACATTGATGTCAGATGTCACTTCATTAAGGAACAAGTTGAAAGGGGTATCGTTGAACTATACTTTGTTGGAACTGATTATCAATTAGCTGACTTGTTTAAAAAAGCTCTTTCGAAAGAGAGGTTTATGATGAGACTGCTTTTATACATGGTCTCATCGTCCAAAACGGCCTTAAATTGCATAAAATATCATAAAAAATGCCAAATATATGCTCGTGTTTGTTACTTGTGTATTTTTAGGTACGGATATTGAGGAATTGGCAAAAGAACACAAGAATCAATCAAAAACGAACACGGGAAACGAAGTCGCACAATGAACCGGGCCCAAGTTTGGAATTTTGCAAAAAGACCCTTGAAGAATTGAAGATTGGCAAAAATGGCCCCTCATCTTTGAAGAACTTGTCACATTTGACCCTCACAATATCAAATGTGCAAGTATGGACCTTAATATTTGAAGATATTACAAGATCAGTCCATCAAGTTTGAAGAATATACAAAAGGAGCCCTTGGATAAAGTTTCTAAAGATTTTGTGCCACTTTTGACAAGTTGTCAAAAGTTGACAAAGGCAAAATCAGGCGCTGATGGAATTAAAAACAAAGTGGAAAGAAGTTAATAAATTGGGGACCAAATCTGCCAACTGCCCAAACAAACCCACCCACTCAGGTCGTGCCACCTCAGCCCTACCCACCTTTTTACCCACCAACCCATAACCCTTACCCAACCCATGACCCTACCCGTCCACAACCAAAGTTTATTTAATAAACTGGGTCAAACTTGGTCAAATCCCACTTACCCCCACCTTTCCCTCCTAAACAAAGATTTAAAAATAATTAAACCCAAAACGGATTCAACTCACCCCTTAATCACCTTGAACCCTAATCCCCACCCCAGGTCAATTAAACCTTAATCCAAAGGGATATCAACCCAAAACGTGTAGAATGCTAATTAAACATCCCCTAATCATAACCCACCTCACCAAAAGCCTCCACGTGGCCTGTGGTCCTCACCCGAGCACTCCCCTGCTCCATCCCTTTCACACAAAACCCTATGTCCCGACCAATTGAACGGTTAGATGAAACTCCTTTGTCCCCAAGGTTCATCCAACGTCCAAGATCAAGATATTCAAGCTGGCATCCAGTACAAGCTTCACATGGGCGATTTTTGACCCATTTTTCAGTCAAATCTTCAAGGGCACTTTGGAGATTTCAGTAGCTAGGGTTTCACATTGTTTTGAGATTCTAGATAGTTCATCTTAGTTGTATAAATATGAGACGACCTGTGTCTTATATTCTTGTTCCAGTTTTTCTTCAAAATATTTTGTAATTCCGTTTTTATAAAATTAAAGTTTGGTATTTGTGTTGGAGCAATTTAATTCCTTTTAATGTTTATTTAAAGTTGTTATAAATTAATGAAGATAAACTGAGTTCCATTATAATTTGTGAAAGATTTTGAGTTTTCAAGTTTTCAAAAAAGGTGTTTTTAATTTTCATGATTCCAAACTTTCAAGAAGTGAAAGTGGACTGAGGTTTTGGAATTTTGGAGATTAGAAGTGTTTTTAAAACTTGTTTAAGGTTTGAAAGATTTGTGAAGTTTTTAAGAAAGAAAGAAAGGTAAAAACAGAATATTGGATATTTGCTTGTTTTCCTTTTGATTTTTCTTAGCAGGTTAAAGACCTGTTGTTGATCATTGTTCAGCACCAACCCGAGTTGGTAGGAGGTGGTTATGCAACCACAAGGACCTTGGAAGTAAGGTCCTAAGGTAATTTTCTTTTTTTTTTCTTTTTGAAATCTCAAAAAGTGAAGTTTCATGTGACTTGTTTGATTTGGTGCTAAAAGTGTGTTAAGATTGTTTGAATTCAGTTCTTATGTGTTTATATGTATGATTAGAGGCTTTATTATCAGTTTGGTTAAGAGTTGTAAGGTTTTGATTTGAAAAATTTGGAAACAGGATTTTAAAGTGGTGTTTGGATAAGTGTTTTAGAAGGTTTAAAAATTTGATTTGTGATTTAAAAAAGTGTTAGAGTAATTGAATAGGGTTGTGTTTAGTTTGTATCAGTCCTAGATAAGTGTGAGTAGGATTTGAAGCAAGATTGTGTGTTTTAAAAGTGAAATCATAAGTAGAAATCTGCATAATCACTTTTCTGCTTATTTGGTTAGAAAATTGTGCCTGTTCTTGTGGAATCTGTTGAGTGTTAGGGTGATTTAAGGTTTAATTTGGTTTGTATGTTGATTGGTGAGTTTGTATGCTAAGTAGTGGCCTGTGACTCTCATTTGTGTGCAACCTGTTAGCTTTATAAAACCACCAGACCTTCATTCCTACATCAGCAACCTAATTTGGTTCGTGTGTGCTTATTTTGAGTGCTAGGTGATTGCTTATTGCTTGTACTTGACTCCTTGTGCTTCAATAAGCACAAGGGTGCCCCCCTGTCCACAAATCATCCACCAAATAAGCCACCACCAAGCCCTCTTGGTGTTCATCCACTTGTGAAGATAAACAAAGAACAAGCACAAATCTGCTAAGTGTTCAAGTTGAAAACTGGACACGATTTGAGTTCAATTTTGTTTAAATCTTGAGTTAAAAGGAAGTTTAATTTGTGTTACTAGCTTATTAGAGGTCACTGTTGGTTTATAAAAAGAAAAAAAATAAAAAAGAAATAATTGGCAAAAAGGTCACCCGTAGCAGGACTCGAACCCCAGACCTCTCGAAGGAGGAGTAGGGGAACTACCGCTAATCTAGATGCCTTTTTACGTTCTAGTTTGATTTCACTATCCTTTTAACACGTTTTTCTTTTGTTGGCTTATTAAAAAGCCGTAGCTTATTCAGGTTTTTTTGAGCTTATTTATTAAGCTATTTTGGTTCCTTTTATTTTTCTTAGGATAATATTAGTAATTAAGATTTTTCTAGCCTAGTTTCATATTTTTCCCTTTATTTATTTATTTTTTATCATTTATTTATTACCCGTTTTTTATTAAATCAATAAAAAATAGAAAAAAGAGTTTTTATTTTTAGGAAAAATAATTTTTAGTTTTTAAATATATATTTTGAGGTTTACATTAGGTTTTGGTTTCAAAAACTTCAATTTTTAATTTTATATTATTTTAAGGTTTTTTACAAACTTTAATAATTTTTATAAAATTATAAAAAAAGGGTTTAGGAACTTTAATTTGTGTTTTTCTCTTAGTTAGATTATTTTAAGATTTTAGAAATTTTTTAGAATTAATTTTAGAAACTTTTTATTTTTAGTATTATTTTAATATTATTTTATTATTAAAATTTCAAAGTTATATTTTTCTTAATTTTTCATTTTTCCTAGATTCTAGACATTAAAATAGGACCTTTGTCACTTTCCATTTAATTTTTAGGCTTTTCAATTAATTTTTAAAATTAATTTAAGATTTAATACATTTTAATAGTTTTTAGGAGTTTAAAAATAGTTTAATTTGGTTTTAAAATTTTTAAAAATAGTTTTTAGTTTAATTAGGTCATTTTTGAGGTTTACAAACTATAAAATCTTGTATAGGGCTTTTTAATATTTAAAAGTGATTTTTAGGGCTTTAATTAGCATTAAAAAGTCATTATTAAATTAATTAAAAGGTTTTGGCGAGTTTGGATTTTTTGTAAACTCTTAGAATTTTATTGTGGATTTCTAGTAATTTTTAGGAATTTTTAGGTTAAAATTTTAAATTTTGTACTTTTTTACGTTCTACGTCGTAACTTTCTAGTAGTGTTTTTGCCTTATTTTTCTATTTTTTTTTCGTCTTCGTCATTTTCTCTTCTTTTCTTCTCATTAATAATCAAAAACATAATCAATCATTCATCACACAACACACGTGCCTCCTCGAGAGAACGAACTCACCTTTAGGGTCATTCACACACGGTTTTCCTAAATCGTCGTGCACGCTTACCACTATTTGTGTTGCTTTGTTTTTCCTAAAATAAAGTATATACAAATTCACTACATCATTTTTGGCGCCGCTGCCGGGGAGGCGTGTTGTGTTTTGATTGAACCATTGTTGTTTTCTATACTATCCATAATAGTAATTGTATTAATAGCACTCTATTAATACGTATTATCGTTTTTCGGTTTTTGTGTGAATATTATTACTATATTGTATACGTAGAACAATAAATACACAAGTACTCCAAATACGTGAGCAATCACAACCTTGATTCGGGATTTCATCACTCGATCATTGTATTCGAATCTCAAACCAAAGAAAAAGGCAAAAATAGATAAATACTTTCGTGAAGCTTAATCTTGATAATACAAACTATAAGGTGGGTATAAGGCGGTTGTATTTCACAACCTAAAGGAAAAAGGCTCTTAAGTGCTTCGCGCCGCCTCGTTTCCTCCGCTTGCTTGTGCGTATTTGATTTTGAGAGTGAATCGAGGGTTTTGCCGCCCAAAGTATTATTACATATCATATATATTTTCTTGGTTTCCATTTGATTAAACCCTCTTGAACGATTTGGTTTTCCACCATCGTTCTAAAGTCATCGAAGGCGTTCACTCCACGTGATCGTTTTCATTCCTTGAGGCCTTTTTAATCAAGAGATTTGATTAGTGAGGAGATTTGTGGACTCATTGTCTACTTAATATATTCACCAATTCCAAAAAGGTTAATACAATCAAAAACCACAAAAAAAATTGAAAAAACACAAAATACCAAAAAGAATCTTCTTTGCTCGTCTCCACGTTGTACGTGACGTTTATGCTCACTCGTAATCAAGCAAAACGTGCACGTAGACGCAAGAACAAAACTCCTACTAAAACTCATTCTAGTGAGGAGTCTCCAAGTGAGGAACCTATTGTAGAACAAGAAGCTATCATGGCTAATCGTACTATGATGGAGTTGCTTCAAGCACCCACCGAGGGTTTTGGAGAGGCCATTGTGATTCCCGCCATCCTTGCGGAGAACTTTGAGATCAAAACGGGTTTAATGTCTATGCTTCAAGCAAACAAGTTTCGCGGTCACGAAAAAGACAACCCACATTATCACATTAGGCAATTTAATCGTCTCACCGCGACAAGCAAGTTTAAGGATGTACCACACGATGCCATTAAGATGATGTTGTTTCCTTACTCGTTAGATGGACCCGCCAAGATTTGGCTTGAGAAAGAACCGCCGAATTCGATTTTGACATGGGCCGATCTCGTGTCTAAATTTGTGAATCAATTTTTTCCACCATCTAAGACAACACATTTGAAAAACGAGATTTCACGTTTTACACAAAGACCAAATGAAAGTTTTTCAATGGCTTGGGAAAGGTTTAAAGAAATGCTACATGAATGTCCACACCATGATTTTTCCGAATTGCATCAAATTGACACTTTTTATAATGGGCTTAATGAACATGAACGAGATTATTTAAATGCCGCCGCGGGTGGTAATTTTTTGTGCAAAACGACCAATGAGGCTTTGAAAATCATAGAAAATAGGTCTAAGGTCTATAGCCCTCGTAACACACCGAGTGTTGCCAATTTGGGCTCGTCATCATCTCGTTCCATTAATGCCTTGCAAGATGAAGCAAATGAGGAGAATCGGTTTTTCGATAGGTTTTCGACTCTTATGTCTCATTGGAAAGCTCAAGAAGCTTCAAACACCGCTTCGGTTAAAGCGGTTGCTAAGAGTTGTATTTCATGTGGTGGAGCTCATGATTTTTCCGAGTGCATTACCGCGGATGGTAACACTTCGAATGCTTATGTAGCCACGGGAACTTATAACCAAATCGGTCAAGGTTCCCGCCAAAATCAAGCTCCACAAAATCAAAATGCTAATAACTATCGAAACAACAATCAAGGTGGAAATTACCAAGGAAATCAAAGGAATTATAACAAAGGTAATTACCAAAGTGGAAATGGGCAAATTTCAAACCAAAACCAAAACCGTGATTTTCAAACTCCTACTCAAGGTTTTCAAAATGCTCACACTAAAAATTTGCAAGGAGAATTTTTAGATTATGCTAAGGCTAATGATGCTAAGTTTGATAACATGCAACGTGAGATGATTAGCTTAAGATCCGAGTTGAAAAACGAGCTTAAAACCGAACTTGCTAATGAACTTAAAACTCATGCTAATAAAATGGAAGGAAATGTCACACGACTCCAACAAAATCAACAAAAAATGGAGCAAGGACAACATGAGATTAAGCAATAGTTGTTAAAAGCGGATGCTAGGCAATCTAAGTTTGAAGATCGAATGGCTAAAATGTTTGAAGCTATCATGTGTAAGCCTTCTTCTTCGGGTGGTCTTCCTAGTGATACCATCGTGAACCCGAAAGGAGAGTTGAAGGTTATTACTACTCGTAGTGGTAAAACTTTCAAAGAACCCATTTCTCGTCCAAGTACTTCTATGGAGAAGGAAAAAGAGAAAGAACCCGAGGTTGTGGTTGAAAAGGAGCACATTACAATCCCACGAAGTACCGCTCATACCACACCTACGGTTGAACCTATACCCATTATGGAACCCGAGATTCCAAGGCCGATGCCTATGCCTAATTTGCCCCAACCCACACCACCTTTACCCTACCCATCAAGACGAAACAAGGAAAAGGCACAAGAACGAAATAATTATCAATTTGAACTCTTTATGAAAATGTTTCGTGACTTGCATTTTAATATAAGTTTTGCCGACGCCTTAGTCATGATGCCTCGATTTGCCGCGAACTTCAAAAGTATGTTGAATAACAAAGAAAAATTGCAAAAATCGTCTAGTTGTTCTTCGGTTTTTCTAAGCCGCATACCTCAAAAGGTCGGTGATCCTGGAAAGTTTTTAATCCCATGTGCTATCCAAGACATGGAAGAATGCTACGCCTTGGCCGATCTTGGTGCTAGTATTAATTTGATGCCTCTTGAGATTTTTAAATCGCTCAATCTTCCAAATCTCACTCCTTCAAGAATGTCAATCGAAATGGCCGATCATTCTACGATTCTAGCTTGTGGAGTTGCCGAGGACGTCTTTGTGAAAGTTGGGAAATTCTATTATCCCGTGGACTTCATTGTTGTTGATATTCCCATCGATCCTAAAGTTCCTTTAATTTTAGGTCGATCTTTTTTGGATACCTCGAGAGCACTTATCGATGTGCATGCAAGAAAAATCACTCTTCGTTTCAATGAGGAAGAACTCGTCATTAATGCAACCCAAAACTCTACTCTTTCTCATGTTTATTCGATCACATCTTTGTACAATGTCAATCCCATCAAAAACATTTGTCAAAAGATTTCAAATAGAGTTTTAGGAGTTGTTGAGAAAAATGAAGTTCCGTCCCCTCCGCCGATGGAGGTTAAGAGTGTTAAGCCTATGATTCCAATCTCGAGTGATTCTTCGGATGATGAATACGTTGATCCCGATGGGGAGGTTTTCTTTGTTGACAAAAGATTTGAAAACTTGCCACCACCTAAACCAAAAAGATTTCAAAATGTGAGAATTTTTAGTGTGACTAACATTGTTTTAGATACACCAAATATTTTTGACATAATCAAATCGGGTTTTCACAAGGAGAGTTTTAAAGATGAAAAAGGAAAAGATTTTGAATCTAATTTAAAAGATTTTTCTACAATTCTAACTCCGTCATCACCGCGTGTCTTGAGTACTACAAGCTCGTCTTCTCCTTTTGACGATGCTTTGTGTGGACTTAGTGTGGGGGAAGCCCCATATGTTCCCTCCCCTTTCTCCACCGAGGACGAGATATTTGATCTTGGAATTGCTTTTATAGGGAAATCTCGGTCTTCCACCGATGCAATAAATGGAAAATCTTTTCATTTGATTGGTGCGAGTCTACCTCTAGTAGCTCAATGTTTTGACTTACCCATTGTCCCACCCTTCTATTTCTTCTCTCCTATTTTCTTCTATCCCATTGGGATTTGTGTTGGAGTTGTGTTGTCTCGTCTTTCATCCGAAAACGAGGACGCTATCTTTGACCCCGGTATACGTTTATCGGATTTTTAAAGTACTCCACGTGCTTTTGGGCCTTGTTTATCATGTAAGCCCCACCAAAAATTGACCAAACCATGATTATCCCTAAATGATCACATTTATGGGGATTCGAGTCGAGCTTTTGACTCGGTTATCAAAAACAAGATGCCTCGTGGGGGAGACCCATGCTTATCCATGTACATATTATTGCTTTCTAATTAGTGTAATGTGAGGGGATTTGTGCCCTTCCAACCTTTGTTCCGTGGTTGTTTGTGCATTGTGTCTTTTAGATCATCATCTTCACGATTGGAGCCTCTCGTGTTCGTTCATGGGAGCACTTGATCGTTTGCTTTGGAGGCCTTTCCCAATATCCATATGATATATCCTTTTATGTTCTAACCTTAGGTTTTTAGCACACTTCATAAACGGCTATTACTTATTGGTTACACCCTTTCCATGCTAGATTAGGCATTCGACTACGTCTCTAGTATGGGGGTGTTTGCACCCCTAGACTCGAAACATTGAGGACAATGTTTAACTTTAGTATGGGGGGGGTGAATAGATACTTGCCTTGCCAAACCTTCACGCTTTCCAAAGTTTATCGTTTTGTTTATCATTTTGTTGCAAAATAAGGCTAAAAATGGCCAAATTTTAAAATTTTTCTCATGTTTCATAAGTGTTTGAAGACACGAATGTAGATTTTCCAATGGCGAGAATAAGAGTAATTTTTGACTCGATCGTGCGTGTTGAGCACTTAGCTTTGATTCCTTAACTACACATTAGGCTAAGTCTCTTAAATGAGGACGAGAAATGATAGAGTTAATTATAAGTTACTATGCTAAACGTAGAGTACTCGTATTCTTTCAAAAACTCATGTGTTCTCGTTGTTTGCTTATTCTCCCTTCGCATGTAAATATTTTTTGCTTAATAAATATTGACTTAGCGGTTTAGTTTTGATTGTTGGGTTTCTAGTCTTTTCTAGTAGCTTCCGTGTAATTAAATTGGGAAGACATTAAGATATCGCCAGCGTCACGGTTTTGAAGTATTGACAACCCGAATAATCGAAAGCTTCACCCAATAATAAGATTTCAAGTGCTCACCTAAATCTAGCAAACAATTTGAAGCCCCATAAGGCCTAAAATCTATGCAAAATTGAAAGTGAATCAAGCCTTAATCTTCGAAGCTTTAAAGATCCAAAATTCGCTTTAGCGTGAGGATATACGTCTTTGGCTAATAAAACCACCGATGAGGCGGATAATAAAAGGCAAGGCAAGACCGAAGTCATAATAAAAGCTTCATGACGAAGTTGAATAAAAGATGGAGGTAAACCAAAGATAATAAGGTCCTTCCGTTAGGGGGCGTATAAAAGTCTTGGTAATAAGTCTCATGTTCAAAACCGTTATAAAACCGTGTTTATCGATTCTTCTTGTCAACTTAATTTTTTAACATCGTCGTCTATTAGGAGGGGTTATTGATTTGATGGTCTTAGTTACACCGTTAGGACTCTATTTTTAGACCTAAATCTCTATTATCGCATAAGTCAACGATGTATCCTCGTGATCATTAAGACATAATAAAATATAAGAGATACAACTTAGGAATAATGGGAGAATAAGTACGTGATTAGGGCATATGAGTAGTGTTAGCATTACTAACTTATAATGACAATGATCTCGTTGCACGCTTGGCATGGAATTAAGGTGAAAATCGAGGACGACGAAATTATTTCTAACGAAGCATTCACATGTTCTTATTCTATGAACCTAAACGTCCCATTTTGCGATGAAAATCATACATTATGTCTAAAACGCAAGTAGTAGCAATAGTGTAGTGTAGCTAGTTTATCATTTGAATAAAAGTGAAGAAAATTGAATTTTGGAGATGCTTTGATACTTTATTCTAGCATTGCGTGAGGGCACGGCAATGGTTTAGTATGGGGGAGTGATGAGACTGCTTTTATACATGGTCTCATCGTCCAAAACGGCCTTAAATTGCATAAAATATCATAAAAAATGCCAAATATATGCTCGTGTTTGTTACTTGTGTATTTTTAGGTACGGATATTGAGGAATTGGCAAAAGAACACAAGAATCAATCAAAAACGAACACGGGAAACGAAGTCGCACAATGAACCGGGCCCAAGTTTGGAATTTTGCAAAAAGACCCTTGAAGAATTGAAGATTGGCAAAAATGGCCCCTCATCTTTGAAGAACTTGTCACATTTGACCCTCACAATATCAAATGTGCAAGTATGGACCTTAATATTTGAAGATATTACAAGATCAGTCCATCAAGTTTGAAGAATATACAAAAGGAGCCCTTGGATAAAGTTTCTAAAGATTTTGTGCCACTTTTGACAAGTTGTCAAAAGTTGACAAAGGCAAAATCAGGCGCTGATGGAATTAAAAACAAAGTGGAAAGAAGTTAATAAATTGGGGACCAAATCTGCCAACTGCCCAAACAAACCCACCCACTCAGGTCGTGCCACCTCAGCCCTACCCACCTTTTTACCCACCAACCCATAACCCTTACCCAACCCATGACCCTACCCATCCACAACCCAAGTTTATTTAATAAACTGGGTCAAACTTGGTCAAATCCCACTTACCCCCACCTTTCCCTCCTAAACAAAGATTTAAAAATAATTAAACCCAAAACGGATTCAACTCACCCCTTAATCACCTTGAACCCTAATCCCCACCCCAGGTCAATTAAACCTTAATCCAAAGGGGTATCAACCCAAAACGTGCAGAATGCTAATTAAACATCCCCTAATCATAACCCACCTCACCAAAAGCCTCCACGTGGCCTGTGGTCCTCACCCGAGCACTCCCCTGCTCCATCCCTTTCACACAAAACCCTATGTCCCGACCAATTGAACGGTTAGATGAAACTCCTTTGTCCCCAAGGTTCATCCAACGTCCAAGATCAAGATATTCAAGCTGGCATCCAGTACAAGCTGCACATGGGCGATTTTTGACCCATTTTTCAGTCAAATCTTCAAGGGCACTTTGGAGATTTCAGTAGCTAGGGTTTCACATTGTTTTGAGATTCTAGATAGTTCATCTTAGTTGTATAAATATGAGACGACCTGTGTCTTATATTCTTGTTCCAGTTTTTCTTCAAAATATTTTGTAATTCCGTTTTTATAAAATTAAAGTTTGGTATTTGTGTTGGAGCAATTTAATTCCTTTTAATGTTTATTTAAAGTTGTTATAAATTAATGAAGATAAACTGAGTTCCATTATAATTTGTGAAAGATTTTGAGTTTTCAAGTTTTCAAAAAAGGTGTTTTTAATTTTCATGATTCCAAACTTTCAAGAAGTGAAAGTGGACTGAGGTTTTGGAATTTTGGAGATTAGAAGTGTTTTTAAAACTTGTTTAAGGTTTGAAAGATTTGTGAAAGTTTTTAAGAAAGAAAGAAAGGTAAAAACAGAATATTGGATATTTGCTTGTTTTCCTTTTGATTTTTCTTAGCAGGTTAAAGACCTGTTGTTGATCATTGTTCAGCACCAACCCGAGTTGGTAGGAGGTGGTTATGCAACCACAAGGACCTTGGAAGTAAGGTCCTAAGGTAATTTTCTTTTTTTTTCTTTTTGAAATATCAGAAAGTGAAGTTTCATGTGACTTGTTTGATTTGGTGCTAAAAGTGTGTTAAGATTGTTTGAATTCAGTTCTTATGTGTTTATATGTATGATTAGAGGCTTTATTATCAGTTTGGTTAAGAGTTGTAAGGTTTTGATTTGAAAAATTTGGAAACAGGATTTTAAAGTGGTGTTTGGATAAGTGTTTTAGAAGGTTTAAAAATTTGATTTGTGATTTAAAAAAGTGTTAGAGTAATTGAATAGGGTTGTGTTTAGTTTGTATCAGTCCTAGATAAGTGTGAGTAGGATTTGAAGCAAGATTGTGTGTTTTAAAAGTGAAATCATAAGTAGAAATCTGCATAATCACTTTTCTGCTTATTTGGTTAGAAAATTGTGCCTGTTCTTGTGGAATCTGTTGAGTGTTAGGGTGATTTAAGGTTTAATTTGGTTTGTATGTTGATTGGTGAGTTTGTATGCTAAGTAGTGGCCTGTGACTCTCATTTGTGTGCAACCTGTTAGCTTTATAAAACCACCAGACCTTCATTCCTACATCAGCAACCTAATTTGGTTCGTGTGTGCTTATTTTGAGTGCTAGGTGATTGCTTATTGCTTGTACTTGACTCCTTGTGCTTCAATAAGCACAAGGGTGCCCCCCTGTCCACAAATCATCCACCAAATAAGCCACCACCAAGCCCTCTTGGTGTTCATCCACTTGTGAAGATAAACAAAGAACAAGCACAAATCTGCTAAGTGTTCAAGTTGAAAACTGGACACGATTTGAGTTCAATTTTGTTTAAATCTTGAGTTAAAAGGAAGTTTAATTTGTGTTACTAGCTTATTAGAGGTCACTGTTGGTTTATAAAAAGAAAAAAAATAAAAAAGAAATAATTGGCAAAAAGGTCACCCGTAGCAGGACTCGAACCCCAGACCTCTCGAAGGAGGAGTAGGGGAACTACCGCTAATCTAGATGCCTTTTTACGTTCTAGTTTGATTTCACTATCCTTTTAACACGTTTTTCTTTTGTTGGCTTATTAAAAAGCCGTAGCTTATTCAGGTTTTTTTGAGCTTATTTATTAAGCTATTTTGGTTCCTTTTATTTTTTTTAGGATAATATTAGTAATTAAGATTTTTCTAGCCTAGTTTCATATTTTTCCCTTTATTTATTTATTTTTTATCATTTATTTATTACCCGTTTTTTATTAAATCAATAAAAAATAGAAAAAAGAGTTTTTATTTTTAGGAAAAATAATTTTTAGTTTTTAAATATATATTTTGAGGTTTACATTAGGTTTTGGTTTCAAAAACTTCAATTTTTAATTTTATATTATTTTAAGGTTTTTTACAAACTTTAATAATTTTTATAAAATTATAAAAAAGGGTTTAGGAACTTTAATTTGTGTTTTTCTCTTAGTTAGATTATTTTAAGATTTTAGAAATTTTTTAGAATTAATTTTAGAAACTTTTTATTTTTAGTATTATTTTAATATTATTTTATTATTAAAATTTCAAAGTTTTATTTTTCTTAATTTTTCATTTTTCCTAGATTCTAGACATTAAAATAGGACCTTTGTCACTTTCCATTTAATTTTTAGGCTTTTCAATTAATTTTTAGAATTAATTTAAGATTTAATACATTTTAATAGTTTTTAGGAGTTTAAAAATAGTTTAATTTGGTTTTAAAATTTTTAAAATAGTTTTTAGTTTAATTAGGTCATTTTTGAGGTTTACAAACTATAAAATCTTGTATAGGGCTTTTTAATATTTAAAAGTGATTTTTAGGGCTTTAATTAGCATTAAAAAGTCATTATTAAATTAATTAAAAGGTTTTGGCGAGTTTGGATTTTTTGTAAACTCTTAGAATTTTATTGTGGATTTCTAGTAATTTTTAGGAATTTTTAGGTTAAAATTTTAAATTTTGTACTTTTTTGCGTTCTACGTCGTAACTTTCTAGTAGTGTTTTTGCCTTATTTTTCTATTTTTTTTTCGTCTTCGTCATTTTCTCTTCTTTTCTTCTCATTAATAATCAAAAACATAATCAATCATTCATCACACAACACACGTGCCTCCTCGAGAGAACGAACTCACCTTTAGGGTCATTCACACACGGTTTTCCTAAATCGTCGTGCACGCTTACCACTATTTGTGTTGCTTTGTTTTTCCTAAAATAAAGTATATACAAATTCACTACATCAGTTTACGTATCTAGTTAGGCAAATTGGTATGAGATGTTTGACTCCAGCAGAACTGGAGATTCTGGCAAAGAAGCCTGCTTGATTCGTCTATTAAACATCTACATGTATATATTATTAAACAAGCAAAATACAAAATTAAAAATCTTTCAAAATCCAAAAAGATTCTTCTCGACATATCTTTCAGTATCGATAATATGGACGTGCCTAGAAATGTCGCTCAATAAAGACACGAGTGTGTACATAAAACTCGAATGAAAGTTGTAAATATTTTTCAAAACATGTCATTTCTATCTTTTAACAAAGGAAAATGTCTATTTTGGAAAAATTTTCCAACAACGGGTAGAGCAATCTATCTTGGGTTGAGCTTGTAACAAAACATTCAACGTTTGAACTCAACACAATGGCTTGTAATCACTTTCAGATTGCAACCCGGATCGATAATCACGGGGGAGTGTACGATTTAGTGCGCTTACCCTCAGCAAAAGAAGTTAAATCTTCTTACACTTGAGTGTATTTGTCAAGACATTCAAAGTCTATGAACTTAAGTTTATGCTTTAGAAAAACCTCTTCGCCAAAAATAAATAGAGTTTTTCGAAAAGCGTTGAACACAATTTTTTCAAGAATTTTTCAATGATATTCAAAATCTTTCAAAAATTGTGTGTTCAACAACTCCTATCCTCAAAAGTTTAATTCCAGCGGTGTTGTCTTTGGTAGTGATACTGCTATTAAAGAAGGAGATCTTGTCAAGCGCATCGGCTCTATTGTGGATGTCCCTGCGGGAAAGGCTATGCTAGGTGGATCATATCCTCGTAATGACAATTCAATTGGATCAATTTTTGAGGGGTAGCGTTTCAAACAATTTCATGCTAGTTTGACACATTCTTCTCCCGAAAAGTTTCAAGACTATTTTTCAAAATAAATTTTAATCAAATTTGGAATCTCTAATATCAAACGATTTTATATATTAGAGATAGGGGAGAAAATGTGATTAAAATATGATCTAAAGACTCAAGCACTCATGGTTACGATCAAATACCCACAACATCTTTAATTCACGACGTTACTGGTGTCAAAAGGGTGTTTAGGTTTAAGTCCTATGATCCAATCAGAACCGAAGGGATCTTCCCAGGGCCAATCCAATAGATTATTAGAAGTCCTTAGGAAAGATGGAGTAGAATGTGAACGAAGCTGAATGCCGACTAAGTACTGATGCTAGCACTGGAACAATCACAACAAGGTGCTAGTAATGATGTCTTGGTAAGCATTGAAGGGGTTGAAGAATGAAAAAGAAATGTAAGGATAAAGGGTGTAAAGAAAAGAAGCCCTCCATACAACTTAGGCAGAAACCGGTTCAACACATCATGAAGACAACGCATCATGGACCCAGTGATGTAATGCACAACCCCTTCCCAGCTGACTCAGGCTTCTCTCAAAAGAAGTTTGTTTTATTGTCACGGAGATCAACACGACTTCTATTGACTTTCTCACTCCCAGATAGTTAATATTGAATAGGTGGCATCTGCTCCATCCTCCGACCACTAAAAGTGCTAAAATCGAGTCTAGAGCCAAGAGATCAATCAAATCTCGTTAGGACACACGGATGACGATCAAGAGAGTCCTACGCTTTGTAATATTGGTAGAACACTCAGAGTGATACTACATAGTATTCACAATGATGAGTGTAAATCCTTCCAGTGTTAACATCAAACAGCACTGTGGTAGGTCATGTGTAAGATTCTTTATGAATTGAACATATGTAAAACTGAAAAGCAACAGTGGTTTGTTTCTCTATCGATTCAAACTCGTTTCAGGTGTCTACGCAATATCTTTATGGTCTTGCCAGAACATTCAGAGTGATATTTATTAATATTCACAATGATGAATGGAAATCCTTCTAGCGTCAACATTAAATAGAGCTACGGTAGGTAACTTGCGAGATTCTTATGAATCAAGCTTGTGTCAACTGGAAAGCAACAATGGTAAGATTCTTAAGGAGTCAAACTTGTTCTAGGAATTTGAATTGACGACTTTAATCAAGTGGATATTTATCCAGTTGATTCACTCTTTATGTTCGCAGTCTTGCTTTGAGACGGTGGAGTAAAGAGAACGGCTAGTACTGCCGCGAAACCCTGTCAAGGAGGTTCTTAATTGAATCTACCTAATCACAGGTACGATATTTAATATCGTGTAACGGTCTTCACCGACCAGAGGTAAAACGCTACCGATTTAGGACGAATGTCAAAGCCATTCAGTCCGTGTCTATATTTTTGTCTCAAGAAGGTGACGTTACGGTGTACTCAGCAAAGTCAAAGATTCAAAACCACATACTCATGCCCAAAGACATTCAACAATCAAGAAAGCTATAGACTTCCGCAACTCTGATGATCAAAATCTTCCTTATCAGTTAATGTAGAGGAATGACCTCTCTTCAAAGGAGATTGTTAGCAAGCTTTCAAGATAGTGCAATGTATGAGCATGTGGATAAAGACACAAGATTACAAAATGGCAAAGACAAGTCAAGAATGATTTGAAGATCTCAAGATAAAAGACAAAGTCGAAAGACAATGACAAAGGCTCAAAGATCACAGCATGAAGGAACAAGACTACTATTACACGTTCAAGACTCATTTATGACGAAATTCATAATCTCCAATTGATCTCCAAATATCAAAGAGGAATGACCTCACATTGGGGGAGATTGTTAGCCTCGAAATATTGAGTCAAACAAGAATGTTCGGTCATAGGTTTATATTGAAATATTTATTAGAACGTTATAATAGTTAGTTAAAATAGTCGTGACATTACGGGCTTGATGGTTAGCTTAAAAGGCCTCTTTCAAGGTACTAAGCATTCATTCAAGCCCGGCCCAAAACAAATATAGTCTAATAGAAAGCCCGCATATGGGTGGACTATATAAGCACCCACCTAGCATGTTAGGAGGGTGGCAAGTTTTTATTTTCTCTAATATAATTTCTCATAGTTAATCACCTCTGTCTCTACTTTCTCTCTCTATAAATCGTCTTTCTTTTCATCTATTTTCATTAATTAACCATGGTGAAGTGAATAAAATATGGGAACAACATCGGCATTCAGCTACGTTCACATTCTACTCCATCTTTCCTAAGGACTTCTAACAATCTATTGAATTGTCCCTGGGAAGATCCCTCAGGTTTTTGTTGGATCATAGGACTTAAACCTAACCACCCTTTTGACACCAATAACGTCGTGGATTAGAGATGTTGTGGGTATTTGATCATAACCATAAGTGCTTGAGTCTTTAGATCACATTTTAATCATATTTTCTCCCCTATCTCTAATATATAAAATTGTTTGATATTAGAGATACCAAATTTGATTAAAATATATTGTGAAAAATAGTCTTGAAAATCTTTGGGAGAAAAGTGTGTCAAACTTAGCATGAATTAGGAAAGCTCCCCCTCAAAAATTGATCCAATTGAATTGTCATTGTGAGGATGTGATCCACATTTCGCTTTTTGAGGATAGGAGTTGTTGAACACACAATTTTTGAAAGATTTTGAATAATCATTGAAAAACTCTCGAAAAAATTGTGTTTAACGCTTTTGGAAAAACTCTATATCTTTTTTGGCGAAAAGATTTTCTAAAGCATAAACTTAAGTTCATAGACTTTGAATGTCTTGATAAATCCACTCAAGTGTAAGAAGATTTCTCTTCTTTTGTTGAGGGTAAGCGCACTAAATCGTACACTCCCCCGTGAATATAGATCCAGGTTGCAATCTGAAAGTGATTACAAGCCATTGTGTTGAGCTCAAAACGTTGAATGTTTTGTGACAAGCTCAACCCAAGATAGATTGCTCTACCCGTTGTTGGAAAAATTTTCCAAAATAGACATTTTCTTTTATTAAAAGTAGAAATGACATGATTTGAACAATATTTACAACTTTTATTCGAGCTTTATGTACACACTCTTGTCGTTATTGAGCGACATTTCTAGGCACGTCCATATTATCGATACTGAAAGACATTTCAAGAAGAATATTTTGGGGTTTTCAAAGATTTTTAATTTTGTGTTTTGCTTTTTCATTAATATTTACATGTAGATGTTTGATAGACGTATCAAGCAGGCTTCTTTACCAGAATCTCCAGTTTTGCTGGAGTCAAACATCTCATACCAATTTGCCTAACTAGATACACAAACCTCTCTTTCAAAAGAGCTTTTGTAAACAAGTTAGCCAATTGGTAATCAGTTCCAACAAAGTTTAATTCAACGATACCCCTTTCAACTTGTTCCTTAATGAAGTGATATCTGACATCAATGTGCTTCGTGCGGGAATGTTGTACCGGATTGCAGGAGATTGCTATGGCGGACTTTGAGTCACATTACATAGGTACTTTATCAAAGTGGAAGCCATAATCCGTGAGTTGTGTTCTCATCCAAAGAACTTGAGCAAGATGATATGATTGAGATTGTTAATTTTTTTTTGTTTAAGATGGAGGATTCGTACGTATTGATGAGATGGGAATGGAGATTTAGGGGCGAAAATGTTTATGAGAGGATTAGGTTTGTGAGTTTATGATGGATGGGAGCAGTTGAGATTAGAGATTTGGGAGATAAGATAGGAAGTGGTTGAGTTTACAAGATAGATGGGGGCGGACTAAACTATGTGAGAGTGTTTATGGTTAGTCTTACCCTATATAATAGAGGACAGTATTATATAAACTCAAATTGAGAGTTGGTCGGTTATGTTACGATATTGGGCCTTTTATCTGTGAATTGGAATTGGAATATTGGATATGGACTCGTATTAATAGGGCCAAGTGATACAAAGATTGGACCGACTGACCGAGTATGATTTGAAATAAATAGGGAATATTGATAGCGGACCGGACGAGATTTATCGAGCTATGATGACATTATTATTGATGCCGGATAATATTATTGATCCGCGCATCAGTTGGGCATGTGACTGACGTTGGGCTTTAATGACAACTTATCTAGACAAATTTTGTCCCACAACAACAATTCTTCTTATAATTTGTTCCAGATAACGACAGTCATAGCACACAACACCAAAGCAAACAAAACACTTAACGCTGATCCGATATAAGATTCACTTAAACGACAACAGCCTAGTTTTTATTATCCAAAGACAAGTGATCACGAAGTGGATTTGGTATTCTTTATTTGAAGTTGAAGTGGGATTTCATGAAGGCGTCTACTTATTTCATCATCGAGCCTTCCCTCTATTTTTCTACCCCTTTTCTTTAAACCCAGTCTATCGATTGATGACTTGC
Source organism: Glebionis coronaria (assembly GCA_025667525.1). NCBI lineage: Eukaryota > Viridiplantae > Streptophyta > Magnoliopsida > Asterales > Asteraceae > Glebionis > Glebionis coronaria. The sequence goes on from CM046878.1 coordinate 634,223,362, forward strand.
TTGGGCGATAAAATTTATGATTGAGACTTGAATTATCTAGTTTCTATTTTCAAGGGGTGGATGGTCGACGACATGGATAACTATCATTTTTGGGAGCTTTGGTGCAGTTCTCAGTGTCACACGCAGTTGCTCGTGTGGATAACTTCAAGAGGTATTTAGAGACTTGTTTCTACACCGTTCGTCAATCATCATAAGTGCAAGCTTAAGTAACAAATTTGGGGGATTGTACTTCATTTTCAAGTTTTGAATATCAGGGTTTACTTTACATGTGGTCACGACAAATAGCAGAATGAATACGAGGTTGGTAAGTTCGACAGAGAGATAGAATCGGCAATCAATTCTAACGGGATATTTATGAGCTTCATAACGACAATGGTACTTCATAGTCTAAGCAAAAATTTTCAAAGTTTCTCAATGACTTTCAAAACTTTTCAAGACATTGCTTTAGACTAAGAACTTCTCGAGTATATGGACATCCACGATAATGATGCTTCCGAGAGTTAGAAATCATCATGGGGAAGATCGTGTACTTTGAAGTAATCGGATCAACTTCCAGGAGGAAGTAGTGTACATGGAATGGTATCTACTTCACTTTGTATGACTTTTATGAAGTATTTTGCAGGCGTGAGAAGAATTGTTGCTGATTTCCTGCATGTTACCCCAAACGGATTATCACTAAAAAACTAAACGACATGAAACAGTATAGAAGCAGTGTTATTTGATGTGGTTCTTCTACAAATTTCCGCCGTGCACTTAAACCGATGAGCTAGAAGATTTTTCAAACTACATCAAAGTGTCAGAATCTGCTTAAGATGCAGATATTGGTTTAGGGGGAAGCTGATTCAGAAACTTCGTCAAAAAGAAGTCTATGAAGAAAGTTTTTTTTAATACATGTCGCATGAATTGGGGGGAAGTTAATCCAAATCATGCATATTACAATTGTTCCACAACAAGCAAAGACAAATAGGATTCAAGCTGAGGTACAAGTTATGAAGACCAGAAGAATTAAAAGACATCCTCAACATTGGAAGCGCCTTGGAAGACTTTATTTTGTTGTATTTTTTACTTGTTAGGAACATTGTAAGTAATTTCGTATGTCTCCACATTGGAGGAAGATTGTTAGCCCTAAAATGTGAGCGCCATTTACGGAATTACATTAGATTCAGATAGGCAAAACACGGAGGGACTACTATTGATAAGTTGTCAAAGTCACTCCTTGTCTAGCCTATATATACCCCTCCACACTTCCATGGAGGGGTGAGGATTCCCACTTTCTTGTTTTACTTTCTCTCTCAATAAAACACACACCCTTAATAGTCTTTCTCTTTCTCTCTCTAAAATGTCTAACCATTTGTTTTATCCTCCCCGACCTCCAGATCACCTCTTGTTATCTTGAATCTTATGCTCTTAACAGATTCTTTAAACTCTTTTGGTTTTAACTAGATGTGGCAAAACGGGGGGGCGGGCACGGGCTAAAACGGGCACGGGCTAAACGGGCGATTTTTAAATTTTAGATTAAACGGGCGCGGGCTAAACGGGCACAAGCTAAACGGGCGCGGGTCAAACGGGCGTGGGACAAACGTCTTTGTTTCCGGTTTCCTATCAAAAGAATGCAGGTACATCTAATTGTATTTTATCAGATCATAGCTCACAGGTTACTTGAAGTTGCGTCCAAATCCCGTGCGTGCACGAGACTTATAACTATAACTAGTATATAATATGCAAAGTCAATAAAAATAAAAATCTTTATTAATGAGACATAATATTACATACCTAGAGAACCGGACGAATCAAACTTAACTAAAAAGTGCAATTAATCGGCCGGTTAACCGTTGGCCTCATAGATCGATCGATCTTTATTTAACATGCATGAGAACTATATGTTATTTTTTAGCAGTAGTAATGAACTCGTCACATTCACCATTGGAGCATTAGTCCAATGGGTGGAGCTCTTGTGCTTGAGTCAAATGACCCAAGTTCAATCCCCATCCTTGGCATTTGTTTCAAATAGGTACCCACCTCCGCAAAACCTATAGGCACACTGGAGAGACTTTGTGGAATAAGAGATCGAGGGTCGAGTCTCGGCTAGTCTCACTCCAGGTGTTGCTCCTCTGGGCCAGGAGAGTTGCCGGAGCTATTCCTTGTGGGGTGGATAATGGCTGGTGCCAAAAGGTACCCGGGATTAAGGTGTTCTCGCCAATCTTCACCTTTTGTGGAATGAAGATCGTCACATTCCAAATCCATCATATATTGTGGCAGAAGACAAATTTCCACACCCATGTTCCCGGCCCCATCCCGACCAGGAAACAATGTGATTTTCCCATCGGCCTTGTTTGCGCAACCACTTCTAGTAGAAACTGCTTTCCCCATTACAAATTCGCAGGCATACATGTCAAACCTTGGTGAGCTTCCAATGGTTACAGTGTTGGACTGCTCAAAGATCGCACTCAATTTCACTATTGACGCGGATTTAGACCATGAGTGAATCCATTATTTGACAGTTGTATCATCATGCTTCCTTATAGCTTCGTTTAACTACAAAGCCGCCCAGGCAAGACCCTTGCTGATCAAATCAGCCACCATTGTTGTTCCCCTCACCAGGTTAACCGGATTGCCAAAATAATCATGAGGCAAAGGTGGGTTCAGCCTATGCCTGATACGATTGGAAGACTTATTATTATTATTATTATGTCGGTGTCCTTTATTATGTTTCGTATTTGCATAAGTCTATGACCATTATGGCCTTTTATTAGTGTGTCAGGATCCTTCATGTTCCTGATGATTAAGTTATAAAAGACTAGCCGTATTCTTCTAGGAGACATTGATACGATTGGAAGACTTATTATTATTATTATTATGTCGGTGTCCTTTATTATGTTTCGTATTTGCATAAGTCTAGGACCATTATGGCCTTTTATTATTGTGTCAGGACCCTTCATGTTCCTGATGATTAAGTTATAAAAGACTAGCCGTATTCTTCTGGGAGACCATCCAGAAAATCGGTTTCTTTCTTCTTCTTAGCATTCTTCTTCTTTAACCCTATTAAGGGTATCAGAGCCGTTTCGATCTCTCATCAGAATTCGCTCAGCACAATGACCACACGAAACCAAGAAATTGATAATGCCCTTAAATCACATGATAAAGCAATTACAGAAATTCAAGCAACATTATCAGCACTCGCGAAGCAGCAAGAGGCAATCTTGAAGGCTATTACGGAGAAGACGGCTTCTGGTAGCGGCGAAGGGGGCGGCTCCTGGTCAAATTTTAACAATAATGAGGCAGATTCGAGGAATAACAGATCCCTACGAATTGGCAAGATATATTTTCCCAAGTTTTCAGGTGATGATGTGGAAGGATGGGTCTATCGTTGTGAACACTTTTTTGCAATGGATGAGACTCCCGAAGGAATGAAACTCAGGTATGTAGAAACTAGAAGGGGGGGTTGAATAGTTTCTTATAATTTACTTGTTAAAAGGTGGTTTTCAAAAATCCTTTTTCAAAAACTTAGACTTGAGAAAATGTGTGAAATCTTCTTATGCACAATATGAACAATGATAGTGTAACTTAGCTAACACTAACAAATATATATGCACAAAGAATAAATAATGTAAAGAGTTAAGGGTAAAGAAAGATCAAACCGAACACCAAGGATTTATAGTGGTTCGGCAACGAAGCTCACTCCTCGTTCCTACTCCACTCTCGAGTACTCCTTACTCGAGAGTTCACTACACAACAAGCTCCTTATGGTGGAGAAAACCGTACACGTCGCTTAACCAATTTCCGACTGTAAGCTAAAAGTCGAGCCCTAATCGTAGCTAGGACCAATCTACACAACTATACTTAGTACATACACAACTTCCAAATAGACACAACTACTTGGATCTTCTCAACTAAGACACAACAACAAATGTATAAAATTAGATCTTCAATGGATATTTGGTGGTGGACTCAACACTTCACAAGGATAGTGTTCTTCTCTTTGCACTTGGAGAGGAAGGGATGGAAGAACAAGATTCACTTCTTAACAAGTAGTAATCAAACAAATGATCAAAGATTTGAGTGATTAAAGAAGAGAGTTTGAATCTGGAAATAGATATGCAAAAGAGGTGAATTAAAAAGCTGAGAATGGTCCACTATTTATAGGACAAAGGGCCAACGGCTATATCTGCCCGCGGTTCCTTATCTCAGCCGGCGGTACCTTATCGATAAGGAACCGCCTAGGAGCTAAGGTACCGTTAAACTAGACTTCGCTCCCTTTTTGTCCTTTAGTGGTGGAGGTCATATCTGGTTTAAAAAATATCCTGATAGAATATTCCTAACCAAATAAGAATATTCCATTTTCAAATTTTCAAATAATTAATTTAATAAAACATTTTCTTAAAAAGAAAGTTTAATAAAAACTTGTCACACTTAATAAAAAGTGAGTTTTAAGAAAAGATTAAATCACTTGATCACTTGATTAAGGTTAGTACTTGTTTATCCATACCTTAAGTGAAAATGGGTAAAATGAAAAATACTTGAACTCAAGAATTCGTTTTTCGTTGTTTTCGTAAATGCTTGTTTTTACATATTGTCTTAATCAAAACAAAGCGAGACCGAAAAATGCAAGTAACGTTTTAGGCATTATTGCATTAACAATCTCCCCCTTTTTGATTCCGACAATACATAAACACAATCACACAAAAAACAAGATTTTCGAAGACGAGTTTATTCATTTCTCCCCCTTCGTCGAAGCAAAAAGGTTGCACAAGTCGGTGTTGAAGAAACGGACTTAGCAAAGACTCCCCTTTGGTGCTTACTCCCCCTTGCTTGGGGCACCGAGGAATCGAGATATGGTGACAAGCTACATAGAAGGGTTAGTTGAACAAAAGAAACAACCAACAATATATAGCAATAGGTCACAAAAACTAAAAGAGAAGAAAACACAAAGACAAAGATCCAAGATAGGTTACTAAAAGAACATCATACAAAGAAGTATGGAAAAAGAAACAAGCCAAAAGCATAAATCTAATCCTAGTTATTCTAGATTTCTAAGATTTGCTTGAATTTGGTGTCTTGTGGATAAGCAACCAATGCTTATATGAAAGACAAGGTAATGGCGGAGGGTGGTGGTGGTGGCTTGTTGGAGGTCTCATAATCATAGTGAAGAGGAGGCTTGATTAAGAGACTCTTGATGTAGCTCAACTCCTCATAGATGTGTGCCATAGCAAGATGTTGATATTGACAACAATGACAATATGTTCCATGGTGCATGACATTATCATGAGAAGGAGGAAGAACACTAAAGGGTGGTGGTGGAAGCAAAGAAGTTCCACAATCAACATTCTTGGTAGGAGAGATGTGATTAAGAGTGTTCTTGGGTGAATTTGGGTTGAAAGCAATTGGAAAAAATGGAGGAGATTCAAGGCTTTCATTGGGAGAATAAGACATTTTGGGATGTGAAGTATGGCAAAATGCTTAAGGTTTAAATAGGGAAGGTTTAAGGTATTTTGGGTTGGTCAAAGGGTTTGAAACAAAGATTCTCAAAAAATGTTGGAGCAAATCTGGAGTTTCAGATAAAAACCCGAAAAAGGAAGGCACTGTATGCGGTTACTTATCATGCCCGGTGGTTCCTTATCACTAAGGAACCGCGGTTCACTTATGGAACCGCCTACAGGGGCTGTGTTTGGTGTTCGGTGGAAGATTTTTCAATTCAGCAAATCTTATTTTTCTAGTCTAACTTATCATAGGGATATGCTTAAGATAGACAAAGAAAACATATACAAACTTACCAAATAGATATTTGACCAAATTACATGGATTAAAAAAAATCGATGTAGGAGGTGTGTAAGACAAGACCTTAAGTCATGACACAATGATCCTCCATGATTCTATCTTGTTCTTGCTATGTTTGAGAGAATCATACATATAAATTATGTAAGCTCTAGATTAATAGCGAGAATCTATGAAAAACCGTTTTTAGATTGAATTAACAATGTCAAAAGCATTTCTCAACCATTTTCGAAAGAGAGGGTTTATCAAAAAGAGTTTGGAAGACTCAATGACTCAAAGTGGTAAAATGAGACACACAAAGAGAAGAAGGTAATTAAGGAAGATGTTCCATCAATCCTAGACCTAGACGCAAGTAATTAAAAGGTTCCCTCTTAAGTGGTTTAGTGAAGATGTCGGCTAAGTTGTCCTCAGAGGGTACCTTCTCAATTGAAATGTTCCCCTTTTGAACATTATCCCTAAGGAAATGGTGTCGAATTTCTATGTGTTTGGTTCGCGAATGTTGCACGGGATTCTTGCTAAGGTCTATAGCGCCTTTATAATCGCACATGATGGGAACATCATCAAGAGAAATCCCGTAATCAACAAGCGCTTTCTTCATCCATAGAGCTTGTTGGCATGCTTTTCCGGCACTCACATACTCGGCTTCCGTGGTGGATATTGCAAGAGCGGTTTGTTTCTTGGAGAACCAAGAAGTTAAACAACAACCCATGAAGGTACAAACTCCACTAGTGCTTTTCCGGTCCACATAGTATCCCGCATGATCCGAGTCCGCGTAGACAATGGTTTCTACGCCGGTCCCTTTAGGATACCATAATCCTAAATGTATAGTGTCTTTAATGTATCGGAAGTTACGCTTAACCGCTTCAAGGTGAGAGGTTTTGGGAGCCTCTTGGAAGCGAGCACAAAGGCAAACACTAAACATGATATCCGGTCGACTTGCCGTTAGGTACAACAAACTACCAATCATACCTCTATATTTGGTGTTGTCTACCGACTCACAATCATCATCTACGGTGAGTTTAGTATCCGAGGCCATTGGGGTCTTCATTGGTCTAGATTCTTCTAATCCAAATTTCTTTAGCATTTCTTTAGCATACTTAGATTGACTAAAGAAAATACCATCATCCATTTGTTTAATTTGGAGTCCTAAAAAGAAGTTAAGTTCTCCCATCATACTCATTTCAAACTCATCATGCATGATTTTGGCAAAGTCATCACACAATTCTTGACAAGTTGATCCAAATATAATGTCATCAACATATATTTGTACGATTATGAGGTGAGAACCTTTCTTCTTTGTAAAGATTGTGTTGTCTACCATCCCCATGGTATACTCATGTTTAACAAGAAACGCTTTAAGTCTATCATACCAAGCTTTGGGTGCTTGTTTGAGTCCATAAAGTGCTTTCTTAAGCTTGTAAACATGATCCGGTTTCTCAAAATCAATGAAGCCGGGAGGTTGAGCCACATATGCCTCCTCATTGATCAAACCGTTAAGAAATGCACTCTTTACATCCATTTGTTGAAGCTTAAAATCTAAGGCACAAGCGTAGGCTAAGAGGATTCTAATGGATTCTAATCTAGATACCGGTGCATATGTCTCGTCATAATCAATCCCTTCTTGTTGATTATAGCCTTGAGCTACAAGTCTAGCCTTGTTACGAGACACAACGCCATTCTCATCTAACTTGTTCCTAAATACCCATTTGGTTCCTATAATGGTAGAACTTCTAGGTGGAGGAACAAGTTCCCAAACATCATTGGCAACGAATTGATTCAATTCTTCTTGCATCGCAATGACCCAACTCTCATCCGTCAAAGCTTCTTTAACATTCTTTGGTTCAATCAAGGAGACAAAACAAAAGAAGTTGATTTGGTTTTGGACTTGAGATCTTAGGGTCCTTTGATTTAAGTCACCAATGACATTATTGAGAGTATGATCCCTAGATTCCTTAATGTTTACTTCCTTTTCAACACTAAGGTCTTCAACTCCTATTTTTCTAACCTCTTTGGATTTGACTACTTCTAATTCATCCAAGTCATCATCAACCAATGGTGGTGTCTTGGGTGAAGGAGGGGTTTCATCAAAGGTTACGTTGAGTGATTCTTCAATAACCCCCGAGGTTCTATTTAGGACTATGTAGGATTTGCTAGTTTGGGAATAACCTAAAAGGATACCTTTGTAAGACTTTGGGTCAAACTTGGTAAGGTAGTCTTTGGTGTTGAGGATAAAGCACTTGCTTCCAAACACCCTAAAGTATTCCAATGAGGGTTTCTTACCTTTAATAATCTCATAGGGGGTCTTTCCTAGGAAAGGTCGAATAAGAATTCGGTTGAGAATATAAGTCGATGTGTCCACGGCATTACACCAAAACTTTTGAGGCAAAGATTGCTCGTTTAACATCGTCCTACTCATCTCTTGGAGAGTCCTATTCTTCCTTTCAACTACCCCATTTGATTGTGGAGTGCGAGGAGCCGAGAAGTTATGGGTAATACCATGAGCTTCACAAAAGGCACCAAATTGCACTTCATTATCAAATTCCCTACCATGATCCGTCCTAATAGAGACAATTGAACATCCTAGTTGATTTTGAATTCTTCAACTAAAGATTTCGAAGTGATCGAAAGCTTCATTCTTAGATGCCAAAAATCTAGTCCAAGTGAATCTAGAATAGTCATCAACTATAACTAGGGTATAAAGGTTACCTCCATAACTCCGTATGGCGGAAGGTTCAAAAAGATCCATATGTAGGAGCTCTAAGCACCGAGAGGTCGAAACCAAATTCTTGGCTTTGTGACTTGAGTGAACTTGCTTTCCAACTTTGCAAGCATCACAAAAGTGACTATCAAACTTAATCTTGGGGAGGTGTCTTACCAACTCCTTAGAGACTAAAGATTGAATTAAACGCATATTAGCGTGACCTAATCTCCTATGCCAAAGAGTAGAACTATCATCTATAGTCGCAAGACATATGTTGTCTTTTGACTTCTTATTGACCTTCATAACATAAAGCCCATGCTTTCTAATACCTTTTCCAATGACCTTTCCATCTTTTACAATTTCACTGTCATGTTCCGAAAAGATGACCTTACACTTATTATCACAAATTTGACCTATACTTAAAAGGTTAAACCCTAAGTTATCTACGTGCTCAATATTATCAATGGTCATGGAGTCAAGAGAAACCGTACCTTTGCCAATGATATTACCACGTAGACTACTAGCGAATGTGACGTTACCTCTATCATATGCTTTGTAATGCGAGAACAAACTTCGATTACCCGTCATGTGTTTAGAACATCCACTATCCTTAATCCACTCATCGGGCTCCAAATCAATTCCCAAGCATATCTAGGTAACAACACACAAGATCAAACATTTGGTCCCCAATATCTCATGGGTCCAAAATTGTTAGTTTCAAACATCCCTTGCATTTGGTTGAGATGCATGAATGAAGGAGGGGTTCCCCATGGAGAACAAAATGGAGGAGGGTAGTAATTCATGTAACCATTTTGTTGTTCATTATTTCTCCTAGGTGTATTTGATCTAGGTTTAGAGTTATGATTATTCCTTCTAGGTGTTGGAGTTTTACTTCTAGGTCGCGAATTGTTTTGATTATCCTTTCTAGGAGTTGTTGTTCTACTTCTAGGCTTACACATATTTCGTACTCTAGGTGGAGTAGAAGATGTTCTTGATAAACTTCTATTTCCCATGAGAGGTTTACTTAATGGCTTGTAGAACTTATCAACGGTATCGTTATCAAGTATGGGTAATTTTACTTTATTAACAATAAGATGCTTTGGTTTTTCATCTAACTTAGACTTTTCAGAAAGTTCAGGATTTTCACCAAAATCACCCTCTGGCCGCGGTACCTTATCTATGGTGGCGGTTCCATAGTGATAAGGAACCGCCCCATACAATTTGGGACCGCGTACAGCAGACGTTTTTTGTGAAAACCTAACTTGTTTTGGTTCACTAGTTGAGGCTTCATTTGAGTTAAAACCTATACCAAGTCTTTCCTTTGAATGAACTTGTTTGTTTAACATGTCATCAAGAGCACTAGTACATTTCATGAATTTTTCCAATTTAATGGAGGTGTTCTTGAGGTCTTCATTTTCTAATCTAAGTTTCTCACAACTTAAGAAACTTAAATCAACCTCTTTATTTTTCTCAAATTTAGCCAATTTCTCCCTAAGTTCATTGATCTCATTTTCGAGCTTAATTTTGGTTGATTTTAAGGTTTTGTTCTTTTCTATGAATTTGAGACTAAGTTTGTGTAAACTATCATATTTGCCTTCAAATTCAATATCATCAAAGGTGGAGCTATCATAACTATAATATTCGGTTTAGGAATGTACCTCTTTAGAAGTGTGAACCATAAGACATTTCTCCTCTTTGGGGTTGTCATCATCATCTTCACCGCTATCGCTCCAAGCGCCACTAACGAACGCCGTGTGGTTCTTATCGCGAGCGGGATTTGGACAATCACCAATGAAGTGATTTGGATCACCACATCTAAAGCAATTCCTATCACCTTTTTCGTTCTTGGCAAACCGATTCTTTGAGAATGGTTTCTTGTCATTGTTGGGTTGCCTAACGTGTTGACCTCGTCTCTTGAAGAAGTTCTTGAAATCTCTCACCGCCAATGCATACTCCTCGTCATCGCTTTCCGAGGAACTATCGTGGTCACTTTGTACCTTCTTGGCTTTAAGTGCAAGAGATTTCCTTTCACTCTTGGTTTTCACTAATTCCGAGTCCTTCAAAATTATCATCTCATGAACCTTCAAGTTGCCTATGAGTTCATCGAGTGATAAAGTTGAGAGATCTTTCGATTCTTCAATCTCCGTGACTTTTGCTCTCCACATTGGATGTAAAGTCCTTAGAAACTTCCTAACATTGTTCTTGCTAGAAAAACCTTCATCAAGTGCTTTTAGACTAGTAATAATGGTGTTAAACCTAGCAAATGCACTATCAATAGTTTCATCTTCTAAGATGACAAATTGTTCATATTGTTGGACAAGAAGATCGATTTTGCTTTCTTTGACTTAGCTATTACCTTGGTGGGTTACTAAAAGAGTGTTCCAAATATCTTTAGCGGTTTCACACATAAAAATCCTTTCATACTCTTTCTTAGGTAAAGCATTATAAATCACCATTTTAGCCTCATTATTTTTTGAAAGTTTTTTTTAGTATCGTCATTAGCTTTGTCAAAAGTGACCAATTCTTTTGTTTTAGAAACTTCATTAAATTTATAAGGTAAAAAATCACCATTAGTAATAACATGCCAAAGATCTAAATCTTTTGATTTCACATAAGTTTTAAATCTATTTTTCCAATAGATAAAACTATCGGTTTCAAAAAGTGGTGGTCTTTGCATAGATTGCCCTTCTAGGTATTTGTTGGAATCCATAGATCGATTCAAGTTTTAAAATATAATATACTTTAAAAATTCTTGAGCAACCACGCTCTGATACCAATTGTAGAAACTAGAAGGAGGGGTTGAATAGTTTCTTATAATTTACTTGTTAAAATATGGTTTTCAAAAATCCTTTTTCAAAAACTTAGACTTGAGGAAATGTGTGAAATCTTCTTATGCACAATATGAACAATGATAGTGTAACTTAGCTAATACTAACAAATATATATGCACAAAGAATAAAGAATGTAAAGAGTTAAGGGTAAAGAAAGATCAAACCGAACACCAAGGATTTATAGTGGTTCGGCAACGAAGCTCACTCCTCGTTCTTACTCCATTCCTCGAGTACTCCTTACTCGAGAGTTCACTACACAACAAGCTCCTTATGGTGGAGAAAACCGTACACGTCGCTTAACCAATTTCCGACTCTAAGCTAAAAGTCGAGCCTTAATCGTAGCTAGGACCAATCTACACAACTATACTTAGTACATACACAACTTCCAAATAGACACAACTACTTGGATCTTCTCAACTAAGACACAACACAAATGTATAAAAGTAGATCTTCAATGGATCTTTGGTGGTGGACTCAACACTTCACAAGGATAGTGTTCTTCTCTTTGCACTTGGAGAGGAAGGGATGGAAGAACAAGATCCACTTCTTAAACAAGTAGTAATCAAACAAATGATCAAAGATTTGAGTGATTAAAGAAGAGAGTTTGAATCTGGAAATAGATGTGCAAAAGAGATGAATTGAAAAGCTGAGAATGGTCCACTATTTATAGGACAAAGGGCCAACGGCTATATCTGCCCGCGGTTCCTTATCTCAGTCGGCGGTACCTTATCGATAAGGAACCGCCTAGGAGCTAAGGTACCGTTGGACTAGAATCCGCTCTTTTTTTGTCCTTTAGTGGTGGAGGTCATATCTGGTTTAAAAAATATCCTGATAGAATATTCCTAACCAAATAAGAATATGCCATTTTCAAATTTTCAAATAATTAATTTAATAAAACATTTTCTTAAAAAGAAAGTTTAATAAAAACTTGTCACACTTAATAAAAAGTGAGTTTTAAGAAAAGATCAAATCACTTGATCACTTGATTAAGGTTAGTACTTGTTTATCCATACCTTAAGTGAAAATGGGTAAAATGAAAAATACTTGAACTCAAGAATTCGTTTTTCGTTGTTTTCATAAATGCTTGTTTTTACATATTGTCGTAATCAAAACAAAGCGAGACCGAAAAATGCAAGTAACATTTTTAGGCATTATTGCATTAACAAGGTACGTTGTGGTTCACTTGGAAGGAGACGCACTCCAATGGCACCGGGCTTCCTTGCGTACTCGCAATGCCACTGTGGCGGAGATACCATGGGAAGAATATGTAAGATCAATTTCGGCTCGCTTTTCTAATGCTATGTTTGAGGACCCGTTGGAGGAATTGGCCTCTCTCAACCAAACAGGTACGCTACATGACCTCAATACGGCGTTCGATGCTTTGTTGAATAAGGTGAATCTTACGGAATCACAAGCCATTAGCCTTTATCTCAAGGCCTTGAGCCCAGATATTAGAGGGATGGTTAAGATGTTTAAGCCTCGTACCTTACATGAGGCTTATGGATTAGCTAAGACCCAAGCTTTAAACAATGAAAATTTGGAGGAAAAGATTAATAAAGGGAAGAGAAATTCAGAAAACACAAAAAACCATAGCAATTTCAAGATCACACCTCCAGTTAATGCTTCCAGATTACCCCTTCTACCTACTCCTAACCCAGCCAAGACAACATTTACTAAACCAAACGGAGGACCGCGTCGTCTCACATCTAAGGAGTTAGAATATAATCGCGCAAAGGGAGAGTGTTTTTGGTGTACAGAGAAGTTTATGCCGGGACATAAGTGTCCCTGAAACCGAAACCAAGTCTATGTTATCGAGATGGAAGATGAGGATGATGAGGAAAAGGATGAAATAGGAGCTGAAACGGAAGAGAAGGAACACCATATTTCTATACATGCGTTGACGGGTCTTCCCTCATACTCAACTATGCGGGTACAAGGCTCGATGGGTAATCGTCAACTCCATATTCTTATCGATTCAGGTTCGACTCATAATTTTTTAGATTGTCGATTAGCAAAGAAATTGCAATGTGAAGTTAGGGAGATCGCACCCATCAATGTGAGGATTGCGAACGGAAATAAGCTCAGTTGTATGCAAAGGTGTCCGGGATTCCAATGGTCGATGCAAGGGCATTGGTTCACCACAGAAGTTCTTTTATTAGAACTAGAAATCTATGATATGATACTTGGAGTGCAATGGTTACTTCCGTTAAATGACATACTTTGGAATTTTCAAAAGATGACTATGAAATTTGAGGTGGAATGGAAACAATATGAGCTAAAAGGGTTACAAAATAACAAGGTATTTGTTTGTTCAGCGAAGAAAGTTGAAGAGTTATTAGGCAAGCATTCCAAAGGAGTGCACTTACAATTATTTAACATACAATTGGCAAATGGGAATATGGTCCAAAATTACCAACCGAGGGTGAGTTCCAATTCGGAACAGGGGCAACTTGACCATCCATGGTACGAACTAACCCAAACTTATTCAGAGGTGTTTCAAACTCCAAAAGGGTTGCCTCGAACTCGTCCTTTCGATCACAGAATTGTCCTAAAAGAAGGAACGTTACCTATTAGCCAGCGGCCCTATAGGTACCCTCCCATTCAAAAAGACGTGATAGAAAAGACGACACGAGAATTGTTAGAATTTGGGGTCATTCGCGATAGCCAAAGTTCGTTTGCAGCATCGGTTGTTTTGGTTAAGAAAAAAGACGGATAATGGCGAATGTGTATGGATTACCGTAGATTGAATGAAGCTACCATCAAAGACAAATTCCCCATTCCGTTGATCGAAGAGTTGTTAGATGATTTGGTTGGATCGTCATTCTTCTCTAAATTGGATTTACGTTCGGGTTACCATCAGGTACGTATGGCGGAGGAGGATGTTCATAAAACGGCATTCCGGACTCACGAGGGTCATTACGAATTCCTCGTTATGCCGTTCGGTCTTACAAATGCACCGGCTACGTTCCAAGCTCTTATGAATCATGTGTTCAAGGATATGCTACGGAGAGGAGTTCTTGTATTTTTTTGACGACATACTCGTTTATAGCCGAAGTAAAGATGATCATATCCAACACTTGAATCGTGTTCTAAATACAATGGAGAAGAATCAGCTATTTGCTAAGGAATCTAAGTGCGTGTTTGGGGGCCGAAGCGTAGAATATTTGGGTCACATTATATCATAGGAAGGGGTTAAAACTGACCCAAAGAAAATAGAGGTCGTGCAACAATGGCCAGTTCTGAAAACTATCAAACAATTGAGGGGATTTTTGGGGCTAGCCGGCTATTATCGTCGTTTTATAAGGTTTTATGGAATGATAGCAAAACCACTCACTGATTTGCTGAAGAAAGACGCTTTTAAATGGAGCGAGGAAGCACAAACGGCTTTTGAAAAACTCAAGGAGGCCCTCACGTCTGCCCCCGTCTTAGCTTTGCCTGATCCCACAAAGCAGTTCATCCTCGAGACAGATGCCTCAGCGGGAGGTTTAGGTGCAGTTTTGATGCAGGAGCGCCATCCCGTTTCGTTTTTTAGTCGAGCCATTTCCCCAAGACAAAGTGCAATGTCGGTATATGAAAAAGAATTACTTGCAATTATGATGGCGGTAAAGCAGTGGCACTACTACCTTATTACCAATCCGTTTATCATACGCACGGATCAACGAAGTCTCAAACACATTTTGATGCAAAAGGTAACAACACCACTACAGCACAAGTGGTTGGCGAAGCTCATGGGATACAACTACGTGATCGAGTATAAAAAGGGGAGGCCCTCACGTCTGCCCCCGTCTTAGCTTTGCCCGATCCCACAAATCAGTTCATCCTCGAGACAGATGCCTCAGCGGGAGGTTTAGGTGCAGTTTTGATGCAGGAGCGCCATCCCGTTTCGTTTTTTAGTCGAGCCATTTCACCAAGACAAAGTGAAATGTCGGTATATGAAAAAGAATTACTTGCAATTATGATGGTGGTAAAGCAGTGGCACTACTACCTTATTACCAATCCGTTTATCATACGCACGGATCAACGAAGTCTCAAACACCTTTTGATGCAAAAGGTAACAACACCACTACAGCACAAGTGGTTGGCGAAGCTCATGGGATACAACTACGTGATCGAGTATAAAAAGGGGAGGGAAAACGTTGCTGCAGACGCCTTATCACGAGTTCAAGGTACCACATTATATACTATATACTATAGCCATTTCCCATATTGAACCTTTGCTTCTTGATAGAATCATGGAGAGTCAAAACAAAGATGTGGAGGTCCAACATGTGATACAGAAGTTAAAAAATGGGGAGCTTTTGCCAAGGTTCAAGTGGAACGGAAAGTGGCTAGTTAAGGAAAATCGCATGGTGGTTGGGGGAAGTGCGGAATTACGAGATGAAATAGTCAAGTTATGCCATGAATCACCTATGGGAGGCCATTCGGGGGTAAACGCGACGGTACAAAGGGTAAAGGGTTTGTTCTTTTGGAGAGGAATAACGAAGGTGGTTCGACGAATAATAAAATCTTGTGATGTATGTAAGCGTGCAAAACATGAAAATGTGGCGTCACCAGGTTTATTACAACCATTACCGATACCCAATAGCATTTTTTCCGATATTTCCATGGACTTTATTGGAGGATTACCCAAGGTTAAAGGCAAAGATACGATTTTTGTAGTAGTAGATCGTCTTACCAAGTATGCACACTTTGTTTTATTGGGTCATCCGTTCTCGGCCAAAGATGTAGCTCAAGTCTTCATTGACAACATTTACAAGCTCCATGGGTGTCCTAATTCGATTATTTCTGACCGCGACCCGATATTCTTGAGCTCATTTTGGACAGAATTTCTAAATCTTCAAGGGATATCGGCCAAGTTGTCTACCGCGTATCACCCGCAAACGGACGGACAAACGGAAGTGGTTAATAGGTGTTTGGAAGGTTATCTGAGGTGTATGGTGATGGAATGACCGCTCACTTGGACTAAATGGTTATCTTTAGCGGAATGGTGGTACAACACTTCGTTTCATTCGTCTTTGGGTCGGACTCCTTTTGAATCTTTATACGGGTATCGTCCTCCCTTGTCCTCCCTTACACATTCCATATATACCAAGAGATGTGGCCGATCAGGATGTGGATGAGTTAATGCGGGACAGAGAAGCGGCTACTAAAGTTTTAAGGCAGTCATTGCTTAAGGCGCAAAATCGTATGAAACAGCAAGCTGATAAACACCGAACTGAAAGAGTTTTTGAACCGGGATCATGGGTATATTTGAAACTACAACCTTATATGCAAAATTCGCTAACGGTTCATAAGCATTCGAAGCTCACTCCGAAGTACTTTGGACCATTCTTGATTGTAGAGAAGGTAGGAGCTGTCGCCTATAGGTTGGATTTGCCAAGCGATGCCTTGATTCACCCGGTTTTTTCATGTGTCGTTACTTAAAGAGGCGGATGAGTCACCTACAAAGATTATTCCAATTCCTGAAGAAGCTCGATTCTGTCTCCAGCCTAGCGCTATTCTGGATCGGAAATTAGTCAAAAGGAGGAACAAGGCAGCTATGAAAGTTTTGGTACAGTGGAAGGATCAATCGAAACAGGACGCTACTTGGGAATTCTTGGATGAGCTGCAGTTACGCTTCCCAGATTTCTCCGAACTCGTTTCTTGTGGTCAAGAAACTGCTTAAGGAGGGAGTATTGATACGATTGGAAGACTTATTATTATTATTATTATTATTATGTCGGTGTCCTTTATTATGTTTCGTATTTGCATAAGTCTAGGACCATTATGGCCTTTTATTATTGTGTCAGGACCCTTCATGTTCCTGATGATTAAGTTATAAAAGACTAGCCGTATTCTTCTGGGAGACCATCCAGAAAATCGGTTTCTTTCATCTTCTTAGCATTCTTCTTCTTTAACCCTATCAATGCCGGTTACTAGTTGCAAGCTTGCATACCGTTTCAGCATCTTGTGGTTGACGTCGGGCTCGTGTTATGCATGTCCACAGAAGTGCAGATACTGCTTGTAAACTTGATATCTTTGGGCATTCGGCTTCGGCATTGGCCTTTGCTTTGAGTTTGGAGATGGAAGATGATGACAAGTGGAAGAATCTCTCCATGACCACCTCCACCTGTGGAGGGATTCGTTCGATGAATTGATCATGATGGGTGTAGGGAAGATTTATGATGGGATCGCATCCCTTGATTGGTGTTCGTATGAAAGAAGAAGCATTTGCATTTGCATTTGAATTTATGAGATTATTATATGTTTGGCTCCAAGAATACATGAAACGCCAGAAAGAAGTTCCATCAGCCACAACATGGTTAATGGAGCCACCGATGAAGATACCATCGACAAGCTCGGTCACCTGAACTGATAACAACGGGAGAGTAAGACAAACGTGGTTAATGGCGTGATTAAGGTCAAAGAATGGATGAAACAATGTGACATTGTTTGGACTAATTAAGGATGTCACACACAG
The DNA here is from genome assembly GCA_025667525.1 of Glebionis coronaria. Taxonomy (NCBI): domain Eukaryota; kingdom Viridiplantae; phylum Streptophyta; class Magnoliopsida; order Asterales; family Asteraceae; genus Glebionis; species Glebionis coronaria. Next base: position 634,241,126 of record CM046878.1, read on the forward strand.
TTACTGAGGATGTAGCGTAAACGAATTTGATTCCGGGGCTGTTTTGGGGATCTAAATAGATGACATACGATGATGGTGGGTCTGATTGAGTGGCCAAACGGCCGGCAAGAGGGTGGAAATGAGTGAGAGTGTCGGAGAGAGAGCGACGTAGGTCATCTAAAAAAGCGGTGATGGAAAAACCATTGGGTGGTGGTGGTTTTGCAAAAAGAAGACCCTTTTGGCTGTAGTGGAGGTTGAGGTAAACGAGCTCAAAGAGTGTCAAGTGGATTGGTTCTTGTGGGAGATCATTTCGTGATGGTTTGATAAACCATTCGGAAACACAAGTTACAGTTGGTGCCGGAGCCATCTATAAATCTGGTTAGGAAAAGGAGGAGGATAAGGATGGATGGAACGAAACAATGCTGCTATATGACTGACTGTTGGCATAAACAGTGAGAAACATAAGCAATTGTTTTGTTTTGGAGTGTTGCTATGTCTGGTTTGAATCGCGGTAATCAAAAAGTCATCCAAGTTTACTGGTGTCTGTGTACCAAGTTACCAAATATGAATAACAGTGGCATTGGCACATCGTTAAAGATGCAGTGAACGGTGGTAATTTTCAGGTGAGCGAATGATCCGACATATCCTATGCAAAAAACAGGTTATTGCTGAGTGCAGTGACATACCAGTATATGTTTTCACTGGGGCGCAGTCTCGTTACCAATTGCATTTACATTAACCCACGTTGTGTGCAAAAATACAAACAATCACTTTTTTTAACTAATGTAGTAAAGTGTAGTAAAAAAAAATAACAGAAAGTACCTTCAGTTTTTAATATGCTTTTTACGTCAAATACTCAAAAGCCGAATGGAAAGTGTCAAAATTATTGTACATGAGGCTCAGATAGGCTAACAATCCAAGAAAGAGGATACGTCTTCATGGCTGCATTTTAATCTCAGTAGCCGGTCTTACTCATCACAGCCTCTCACAACTGATATCACCAACATTTTAATAGTATCGGCAATATGTTATACTCCCTCTTTCGTATCTCATGATAACTTTTCCTCACGATTTTGATTATGGAGTCCAGGTGCTTCTCACATATTCTTTCAGGGAATATGGAATCCAGATGGTTGTAACTTTGTATTTTCTTACGATAATATGTGTAAACATTATAGTAGGCCCATTGATAATCGTCCCCTTTACTTGAATTATTTCCAGCCTCTGATCGTCAACACGTGATAAGCGTGATAAGCACTGATAAGCTTAATGCCCATAATAATAGCATCCTGCAAGCCAGTAACAACAAATATCTTGTTGTTGTTCCTTTACCGCTTATAAATTTTGTGCTTGTAGAATGATATAAAAGATACGGAGGGAAAAGCACAACTACAGAGAGTGTATACCTGAATTGCTGTCGAAGGGGTGTTTCAGGCCTTCGAAAATATGCAATATTTATAGCAGGATCTAACACTCTAAGAGTTTTAAGACGGCAACATATTCCCACCAATTTAAACTCAGTGTAAAAAATAACTTCATAGGCTGTCGTAAAATGTGTCAAATTCATTCTCCATGAGCCTCAGGTAGGCTAACTATCGAAGAAACAGGAGACGTTCGGCGTTGCTGCAACAATAATAAATTACCTTGCCAACACCCGGATGATCGCATTGTACTCATCACAGCCCATCGCGACTTATATGACCACCATTTAAATATCTTAGAAACTGACTAAAAGCACAGTAAGCAGTTCGTGTGCGACTGCAAGCTTAATGAACGACGTGGCCCACCACACTGCTACCTTTTTTAATTCCTTGTTCTGGCTCTCAGTTTACGGCATGAGGCTCAGTTTAATTGGTAATCAAGAAAAGCAGCGGCATACGACATTTGGCTCAATTTGATTGGTAAACAACAAAAAAAGCAGCGACATCCGTCATGGTTGCAAAGTTAATACTTTGGCCTCCAACCGCGCGAATGTCACCATCTTTGAATAGGGTCAGATAAGTTACTAAATACGTACAACCATGACAGCAAGGTTTCACATTTTCCAGAATCCACACTGAATAAAATCGACACTATTTAGTGGATACCTATAAGGCTCAGGCCTGCAATTGGCTGCAACCATCAACCCGGGTCAAAACATATCATTGTTGTACCACCATGTTCATTCTCAAAAGCGCCTACTTGCATCACACCATTTTCATGGTATCCCTGGTCACCACCCCATTCATCATGCTTTTTATTGTTCTCGCGGTCGGAAGTTAACCTTGGAATTCTCGCCCTCCAATCCTCAATGTTGTTCAACTTATCAGGACCACACATTATCGGCAAAATTAACCTCAAGAGAACTATAAGACCCATCACGTACTAAACTAATATGGAGCCCCTAGCCCGGAGATCCAACATCAGCAAGCAAAGAACCATGACCACGATACAGAAAAGGCTCTACGACCTTTTCCTTACCATTACTACCGTTTTCTAGCTGAACTACATAAATGCGTAAAATTCGATAGCAGTTCATATATCACATTATGAGTCTATTACTTATTTGGCAGGTTCGCGAAGCGGACCAGGTAAAAGGTCATTCGACCCGCCATGGCTGCAAGCACCATTTTGATGGCGATGCCCTGCCAAGATACGGGCCGGTTTCACCTGGTACGAACACACAGCAGAATAACCATCTTCATCGCCTATAATAATCAATTTCGCTGCGCCAGAACAACCTCATAATCCAAAAAGTCGGACTGAAATACACCTCATAACAAAAAGCCTAAACAGCTTTGTTAAGCAAATATTATGCTTCATTGAAGGTTCATTAAAAGTTTAAAACCCATTATCCGAACACACATGCGAACCACTCTCTAAAGTCATCACGTCACCAACCGACCACCCACGCCACACACCAAAAACGGCGGCAACGAAGACGTCGGCAGCATCCTATTGACTGTCGAGTTAAGATATCTTATCTTCAGCCATTGATGCTGGACAGCACAGCAGCAATAGTTATCTGCAGCTGTAACGATCGTATGATTTACTCACGATGCTTTCTTTGTTTTCCATGTATAGCATGTTGGGTGTTAGCCCCTTACAATTATAAGGGGCGAAGATCGTGAATATATCCATATTCCAAATCACAAGTTTACAGTGAATGTGGTGACAAATACGACTCAGAAGACTCATTGGCAAATCAAAACACACCTGCTAATTTTTCTGCAATCACAAGCCATGAAAGCTTCCATTACAAGTACACAGCAAACCCACAATGTGAGATGAAGCTCAAGGACGTTTAGTCTTTACTAACATGATAAGCACAAGATCCGCAGCGTAGTTATTCATAATCAATTACAATGAAGTTTAATATCTTTAACATTTTTTTTTCTAATCCAAAACAAACAAACATGAAAGGAGGGAAATCATAAGTACCAAGAACATTAATTAGAGCTGCACAAGACTCATAAACTCTTGGTCAGTTTCAAAAAGGGCCATGGTTTCCGGTAACAAGGAGAGATCCACATCCATAAGTCCTTCACCGTCCCGTGGCCGTCCTGCATTCAATGAGATCTTCGCGTCAAACTTCATCGCATTCCCACACAACACCGCCACTCCTTTCCCCAACCCAAATTCAACACCGTACATATCAGACTTTGGTGAACTCGACATACCTACACCAACCCCATCATAAAACACGTCCATTTTATGCACAATCGGATTCTTCACCCATGAATCCACATACTCACGGATCTGTTTATCAACATGATTAACCACCGAATCGTGCAACTGCATCGCCGCCCACCCGATACTGTGGTCCAGCAGTTCCCCGACGGTTGTTTTTACTCCGACGGTTTGAATCGCATTACCGAAGTAGTGATCTGGCAAAGGTGGTGACATTCTACTTCTGAGGTTCACCGGCAATCTGCAAGAGGTTTCTTTTTCAGCTGGAAACCGCCTGGCCCGGGTCACACACCGCCATATCACGGCCAAGAGCGACTGTAAAGTGGATATCCTTGTGGTATTGCATTCTGAGTTCACTTTTGCTTTGAGTTTAGCCATAGCATTTGCATTAAGATGGAAGATTCGCTGCCTTACCAATGGCGGATTTGGTCTGTTGACGTATTCATCTTCATGGGTGAAGGGGAGGGCGATGATTCCTTCCGGAAGCCATCGCTTGAGAACCGGAGGTGCGATCGGTTTGGACTGGAACACTTGCGATAACGAGTTGAAAAAATGCCAGAAGGAAGTTCCATCAGCCACCGTGTGGCTCATCGAACAACCGACAAAGATTCCATCAACAAGTTCCGTGACTTGAATCGAGACCAACGACTTGTGGTGCCCATCATGACCGATAGTCTTGTGATGATCAAAAAAGGATTCCACGATCAGCGGAACATCGGTGGGTATAAGAAGATCATCAATCGTCAAGTTAACCGATGCATGTATAAATCTTGCTCCCGGGCTGTTCTCCGGGTTGATGAAGATGACCACAGAAGGTGGGTCTGTTTGTTTTACGGTGGCTAAACGGGCGGCGAGTGGGTGGAAATGAGTAAGTGTATCGGAAAGGGAGTCTTTGAGGCGGTGCACGAAGTTGGTTGTGTCGAAATCTTTTTTGTTTTCCGGTGGCAAGGAGTAAAGGAGACCCTTTTGAATGTAAGTTAGATTGAGCACGGCGAGATCCCATGGTGCCAAGTAAGTTGGTTTTTTAGCTTCTTCTGATACGAATTTTGGTTTGATGAAGCAATCTGATATCATTTTCAAACTTGCAGACTCCTCCATTGAGGCCGGGTTTCCTTTCTCTTCAAAAAAAAGTTTCAACAATCAAGTAATTAGTCCTTGGTAACAAACAATCCCGTGGACAAACAACTAAACTAGAACAAGCAGTTTTCCCACACAAATAATTCTCTTATTTGCAAAGTAGTCTAGACTTGAATTGTTTTAACATTGTGTAGCATATACCTTCATTTACCCTCGGAGGAAACTAATAATATATATGCAAATACAGCAGGACCATGCAATTCAGATTATGAATACAAATAGAGAAGCAAATTGGACACGATTTTGATCAAAATTAGATGAGAATGAGATGGATCATAGTATCTTAACTATAATGGGGTGTTTGTTTTTGCTTATAGAATGTACAGTACACACTTATTCAACCAATCATAATCGCGCATTTTTTTTTAAAACCCTCTTCCCACCATTCTTTTTAAAAATTAAATATCTCAGAGAAGATAAATCGTCAAATGAAAAAAAATACACCATTGCAACTCTATCGAGGGCACATGTATATATACTTTCGACGAACTTTTTTTCGATTTTTTTTCTTAAATCACGTATAAGAGAATTATATATCATTCGTCACGAATCATATATTCAGAAATCATATATGATTGTTTCTGATTAATCATATATGATTTTCTGAAAATCATATATGTTTCGTGTCGAATGATATATGATTCTCTCAAACGTCACTTAAGAAAAAAAGTCAGAAAAAAAAGTTCGTCGAAAGTATATAGAAAGTATATATATGTGCCCTTGTTAGAAAGATGATTTAATTACAATGGTGTATGAGCTTATATAAGGCAAAAATAAGAAATATTTTGACTTATATTTAACTTTTTAGTTTATTTGGAGATGTATGGGCTTATTATATAAGTCTTTCAAATAAATAAAAAATTAGAGCTTACATTATGTAAATTGAGATTATAAATGCAAATACAGGAGCCTATCATATGATGCAACCAGAACAAGGTTCAAAGTGATTCAAAAGAAGAAGAATATAAATTGACTGATTTACCTGCTCTAATTTACAGCCGCCGATAAAGGAGCACACTCCTGCTGTAGATGATGAATATATAACTGTGTATCAAACAATCATCACTCATGTCTCTATTATTATATCCGGAAACGCCGCGTTGTGATGTTGACTACTTTTTTCAAAACAAGTGGACTAGTTTCACTGCTTCTATTATTATTATATATAGTTATTATTTTTAAATTACTTTTTTATGAGGGTAAAGAATAAGGTAAGATTAATAATTTGTACATTCTTAAAAGTTATTTGCATATTTAAAACGTCGTATGTTTTGTCATTTATATTCTTACAACACTTAGTGGATTGTATAACAATTAATGGTATAAATGTCACAACACATATAATTTTAGTGTGCCAATAATTTTTGAAAGTGTGCAAATCAACTCTCATAAGGTAAGCATCGGGTAAATCAAACTGAAATCGAAATCAAAACCGAATTTTAAAAAATCCAACCTGAACCAATTTAAACATATAAAATCTGAAACCGATCCGGTTATAACCGGTTCGGCTCGGTTTAGGTGATTTGAACCAATTTAGTATTGGTTTTGAGTCGATCAAACCGAAACCAAACCAAACCGAATTTGTTCGGTTTGGTACGACTCAACTCGGTTTGGTTTAGTTTGTCGGTTCAGTTCAGTTTTTAGTTCATTTACTCGGTCTTAGTAGAGAAAGAAATCTGATTGATTTGTAGAGAGAATCTTGTTCTCGAAGCTGTAGCGTTTTGTTGGGTGGCCAAAACGTCACCAAAAACGCCATGGGGTATTTTGAGCTCACAGTGCCATCACAAATCCTCCATTATGGATGGTCTTATTAATAGTGCCCCGTATGTATTTATGTAAATCATACAAAGAAAATAAAAAAAGAGCGAATGCAAAACCGATACTTGTTTGGTTACATGCATCCGTATGTATTTATGTAAATCATACAAAGAAAATAAAAAAAATGATTTAGTGCTTAATCATTTAACGTTCTGAATGATTTACATGCTCTGTGTGAATTTGCTTCTGAATAAAAATAGAGCGTTTGCTAACCACGCTGAATTAAAAATCTGAATAACATAAAATTACTAGTTTAACTTTTTGCATGATGGAAGAATATTTAGAGTAAATAAATCGTAAGTACATAGATAAAGTTATAAAAAACGCTATAAAAGACGCTAACTAAAGTAGTGATAATTATATCATTATTACAATTTTTTCTTATTTTTCACATAATGAAATTTTTATTATTAGCTAAATAATTTAAAATTTCTTTAATTTTTGTAATGTTAATTTTAAATGAAAGTAATGATTTTGGATCAAAAGTATATGTTTACTACGCAATTTTTGTTGTAAATGGAATATGATATCATGTTCCATCTACAAATTTGTGCGTCTAGAATTTTTTGTTATATTTAAAATGTCATTATTGATTTGTAATATTCAAGAAAACTATTTGTCAACGTGAAACAATTACATTCATGAAAAAAGAGTTAAACATTACAATTCATATACAATAATAGGTGATATGAAATTATGAAGTGGGGCAATAATGAGAAAATATACATGCTGAATGAAATAGCATGTCCACCATTCAAAATGACTCAGCACCAATTGGAATGATACAGCACATGGGTATTTTGCTAACAAACAACCATATTGCTAACCGATTTAGTTTTTCTCTCTTAACTATACCATTCAAAGGCTATCAAACACCACCTTCGTCCTAAAATTATAGTCTATATTTCTTTTTCGAGTAGAAAAAAAAAGATCGTTTTTTTCTTCTTCACATATACAAGCTAAAACTACAAGCCAACAGAGTGGAAGTTGTGTCTTTACAGTAACTCTCCTCTAATAGCGTCCCAAATTAATTGTTCACTTCTAAAAATAGGTAGAAAAGTTAGATAGAGATGACTATATTACCCTTACTTTAAGTTATAATTACAAATTTTTTTAAAATTTTTAAGTTAACTGGTTAAAGGTATAACTGTCTTTATGCAAAAAATAAAAAATAAAACTGAAAAAATAATATTTTTCTTAAATTGTGTCTTTTATATCGGTAGACAATAATTTTAAAAGGGAGAAAATACTAAAAATGAGCTTCCCTTTTAATTGTTCTCAACGTGGCCCAATAATAATTTGTAGCTTAATACTATACACACGAATGCATGACACAACCACACATATTATCCTATCTATATTATAATACCGATAATACAGACATTCCTTTTTTACAAGGGCAAAGTTATTAACAACCCCTAAAAACCTCATTTATACACATCTGATTTTGTATTTTTTTTATTTTTTTTATTTTTATAATTTTGATTTTGTTATAAAACTGTGAAATGAAAAATACGGAATCAAAAAAATAAAATTTAATAAATTAAAACTGTTAAACTGACAAAAATACGAAACAAAACTGATAAAAACATTGTTCAAAAAATGATAAGAAGACACAAGTACACAAACAATATATTTTTGGGCTAAGTACAAAAAGAGACAACAAGTACATGGTGTTGTCCCAAGTAGGACAACTTTTTTTTTCTTCCAAAATAAGACATGTACTTTTGATAAACTGATCAACTAGGTTTATTTTGTGACACGTGTCCATTTGATCAACCAACTTTTTTATATTTTATTAATATTTTCTCCCAATGTTTGACCTATACATGTCCCACCTACTGATCAACCGACGGCGGATAATCTGATCAACCAACTTTTTTATCTTGGAAATTGAAAAAGTAAAAAAAAATATATATATTTTGTACTATTAGATTTAGTAAATCTTTTATGGGGAAGGAACATTTAATAAAATAATAAAAAATTTCAAACATAAAATTAAAATTATACACAGTGCAATAAAAAAATTTTAAAACATAAAATAAAAAAATTTAAAACATAAAAAAATAATAAAAAATTCAAACACAGAACACACACTACACACTGCCTATCAATCTAAATCTTAATGGGGCTTCTTCATTGATTTTTCCGTCGCCGATCAAGCTAAGGCCTTCATTCCGTCGTCAAGCAATCGCCTTGTTTCATCTCTATTTCAATTTTGGGCTTCAATTTTAATGCTTCAATATCAATTTATGGATTCCCGATTAAGAGTAAGCGATATAATTTAATTTTAATTAATCTTTTGGTTATCATTATTATTGTTAATTGATAACGTCTATGCATTAATTTTTTGTTCTCGGGGTTGTGACATGATAATAGTTGGTATGCGGCTAAACTCAAAGCAGCTTGCTTTTATCAATTAATGATTTTTTATTCCAAGTTAATGTCATATGTGCATTTTAACTGTTTGATAAAATGTCTAATAGATAAAAAAAAACCCACACTTGGAGTGGATATCAGTTTTTTTGTTTTTTTAATGTTTGTTAGCTTAACTTTATGTTTCATGGGATTCTGTTGAAGCTGCTGCTAGTGTCTAGATTATGATTAGCTTATTGTATGGGCTTATTGACTTCTAGAAAGCTTAGAAATGTATGGACTATTTAACTCCATAAGCTCATGTGGATAACGGCATAAGCCGAAAAACATGGGGTGGTGCATTTTCCAAATAAGCTAATCCGGACACCCCTAAGAGTATGTAGAGATGTAATGATATAAAAAAGCTTTTGGATCATTTTGTTTTGATGTTTATGGTATGTCCAAGCCTGGGATTAGCATCAAATTGCAGACTTAAGTTCATCGTTTTGGTGCCATTCACACGAGTTTTTACCCGTTTACTATGCGAAGATGTCAATTTTTAGGTAAACTTGTTATAATTTTTGGAGGTTTAGTAATTATCTGATGGCATACATATATAGCAATAAATTTATCATTATACATCATGTCATCATGTATAGCCTGTTTCTTCGTTCTTTACGCGTTATGCTGATTTAATATCGCACCGTTTTGTATTCTTGAATCGGCATGGCTGGCACGTTATGATAGTTCTGATGAATCTTATTTACAGATTCGGTCATTAATAAAAATTCACTTGCTTTGTAGCTATGTCAATCTTTCATTAACAAGAAAGAACATACAAGTTCTTAAAGAACATGTACAACAAAGCAACAACGACAACAACAACGATACTCAATCCCGCCTAAGCAGGGTATATAGGACACGTAAATCTTGTTAAACTGCAGGGTGTGGTAGGAAGGCTTTCACTTGGGTATATAGGACACGTAAATCTTGTTAAAGTGTAGGGTGTGGTAGGGAGGCTTTCACTTGCCTAGTTTAGCTGCACATCGCCATTTATCCATTTCTTTCATTTTCGTCCCTTTCTTTAAAAGTTGGCAAACACGGTTTTATATGTTTTCTTCATTTTCTGCATTTTTGTATATGAAACATTCCTTTCGCGTAAAAAGCTTGGTGTTACAGATCAGCAAAATCCGTTTTCACCTTTTTTGTATGACTTGCCAAGGTTGACCCTCTCTTGCCTCAGAAAATCTACTTCTCCCAGACATACACTTCTTGTATTAGAGCATTAGATCCTATGTGGGAAGCAAAAACTCTTCATTTGTGTATCATTATCTAACACTTTCACTTCGAAATACTCTATTATAACAAGTCTCACCTCCTCATTGCTTGCGGTTCGTCTTCCGTCTAAGCTAAAAGGTATGCTGGAAGGGGTGTTTTACACTACATGGTGGTTTCTTTGGTCTTTCCGGAACAAGACGATCTTTGATAGAAAGCTTCCTTTGAACACAATGTTATTAGATAAGTTTAGATGTAAAGCTTCGTTCACTTGGAACGATTGGCTTAAAAATTCTTATTTAATTTCTTTGTAATTCTAGCTCCTTGCTAGTTATCGCCGTTCCAAAAAAAAGTCAAACATAAAAATTGTTTGTCGTGTCATCATAAGCTGCATCTTGTGAGGGCATTTAAAAACTGCTACTTCAAGTGAGAACCCATCAGCTTTCTAGACGATCTTCTGAAGTCTGTCACTAAAGAGAATATAATAGCATAAAGATGGGTTGCTTATATATATAAATGAATATTTGCTCTCCCGTGGTTGAACAACCGGTGCAAAGAAAGAGATGATGAATAATATGCCTCTGAATATTCTACATTGTATATAATGATTGGGTTTGGCCGTGAATATTCTACATTGTTAAAAGATCCTACGAAACACTGCAACACCTATGAAGAAAGCCGACAATTTTAGAAATTTGGTACGACTTTTGACTACGATTACAAGCGTGTTTAAAGGTGTATCAAGGTGAATGACGTGGACAATGGTAGCGATGTCGGTGCTCCTTGTGACTTCTACACAGCAAAATACTGAGCCAATCTATTACTTAAAGTACTTTGTTTGACATGCATTATACTTTATTTCATTATTTGTGTACTGGTTTTTTCCTATGGAATTTCATGTCAAGACCTGCCATCTCCATTATTGACTCTCATAACTGACATAGCAGCTGATCTTTTCCATGCCCAGTTATATGGTTTAGCTTGTACAAAAAACGATTTTCTAAAAATTTAAGTTCATTACGAGAAATATGTTTCACATTTCAAGCTTCTTGACAGTTATGTGTCAAGCTTCAATATATTTGTTGTTTAATCATTAAATTTACTGCATCAGTAGGAAGATATATAAGCATGTGCCTTTTTTATTCTGTCCATGCACTTGTCTGTATCTACGTTCTTATTTTGTTGGTTCGAACTGTTCAATCAATAAAAATGTGTTAAATCATCTGTATGTATAGCTGATATCTCCAGCATTCGGTAATAGTAATTGAAATCTGGTCTGGTCAAAATTTGAGCGGGGTTTTTTTAACTTTTCACCGTTAGGTTTGATATATATATATACATAGGAACTGATTCAAGGTTTTGAAATTACATTCTTAAGATTTCTTCAGCTCCGGAAATGGCTTGTTTCTTGCAGCATGGGTAACTTTTCGGCTTGTTTCTTGCTTGAGTCTGGTTTTTTTGTTAATGCCAATTTTAATGCAGCAACATTTCTGTGCAGGTTCTGATTCAATATACGGAACTGGAATTGATGATGCTAGAGGACTGAAATAGTTAAGGCAGATTTCGTAGGTGGATGGCTAGATAACTAGAATGCGCCCGAAAGGGAAATAAAGATAAAAACCCAAGTATCAAGCTTGTCGCATAATATACATTAAAGATGGATTCGGTTGGTACCCCTCTCTTGCAAAGAGCAGCTCTTAGTATATGCGATTTTGCTTCAGATTAGGCTTATTCAGGAACGGAAACAAAGGTAACAGTATGCTCAATTCCATGCTGTTATTTGACAGCAGAGGTTGCAAAATGGGTGAGTCGTGCTGGTTTGACTGTTTGAGTAAACGGGTCAGAAGGGGGTTTAAAACAGACCATGCTATGGAACATTCGAACGGGTCAAATGCATCCAGCCTGACCTGCAGATTTTCTCACCCAATGTCCTAAACTTTATACTAGCAATAAATTTAGTTTTGATATTCAGTTATTATTTCTGCACTCTATATTTGTTTTCTTCCGTGATATGGTATGTTTGATATTTTATCTCGAGAGAATAAATGTCGATGAATATGAAAGTGATGGCTGTTGGAAGCTTTTTCCATCTCTTTCGTTCACGAGCAGCTTGACCAGACCAATAAATAACATCAACCACGCGTGGTGGTGGCCTCCCACGAATGGTCGAACGTCATTTGTTACATACGCAAATGATACTATATATGCAAAACAAAACCGTAACAGTGCTACTGCCACTATGCGTCTAATAAATCGAGACTTGGCTCAAATCAAATCGCAACTTGCTGTATAACATGATCATATAAAGATAATTAATTTACGACTTAGATGCTATCTACAACAATAGCCAAAATAACGAGGCAACAATGGATTTTAGAGTCGACGGAAAGAAGCATTTACCTTGGATTGCATATTTCTAACCAACCCAAGTTCAGGAAGGTTGATTGGTCGAATACAAAATGTTATTTTAACAGATTACTAGACTAAGACTACATTTAAGAAAAACAAAATCGTGAGAGATTTGCTTAGAAGCATGCAATATGTCATACATCGTCAACAAGGGAAAAGGATCGGAGACGGATCCCTTTGAAGTTTTCCCGTTGCTGCTGATAAATGTATTTTCTTCATCTTTTCTTCACTCCAAAACAATTTCTCTTTGGTAATCTTGACCATTCTCAGCACCCGACTGATCACCTTCACGTCTATAAGCGCTAGTAACAACTCCTCTTGTGTTGCAGGCCACTTATTCTTTTTCCCGCCTTTCCTCTTCTTCCACAGTTCCTTTAACTTCATCTTCCTCTGCATAAATATACAAATATTTAACCTCATACTTCCCATAAACCAGCATATCGCCCGAACTCAGTACTAAGTTACTAGAAAAATGCATAGATATTGCAGTACCGGGGATTATATGCCTATTCTATTTGTCAACTGGAAACAAGCGGAAATATAACTAAAATATACACAAGTGTAGAATATAACCTTGTCTAGCAAAGATTGAACCTGCTGAAGAGGGGTAACCATCTGGTTCTGGCCTCCGAAAATATTCCGGATATCATATGATTTCTTCTTCTTGTCCATATTTACGAACATTTGGAAAGTAAGAATTGAGCTCTCAATTATTCTTATAAGATCTGGAGCCTCGACAAACAGCATTTCCGATTCCACACATAATATATTTGGAACCTGCAAAAGTTTAGAAAAGGTATTTCTGGTGTGAGCGTAAATTTCAGGCCTGAGACCACGCTCGAAAGGTTCATTTTCAATAAAACGTTGCAGCAAGACCTGAAACTGATGGAACTGCTGAGCGCTATGGTTGTAACATTTGGAATTATTTTCAGATTGAGATGTAGTTGTAAGCTGCGTATACTGATGTGGTTGGGTGAAAATAACAAAAATCGTCGGTCATTGATGCTACTTGCATAAATGATCCGTAATTACTATGGTTACCGAAAAGTGAATCCAAACAGTATAGATAGGGAACATCAAGGCAAATAGTATCGATAACGGAAAATTTATGTAGCATATTTCAACTTAGGGGAATCAAAAATTTGAACCTACAGCTCTAAATGCGGTAAAGCGGTGTGGTTACCTGTTGAAACATACTCAGTAGCAGCATATCCATAAGTTCCTATGACACGTGTTGTTACGTGTGATCGACTAGCCGATGGACCAACTTTAGCAAGCCCAAAGTCAGATAATTTTGCATTATACGACTGCCCAAAATAAGAATTAAATTGATTAATCTGATATCCGCGAAGTGATCATAACCTTGAACATCAAATTAGCAGCAACTAAACTTACCCCATCAAGTAATATGTTAGGGCCTTAAAGTCTCTGTAAATAATTTTTTTCTCAGAAACGTGCAAAAACGCCAGGCCCGACCTGCTCCTATTGAAATCTTGAGTCGAATGTCCCACGAAAGTGGCTGAACCGTGGAACCTCCTGTGAAATTAAAACGACATTCGTTTATTCTCATGTTTTATGAAAAGAACCAATAACTGATGGTATTCAATATCTAAAAGTTCTTACTTCCATAAAGATGGTTCTCCAAACTGCCTTTTTGCATAAACTCGTATACCAACAGCAACTCAGTACCCTCATAACAATTTATCAACTAATTTATCAACTAATTTATTAACTAATGATAATCATCCAATAAAGGGATGGAAAATTCGTTCATTACGATCATTCATTCAAAAACCAACTATCACCTAACCTATACTTAATCAACTAATGCAATGGCCGTTATCAATTAACAATAATAAATTACATCATTAACAGATTAAATTAAAATTAAATTATATAATTAAAAAACTTACTCTTAACCGGGATTCCATAGATTGCATATAATGTTTGAAATATAGATGAATCTGGGCGACCGAATGAAGGATTATATTGAATGGCGACGAAAAAAATCAATGAACCACCGTTTTAATTAATCTCAGTGTGTGTAGTGTGTGTAATTTTAGATTAGATAGTGTTTTTTTCACAATTTTTTATTTAAAATGTTCTTTCCTAATAAAATGTTTTCTTTTCCCATAAAAACTTAAAAAATCTTATAGTACAAAAGTATAATTTTTTGTTTTTTATTTTTTCAATTTCCAAGATATAAAAATAGGTTGATCAGATGATCCGCCGTCAGTTGATCAGTAGGTGGGGACGAGTATAAGTCAAACATTGGGAGAAAATATTAATAAAATATAATAAAGTTGGTTGATCAAATGGACACTTGTCACAAAATAAACTCAGTAGATCAGTTGATCAAAAGTACATGTCTCATTTTGGAAGTGAAAAAAAAATGTCTTACTTGGGATAACCACATGTCCTTTGTGTCTATTTTTGTACTTAGCCCTATATTTTTTGTTCTTTTTCGATGGACCAGGAAGGGTTTACCACTTTTTGTACATCCCTAGGTTATGATAATATAGTTATCATTATTCACTACCATACTTTCCATAACACCCATTTCGTCGATACTGTTTGTAACAAATACAAACTCGTATAATTACATGTATTTATTAATTAGAAAATTGAACACTAATTTCTCCATTTTAATGTATTTTATTAATTATAAAATACTTCAATTTTCAAAGAACATAGAGATCTATATTAGAAAAATATTTTACAATATTTTTAACGTATACTTGCATATTAAGGGAAAAGATTCACAACACCCGTTTATTTATCAAAGTCTCAATAGATCATTTACGTTCATTAATTTGATTTTGATCTAATGGTAATAATCAAACCATCTTCCACTTAACCAATCATACACTTCACAAAAATAATAATAATAATGATCGATCGGGAACCCACCTCGATTTCCGGAGACCACCACAATAAATTCACCGATTTTCAGCCACCAGCACAACAAACCCACCCATTTCCGTCGACCTCCGAAAGGATCCACCATGTTTCGACGACATCCACAACAAAACCACTTTTCCGGCAACTTCCATAACAAACCCACAATTTTTCAACGACCTCCATAAGAAACCTCCATTATCCGACGAGCTCCACAACAATCCACCATCTTCCGACGACCTCCACAAGAACCCACCATCTTCCGGAGACCTCCACAACAAACTACCATCTTCCGTACATATGTATACTAATGCCATAAATGAAGCTGATGTCGATGCCGATATTATTGAAGATGCAGATGTAGTACACATGTAATAATATAGGTAAAGCACATGTTATGATTGTTGATGCACGTTATGTTTTTAATGAAATGACAATATGATAATCACATGTGATTTAGCAAGTTTTTATTTATGAATGAGCATTTTTATTAAAGTTTGATCGATTTTTGTAGATGATAAGCTAATTACAGAACTAGGACTTATGATTGCAGAACTGGGACTATGACTCATATATGAGTCAATATGACTCGTATATGAATCATGTATGAGTCACTATGACTCATATATGAGTAATGATGACTCATATATGAAATTATACATACGTAAGTCTTTTTTGTAATACACGTAATAATATAGCCTCTTTTGTAATAAAATCATGGAGACTCATATATGAGTCACCATGAAACATATATGAGTCATGATGACTCATATATGAGTCACTTTGACTCATATATGAGTCATGGTGACTCATATATGAAACCGTACATATGTAAATCTTATTTGTAATACAAATATCAATATAACATATTTCATAACAGAATCATGGTGACTCATATATGAGTCACCATGAAACATATATGAGTCATAATGACTCATATATATCAGTCATGGTGACTCATATATGAGTCACTTGACTCATATATGAGTCAGTATGAAACATATATGATTCATGCGCAGTTATTAACTTGTTTTGTGTTTATGTTTTATAACAAGGTTCTCCGTAATCCTGAAGATGGGTCAGTTGAGTGTACATGTAGGCATTATATGCGTTATGGGTTTCTTTGTCTCCACATATTCTGTGTTTTGAAGAATCGTGATATTGAAGTGATTCCGGAGAAGTACGTTTTACGGAGCTAGAGAGGGGATTTGATACCTCTTTCATTAAGAAGAAACACAAACAAATATGGGGAGAAAAATGAACCAATTGAGAGAATAACAAATCATATATGAAAAAGAAGTACAAGAAACAGGACAATCTAATCTAACAGCTACTTGATTATTTTTGCGTTTTCTATTTTAATATGTTTAGATTTAATTTTCTTATTTTGTTATGATTTCGAACTGTTAAAAACATGTGTTAAATATCTGATTTATTATTTTGTTATAATGTTTGATTATATTGAAAAGATGTCATAAGAATATTCTTTAAAAATGACTAGTGACTCATATATGAGTCACTATGAATCATATATGATTTATGAGCATATATGATTCATGGTGAAATATGTATTTTTCATAGTGACTCATATATGAGTCATGGTGAAACATGTATGTTTCATAGTGACTCAAGCATATATATATTCTGGATCAAATTTAATTTAACACATCATTACTTCTTATTATTATTATTATATATAATTATTATTTTTAAATTACTTTTTTATGAGAGTAGAGAATAAGCTAAGCATCGGGTAAATCAAACTGAAATAGAAATCAAAACCGAATTTTAAAAAAACCAACCTGAACCAATTTACACATATAAAATCTGAAACCGATCCGTTTATAACCGGTTCGGTTCGGTTTATGTGATCTGAACCAATTTAGTATTGGTTTTGAGTCGATCAAACTAAAACCGAACCGAACAGAATTTGTTCGGTTTGGTTTGGTTTGTCGGTTCAGTTCAGTTTTTGAGTTTATTTACTCGGTCTTAGTAAAGAAAGAAATCTGATTGATTTGTAGAGAGAATCTTATTCTCAAAGTTGTAGCGTTTTGTCGGGTGGCCAAAACGCCACCGAAAACGCCATGGGGTATTTTGAGCTCACAGTGCCATCACAAATCCTCCATTATGGATGGTCTTATTAACAGTGCCCCGTATGTATTTATGTACTCCCTCCGTCCCAAAATTATTGTCACCAGACAAGAATCACACTGTTTAAGAAACGTACATTTATTACAGCTTTATCTCTCTTACTTTTAAACATAATGACAGTTTTACCATTAGTTAATTAATTAATTCTTCTTTAATGTTTGCAATAACAATTTCATTCAAGGATAATATAATAAATTTATCAAAGTTTCCTATCTATTTTCAGAATTGGACAATAATTTTAGGACAACTCAAAACAGAAAGATGGACAATAATTTTGGGACGGAGAGAGTAAATCATACAAAGAAAATGAAAAAGGAGCAAATGCAAAATCGATACTTGTTTGGTTACATGCATCTGTAAGCAAGAAATAATAGTCATTTTGTCGCCATATACTAACTCCGATCTAAAATTATAGTCTATATTTTCTTTTCGAGTTGTCCTAAATTAATTGTTCACTTTTAAAAATAGGTAGAAAAGTTAGATGGAGATGACTATATTACCCTTACTTTAAGTTATAATTACAAATTTTAAAAAAGTTTTAAATTAGTTGGTTAAAGGTAAAACTGTTTTTATGCAAAAAGTAAAAAAGAAAATTATATTTTGGTTAAAGGTAAAACTTACTTTAAGTTATAATTATATTTTGGTTTTGTTATAAAACTGTGAAATGGAAAATACGGAATCAAAAAAATAAGATTTAATAAATTAAAACTGTTAAACTGACAAAAATACGAAACAAAACTGATAAAAACATTGTTCAAAAAATGATAAGAAGACAAAAGTACACAAACAATATACTTTTTGTTCTTTTTCGATGGAGCAAGAGGGGTTTACCACTTTTTGTGCATCCCTAGATTATGATAATATAGTTATCATTATTCATTACCCTACTTTCCATAACACCCATTTCGTCGATATTGTTCGTAACAAATACAAACTCGTATATTTACATGTATTTATTAATTAAAAAATTGAACACTAGTTTCTCCATTTTAATGTATTTTATTAATTATAAAATACTTCAATTTTCAAAGAACATAGAGATGTATATTAGAAAATATGTTACAATACGTATACTTGCATATTAAGGGAAGAGATTTACAACACCCGTTTATTTATCAAAGTCTCAATGGATAGTTTATATTCATTAATTTGATTTTGATCTAATGGTTATCATCAAACCATCTTCCACTTAACCAACCATACTTTTCATAAAAATAATAATAATAATAATCGATCGGGAACCCACCCTCGATTTCCGGAGACCACCACAACAAATCCACCGATTTTTAGTCACCAGCACAACAAACCCACCCATTTCCGTCGACCTCCAAAAGGATC
Source organism: Glebionis coronaria (assembly GCA_025667525.1). Lineage (NCBI taxonomy): Eukaryota > Viridiplantae > Streptophyta > Magnoliopsida > Asterales > Asteraceae > Glebionis > Glebionis coronaria. Next base: position 634,260,155 of record CM046878.1, read on the forward strand.
CACCATTTTTCGGCGACATCCACAACAAAACCACTTATCCGGCAACGTCTATAACAAACCCACCATTTTTCGACGAACTCCACAACAAACCTCCATTACCCGACGACCTCCACAACAATCCACCATCTTCCGACAACCTCCACAAGAACCCACCATCTTCCAGAGACCTCCACAACAAACCACCATCTTCCGTACATATGGATACTAATGCCATAAATGAAGCTGATGCCGATGCCGATATTATTGAAGATGTAGATGTAGTATACATGTAAAAATATAGGTAAAGCACATGTTATGATTGTTGATGCACATCATGTGTTTAATGAAATGACAATATGATAATCACATATGAATTCGCAAGTTTTAATTTATGAGTGAGCATTTTTTTTAAGTTTGATCAATTTTTGTAGATGATAAGCTAATTACAGAAATGCGACTATGACTCATATATGAGTCACTATGACTCATATATGAATCATGATGTCTCATGTATGAGTCACTATGACTCATATATGAGTCATGATGACTCATATATGAAATTTTACATATGTAAGTCTTTTTTGTAATACACGTGATAATATAGCCTCTTTTGTAACAAAATTATGGAGGCTCGTATATGAGTCACCATGAAACATATATGAGTCATGATGACTCATATATGAGTCATGATGACTCATATATGAGTCATGATGACTCATATATGAAACCGTACATATGTAAATCTTATTTGAAATACAAGTAATAATATAACATATTTCGTACAGAACCATGGTGACTCATATATGAGTCACCATGAAACATATATGAGTCATAATGACTCATACATATCAGTCATGGTGACTCATATGAGTCACTATGAAACATATATGATTCATGCTTAGTTATTAACTTGTTTTGTGTTTATGTTTTATATTAAGGTTCTCCGTAATCCTAAAGATGGGTCAGTTGAGTGTACATGTAGGCATTATATGCGTTATGGGTTTCTTTGTCTCCACATATTCTGTGTTTTGAAGAACCTTGATATTTAAGTGATTCTAGAGAAGTAAGTTTTATGGCACTAGAGAGGGGATTTGATACCTCTTTCATTAAGAATAAACACATACAAATATGGAGAGAAAAAATGAAGCAATTGAGAGAATAACAATCATATATGAAAAAGAAGTACAAGAAACAGGACAATCTAATCTAACAGCTACTTGATTATTTTTGCGTTTTCTTTTTTACTATGTTTAGATTTAATTTTCTTTTTTTGTTATGATGTCGAATTGTTGAAAACATGTGTTAAATATCTGATTTGTTATTTTGTTATAATGTTTGATGATTTTGAAAAGATATCATAAGAATATTCTTTAAAAATGACTAGTGACTCATATATGAGACACTATGAATCATATATGATTTATGAGCATATATGATTCGTGGTGAAACATGTATGGTTCATAGTGACTCATATATGAGTCATGGTGAAACATGTATGTTTCATAGTGACTCAAGCATATATATATTCTGGATCAAATTTAATTTAACACACAACATAAGCAGTAAATACGTAAAACAAAATTGTAAATTGATTAAATAAAGAAGAGTGTAAAAACACATTTCATACAATGAAAAGAATCCATCAAATAATTATGCGTCGACTACAATCAATTTAAAATAACATAGCATCCACAGAAGACCATGTAGGATATTGTAAATCTATGCTTAATCTAGAGAGAGAAAGAGATAAAAAGACGATGAGAAGACACACACACACACACTTAGAGAGAGAAAGTTTGAATAAACACACTTTACTATGTGTGAAATGAAAGTGAACCACACCCTCTCCAACTAAGGAGAGGGTTTATATACCCAAGCCTTGTGATGGGCTTGGGCTTACACAATGGGCCGCCGGCCTCATACATTCCATGGGCTTGGCATGGCCTTGTTTACTTAACTTAATAATACTAGACTACGAGCTATCACTTAATCCATTGTTGGAGTGACCGATCCTTTCTAATACGTAAAACGTATTTCCAACAATCTCCCCCTAAGGGAGGTCACTCCAAACAAGGGCGTTACCCGAGTTACAATAATAAAATAAATCTAGCATACTATGCTTGTCTTGAGCTCGTAGTCTTCGTCTTTCTTTTCTTTTTCTTTTCTGGTGAACATGTTGATATGATCTTAGATATTAATCTTGAGCATTAATCTCTTGCATTGATCTTGTGTATCCATTACTTATGATCTTCGTTTCTTCGTGACTTCACGTCCCACATACTTATACCTTTGTAATTCTTGAAAGCTTCAGAGTTCGATACAACGGAAGACTTGACTTTTAGGCTTTCTTGAATTAGATGAAGTATTAAGTGCATGAAGTATAAGCATGTAGGGAAGACTTCTTCTCGGATTCCGCAACGCCACCGTCTTCAAATGTAGTAACATAAGTAGACACGAACGAAATGGCTTTGAACATTTCATTCTAATTCAGTAGCATTTTACCTCCGTTCGGTGAAAACCGTTGGACGATATTAAATATCGTACTTGTGGCAGGTAGATTTAATTAAAAATCTCCTTGACAAGATTTCGCGGGTAAACCCGTTCTCTTTACTCAGCCGTCCAAAGCTGACTGTGAACGTAAAGAGTGAATCATTTGGATAAAATTATTCGCGTGATTGAAGTCGTCAATTCTGATTCCTGTAACAAGTTTGATTCATTAAAGAATCGCACCATCGTTGCTTTCCAGTTGTCACGAGCTTGATTCATATTGAATCTTGCAAGTTACCTACCAAGTGCTGTTTGAGGTTAACACTAGAAGGATTTCCACTCATCACTGTGAACACTAAGGTGTCACTCTGAGTGTTCTGTAAGATCACTGAGATATTGCGTAGAGGCCTGAAACGTGTTTAAGTTCAGTTAAGAGTTAAACCATTGTTGCTTTCCAGTTATCACAAGTTTTATTCATAAAGAATCGCACTCACCTACCATGAGCTTTTTAATGATCGCTCAAGAAGGATTTCTATCTTCATTTGTAAATACTTGCGTATTACTCGGATGTTCAGGCAAGATCATGAAGATTTTGCGTAGGAGTCTTAATATCTTTCTTACTTTTCACATTGTGTGAAGAAGCAAGGAAATATGGAAGTGTGTCCTAATGAGATAATTAATGATCTCAAATGGCTCTAGATTCGATCGTGCATTTTGGATTTTAGTGATCGGAGGCTGGAGAGGAGTGCCACCATTTCAATACCTATTTATTCGGAGTGAATAAATCGATAGATAACGTGTTGATCTCCGTGTGATTTAAACAAATACCTTTTGAGAGATATCTGAGTTAGTTGGGATGGGTTGTGCATTGCATCACTGGGTCCATGATGTCTATATTCAATACCGAGCATCATTAAAATGGTCTCAATAGCATCTGTGTTGACTCGGTTTCTGCCTAAGGTGGTAAGGAGGGCTTCTTTCTTTAGACCCTTTATCTTTACAATTCTTTTTCATTCTTTAACCCCTTCAATGCTTACCAATATGTCATAACTAGCACCTTGTTGTGATTGTTCTAGTGCTAACTTAAGTACTTGGTCGGCATTCAGCTACATTCACAATCTTTCCCCATCTTTCCTAAGGACTACTATTTCTAGCTATGGAATGTCATTGGGAAGATTCCTCCGGTTATGGAAGAATCATTGGACTTAACCGATCCTACCATCCTTGTGTCACCACAATCTTCATCGTCGTGAAATAAATCGGTTTAGGGTAAGTAAATGTCACCATGAAAATCCATTTTGATGTGAAAATCCATTTTGCTCCCCCTTAACATATGCCACGATATTAGAAAACATTTCGCACATGTCGGGAAGAGCTATCACGTTAAGTTAAACCATTTTTGATCAATCATTTCTCATATTAAATCACATTTTCTCCCCCATATTAAAAATATTAACCCAACCGATATTTTTGATATCAGTTGATTTAATGAAGTTTTAACAAAGTTTTTGGGAAGAAAAATGCAAGTCTATTTTATCTTCATGATACCAAATGTTGAGATATGATACCGATTAGTAAAATGATCATAGATTCACCATATTTAGAATAAATTGACAAGGTTGGACCTGATTGATGAGAACATCATATGATAAGATCAAATGGTTCTCGTCGGCAAATGTTGGTCGCCTCGTCACGTTTGAAGTCATCTCTTGACACCACATGTACAATTGGTATTGTTGTCTTGACACCAATTAGTGAACTTGGCACTTTTGGCATCAAAGATTCTGAATGCTTGACAATTGCTCCCCCTCAATTGTTGACCCGTGTTCTATTGAAAGAGTTGTAGTCGCCATTTGAGTAGTCGCATCGTCGAGTATGTAGATACCAATTGTAAATTACTATGGTTGTAGAAATGATAACTTCATAAAAACAAGATTTTTCTCGTTTTAACAAATAAATGCACTGATGCGTACATAAATCCGTGTTAGATTGTGTTATAACGTAATCACAATCCCTTACATGGTTATAAAGTAAACCATGCCCGAGAAAATTAATTCCCGTTAATGAGCCAAAGCTTTCATAAGAAAACTTGAATTTAATATGAAAAGCGGGTTGCAGTCAGAAATAACTACAAGCCATTTAGGCATGTTTTATGAAATATTTACAACTTTTGTACGAACTCTATTTATGGCGTCGTGTCAATATTAATCAACATTTCTAAGGCCGTAAATATTATCGTACCAAAAGACATGCCTTTGAAAAATAAAGTAAAAATATTTTTGGATTTTTCTGAATTTTTTCAATTTTTATGGTTTTTATATGGTTTTATATTTTTGTATTTTGCTTTTGTGGATAAAAATATAAACAATATATACAGATGATCACCAAGGATACGGAGAATAGTTTACCACCACTATTTTTTCGCTTCATCTGCCAATTCCTTTAGAGTCGTAGGCGAGAAAGTTCTCAAACCTAGCTTGTCGGCCAAAAGTTACATTCGAGCGCGATCTAAAGCCTTCGTGAAAATATCCGCCAATTGATACTCAGATCGGACAAAATAAATCTCGATCACTCCGTTTCCACTTGCTCCTTGATAAAGTGGTAGCCAATGTCAATATGCTTCGACCTGGAGAATTGAACATTGTTGCGGCATAAGGCAATTGCACTTGTGTTGTCGCGGTACATCGGAATTTTGTTGAAAACTAGACCATAGTCAGTTAATTGCGATCTCATCCAAAGAATTTGAGCACAGCAACCGGAAATAGCTATGTATTCTACTTCCGTACTTGAAATGGCAGCGCTTTTCTGCCTTTTAGATGCCCAACTGATTAGTCGATCTCCTAGTAGTTGCAAAGTTCCACTTGTGTTACGCCTTGTATCTTGACAACCCGCGTGATCCGCATCTGCATATGCCATGAGTGCAATCGAAGAGTCCTTCGAATACCAAAGTCCACGATTAGTGGTTCCTTTAATATACCGAATGATCCGTTTAACAGTAGCTAAGTGTAACTCAGTAGGCCGAGTTTGATACCGAGCACACATACATATAGCAAACTGAAGATTAGGTCGACTAGCTGTGATATACAGAAGGGTACCGATCATTCCACGATAAAGTGTCGGATCAACGGCAATCCTATGTGGATCTGCATCTAGCTTGGTTCGTTCCACCATTGGAGTATCCACGGGGTCACAAGATTCCATCTTATATTTCTTAAGCGATTTAAGGGCATACTTGGATTGATTGATAAAGATGCCTCTAGGACTCTGAGATATCTGAAGACCTAAGAACAATGATACCTTGCCCATCATTGACATCTTAAACTTATAAGACATGAGTGTCCCAAACTCATCCGATAAGGTTTGGATCGAGGAAGCAAATATAATATCATCAACATATATTTGTACCATAATCATATCTTTACCTCATTTCTGAATGAACAGCGTGGGATCCACCTTGCCTTTAGCGAAGCCTTGCGTAATGAGAAATTGTGACAATAGATCATACCACGCGCGTGGAGCTTGCTTCAACCCATAGAGAGCCTTCTTAAGCTTGTACACATGATTAGGATATTTAGAGTTCACAAAACCATCCAGTTGTTGAACATAGACCTCTTCCTTGATTTCACCATTGAGAAATGTCGTCTTCACATCCATCTGATAGACGATCATATTCATGTGGGCTGCATAAGCGATGAATAGTCTAATAGCTTCCAAACAGGCAACGGGTGCAAAGGATTCCATAAAGTCAATGCCCAATAATTGTTTGTATCCACAAGCTACTAGTCGAGCTTTGTTCTTTAATATTCCGCCTAACTCGTCGAGTTTCACCTTGTAAACCCATTTCAAAGTGAGTAACTTCACTTGATTCGGGCATGGGACAAGTTCCCATACTTCAAGACGTACAAATTCATTAAGTTCTTCTTGCATAGCTTCTATCCAACAAGATTATGTAAATGCTTGTTGCCACGTCTTAGGTTAAACTTCACAGAGAAAAGCATCAAAATGACAAAACATTGCACTTTCTTGTAACTGACTTCATGTGGATACCGGACGATTAGGGTCACCAATAATAGAATCTATAGGATGATCCTTTATCCACTTGTTGTCATGTTCACGAATCCGTGGATTGGAGTAGACCGTAGTAAGAGCTTCCTTTGAGGTGGACGACCCGGCTTGATTAGAGTCGGGAATAGGTACACCAAAGAATGGAAGTTCACGCATTTGAGCGAATTCAAAGTCGTGATCATCATCATCCTCTTCATCATCAACAGGCATGACATGGGTAGTTGATTCGGGTGTTGGTTGAGAATTACTTGTTGAAGGTATATCTTGACCAATTGTAGGTGTAGACGTATCAGATTGTGTTTTAATTGCTGGAGCTACAACTTCGGTAACCGGAGCTATTACTTCAGGTTTTGGAGCAACAATACTTGGAGGAGTAAAGAATTCATCAAAGGACGGTTGAAACAGCATATCTCATTCATTCCTAGAAGGTGGTGTAAATGATGATGAAGAAGGGTTGTTTGGGACAAGACCAGAGCTAATGTTACTGGGTCTCATTTCATGAAGTGCGGGTTCAGAGCTGCTTTGCTCAGAAGCCATTGCCGTCAGCTCATCAAAATCAGCATTCATAGTTTCGAGGATCTTACGAGAATTACGATTGTAGATTCGGTATGCCTTCTTTGTGGGTGCATAACCAATGAAAATACCAATATCAGCCTTTGGTTGAAGTTTTCCCAAACTGTCACCATCATTACTTGGATAGCAAAGAGAACCAAATACATGAAGATATGACAAATCTGGTACTTTTCCATGTAGGAGCTCATAAGGTGTTTTACCGTGGCGTTTTCGAATTAGTGACCAGTTTTGGGTGAAAACTACTGTAGATACTGCTTCTGCCCATAAAAACAATGGAGCCTTTGCGTAAATTATCATCGTTTGAGCAGCTTCCATAAGTGTGCGATTTCACCTTTCAACGACACCGTTTTGTTGTGGAGTGCAAGCAACGGATGTTTCATGAGATATGCCAACTTCTTCATAATAATTACGCAAGATTTGATTCACAAATTCGGTTCCATTATCTGTACGAATGCGTCGGACAATAATGTTGAGACGCACTTGAATCATCTTGAGAAATCTGATGATGAATTTAGGTACCTCATTTTTTGTTGTAAGAAATTTCACCCATGTAAACCGAGAGTAATCATCGACAATGACGAGGATGTACTTTTTACCACTAAGACTTTCAATACGCATTGGCCCACAAAGATCCATATGCAACAAATAAAGTTTCTCTTGGTTGGTGTCTTCAGTCTTGGGTGTATGATTTCTTACTGCTTTTCCCCATTGTACACGCGGAACACAAATGGTCCTTGTGAAATGTAAGTTTAGGAAGACCACAAACAAGTTCGTTTATCGCCAAATGATTAATAGCGTCAAAGTTAAGATGAGATAAACGTCGATGCCATAACCATGACTTAGTCTTCGATGCTTTTGAGAGAAGACATACGGGAGAAGCGGCCATCATATCTTGTAGAGACAAAGTGTACAAATTATTCCCTCGAGTACATTTCAATAAATCAACCCCTTCCAAATTACGAATGAAGCAGGTATGCTCTTGAAAAGCAACTTCTAGGTTTGCATCAAAAAATTGTCCCACGGAAAATAAGTTGTGACCGAGACCTTCCACATAATACACTCTTGAAATTATAACATTCCCAATATGATATTTACCGTAACCCATTATCTTTGCAATATGATCATTTCCAAATCGAACCGTACCAAGAAATTTGCTGACGAAGTTTCTGAGCTGAGAGCGATCTCTAGTCATATGCTTGGAGCAACCAGAGTCCAAATACCAGAGAACAATTTGGACCACCTGTTTTCATCAAAAACAGTAGACAATGCATTGCTAACTATGGGTTCCGAAGTGTTAGCAGATACAGATATATCAATATCATAATTACTAACATTTGTATCAGCCTTAGCTTTCCGACGTTTTGTGAGTTTTACCAAAAACAGGTTTTATTGTTCCAACTTTCTGAGGTTTTGAAGTATTAGCGGGCACTACAGTGGGAGTATACCTATTTAAAGGGCACTTGGTTACTACAGTAGTGTTGGTGTTCCTAATTAAAGGACACGTTTGTGTTTTGGTAGCCTTGGTACTCCTAGTTAAAGGGCACGCTTTCTTTGCTTTAGTGGGAGTGATCCTAGTTAAAGGGCACGCATTTCCTACTATAGTGAAAGTTCTACCAGTGGGGAGCCACATCCAACCAACTTGGGTTAACACTTTCCCAGTCGGTTTTCATTCTAATTCATTTTTCCGGGCATTCATCTCATTCACATGGTCAATAAGGCAAGAATCATGACGACTAGAAAACATACATTCATTACAATTCCAACATTTCAAATTAGAATTCATAGGAGGCTTAGAACGCTGCACAACCGCAGAGCCTTTAGGTTTAGCTACATGATTCTTTTGATTCAAAACAGAAATAACCTTCCTAGGATGGGCTTCTACTTTCTTCTTCACTTGACTACTAGGTGGGGGCAAGATCCTATCATTCTTCTTGTTTCTTTTAAGCTTAGATCTTTGAGCCTTAGTAGTGGTGCTTACTCCTGTACAAGGCAACACGAGAATATTAGAAGCTGGTTTTGATTTTTCCTTATCTTTAGTGACCAGTGTTTGAGATGGTTTAGTCCTAGGGCCCTTGTTAAGTGGTGTGACGGTGATGAGGTTCTTTTTTATTACACTAGAGGACGATGCTGAGACAGTGGTTGCGTTATCCACAACATTCTTACCTTTTATGGTAGGAAGTGTTTCCTTTAACTTAGCCAAAGCCAAATTTTTATCACAAATTTGTTCCCTCAAATCAGATATTTCCACCGACTTTCGATTCAATCGTTCAATCAATGATTGATTCTGTGCAGTGGTATCAGCACATGTGGGCTTTACTGAATCAAAGAGTTGTGTATTTTTCTGTTTTAAGTTATCAACTTTGGACAAAATCTTGGAAACTCGATTATCTAGATCAAGTTTAAAATTCTCAGCGCCCTCAAATACGTTCACACAGTTAATCTCCTTAGATTTCTCTATGTCTATCGCCAATGATTTAGTAACCTTGTCACTTGGCTGACGTTGTTTTGATTGTAAATTCAATCGAAAATTCTTTTGAAAATTGGAATCATCTATATTAACACCTTCGAATGATGTTTCAAAAAGCTCTTGAGTAAACTGTTGTGTACATTCAAGCGAAATACAATGTTTTTGAATCTCATCAAAATGTTTTGAAAGCGAAGAATAAGAATCTTAAAGCTTTAAAAATTCAGCGTCAAATTTGTGACAAGTACTATCTACCACATTATCCATAGATTCAACATTATGCACAATAGAATCATTATCAACACTTTTATTCACACAGACATAAACAATATCATGCGACATCACTTGCTTCAGAAGCTGATCATTTTGGCGTGAAATTCGTTCTATTTCAAGTAAACTATTTTCATATGTGATGTAGTGGTTTTACTACTCTTTAGGAAAAGAGAGCAAAAGTGGCAAGTATTAAGTACGACGATTTAGGAAAACCGTGTACAAATAACCCAAGATGGGAGAATCGTTCTCAAGGAGGCTTAGCATGTGTGTAATGAATTGATTATCTTTGTGATTATATTTTGAGAAAGAAAAATAGAAATGAGATTAGAAGAGAATGACGGTTACGAAGATGGATTAAACTAAGACGAAAAAGGCATACACGTAAAACCGTAAAAAACACTAAAATTAAAATTTTACCCTAAAAATTCCTAAAAATCACTAAAAATCCACAAAAATATTCTAAGAGTTTACAAAAAATCCAAACTTGCCAAAACCTTTTAATTAATTAAATAATGACTTTTTAATGCTAATTAAAGCCCTAAAAATCAAAATTAACTATTAAAAAGTCCCAAACAAGATTTTAAAGTTTGTAAACCTCAAAAATACTCTAATTAAGCTAAAAAGTATTTTTCAAAATTTTAAAACCACTAAAAGCTATTTTTAAACAATTAAAAACTATTAAAATCAATTAAAAATTAAATTAATTCTAGAAAATAATTAAAAGACTCTAAAAATATTTGGAAAGTTGCAAAATTCCTAATTAAGTGTCTACAATCTCGGAAAAATATAAAAACTTAGAAAATCAGACTTTTAATTTTTAACAATAAAATAATATTAAAATATTATAAAAAATCCAAAAATCATAAAGAATTATAAAAACTTGCAAACTAGCTTAATTTAACCTAAATAACTAAGAAATGAAAGTGAAATTACCTAAATACCCTTAATGGGCCTAGAAAGTGGGCTAAACCCAAAACAGATCCTTAATGGGCCAAAATTGAGCCCAATATAAAAAAGTGTCCAAATTAAGCCCAAAAAGCACTACTTGACTCAAAATTTGATTTTAAACAACTTTTTACAAAGGCCCAAAAGCTGAAAGTGTGAAATAAGCTAGCTTATACCAAACAGCTTATTCTTAATGGGCTTTTTGGCCCATTAAGCTATAAGCCAATGCCATAAACTGAAATTAGACACACAAGCTTTTTTTGTCCTAAATAAGACTTCTGTAAAAAGAAATTTGAAATAAGCCCAATGAATAAGCCTGAAAATGCAATAAGCAATCTATAGAAAACGACAAAATAGTCGTTTTTGAGTTCTAGGCCACCCCAAGTGCTGATTCAAGTTTCTAAAGCTTTTAAATGACTCAATTAAGCAAAATCAACAAAGAGTTTTCAAATAAGCTGACTCAATAAGCTGGAAAAAGCAAATAAGCACTTATGTAAAAGTCAAATAAGTTGGTTTTCTAATAAAAAGTCAAAGTCAAAGTCCAATAAGCTCCAGTCTAATCAAATGGGTCAAATAATGAAGATCTATCACAAAAAATAAGTTGTTGCAAGTCTGGATAAGCTAAAATAGCTTATTGATAAGCTGAGTTCAATTTTGCACTAGCAGGGGCTAGTTTTGGGTGTTGAGCAGTGGAAACTTTTTCCACTGCTTGACTTGTTTGACTTTTTGTCTTTAGTGACTTTTTTGGAGATTCGGATTACACAAAGGCACCCAAATGATCTTTGGATCAAAAGGAGTCAAGAACAATCAAAATATCACAACCACAAACACCCAATTGATACAGTTTAATCAATAAAGTACCAGATCTAGCACAGACATGAACAAATAAGCAATTTAGGTTCAAAAAACAATTTTAGCACAAATCAGCCAGCCAAATTCAACCAAATGCATACACAAGCTATATTAAACTCAAATAAACAAGTCTAAACATGTTTCATGCAATGATTCAAAGAATTAAGCAAGATTCAAGCTAATGAATGTTACTGATGAACACTAACACATACAGTTCTTCACTTTGCTGATGTATTTGACACACAAGCCAGATTCAACACCTCAGATCTATCAAGTATGTTATATTAATGATGTTTAAACAGCTTTTATCCCTAAACATGCATAAACTCTAGGTTTTACCAAAATTTTAGGTCAAAAACAGTCAAACTCAATAAGTTATAGCACAATCTTTGATTCAAGGTTTCAAACCACAAAACTTGCAGCAAACACTCTCAAACAAGCATATAAAAGATATAGAACACAAATACAAACTTCCACAAACACAATAACAAGATTCAATCACAAACAGGTAATCCCAAACACCCCTTTAACTTTTCAAATCCAAATTTAAACAAGAAAAAGTGTGATTCAGTTAACCCAATGACTAATCTAGCATACAAACAACATTATCATGCAAGACTAAGCAGATTCAAGCCAAGAAATCAACAAGAACACCAATAGAGCACAAATCCACAAAAATTCCAATATTTATCATATTTTCAAGGATTTTAGACAAACCTCATGGATGTACATCCACACCCACGAATTTATGAGCTTATGTGCTAGCTAGAACAAGCACAAGCTTCCAATAACACTCCTGCTAAGATTCAACAAGGTAAGTAGCACAAAATAAGAAAACAGAAAGGTGACTTTGGAAAATAAACTTGATTGATGCAACCTTGTTACCCCACACTTGATTATCCCCAAGTTATAAGCCTCACCACACCTTAATTATCACAATTAGGATGCTATGATCAGCCCTATAACCCAAGAATTCCAAGGTTGAAACAAGAACTTAGCAAAATATCAAATTTTGATCCAATGTGTAATTTCTTACACAAGGTTTTAAAAAACGTTTTAAGGTTCAATTCCAGTTAACAAATATCATAAACAAGCTAAAATAAAGGTGGCACTTGGTCTTTCTTCAACAAAACTCAACACACTTTCATTAAATGGAAAGAGGATTTACAAGAAGTTGAACAAGGAAAAACCAAAAGCCGCTGAAATGTAAAGTCCTAGGGCCTTTATATAGGCATACAATGTATCTAGAAATGCAAAGGAAAACGTAAACCCTAGCCGTGATCTTCCAAAAATGCCCTTGAAGCTTGTTTGAATCATGTGACTCTTCTTGTTGTTTAGTGGCAGCTGGCAAGTGAAAAGGTGATCCAAAGGCTTGTATGAAGCTTAGAATGTAAGCATAATTGTGGGACGTTGGATTGCTGGCTTTCTTTGTCTTCTTCCCTTTTGACGTAGCAGGGGAGGTCCCATGCAACATGTGGGTTGGTGGGGTGTCTTATTTAAGGTTTGGGATGTGTTAACAAGACCCTTAATCACAAATCTGCACCATATGGGGGTTTAATTGTTGGTAATTAGCAAATGCCTAATTTACACCAAGAACACCAAGAACATGTGTTTAATCCGTTTTGTTTTTTAAATGGGTGTTTAGTGATTGGTGTATTTTGCATACACCTAATAGCATGTTAAATTAGCATAATTGTATATGTATTTGTCGTTATATATGTACTTTGAGTGTGTTTTGTGATTATGTAGGTTACGAGCGAAATGGAATAAAATGGCCGCTTTAATTAATTTTTTGGAGAAAAGACATTGTGAGTGCCGATGAATGAAGAAAAAATATTGAAGAAAAAGATTTGAGCGGGTCGTAATATTTTCGGTCATCTTTTATTTGTCCGGGCTTCGCTTGAGCAATTATTGGTGTTGGGTTGATTTTTATTGGGCCAAAGTTACTATATGGTAAAAGAAAAAGAAAAAAAAAATAAAAAAAATACTTTTGGCCCATTTGGACCCAATGGCCCAATACTTAACCGACTTTAATATCAAGTATAAAAAGAAAAAAAAATTGACAAGAGGGGTGGAGATCAGTTGTGCCGTGAAAAGAAAAAAAACCGAAAAAGAACAAAAGTCGATTGAGAAAGTTGGACGCAGGGAGTTGATTATAATACAATAAAAAAAGATTCTCAATTGTTTTCTTTTTGTGGAAGAGGTGGAGGACTACACATTCAGTTGACAAGAAAAATAAGCAAACAAGAATTGAAGAAAAGTGATGATGTGTGGTATTAAGCGGGTCGGGTACACCGCGATGTCCGGCTAATTTTGTTGTAATTCCTTCCGGTAACTTTATTTATGGTTTGATCATTACTTTTGGGTTATTATATTTTTGTTACACTGATTTATAATTTTATTTATAAATTATATTATTTGATTTAATATTATGTTTAATTATTTGTGTGAGACAATTTATTGTTAGTTAACGATTCATACTTATTTTATTTAGTAAAAAAAAAGATGGTCGTATAATCAACATAAGTTGTACTTAAATAAATTATTAAAACATAATTATTGGTTGGATTAATATCAGATTTATTATCGCGAGTCATTGATAAACATAATAAATGCCAACATTAATTCATTCATATTAAGTCAAAATAATCTTTGTAATCGGTTCTAAAAAGTTTCAATAATCCATAAGTGTGATCAACCATAAATATTAGGAGCTGGAAGGGATTACATTTTTTTTAACTGTTTACATCTTTATTTTATTTTTCTAGCTTTACTATTAGCTTAATAATTATTTTATTTTTTAATCTGCATTTTTATTATTAAAAGTATTTTAGTTGCTAGATTTCAAAACCACAACTTTGATTGATCAGTGATCACCCTAAAAAACTTAAACTAAAACCACATAGTCCTCGTGGATCGATACCTGCTTATCCTATCTAGTATAAGGTAATTAGGTTATTTTTGACCGGCACTTCGATGTCGATCAAAATTTGGCGCCGCTGCCGGGGACTCAGTGAGCTTTTCGTTTAAGTTTTTGTTAATATTTTTCTTAAATAAAATAAAAAAATACAAAAAGATTTTATTTTTCTTGTTTGTTTGTTTGTTTGTTTCTTGTTTTGTTTGTTTCTTGTGAGTGTGCAGGTTAGTGTATGCGCACACGTAGATCGAGACGGACATCACCGTTAGCTTACGATCCTGAGGTTGAGAAAAGTGCAAGGTTAAGAAGGAACACGTTTCGACAGTTTTCTACTAATCTTGATTTTTCAGGTTTAGCAGAGCTTTTCGCTGAAATGCCAGGTGACGAAGACGTTGGCGGAAGTGCTAGCGGAAGTAGCAGCGGAGAAGAATCTCCACCACGGGGTGTCGATTCTTATTACAGGCCGGGGATCTTCGAGGATCCCTCGCCTATCGTTTATCCGGATCCGGTTAAAGGGGTTACAAGTAACTTCAAGATACAGCCGAACCTCATAGCCATCTTGCCAGTGTTTAGAGGTCGTGAGGAGCCATACGCACATCTGCGAGAATTCTTCTCAATTGCTGACACACATCAGGTTAATAACATCACCAAGGATGAGGTAAGACTTCGCCTTTTTCCTTTTTCTCTTAAAGATCAAGCTAAGGACTGGTTCTCATCTCTTGAGCCAGGTAGTATTAACTCATGGTCTGAAATGCAATCTGCTTTTCTTGAGGAATTTTATTCTATAAGTAAAACTGCTGCCATTAGGAATAAGATTAAATCCTTTCGTCAAATCCCAGGCGAGCAGTTTCATGAAGCATTTAATAGACTTAAGGAGTTATTAAGAACATGCCCTCATCACGATGTTCCAAAATGGGAGCTTGTCAAAGTCTTCTATGATGGGTTGGATTATAACAACCAACAATTTGTGATGGCCACTAGTGGGGGTATGTTTTTCTCGCGACCTATGGAGGAAGAATGGGAGTTTTTTGAAAAACTAAGCAAAGGTTCTAAGACCCAAGCTTCAGTGGATCGAAACAACCACCCATCTTCCGCCAATTATGTGTCTAACCAACGTGGCACAAATTCTGAAATTAGCGAGTTAAGTAAGAAAGTTGATCTTTTGTTGAAAAATATAGGAAAAGGTGTGCCAAATGTGTTCAATGTGTCGCATAGTGGGTGTTCAATGTGTGGTGATCCAAGTCACTCTGTCGATAATTGTCAAAGTTGGGGGGCGCCACCGAATGAGGAGGTGAATGGAGTCTATGTGGTCGTCCACGAAATGACCCATTCTCCGAAAGTTACAATCCTGGATGGCACAATCACCCCAATCTTCGTTGGAAAGATGAAGATAGTCACCCTAATAATGCCCAACAACAACACTATGGTTACAAAACAAGGTACGAAGGTGGCGATTCATCTAACTTCCAACAAAATTCTTACAATCATAGGCCACAACAACAATATCCAAATCAGGGCCAAGGCCAAGATGACAACCGTCTCTTGAACCTTGACCGAAAGTTTGATAGGCTTATGGATTCATTGTCTACCAACAATCAAGAGATTAATAGAAAAATTGAGGTCACTAATCAAAGACACGAGACCACTACTAAATCTATTGCAGCTCTTGAGAGACAAGTTGGTCAATTGGCGGATCAATTAAGCAAAAGAGATGAGGGAAGGCTACCGAGCTACCCCACCATGAATCCCGCACACAAGAAAAATGGAAATGAGCATGTGAATATGGTGACATCTCTTCGAAACGGTAAAATCTACAACAATGACAAGGGAATTCCAAATTCTCCTGACGTCGAGGATTTCGTCACCGATAACGAAATTATTGTTGAAGGTAAAAATTCTGATAATGTTAAGTCCGGTTCTGAGTTGGTAAATGATTTGTTAAATGATTTTCCTAAACCAACAACACCGAATCCTAAAGCTACTGAATCTCCCGAAGTTAAGGAGGGTGGTGTGTCCAGCACACCTTACCCTACGGCTTTGGAGAAATCGACATCTGTACGGTTAGCAAAAAAGGGTCCTCATGCTGAGGATATCTGGGAGACTTTTAAGCAAGTTAAAATCAATCTCCCCCTTATTGATGCTATCAAGCAAATTCCTGCGTATGCCAAGTTTTTAAAGGACTTGTGTACCCAGAAGAGGAAGCTGAAGGCGTCTTTGCCTAAAAAGATTGACCTTACTGAGCATGTTAGTGCAGTCTTATCTAGCTCTCTTCCTCCTAAATTCAAAGATCCTGGAGCACCATTGATTTCAGTGGTGGTCGGAAATATTGCCATTAAGAAGGCGCTCCTTGATCTTGGTGCCAGTATCAACATCCTTCCTGCTAGTTTGGTTGATAAGTATGACTTAGGAACTCTTCGTAAGACAGACACCATTATTTCCTTAGCCGATCGATCTACCAAAATTCCTAGAGGTATATTAGAGGATGTTATTGTGAAAGTTGATGATTTCTATTACCCAGTTGACTTCTTTGTTATGGACACCGAGTCACAATACAAAGATGTTCAACCAACTATTATCCTTGGGCGCCCATTCTTAGCCACGATAGATGCTAGGATTAATTGTCGGACTGGCGCCATGGATATTGCATTCGGTAATAAAAAGATAAGACTGAATGTGTTTAATTCTATGAATTCTCCTACGATGAATGAATGTTACCAAGTAGATGTGATTGATGAGGAAGTTCAAAAGCATGCATCCCGTATGCTTAAGGATGATCCTTTGGAATTATATTTAACTGGTGATAACGAGGAGATTCTTAATGTTGCTGAAGTTCTAGAGATTCAAGAGTGTTTGGTCAATTCTTTGGACCATCAAAAACCACCTTGGTCTTATAAAGTGGAGCCCTTGCCTTCTACTTTTGACACGGCTACGAAGCCGTCTTTGGAGGTGCCTCCAACTCTTGAGTTAAAACCTTTGCCATCCAGTCTCAAATATGCTTTTCTAGGTCCTAACAATACATTACCCGTTATTGTTGCTTCTGATCTTTCTGAATCACAAGAGGAAGCACTTTTAAAAGTGCTTTCCAAGCACAAAGCAGCAGTAGGATGGAGGATTGCAGACTTGAAAGGGATCAGCCCTTCATTATGTATGCATCGAATTGTTACGGACCCAGATATTAAGCCAGCAAGAGATGCGCAAAGGCGTCTGAATCCTAATATGAAAGAGGTAGTGAAGACGGAAGTTCTTAAATGGTTAGATGCCGGTATCATCTATCCCATCTCAGATAGTAAATGGGTAAGTCCTACTCAAACGGTGCCTAAAAAGGCCGGAATCACTGTTGTTGAAACCGAGAATGGGGAAAAGCTCACAACCCGACCAGTCACTGGGTGGAGAGTTTGTATAGATTACCGTAAGCTGAATAATGCCACGTCTAAAGATCACTTCCCACTACCTTTCATTGATCAAATAGTTGAGAAGCTTTCGGGTAAGAAATTTTATTACTTCTTGGATGGGTACTCTGGTTATAATCAAATACCCATCCATCCTGATGACCAGGCCAAATATACGTTTACGTGTCCATATGGGACGTTTGCATTTCGAAGAATGCCTTTTGGCCTGTGTAATGCACCCGCTACCTTTCAGCGGTGTATGATGAGTATCTTTTCTGACATGGTTGGAGAATCTGTAGAGATATTTGTGGATGATTTCTCCATCTTTGGTCAATCTTTTGAAAGCTGCCTTGATCAGCTTGAAAGCGTGTTAAAAAGATGCACCGAAACTAATTTGGTGCTTAGTTGGGAGAAGAGTCATTTCATGGTTCGAGAGGGAATTGTATTAGGGCATGTTGTGTTTGAAAAAGGGTTTGAGGTTGACCGTGCCAAGGTACAAGTAATTTCAACCCTTCCTCCTCCCACTACCGTTAAAGGTGTGCGATCTTTTCTTGGTCATGCCGGGTTCTATAGGCGATTTATTAAAGATTTTAGTGCAATATCAAAGCCTCTTTGTAATCTACTCTTAAAAGATGCACGCTTTGACTTTAATGAATCATGTCTTAAAGCATTCAACATGCTTAAGCAAAGCTTGTAGAAGCCCCTATTCTGCAATCACCTGATTGGTCGAAGCCTTTCGAGATCATGTGTGATGCGAGTGATTATGCCGCTGGGGCGGTTCTAGGACAGCGGGTCGATAAGAAACCCGTTGTGATCTTTTATGCTAGTAAGACTTTTTCAGAAGCTCAAATGAATTACACCACTACTGAAAAAGAGTTGTTAGCCGTGGTTTTTGCTCTTGATAAGTTTAGGTCATATATTTGGGGGCATTCTAAGGTGATAGTATTTTCAGATCATAGTGCCTTAAGACATTTGTTGACTAAGAAAGAGACAAAACCGAGGTTGCTTAGGTGGATTTTGCTTTTACAGGAATTTAATCTAGAAATTCGGGATAAAAAGGGGTCAGAAAATGTAGTTGCCGACCATTTGTCTAGAATTATCCCTCCGCCGTTCAACCCTTCTGATGTGATTAAGGAAAGCTTTCCGGATGAAAGCTTATTTGAGGTTTCTAAGGTTCCTTGGTACGCAAATATAGTTAATTACTTAGCTGTTAAAAAGCTTCCGGATTTTTGGTCCAAGCAACAAAGAAAATACTTCTTCTCCCAGTTGAAGCATTATTTTTGGGAGGATCCGGAGCTATATAAGGTATGTGCTGACCAAGTTGTTAGGAGATGTGTTCCTGACCATGAGCATATGGACATATTGGCTCATTTCCATTCTTATGCATGTGGTGGACACTTTGGTGCCACAAAAACTGGGCATAAAGTCCTACAAAGCGGTTTCTTTTGGCCGACTATATTTAAGGATGCCCAGTCTTTTGTGAAAGCGTGTATTCATTGCCAACAAGTTGGAGGGATTTCAAGGCGTGATCAAATGCCTATGAATCCTATACTTGTTGTTGAGATCTTTGACGTGTGGGGTATTGACTTTATGGGACCATTCCCCACTTCCCATGGCAATGTGTACATTTTAGTGGCAGTTGATTATGTGTCTAAGTGGGTAGAGGCTGAAGCTACTAGAACAAATGACCATAGTGTAGTTCTTAAGTTTGTTAAGAAGAATATCTTTGCTAGACATGGAATTACTAAGGCTATAATTAGTGATGGGGGTTCCCACTTTAAGAACTTTAGATTTGGGAAATTACTGAAACACTATGGAGTTAATCATAGGATAGCTACCCCATATCACCCACAGACTAGTGGACAGGTGGAAGTATCTAATAGGGAGATTAAGCGAATTTTGGAAAAGACCGTTCGTAGTGATAGGAAAGATTGGTCCTTGAGGTTAGATGATGCATTGTGGGCATATAGGACGGCTTTTAAGACTCCTATTGGTATGTCACCGTATAAGTTGGTATATGGCAAGGCGTGTCATTTACCGGCTGAGATAGAGCATAGGGCTGAATGGGCGATTAAGACTGTTAATTTGGATTTAGAGAAAGCAGGTAGTTCTAGGAAACTTCAATTATCTGAACTAGATGAGATTAGACGTGATGCTTATGAAAGTTCTAGGATTTATAAGGAGAAAACCAAAGCTTTTCATGATCGACACATCACCAAGAAGTCCTTCTTGGTTGGTCAAAAAGTTTGGTTATTCAATGCTAGACTTAAGCTTTTTCCTGGAAAGTTGAGAAGTAAATGGACGGGTCCATACATTGTGACTCAAGTCTCTCCACACGGAGCCATTGAAATAAAAAATATGGTGGGTGGAGAGCCGTTTAAAGTTAATGGACACCGTTTGAAGCCGTATGTTGAGTTGGAGAGTGATCAGATGGAAACGGTGGATGTGGTTTACTTGGAACCACTCCAACCGTCTCAATAGCTCATTTGAGTTATGTCTGGCTGAAGACGGTAAACTTAGCGCTTCGCGGGAGGCAACCCGTGGTTTCTGGAACTTTGTGGGTGTGTTCACTACAAACCCTCACGAGACAAAACTCGTCCAGTCGGGCTACCGAGTGGTTTAAAGGCTTGTTGCATACGCTAAATGCAACCGTGATTCCTACGAAAGTGAGTTAGGTTTTTGTTTTTTGTGTGAGTTTGTCAAATTGATTTTTAACCAAAATTTCAATTTAAAGTTTTTGCATTAGGGACAATGCAATGCTTTAAGTTGAGGGGAGGGGCACATGTGTTATATGTTTTTGTGTGAACTTTTGGTCAAAATCGGCGAAAATGTGATTTTTGGGAAAAATTGAAAATTTTTAAAATTTTAAATCACATTATAAGAGTCTTGTGCTAATTAGATGTGGAAGTTTCTTCTACATATATATGTTTGTTGAGTGTTTGCAGATTCTGAAGATTAGCTTGTGGGTGATTTATTGGAGCAAGCTAGAAGATTTGGCCATAATTATCAGGTGCACCCGATTCCATTGTATAATTTGGTTATTAAATTGATTTGATTGTTTTCATGTAGTTAGGCATATGTATAATTAGATGATCAAACCACGCCAGTTGAATTCCCTCTACTTACCTTTGCGTAGATTGAGTAAAAAAATTGAATAGAGTAATATGAAATATAGTGATGTAATAGTTGGGTTAAGACATTTGAAATTGATCTTATTCGGCTCGCCACCCGCGCACGGTGGCCTTCGAAAAGAGCTGGAGAACTGTCATAATTATTGGTGGTAGTCATATGCTAGGCTTGCCTATCTGATTCGTCACCCGCGCAAGGTGATACTTTAGTTGTTAGCATGGGTCAGACGCCAATTCTTATGATGGATAGCATTGCACTTAGCTGATACAATTTTATGTGAAATAACCTAATCCTTGTATTGTTGTAATGAAATTAGGAAGGTTAGTTTGATTTAGTGCATTGATTAATTAGACTATGTGGTAGATAACTCCATCATGTGATGTACCAGTAGGCACGAAGTATAATTGTTCCCATTTAATTAAACATACTAAATTAACCGGTTCTCATGTGTCAATGTGTCTTAGTATGCACCTATAGGATATATATTCATTTTTTTGAATAATTGGTCTTTATATCAACCTTGAAAGGAGTGTATAAAGCGTTCTGGATGACTTGTATAAGAAACGGTCCCGAATGGCTAAAAAAAAAAGAGCTTATGTGTTATGTGAAAAAAAAAGAGTGAAAAAAAAATGAAAAAAAAAGAAAATGTGAAAAAAAATGATGAGAAAAAAAAGTGGAAGTATGTAAGCTAAAGTATGATGGCTTATGATGTGCTCTTATGGTATAAAAACTCCAATGTCATAAAAGGTGTACGATATTCTTACCTCTTGTTTTAGATTAATGTTTAGATTGATTATAGGTGTGCATTAGGTATGTTGGACACATGGTTAATTATATGAAATATAAAGTAAATGGAATCAATGGGAATGGTTATGCTAAGTGTTTAAGAAGGACAAAAATATTGGTAATCATTTTGGATTATTTTGTCATGTAGGATAGTTATTAGTGTATTAGGTTGAATGTGATCTTTTTGATGAAATTTCAATAGTATGATTAAAAATTATGAAATTAACATGCTTGTATATTTTTTTTTTATTTTTACTTGGGACACGTAAAAGGTTAAGTTCGAGGGGATCTGATTGGTGTATTTTGCATACACCTAATAGCATGTTAAATTAGCATAATTGTATATTTATTTGTCGTTATATATGTACTTTGAGTGTGTTTTGTGATTATGTAGGTTACGAGCGAAATGGAATAAAATGGTCGCTTTAATTAATTTTTTGGAGAAAAGACATTGTGAGTGCCGATGAATGAAGAAAAAATATTGAAGAAAAAGATTTGAGCGGGTCGCAATATTTTCGGTCATCTTTTATTTGTCCGGGCTTCGCTTGAGCAATTATTGGTGTTGGGTTGATTTTTATTGGGCCAAAGTTACTATATGGTAAAAGAAAAAGAAAAAAAAAATACTTTTGGCCCATTTGGACCCAATGGCCCAATACTTAACCGACTTTAATATCAAGTATAAAAAGAAAAAAAAATTGACAAGAGGGGTGGAGATCAGTTGTGCCGTAAAAAGAAAAAAAAACAAAAAAGAACAAAAGTCGATTGAGAAAGTTGGACGCAGGGAGTTGATTATAATACAATAAAAAAAAATTCTCAATTGTTTTCTTTTTGTGGAAGAGGTGGAGGACTACACATTCAGTTGACAAGAAAAAGAAGCAAACAAGAATTGAAGAAAAGTGATGATGTGTGGTATTAAGCGGGTCGGGTACACCGCGATGTCCGGCTAATTTTGTTGTAATTCCTTCCGGTAACTTTATTTATGGTTTGATCATTACTTTTGGGTTATTATATTTTTGTTACACTGAATTATAATTTTATTTATAAATTATATTATTTGATTTAATATTATGTTTAATTATTTGTTTGAGACAATTTATTGTTAGTTAACGATTCATACTTATTTTATTTAGTAAAAAAAAAAGATGGTCGTATAATCAACATAAGTTGTACTTAAATAAATTATTAAAACATAATTATTGGTTGGATTAATATCAGATTTATTATCGCGAGTCATTGATAAACATAATAAATGCCAACATTAATTCATTCATATTAAGTCAAAATAATCTTTGTAATCGGTTCTAAAAAGTTTCAGTAATCCATAAGTGTGATCAACCATAAATATTAGGAGCTGGAAGGGATTACTTTTTTTTAACTGTTTACATCTTTATTTTATTTTTCTAGCTTTACTATTAGCTTAATAATTATTTTAATTTTGAATCCGCATTTTTATTATTAAAAGTATTTTAGTTGCTAGATTTCAAAACCACAACTTTGATTGATCAGTGATCACCCTAAAAAACTTAAACTAAAACCACATAGTCCTCGTGGATCGATACCTGCTTATCCTATCTAGTATAAGGTAATTAGGTTATTTTTGACCGTCACTTCGACGTCGATCATTTAGCGCCAAGTTATAACTAATCTGTTAGGATTAGTTAATAATATAAGTGAGTGGATGGCTGAGGTGGAGGTTTGGTGGATTGTGATTGGTTATGGAGTGGTAGTGGGACACATGTCACCATTTGGTTGGTCTAGGTAAGAAGTGTGTCGGCCAGTATTGAACCTTCATCTTTGAACAACTTGTCATTTCAACTTAAAAAGCTGTCAACGCCCAAACTCTTCTTATCAACTTTTCCTTTTCACACTTTTGCCCCAAAATGTTTTATAAAGTGAATTCAGGGGTAATTCTTGCCATTTTGTGATTCTTAAGGGACTGATTTGGCATTTTGTTGATGGATAATGGTCTTGACTTGCATATTTGATATTTTGGAGGACAGAATTTGCCAAGTCATAATGATTGAGGGACCATTTTTACCAAATGTTGAAAGTTAAGGGTCCTTTTTTGTAATTTTGGGATTTTCAAAGGACCAAACTTGTAAATTCTTATACTTTGAAGGACTTCATGATGTAATTGACTTTGTTGAGGATAATGGTTGACAATTTAGCTTTGTTGAGGGGCTAAACTTGCCAAGTCTTCAAAGTAGAGGGCCCTTTTTTTAATTTTGACAAACTTTAGGGACCAAACTTGTAATTATGAGGATACAAGGGTATAAAGTGTCAATTCTTACATATTGGAGGACCCTTCTTCATAATTCTTTAAGTCTTCAAGGGTTTTCTTGGGAAAATTCTTCATTAGGGCTTGGTTCATTGTGCGGCTTCGTTTCCCGTGTTCGTTTTTGCATGATTCTTGTGATCTTTTGTCATTTTCTCAATATCCGTACCTAAAATACACAAGCAACAAACACAAGCATATATATGGGTATTTTGATGATATTTAATGCATTTTAAGCCCTATTTGGACAATGAGACTATGTATAAAAGCAGTCTCATCACTCCCCTATACTAAACCATTGTCGTGCCCTCACGCAATGCTAGAATAAAGTATCGTAGCACCTCCAAAATTCATTTTATTCACTTTATTGAACGATAAACTACACTACTACTATTGCTACTACTACTTGTGTTTTAGACATAATGTATGATTTTCATCGCAAAATGGGACGTTAAGGTTCATAGAATAAGAACACGTGAATGCTTCATTAGAAATAATTTCATCCTCCTCGATTTTCACCCCAATTACATGCCAAGTGTGCAACGAGATCATTGTCATTATAAGTTAGTAATGCTAACACTACTCATGTGCCCTAATCACGTACTTATCCTCCCATTATTCCTAAGTTGTATCTCTTATATTTTATATTGTCTTGAATGTTTCACGAGGATACATTGTTTGACTTATGTGATAATAGAGATTTAGGTCTAAAAATAGAGTCCTAACGGTGTAACCAAGACCATCAAATCAATAACCCCTCCCAATAGACAACGATGTCAAAAAATTAAGTTGACAAGAAGAATCGATAAATACGGTTTTATAACGGTTTTGAACATGCGACTTATTACCAAGACTTTTAAACGCCCCCTAACGGAAGGGCCTTATTATCTTTGGTTTACCTCCATCTTTTATTCAACTTTGCCATGAAGCTTTTATTATGACTCCGGTCTTGCCTTGCCTTTTATTATCCACCTCATCGGTAGTTTTATTAGCCAAAGACGTATATCCTCACGCTAAGGCAAATTTTGGATCTTTAAAGCTTCGAAGATTAAGGCTTGATTCACTTTCAATTTTGCATAGATTTTTCGGCCTTGTTGGGCTTCAAATTGTTTGCTTGATTTAGGTGAGCACTTGAAATCTTATTATTGGGTGAAGCTTTTGATTATTTGGGTGCCAATACTTCAAAACCGTGACGCTGGCGATACCTTAATGTCTTCCCAATTTAATTACACGGAAGCTACTAGAAAATACTAGAAACCCAACAATCCCAACTAAACCGCTAAGTCAATATTTATTAAGCAAAAATATTTACATGCGAAGGGAGAATAAGCAAACAACGAGAACACATGAGTTTTTGAAAGAATACGAGTACTCTACGTTTAGCATAGTAACTTATAATTAACCCTATCATTTCTCGTCCTCATTTAAGAGACTTAGCCTAATGTGTAGTTAAGGAATCAAAGCTAAGTGCTCAACACGCACGGTCGAGTCAAAAATTACTCTTATTCTCGCCATCGGAAAACCTACATTCGTGTCTACAAACACTTATAAAACATGAGAAAAAATTTAAAATTTGGCCATTTTTAGCCTTATTTTGCAACAAAAACGATAAACAAAAAGATAAACTTTGGAAAGCGTGAAGGTTTGGCAAGGCAAGTATCTATTCACCCCCCCATACTAAAGTTAAACATTGTCCTCAATGTTTCGAGTCTAGGGGTGCAAACACCCCCATACTAGAGACGTAGTCGAATGCCTAATCTAGCATGGAAAGGGTGTAACCAATAAATTAATAGCCGTTTATGAAGTGTGCTATAAACCTAAGGTTAGAACATCAAAAGGATATATCATGGATATTGAGAAAGTCTTCAAAGCAACCGAT
The DNA here is from genome assembly GCA_025667525.1 of Glebionis coronaria. NCBI lineage: Eukaryota > Viridiplantae > Streptophyta > Magnoliopsida > Asterales > Asteraceae > Glebionis > Glebionis coronaria. Next base: position 634,286,168 of record CM046878.1, read on the forward strand.
CGAGTGCTCCCATAAAACGAACACGAGAGGCTCCGATCGTGAAGATCATGATCATCTAAAGTCCACAATTCACAAACAACCACGAAACAAAGGTTGGAAGGGCACAAATGCCCACACGTTAACTACATTAGAAAGCGATAATATGTACATAGGATAAGCATGGGACTCCCCCACGAGGCACCTCGTTTTTTATTACCGAGTCATGAGCTCGACTCGATCCCCTCAATATTAATTATCATTGGGGAAAGTGACTTGGTCGAGTTAGTTAAAGGATGGAACTTCCCCGCCAAAGTAGTGCTTCAACCTATGTCCATTCACCTTGAAATTGGGGCCATCATTTTGAGCCGCTCGATGGTCCCATATGGAAACACTTGAGTCACGGTGAATGGACCGGACCAACGGGATTTCAACTTACCGGAAAAGATTTTCAAGCGAGAATTAAAAAGCAAAACTTGATCCCCCAATGTTAAAAACCCGGTTTTTAATTTTAGAATCATGCAACTTTTTAGTTTTTTCTTTATAAATCAATGAATTTTCATAAGCAATGTCCCTCAATTCATTTAATTGCATTTTCCGGTGTTTTCCCGCGGTCTCCATATCATCATTACAATGCTTTAGGGCCCAATAAGCCTTGTGTTCCAATTCGATAGGCAAGTGGCAATTCTTCCCATACACAAGCTTATAAGGAGTGCACCCAATGGGCGTCTTATGAGCGGTCCTAAAGGCCCATAAAGCATCGTCCAACTTATCCGACCAAGATTGTCGATTTTCCCCAACGGATCTCTCCAAGATCCTCTTCAACGCTCGGTTTGAAACCTCGACTTGCCCACTCGTTTGTGGGTGATAAGCCGTATAAAGCCGATGTGTAACCCCATATTTCCTTAGGACCCTTTCGAATTGGTCGTTACAAAAATGGGTTCCACGATCGCTTATGATCGCACGAGGGGTTCCAAACCGAGAATACAAGCTTTTCAAAAACTTGACTACCACACGAGCATCATTGGTGGGCAAAGCCTTAGCTTCCACCCACTTAGATAGGTAGTCAACCGCAACGAGGATGTACTTATTACCACGAGATGATGGGAACGGCCCCATAAAGTCTATACCCCAAACGTCAACGATCTCACACACTTGGATGATGTTTTGTGGCATTTCATCTTTTTATGAGGCTTTTCCTTGTCGTTGGCATGAATCACACGACTTCACAAGATCTTGTGCATCTCGGTAAATAGTAGGCCAAAAGAAGCCGGCATCAAACACCTTTTTAGCCGTGAGATTAGCACCGTGGTGACCACCCGTGGGTCCCTCATGGCAAGCTCTAAGGATGTTAGAAGCTTCGGTGCCAAATACACAACGTCGGATGATTTGATCCACACAAGTTCGAAACAAGTAAGGGTCGTTCCAAAAGTAGAACTTGATGTCACGAAAGAATTTTCGTTTTTGTTGAGTCGTCATACCCTTGATAATGAAGTTACCCGCATGGTAATTTGCAAAGTCCGCAAACCATGGGGTGGAAGAATCAAGCTTAGAATTCACTACACCAAGTGTCTCGAGCGGAAATGTTTCGGTGATTTCCTTGGGCTCGTAAACACTTTGGTGAGGATCTTACAAACGAGAAAGATGATCGGCCGCTAGATTCTCGGCTCCTTTTTTGTCAACAATTTTGTGGTCAAATTCTTGAAGGAGGAGAATCCAACGAAGTAATCTAGGCTTAGCATCTTGCTTTGCCATGAGATACTTGATAACCGAATGATCCGTATACAATATGCATTTAGCTAAGACGAGATAAGGTCAGAACTTCTCAAATGCATACACCACGGCAAGGAACTCCTTCTCCGTTGTAGTGTATTTTAGTTGAGCCTCGGTCATCGTCTTGCTAGCATAGTGAATAGGCAAGAAGTGCTTATCATGACGTTGCCCCAAAACGGCCCCAATAGCGTAATCACTAGCATCACACATGAGCTCAAAGGGGAGGTTCCAATTGGGAGCAACAAGAATGGGAGCTTCGGTAAGTTTCCTCTTAAGGATTTCAAAGGCTCGTACACAATCTTCGTCAAAGACAAAACGTGCCTCTTTTTCAAGAAGATGTGTAATGGGTCAAGAAATCTTTGAAAAATCCTTGATGAATCGACGATAAAAGCCCGTGTGGCCTAGGAAACTCCTAACTCCCTTAACGGTTTTGGGATGAGGTAATTTGGCGATGACGTCTACCTTAGCTTGATCTACCTCAATCCCCGCTTTCGAGACCTTGTGCCCTAAGACGATTCCACTCTTAACCATAAAATGACACTTTTCCCAATTGAGCACAAGGTTGGTTTCCTCACAACGTTTCAACATTCTCTCAAGATTCGACAAACACGAAGTGAACGAATTACCAAATACGGAAAAGTCATCCATGAAGACTTCCATCGTCTTCTCGATCATGTCATGAAAAATAGCCATCATGCACCTTTGAAAGGTTCCCGGTGCATTGCAAAGTCCGAATGGAATTCTACAATAGGCAAACGTTCCATATGGACACGTAAACGTAGTTTTTTCTTGATCACGAGGATCGATGGGAGTTTGGAGGTAACCGGAAAAACCATCTAAAAAGCAATAGAAATCGTTTCTCGCAAGACGCTTCAACATTTGGTCCATGAAGGGCAAGGGAAAATGGTCTTTTCGAGTGGCTTCATTCAACTTACGATAGTCAATGCACACTCTCCATCCGGTCACGAGTCTAGTGGGAATTAACTCATTGGAATCGTTTGGCACAACGGTCATCCCTCCCTTTTTAGGGACACAATGAATAGGACTCACCCAAGGGCTATCGGAAATAGGGTAAATCATTCCCGCGTCAAGGAGTTTAAGGACCTCCTTTTTGATGACGTCGTGAATTTTGGGGTTTACCCTCCTTTGACATTGGATTGCGGGCTTGTAATCCTCCTCCATTAAGATTTTGTGGGTACAAAACTTGGGATCGATTCCCTTAATGTCGGATAACTTCCACGCAATTGCCCCTTTGTGATCCTTTAGAACATCGACAAGTGCGGTTTTTTCATCATTCGAAAGTTCCTTCGCAATAATAACCGGTAACTTGTCGTCCTCCTCCAAATAGACATATTCGAGATGAGGAGGTAAATCTTTCAACTCGAGGATAGGTGGTTTCTTAAGTGAAGATTTGGGCTCGATACTCATAACCTCCTCGGGTGGAGGAAATGGGAAATCGTTAAGAAAATCCTTGATAATCGAGAAGTCCTCATCGTTGTCGAGGTCTTCGCTACAAGTACGTGGAACATCGAATTCTTCCAACGTAAAACTACCACCTTTAAAGGGAGTGAAGGTTGGTGTCGAATTATCAAGAATTGGATCTAACATAGTGGGATTGCCACTAGTTTCTTCATCACCAAAACCTAGAACTTCTTGTGAAAATTCCTCGCAAACCACGTCAATCATATCAACGAGGTTTATGGTAGCAACGGAATAAACATGAGAAATTTGAGAGTTTTGAGTTGTGTTTATAACAAGTTCCTCGTCGTTGAAACGTAAGGTGATCTTTCTAGCATGAACATCGATCAAAGCCATAGACGTATCTAAAGACGAACGACCTAAAATGAGAGGAACTTGAGGATCCGTGGGGATATCAACAACGATAAAGTCTACGGGATAGTATAACATCCACACTTTCACAAAAACGTCTTCCGCTAATCCACATGCGGGAATCGTGGAATGGTCGGCCAACTCGATAGACATTAGTGAAGGAGTAAGATTAGGAAGATTGAGCGACTTGAAGATTGCAAGTGGCATCAAGTTAATGCTAGCACCAAGATCGGCCAAGGCGAAGCATTCCTCCATATCTTGGATTGCACATGGAATCAAGAATTTACCGGGATCACCGACTTTTTGAGGTATGCGATTAAGATAAACCGACGAACAACTAGACAATTGGTGCAATTTCTCCTTGTTGTTCAACATACTCTTAAAGTTAGCGGCAAATCGAGGCATCATGACCAAAACATCGGCGAAACTCACATTAAAGTGCAAATCACGAAACATTTTCATAAAAAGCTCAAATTGATAGTTGTCACGCTCTTGACGTTTCTCCTTTCTAAGTCTCGATGGATAGGGCAAAGGTGGTGTGGGTTGAGGCATAGTAGGCATAGCCTTTGTAATCTTGGGTTCCAATGTTGGTAATGGGTCAACCGTAGGTGTGGCATGAGCGGTACTTCGTGGGATTGGGACATGCTCCTTTTGGACCACCACCTCGGGTTCTTCCTCAATTGCTTCCTCCGTAGGAGAAATTGGTTGAGGAGTCGATTCCTTTAGTGTCTTACCACTACGTGTGGTAATCACTTTCATCTCACCCTTAGGGTTTGATACGGTGTTGCTAGGAAGACTACTCGATGACGGTTTACACATTATTGCCTCAAACATAGACGAGATTTTATCTTCAAACACGGATTGCCACTTCTCGGCTTTAATCATTTCTTGTTTAATCTCATGTTGCCCTTGTTCCATTTTTTGTTGGTTTTGTTGTAACCTAGTGACATTTCCTTCCATCTTGTTGGTGTGGATCTTAAGTTCATTAGCTAACTAATTTTTCAACTCTTTCTTCAAGTCGTTCTTAAACTCGGATCTTACGCTAATGATTTCTCTTTGAATATTGTCAAACCTAGCATCATTCCCATCATCGTATTCAACAAATTCATTTGGAAGATCTTTCAATGTTTGCAAACCTTTGTTGTTGTTTTGAAAATCATTTTGATTCTTGTTTGAAACTTGATTATTAGCCCCTTGATTACCATAGTTTCCCTTGTTGAAATTGTTTTTGAAACCAACTTGATTGTTGCGATAGTTGTTGTTAGCATTTTGATTTGAACCAAAACCCGGTGGAGTCAATTGATTAGAGCGGGAAACTTGACCGTTTTGGTTGTAATTTCTCGTGGCCGTGAAGGCACTCGAAGTGTTACCACCGTTGGTAATGCACTCGGAGAAATCATGACCTCAACCACAATACATGCACGAAACCTCAACCGCTTTAGCCGTAGCGGGAGCACTTGGTTCACCAACTTTAAACTCAATCAAAAGTCCTTTTAGCTTATCAAAAATCTTGTTTTCCAAGTTCGCCTCAATTTGGCAAGCATCGATGGTAGTAGACAAAGAAGGTGAAGCCGAAGACGAAGCCTTACGAACACTAGACGTGCTACGAGGACTATACACCTTAGATCTATTCTCAATTATCACCAAAGCTTCCTCAACCGTTTTACAAAAAAAATTACCACCCGCGGCGGCATTTAAATAATCCCTTTCATGATCATTAAGTCCATTGTAAAACGTGTCAATTTGATGCAAGTCGGAAAAACCGTGATGAGGACATTCATGTAACTGTTGGGTCAAAAAGTTGATGTGGCAGAAACTTAAAAACGAAGAAAACATGAAGATATTGTCCAAGCGTTGTCAAGAGCAATCCAAGCGTTGACAAGAGCAAACTAAGCATTGTTGGCTCAAGAGTTGTCATGTGCAATCTAAGCATTGTCACATGCAATTTAAGAGTTGATAGAAACGTAGACAAGAAGATTATGGAAGCTTCTATTTAGATAAACATGCAAGATTTATTCTGCATAAGTTTATTTAAATAGAAGATTTACTTGTTTATTTGTTATTATCTCTTGTAAAACCCTAGTCCTTACACTATAAAAGGAACCAAGGGTTATTAGGTTTTATATACTTTCATTCACAATGTAAACCTAAAAACGTATGTGCACTAGACGTGGGATTCAATGTATACACGTCTAGTGATTGTTTGTTATTAATATAATGAACAATCCAATTGTTTTAATTCATGTTCTTGTGCCCTAAACACCTTGTTAATGTGTCGTGTTCTAATTCCGCTTTGATTATGTAATCATATGAACATGATGCATTCCTAGTAGCTTCAAAGATCCGGAAACCAAGGTTTCCACAATTGGTATCAGAGCCTCGTGGCTCGTGATGCTAGGACCAACAAGGTGTTCGTGTATGGTGAAAAGAAGAAAAATCCGTCTAGGGTTTTTCTGGACGTTTTTGTGTGCGCAGCAGTATTCAGAAGGTCATAACTTTTTATTGAACCGTTGGATCGTCACGAAATTTCTTGTGTGTGTTCTATACACATATATCTAGACATCCACCGGAGGGATTTTCAAGTTTTATCCCTAGTAAAAAGTTATTAGGCGTCGAAGTTGGCAGCATAGGTGATTTTCAGATTTTCTTATTTGCATAAAATCATGATTTAGGGTTTCTCCAAACCCTAGATCGATTCCAAACAGAAAAAGAAGGTGTTTTACTATCCGTGATGATGCTTTGCTGTGAATAATAGTTACATTAGCTTTGGTGAGTTGATGTTTAAATCGACAATGAACCCTAGTGTAATCACTATCAATGGTTGCTACAGTAATCTTCATGTTAGGGTTTTCACAAACCCTAGGTTCATGATTCAGTAGGCAGATCATGTTAACAGGAAGCAGCAAGAAAATGATTCTCATGAATCCTAGATCGTTTGTTTCTTGTTACTGATTGAGAGACGAGCAGCAACATGTTTATGATACGCCCCTATCATAGCAGGTAGATATTCATGGCAGAAGTTGTCACGTGTTATGACAGTGAATAAAAGTTCTAGGTCGTCGTGAGATTTGATGGACCAGCGCTGTATGGATTGACTGTTTAGTCAAATACATCATGACTTATAGAAAGTAACGATTCTTAATTGCATACTTTCAGGGATCTGATTTATTATTAGCATATAATGGTGCGTAAGTTTTGGAGGTGGTGCTAAAAACTTGGGATTATATTATGGGATATGTTTCACTTCCCTATTTTGTGACGTGATTTGTGAGATATTATGGCATATCTCATGATTTTACATGCATGATTATGTCCAAAGAAAAAGGATATGATTTTACGTGAAGAGTGAAAGTCAAGAAAAACTGATGTGGTCCCAGGCTTTAAGATATTGATACATTTGACTTATTCTTCACGTGGAAACAAGTACAGCCAAAGAGAAATATATACACTTTCCTATTTTGTGAGAAAGTGATCACGAGATATTGGGATATGGTGCTATACAGTTATTTTACTGCGTATAAAATGGGAATATATATTCTGATTTTATTGGAGTATTATATGTTTTTCACATGCGAAAGAACAAAAATCTACAGTAATGAGATATGTTCTCAATTCAAGAAAGCAGGATATATAAACATGGGAGCATATACAGTCAAACGCTGACAAGAGTGAATTTGACGCTGACAAGTATTGAATGGACGCTGACAGAATAAGTCAAACGCTGACAGCGTTGACAGTGTTGTCCGAGAAATGGTTAATCTGAACGTTGACAAGTATTGTCCGATATTGGACAATACACATTCCTGATATATTGGATAAAGGAGGATCTCGGATAGTACAAGGAATGCTGCTGTTTGAGAAAATTGATACGTTTTAAGCACACAAAAAGGAGGAAATTACACACGAAGGTACATGGAATCTCCGTTTTAATATAGAATATCATATTGATATTTATGGCTCGGATACTTTTAAAGGGATTAATGATCTCAATGCGAGTTAGCAACTATTTGTGGGAATTTGATGGATATTTTAAACTATGTAATCGGGATAGCCTTGCAAAAGAGTTATCCATATAGTAGCTTTTACATATGGTATGAAGACGTTATTCCATTAAAATCGTCATGAAGAGGTGTTAGCTTAAGGGGAAGAATTCTTATGGTAAGTTTGATGATTGAAGAAGATTTTCGCGAGTTTGTGTTCTATCATATCTTAAAGTCATGCACTTCCAGCCACTGACATTAAAGATAACTTGTTCGTGCTTTACATGGTTGGTGATGAAGACTTGTCATGTCTAGCAAGGTCAGGTTGCTATCACTTGAAGGAGTTACATTATCGTGCTCAGTGTCTCACAAAGGATGAGGATTTTGACAATGGGATCGAGGTCTACTTATACTTGGTGACATGAGTATAAGTTCTTTATCACATGGATAGTACAAGACATGGAACACAAGGTTGGGATATTCTACTTCTACATCAAGAATACTTTATTTATTTTTCTTCAAGATCATTACATAGAGCTACATTTGGAGAATCTTCAAAGATTGCATACATTGTTTACTTCCCTGTTGATGTGACAAAAAGGGGAAGACATACATGCTACACTTTAGGGGAAGCAATTTGAAGATCATGTACAACTTACAAGAGATACACAAAGAGTTTTGCCGACATCAACTAGGGGAAGATTGTTGGGTCAAAAAGTTGATGTGGCAGAAACTTAAAAACGAAGAAAACATGAAGATATTGTCCAAGCGTTGTCAAGAGCAATCCAAGCGTTGACAAGAGCAAACTAAGCATTGTTGGCTCAAGAGTTGTCATGTGCAATCTAAGCATTGTCACATGCAATTTAAGAGTTGATAGAAACGTAGACAAGAAGCTTATGGAAGCTTCTATTTAGATAAACATGCAAGATTTATTCTGCATAAGTTTATTTAAATAAAAGATTTACTTGTTTATTTGTTATTATCTCTTGTAAAACCCTAGTCCTTACACTATAAAAGGAACCAAGGGTTATTAGGTTTTATATACTTTCATTCACAATGTAAACCTAAAAGCGTGTGTGCACTAGACGTGGGATTCAATGTATACACGTCTAGTGATTGTTTGTTATTAATATAATGAACAATCCAATTGTTTTAATTCATGTTCTTGTGCCCTAAACACCTTGTTAATGTGTCGTGTTCTAATTCCGCTTTGATTATGTAATCATATGAACATGATGCATTCCTAGTAGCTTCAAAGATCCGGAAACCAAGGTTTCCACAGTAACATCTCCTTAAACCTATTCCAAGCCGTTGAAAAACTTTCATTAAACTCTTGTGAAAACTTTGAAATCTCGTTTTTCAAGTGCGTAGTCTTAGAGGGCGGAAAAAATTGGTTCACAAACTTAGACACGAGATCCTTCCACGTCAATATAGAATTGGGTGGCTCTTTCTCTAACCAAATTTTAGCGGGCCCCGCTAAAGAATACGGAAAAAGCATCATCTTAATCGAGTCATTCGAGACATCCTTAAAATTGCAAGTGTCGGTAAGACGATTGAATTGGCGGATATGGTTGTGTGGATTGTCCTTCTCATCACCACGGAATTTGTTGTTTAGGATCATCGACAACAAACCCGTTTTCACCTCAAAATTCTCCGCAAGGATAGCGGGAATCACAATAGCCTCTCCATAACCCTCGGTGGGTGCTTGAAGTAACTCCATCATAGTTCGATTCTCCATGCTTGGTGCTTCTCTTACAATGGGTTCGTCAATAGGAGACTCCTCACTAGAAAGATTGGGAGTGGGAGTTTTGTTCTTTCGTTTACGTGCACGTCTTGCTTGATTACGAGTTAGCATAAATGTCACGTACAACGAGGGGACAAGCAAAGAAGATTCTTTTTGGTGTTTTGTATTTTGTAATTTTTTTGTGGTTTTTGATTGTATTAACCTTTTTGGATTTTGGTGAATGTATTAAGTAGACACAAATCTACAAATATCCTCCTTAATCAAATCTCTCGATTAAAGAAGCCTCAAGGAATGAAAACGATCACGTGAAGTGAACGCCTTCGATGACTTTAGAACGTTGGTGGAACACCAAAACGTTCAAGAGGGTTTAATCAATGGAAACCAAGAAAATATATATGATACTTAGTAATACTTTGGGCGGCAAAACCCTCGATTAGCTCTCAAAATCAAATACTCACAAGCAAGCGGGGAAACGAGGCGGCGCGAAGCACTTAAGAGCCTTTTTCCTTAGGATATATTTTATAATATCCGCCTTATACCCACCTTATAGTTTGTATTTTTCAAGATTGAGCTTCACGAAAGTATTTATCTATTCTTGCCTTTTTCTTTGGTTTGAGATTCGAATACAATGATTGGGTAATGACCTCCCAAGTCAAGGTTGTGATTTCTCACGTATTTGGAGTACTTGTAAATTTATTGTTCTACGTATACAATATAGTAATAATATTCACACAAAAATCAAAAACCGATAATACGTATTAGTAGAGTGCTACTAATACAAATACTATTTTGGTTAGTATATAAAAACAACAACTCCAAATCAAAACACACCACGCCTCCCCGGCAGCAGCACCAAAATTGATGTAGTGGTTTTACTACTCTTTAGGAAAAGAGAGCAAAAGTGGCAAGTATTAAGTACGACGATTTAGGAAAACCGTGTACAAATGACCCAAGATGGGGAATCGTTCTCAAGGAGGCTTAGTGTGTGTGTAACGATTCTTAATTGCATACTTTCAGGGATCTGATTTATTATTAGCATATAATGGTGCGTAAGTTTTGGAGGTGGTGCTAAAAACTTGGGATTATATTATGGGATATGTTTCACTTCCCTATTTTGTGACGTGATTTGTGAGATATTATGGGATATCTCATGATTTTACATGCATGATTATGTCCAAAGAAAAAGGATATGATTTTACGTGAAGAGTGAAAGTCAAGAAAAACTGATGTGGTCCCAGGCTTTAAGATATTGATACATTTGACTTATTCTTCACGTGGAAACAAGTACAGCCAAAGAGAAATATATACACTTTCCTATTTTGTGAGAAAGTGATCACGAGATATTGGGATATGGTGCTATACAGTTATTTTACTGCGTATAAAATGGGAATATATATTCTGATTTTATTGGAGTATTATATGTTTTTCACATGCGAAAGAACAAAAATCTACAGTAATGAGATATGTTCTCAATTCAAGAAAGCAGGATATATAAACATGGGAGCATATACAGTCAAACGCTGACAAGAGTGAATTTGACGCTGACAAGTATTGAATGGACGCTGACAGAATAAGTCAAACGCTGACAGCGTTGACAGTGTTGTCCGAGAAATGGTTAATCTGAACGTTGACAAGTATTGTCCGATATTGGACAATACACATTCCTGATATATTGGATAAAGGAGGATCTCGGATAGTACAAGGAATGCTGCTGTTTGAGAAAATTGATACGTTTTAAGCACACAAAAAGGAGGAAATTACACACGAAGGTACATGGAATCTCCGTTTTAATATAGAATATCATATTGATATTTATGGCTCGGATACTTTTAAAGGGATTAATGATCTCAATGCGAGTTAGCAACTATTTGTGGGAATTTGATGGATATTTTAAACTATGTAATCGGGATAGCCTTGCAAAAGAGTTATCCATATAGTAGCTTTTACATATGGTATGAAGACGTTATTCCATTAAAATCGTCATGAAGAGGTGTTAGCTTAAGGGGAAGAATTCTTATGGTAAGTTTGATGATTGAAGAAGATTTTCGCGAGTTTGTGTTCTATCATATCTTAAAGTCATGCACTTCCAGCCACTGACATTAAAGATAACTTGTTCGTGCTTTACATGGTTGGTGATGAAGACTTGTCATGTCTAGCAAGGTCAGGTTGCTATCACTTGAAGGAGTTACATTATCGTGCTCAGTGTCTCACAAAGGATGAGGATTTTGACAATGGGATCGAGGTCTACTTATACTTGGTGACATGAGTATAAGTTCTTTATCACATGGATAGTACAAGACATGGAACACAAGGTTGGGATATTCTACTTCTACATCAAGAATACTTTATTTATTTTTCTTCAAGATCATTACATAGAGCTACATTTGGAGAATCTTCAAAGATTGCATACATTGTTTACTTCCCTGTTGATGTGACAAAAAGGGGAAGACATACATGCTACACTTTAGGGGAAGCAATTTGAAGATCATGTACAACTTACAAGAGATACACAAAGAGTTTTGCCGACATCAACTAGGGGAAGATTGTTGGGTCAAAAAGTTGATGTGGCAGAAACTTAAAAACGAAGAAAACATGAAGATATTGTCCAAGCGTTGTCAAGAGCAATCCAAGCGTTGACAAGAGCAAACTAAGCATTGTTGGCTCAAGAGTTGTCATGTGCAATCTAAGCATTGTCACATGCAATTTAAGAGTTGATAGAAACGTAGACAAGAAGCTTATGGAAGCTTCTATTTAGATAAACATGCAAGATTTATTCTGCATAAGTTTATTTAAATAAAAGATTTACTTGTTTATTTGTTATTATCTCTTGTAAAACCCTAGTCCTTACACTATAAAAGGAACCAAGGGTTATTAGGTTTTATATACTTTCATTCACAATGTAAACCTAAAAGCGTGTGTGCACTAGACGTGGGATTCAATGTATACACGTCTAGTGATTGTTTGTTATTAATATAATGAACAATCCAATTGTTTTAATTCATGTTCTTGTGCCCTAAACACCTTGTTAATGTGTCGTGTTCTAATTCCGCTTTGATTATGTAATCATATGAACATGATGCATTCCTAGTAGCTTCAAAGATCCGGAAACCAAGGTTTCCACAGTAACATCTCCTTAAACCTATTCCAAGCCGTTGAAAAACTTTCATTAAACTCTTGTGAAAACTTTGAAATCTCGTTTTTCAAGTGCGTAGTCTTAGAGGGCGGTAAAAATTGGTTCACAAACTTAGACACGAGATCCTTCCACGTCAATATAGAATTGGGTGGCTCTTTCTCTAACCAAATTTTAGCGGGCCCCGCTAAAGAATACGGAAAAAGCATCATCTTAATCGAGTCATTCGAGACATCCTTAAACTTGCAAGTGTCGGTAAGACGATTGAATTGGCGGATATGGTTGTGTGGATTGTCCTTCTCATCACCACGGAATTTGTTGTTTAGGATCATCGACAACAAACCCGTTTTCACCTCAAAATTCTCCGCAAGGATAGCGGGAATCACAATAGCCTCTCCATAACCCTCGGTGGGTGCTTGAAGTAACTCCATCATAGTTCGATTCGCCATGCTTGGTGCTTCTCTTACAATGGGTTCGTCAATAGGAGACTCCTCACTAGAAAGATTGGGAGTGGGAGTTTTGTTCTTTCGTTTACGTGCACGTCTTGCTTGATTACGAGTTAGCATAAATGTCACGTACAACGAGGGGACAAGCAAAGAAGATTCTTTTTGATGTTTTGTATTTTGTAATTTTTTTGTGGTTTTTGATTGTATTAACCTTTTTGGATTTTGGTGAATGTATTAAGTAGACACAAATCTACAAATCTCCTCCTTAATCAAATCTCTCGATTAAAGAAGCCTCAAGGAATGAAAACGATCACGTGAAGTGAACGCCTTCGATGACTTTAGAACGTTGGTGGAACACCAAAACGTTCAAGAGGGTTTAATCAATGGAAACCAAGAAAATATATATGATACTTAGTAATACTTTGGGCGGCAAAACCCTCGATTAGCTCTCAAAATCAAATACTCACAAGCAAGCGGGGAAACGAGGCGGCGCGAAGCACTTAAGAGCCTTTTTCCTTAGGATATATTTTATAATATCCGCCTTATACCCACCTTATAGTTTGTATTTTTCAAGATTGAGCTTCACGAAAGTATTTATCTATTCTTGCCTTTTTCTTTGGTTTGAGATTCGAATACAATGATTGGGTAATGACCTCCCAAGTCAAGGTTGTGATTTCTCACGTATTTGGAGTACTTGTAAATTTATTGTTCTACGTATACAATATAGTAATAATATTCACACAAAAATCAAAAACCGATAATACGTATTAGTAGAGTGCTACTAATACAAATACTATTTTGGTTAGTATATAAAAACAACAACTCCAAATCAAAACACACCACGCCTCCCCGGCAGCGGCACCAAAATTGATGTAGTGGTTTTACTACTCTTTAGGAAAAGAGAGCAAAAGTGGCAAGTATTAAGTACGACGATTTAGGAAAACCGTGTACAAATGACCCAAGATGGGGAATCGTTCTCAAGGAGGCTTAGTGTGTGTGTAATGAATTTATTATCTTTGTGATTATATTTTTGAGAAAGAAAAATAGAAATGAGATTAGAAGAGAATGACGGTTACGAAGACGGATTAAACTAAGACGAAAAAGGCGTACACGTAAAACCGTAAAAAACACTAAAATTAAAATTTTACCCTAAAAATTTCTAAAAATACTAAAAATCCACAAAAATATTCTAAGAGTTTACAAAAAATCCAAACTTGCCAAAACCTTTTAATTAATTAAATAATGACTTTTTTATGCTAATTAAAGCCCTAAAAATCAAAATTAACTATTAAAAAAGTCCCAAACAAGATTTTAAAGTTTTTAAACCTCAAAAATACTCTAATTAAGCTAAAAAGTATTTTTCAAAATTTTAAAACCACTAAAAGCTATTTTTAAACAATTAAAAACTATTAAAAACAATTAAAACTTAAATTAATTCTAGAAAATAATTAAAAGACTCTAAAAATATTTGCAAAGTTGCAAAATTCCTAATTAAGTGTCTACAATCTAGGAAAAATATGAAAACTTAGAAAATCAGACATTTAATTTTTAACAATAAAATAATATTAAAATATTATAAAAAATCCAAAAATCATAAAAAATTCTAAAAACTTGCAAACTAGCTTAATTTAACCTAAATAACTCAGAAATGAAAGTGAAATTACCTAAATACCCTTAATTGGCCTAGAAAGTGGGCTAAACCCAAAACAGATCCTTAATGGGCCAAAATTGAGCCCAATATAAAAAAGTGTCCAAATTAAGCCCAAAAAGCACTACTTGACTCAAAATTTGATTTTAAACAACTTTTTCCAAAGGCCCAAAAGCTGAAAGTGTGAAATAAGCTAGCTTATACCAAACAGCTTATTCTTAATGGGCTTTTTGGCCCATTAAGCTATAAGCCAATGCCATAAGCTGAAATTAGACACACAAGCTTTTTTGGTCCTAAATAAGACTTCTGTAAAAAGAAATTTGAAATAAGCCCAAGGAATAAGCCTGAAAATGCAATAAGCAATCTATAGAAAACGACAAAATAGTCGTTTTTGAGTTCTAGGCCACCCCAAGTGCTGATTTAAGTTTATAAAGCTTTTAAATGACTTGATTAAGCAAAATCAACAAAGAGTTTTCAAATAAGCTGACTCAATAAGCTGGAAAAAGCAAATAAGCACTTATGTAAAAGTCAAATAAGTTGGTTTTCTAATAAAAAGTCAAAGTCAAAGTCCAATAAGCTCCAGTCTAATCAAATGGGTCAAATAATGAAGATCTATCACAAAAAATAAGTTGTTGCAAGTCTGGATAAGCTAAAATAGCTTATTGATAAGCTGAGTTCAATTTTACACTAGTAGGGGCTAGTTTTGGGTGTTGAGCAGTGGAAACTTTTTCCACTGCTTGACTTGTTTGACTTTTTATCTTTAGTGACTTTTTTGGAGATTCGGATTATACAAAGGCACCCAAATGATCTTTGAATCAAAAGGAGTCAAGAACAATCAAAATATCACAACCACAAACACCCAATTGATACAGTTTAATCAATAAAGTACCAGATCTAGCACAGACATGAACAAATAAGCAGTTTAGGTTCAAAAAGCAATATTAGCACAAATCAGCCAGCCAAATTCAACCAAATGCATACACAAGCTATATTAAACTCAAATAAACAAGTATAAACAGGTTTCATGCAATATTCAAAGAATTAAGCAAGATTCAAGCTAATGAATGTTACTGATGAACACTAACACATACAGTTCTTCACTTTGCTGATGTATTTGACACACAAGCCAGATTCAACACCTCAGATCTATCAAGTATGTTATATTAATGATGTTTAAACAGCTTTTATCCCTAAACATGCATAAACTCTAGGTTTTCCCAAAATTTTAGGTCAAAAACAGTCAAACTCAATAAGTTATAGCACAATCTTTGATTCAAGGTTTCAAACCACAAAACTTGCAGCAAACACTCTCAAACAAGCATATAAAAGATATAGAACACAAATACAAACTTCCACAAACACAATAACAAGATTCAATCACAAATAGGTAATCCCAAACACCCCTTTAACTTTTCAAATCCAAATTTAAACAAGAAAAAGTGTGATTCAGTTAACCCAATGACTAATCTAGCATACAAACAACATTATCATGCAAGACTAAGCAGATTCAAGCCAAGAAATCAACAAGAACACCAATAGAGCACAAATCCACAAAAATTCCAATATTTATCAGATTTTCAAGGATTTTAGACAAACCTCATGGATGTACATCCACACCCACGAATTTATGAGCTTATGTGCTAGCTAGAACAAGCACAAGCTTCCAATAACACTCCTGCTAAGATTCAACAAGGTAAGTAGCACAAAATAAGAAAACAGAAAGGTGACTTTGGAAAATAAACTTTATTGATGCAACCTTGTTACCCCAAACTTGATTATCCCCAAGTTATAAGCCTCACCACACCTTAATTATCACAATTAGGATGCTATGATCAGCCCTATAACCCAAGAATTCCAAGGTTGAAACAAGAACTTATCAAAATATCAAATTTTGATCCAGTGTGTAATTTCTTACACAAGGTTTTAAAAAATGTGTTAAGGTTCAATTCCAGTTAACAAATATCATAAACAAGCTAAAATAAAGGTGGCACTTGGTCTTTCTTCAACAAAACTCAACACACTTTCATTAAATGGAAAGAGGATTTACAAGAAGTTGAACAAGGAAAAACCAAAAGCCGCTGAAATGTAAAGTCCTATGGCCTTTATATAGGCATACAATGTATCTAGAAATGCAAAGGAAAACGTAAACCCTAGCTGTGATCTTCCAAAAATACCCTTGAAGCTTGTTTGAATCATGTGACTCTTCTTGTTGTTTAGTGGCAGCTGGCAAGTGAAAAGGTGATCCAAAGGCTTGTATGAAGCTTAAGATGTAAGCATAATTGTGGGACGTTGGATTGCTGGCTTTCTTTGTCTTCTTCCCTTTTGACGTAGCAGGGGAGGTCCCATGCAACATGTGGGTTGGTGGGGTGTCGTGTTTAAGGTTTGGGATGTGTTAACAAGACCCTTAATCACTAATCTGCACCATTTGGGGGTTTAATTGTTGGTAATTAGCAAATGCCTAATTTGCACCAAGAACACCAAGAACATGTGTTTAATCCGTTTTGTTTTTTAAATGGGTGTTTAGCGCCAAGTTATAACTAATCTGTTAGGATTAGTTAATAATATAAGTGAGTGGATGGCTGAGGTGGAGGTTTGGTGGATTATGATTGGTTGTGGAGTGGTAGTGGGACACATGTCACCATTTGGTTGGTCTAGGTAAGAAGTGTGTCGGCCAGTGTTGAACCTTCATCTTTGAACAACTTGTCATTTCAACTTAAAAATCTGTCAACGCCCAAACTCTTCTTATCAACTTTTCCTTTTTCACATTTTTGCCCCAAAATGTTTTATAAAGTGAATTCAGGGGTAATTCTTGCCATTTTGTGATTCTTGAGGGACTGATTTGGCATTTTGTTGATGGATAATGGTCTTGACTTGCATATTTGATATTTTGGAGGACTGAATTTGCCAAGTCATAATAATTGAGGGACCATTTTTGCCAAATGTTGAAAGTTAAGGGTCCTTTTTGTAATTTTGGGATTTTCAAAGGACCAAACTTGTAATTTCTTGTACTTTGAAGGACTTCATGATATAATTGACTTTGTGAAGGATAATGGTTGACAATTTAGCTTTGTTAAGGGGCTAAACTTGCCAAGTCTTCAAAGTGGAGGGCCCTTTTTGTAATTTTGACAAACTTTAGGGACAAAACTTGTAATTATGAGGATACAAGGGTATAAAGTGTCAATTATTCCATATTGGAGGACCCTTCTTCATAATTCCTCAAGTCTTCAAGGGTTTTCTTGGGAAAATTCTTCATTAGGGCTTGTTTCATTGTGCGGCTTCGTTTCCCGTGTTCGTTTTTGCATGATTCTTGTGATCTTTTGTCATTTTCTCAATATCCGTACCTAAAATACACAAGCAACAAACACAAGCATAGATATGGGTATTTTGATGATATTTAATGCATTTTAAGCCCTATTTGGACGATGAGACTATGTATAAAAGCAGTCTCATCAATATGCATCATCCATTTCATTGAAAACACGTCTAACTTATTCTATTTCCAAAATCAAATCTTGATCAATATTGCTAAGACAAGCTTTAATATTGTTTATAAACGGAACAATTTCGTCTCGAAACGTAGCTCTAGTTTGCTCAAAATTCCATTCACCTTCCGTTATTGCCGAAGCCGTCAGACGTTCCTTAATGACCTTGTCAAAATCGACAAAGTGTTGGTGCACCGCATTTAAGCTATCTGACACCCTACTTACCGATGGAATTAACTTAGTTACATCCTTTTTACAAGTGTAGGAGACGTACTAGGAAGAATTTCATTTAACAAACTTGGGGGCACAAAAGCTGATAATTGAGATAATTCCTTTTGTAATCGAATGCGGGTCTTTTTATCAAATTGATCTTTATTATGCTTATCATAATCAAGCTTATGGAATGTTGAAAGCATTTAGATCGAGTTTCTTCCGTAAGTGACATTGTCTCCTCAGTATCACGAACATAAGGTGCTTCTTTCGATTTGCCAATTAGGGTCACATCATAAAGACAAGGAATATATTCCTGAGCTTGTTTTGCATAACCGGGATTAGGTGGTAAATCTTGAAGACGCTTAAGTTCTAGTTCTTTAAACGATTTAGTTAAAAGATGAATATTTTATGTGGAATCATATTGTTTTAGAAGTTGTTGTTCCTTGAATTTAATAAGTTTGGTAGCATTAATTTCTGATTCAAACTTTTTAGACTCGAGAGTTTTGAAATCCTTTTTAAGTTTTTGAAAATCATTTACAACCGACTCTTTTTCTTTTGATTCATTGGAAAGATTAGCTCTTAATGATTCTATTTCTTTTAAGTGTTTTATATTTTCAAAACGAAATTGGTCAAATTCAGAACAAGTTATTTTCTCTGCTTGTGGGACCATTTCAAAAGTTGTGACCTTTTCCTTATACAGTGCAAGCTCAGCGGTTAGATTGGTATTTGTATCTAAGGTGTGTCGGACAGCCGCATTCATGTTATCAATAATATGTTTAGGCACCATTATCAAATCATGTTGAGCATAAGATTCCATACCCATCATAGCATTTAGTTGAGGTTCACTCATATGTGTTGGATTGGATACCACATCATTTGAGTTACTAGTTCCCGAATGCTGTTCGAGGTTGTCATTTTCATGCTCAACTTGATGTGGATTATTATGAACATTATTAGATGTGGTTGGTACCTCACTGACGACATCAGAACCATAGTGAGAGAGATTAGCAACGAGAGCAGCTTGGGCTGAGTGAATTTCATCACAATCCGAATCATATGCATCAAGATCATCTGCTTGATATGCTACATTAGAAGTAGAGACGACTGCAATGCCTTCATTATCTGTTGCCCCTAGGTTTGCAAGAAATGCTAATTCCTCTGAATCCAAAATCTTTCTCTTAGATTGAGCATCGACCAAATACATCTTCTCACGAAACTACGTTGCATCCCTTCTCCTTTTCGGCTGAGTGTATTCCCTAGCCATATGACCTTGTCCTATGCAATTGTAGAAAGTCACAACCTTTTGAGGACCAATAGTGCTTCCATTTCCACTAGCTTGAGAATTCACTGCTTGAGCATTCACGGTCCTCGTAGTAGGTCCATATGAATTTTGCCTTCACTGAATGGATTGCACCGTCACTTGACCATCTTGAATAGTGGCTTGTTGTCGAGGATTTGAAGAAGTGCGGAGCTGATTGTTCGTTGGTGGAAAACCTCTAGTTGCAACAAGTTATGACAAGTAGGCAGTGAGATGGTTTAAGACGTTAGTAGGTAATAACTGATTTTTGGTTGGTTAATAAAAATGTTTGCTTGCAAGATCTTTCTTTGCATTGCTCGTACCCAATTGATATATGTCGTTGTTTCGTTCTCGGTATCTTCTCGAATCGATCACGGTAAAAAGTGGAATCGTTGTAATTGGTGAATAAAAAGGGGGAGCTTTGGTCTAAATCTACTAAAATGATAAGTGCTAGAAGTAATAAAATTAAACTAAAAGCAATTACTGAGAATAAAACTAGAATTTAAATCAAACAGTAAGTACCTAAACTTGGAGAAAACAACTTATTCGGAATGAATGCTTGATCCGGAACATCAGGGAAATTTATCTTATTCGGAATATTTCTTCTCATGCGGAATAAAACTGGAAAACTCTATTCGGAATAATGGCTTATCCGGAATATTTGCTCTACTCGGAATAATAGTCTATCCGGAATGTTTGTGCTTATGCGGAATAATATGATTATGCGAAATATTGAACTTATGCGGAATGTTTAAGAAAGAAAACTTTATTCGGAATAACTGCTCATCCAGAATATTGATTATTCCGGATGGACATGTTGATTCGGAATGTTTGCTAGAAAACACTGATCCGGAATAATGTTCTTATGCGGAATAACGAGCTTATTCGGAATAATGTTCTACTCGGAATAATTTGATATTCCGAATAAACAATAAAATCACAACCTTGATCCGGAATAATGGATATTCCGAACCAACAGTACAATCACAGACCCCCTATCCGGAATCTGGGCAAATACAGTAACAATAGCGAAGAACAAGGGATTCTGAAACACGAATTTAACACAAAATTTCACCAAGATTTTAATCAAGACTTAAACCAATTTAACCACTAACCATTTACTCATAGTAAACATCAATCCAAAACAACAAAAACACAAAACCCACTTACTTTTAATGATCAAACCAATAAAATGAAACTTAAGAACTTTGAATCACAAAGAGATGAAGAACAAGATGATAGAAGGATTAAACATAAAATTGTATTGATGATTAAGATTCAACAAACAAAATGGAAAGATTAAACTTACAAGATTCAAGAAGAAATCAAAGAAAATGAAAACCACTCCTTAAGGGAAATGGTTCTTCCTACGAACTAGGAGAAAATGTAACAGAAATAAAAACTAGTGGAAAATTGTGAATGGGAGGAGTATTTATAGGCTTCCTCCTTGGTTGGTGAGTGGGCTTTCTCCCTTTCTTTTTGTCTTCTCGTCTTTTCAGAAAAGCTGACGTTTCCGATTTCGATTCGGGATTTGTCGACGAATAAATTCAACTCGTCTTTTAATTTCTTCATTTAATAGACTTGAGTTTCTTCGACATGTGTAAATCTTCCATCTTTGGTCCTTTTCTTCGATAAATCTTCAAATAGGCCCATTGACTTCAAATCTTTTGCATCTCTTGGACTATAGACTTCGTGTTTTCGTCTTTTTCCTCGATAAAACCCGTGCAATCCCATGTTTTCTCCAATATTTATCCGGTTGGCTCTGAAAACACAACAAACACACAAACCACGCATAATTCCAAACAAATGACATTAAATACGCGTTTTGGTCTTGTTTTAGTTAGAAATAAGTGTAAAAGGATGGGTGTTTTCACACCTATCAAATCCCCTACACTTAACCATTGCCATGCCCTCATGCAATGCTTAGGTGTAGGGGATTTGATAGGTGTGAAAACACCCATCCTTTTACCACTTATTTCTTACTAAAACAAGACCAAAACGCGTATTTAATGTCATTTGTTTGGAATTATACGTGGTTTGTGTGTTTGTTGTGTTTTCAGAGCCAACCGGATAAATATTGGAGAAAACATGGGATTGCACGGGTTTTATCGAGGAAAAAGACGAAAAGACGAAGTCTATAGTCCAAGAGATGCAAAAGATTTGAAGTCAATGGGCCTATTTGAAGATTTATCGAAGAAAAGGACCAAAGATGGAAGATTTACACATGTCGAAGAAACTCGAGTCTATTAAATGAAGAAATTAAAAGACGAGTTGAATTTATTCGTCGACAAATCTCGAATTGAAATCGGAAACGTCAGCTTTTCTGAAAAGACGAGAAGACAAAAAGAAAGGGAGAAAGCTCACTCACCAACCAAGGAGGAAGCCTATAAATACTCCTCCCATTCACAATTTTCCACTAGTTTTTATTTCTGTTACATTTTCTCCTAGTTTGTAGGAAGAACCATCTCCCTTAAGAAGTGGTTTTTATTTTCTTTGTTTTTGTTGTGATTTAGGACGAAAAGGTAAAAAGTTCATTTTAATGACTTTTCTTTACTAGGTTGAAAAAGTTCGTTTCTCGGAATCTCTTCGAATTGATCTCTGGTTAATTGTGCGACTCAGTTGTTCTTGGTGAATCAAATAAAAGAGTTGTCGTTGTCTAAAACTAATTAAAAATAAAGACTTGAAACAAATAAGAATAAAGTAAAGACGGTAAAAAGAAATGCTGAAAGATAAAAAAAAACTTGACGAAGAGTAAATGACGAGAAATTAAAAGAAATAAAGGTAAATAACTCAAACTAAAACTTAAACTAAAAGGAAAGCAAGTAAAAGTGCAAATAAAGAAAAAGGCTGGAAAAATAAAGCTTAAAACTTAAAACTGAAAAAACTCATTCGGAATAAAGGTTCTACTCGGAATAATTAAGCTATCCGGAATAAAAGGCTATTCGGAATAAAATTCTACTCGGAATAAATGGCTATCCGGAATAAATTGCTACTCGGAATAAAGGTTCTATCCGGAATACTTGAACATTCCGAATGGAACACCCTATCCGGAATAACCTAACATTCCGAATAAAGGACTCTATCCGGAATAACAAGTATTCCGAATAAAGGACTCTATCCGGAATAAAAAGATATTCCGAATAAGGGACTCTATCCGGAATAAACCGATATTCCGAATAGAAGACTAAGTAAGCAGACTATCCGGAATAACTGGGCAAGATACAGTAAGCAGGAACATAAGAACAGTAGGATGAAAACCAAACACGAATTTAATCAAATCTAACCAAAACACACCAAAAGATTAATCCAAAACAACCACAAATGATCTACTAACAATAATTAATCAAAACAAATCATCAAAACTAACAAACAAAGCCAAATCAATCAAAACCCACTTGATCAAAACCATAAAAACTCAAGAACATGAACACAAAGATTAAGAACAAATCAAACAAGAAAGGTAGATGAGAGATTGAACAAGAAAAGCAAAGATTCAACAATAATTAAATGTAAACTTACTTGGAATTAAAAGGAATTTAAAGGTGCATAACATGAAATTAAGGTGCATCAAAATTAAAGTACAGGAAATGAAAATGGGGGAAGGATGGGTTGTCAAGCCACCAACAACTTGAAATGAAAACATTTTAATCTATATATAGGGAGATTATGGAGGAGCTTAACTGTCTTCCTCCCTCATTCTTATTTCTCTTAATTGCACCATTAGTCCTTAAGCCTTTTAATCTTCTCAAATCTTGGACTTTAATGACTTTTGGCCCGGGATTTCTTTGAATCGTCTTGTAATTCTTCAATAAATTAGACTTGAGTTCTTCAGCTTTAAGTAAACTTCCGTCTTTTGACTTTTTCTTCGATAAATCTTCAGAATTGGTCTTGGACTTCCGTTCTTTTCGCACTCTTGATCTTTCGACCTCGTCTTTTGTCTTTTTCTTCGATAAAAGCCCGTGAACGCCGTGTTTTCTCCACTTTTCACCTTTTCGTCCTAAATCACAACAACAACACAAACCACGCATAATTCCGACATAAATGACATAAAATACACGTTTTGGCTCGGTTATTATTGTAATTAAGTGGTAAAAAGGATGGGTGTTTTCACACCTATCAAATCTCCTACACTTAACCATTGCAATGTCCTCATGCAATGCATTAGTTACAAAGCACGTTTACATTTTTCATCACAATCAATCCACGTTGGCCTTTATTAAAGAAATAGAAAACTATAAACATTCAAAGGAAGAAAATAAAGAAATAAAAAACATACCTTTGGTTTTGGAAATGTCATGAATAATCATCATCCTCAAGTTTTCACTTTCTCCAAACCAAGCTTTAAAACGAGATCATTGTTATTATAAGTTAGCAAACTAACACGAATTCATGTGGGCCAATTATTCACTTAGACTCCCTTATTCCTAGGTGTATCTCTTATATTTTATTTTTGTCTTGAATGATCACGAGGATGCATTGTTTGACTTATTTCGATAGTTTATTTAGGCCAAAAATAAAGTGAACGATTTAATCAATAGTTAGCTAAAGGACAAAATCTTTTAAAACTGCTTCTCGGGACCTCATAAAGTTCATATCTTGGCATAACTCGCTTCGCGATTTGAGACCTTTCTCGGACCGATATTTGGCAGCGACTTCATACTTCAAACCTTGAGAGACGTTCATGAAATAATGGTCTTCTCTTCATATAGGAATTTCTTCACTTGAAGTTTTGAGAGATTCATACTTGGACCACGACTTCTTCATTTTTCTCCAATCTTTATTTTGGACTTTGATATACAACGATCCGCCTCCTTTTTGGACTTGGCTTTATTAATCCTCATACCTTGCTAGGGTCTTTTCGGATAGACTTCTCCATGAATTTTGGGGAGTTTTTGCTTTTCGTCGTGTGTCTCGATCCTTTATATTGATTTTCGATAAATGATTCTTCACATCACTTTTGGATCTTTAGCAAAAAAAATGTAGCCCTCATGTCTTGTTAGGACCTTTTTGGACTCGCCAATCTTCGCATCCCGCTTCAATAAGTTATGCGTTGGCTATGAACTCTAATCCATACCGAGCAACTTTTAAACGATCTTGGGCTAGAAGCTAAGTAACTTTTCAAATCGTACAACCTTATTTATTGCAGATAAATTTATTAGCAAGCGATGGGAGAATAGGCTTATAATTAACTCACATAAATTCCCGAAAGAATACTGAACTTATAATTGGCTCTATCATCTCTCGTTCTCCACAGTTTAAAATCTCAAGTAATGAGACTCGTGGATGCTTAGCCTAATAAATCAAAGTTTTGGATTTTCGAGTCGCCTATAGGATCTTGCAAATTCTTAGACTCTTTCAAGTTTAGAAATCGCATTTTAAAGTTCCCTTGATAAACAACTCTCTAGGATCAATTATAGGAACTTGCGAAAAGTTCTTGTTCTTAACCCGTGAGAGTTAAGACTTTCGCGTTTTATAGCTCCCTATATAAAAGCCTAGCAAAACTTGACTTAAACACGTTAAGGATACTAGCTAGAGTAAACTCAGATAAGTAAAATCGGGTTGAGTTAAAAGATTCACAACGTTTGAAAATTAAAACCACTTTATTCAAAATTTATTCTAATAAGGAAAGAAAATAACTATACAAAGGGAAAAAAACAACTATACAACTAGGCCAAAATAGATTAAAAATTTTGAAAAATGTCGAAAAATTGAATTTTCCGATTAAAATGAGGACAAATACAAGGAAAAGACCACTTAACTTCGATAGAAGTCCCCCTACACTTAATATAAACATTGTCCTCAATGTTTAAGCATGTGGGAGTAAACTCCCCTACACTTAGGACATTGTGCACTTTGTTTAAATCTCGCTAAGGAAGAGACAACTAAAGAGATTCCTATTTTAATATTGGGAAATATAAAATAGTGAATCGAAAAGAGTTCATGATAGAACCGGGAAGAAGGGAACACGGAATCACGGTTCGTCAAAAGTCATCAAGAGTGTGTCTTTGAAGATCTAATCCCTGCACATGATAAGAAAGAAAACAAGAAACACCACGGGGCTCCCCCCTACACTTATGGTAAAGATAGATAGATAATTGGGTTGCCTCCCAAAAAGCGCTTGTTTATATTAACCGAGTCACGAGCCTGACTCGTCCCCGAATTAAATGGTCCATGGGGAAGCCTCGAATGCAATACCGGGATCAAAGACCTTGTCCTCGTTCCCGGTTGACATCAACAAAGGAGATGCGGGCGGATAAGTCTTGAATGGGAGAAAGGTCCTTTCAACATACGTAAAGTATGTGAAATCAAGATCCACGGGAGGTGAGGTGGGTAAAGTAAGCACATTGTCATCCCCCAAAGACAATGGATGCTGAGCACTCGGCAAAGTCGGAATGTTATCAATCATAGCATAATCAATGTCACCTCCCGGGTCAAAGCACTCATCCTCCATAATAGTGGCTAAAGGGGAGGATGAAAGGTGCTCAGGAGGGGGACTTGGGACAATACCTTCCTGCAGCAAATTATCAAAAATAATGTCCCCATCCGTATCAATATCATCAATACCTGGAGGCATGGAGTGAATGTCGGTTTCTTCCAGCAATGGGTCATTATCTTCAACGGGAGGAATAGATAGAGGTAAAGACTCGGAAAGAGAAGGAGAAGTCAACTCTTCGATTTGAGCAATAAGAAGGTGCACTTTCCGTAATCTATCGCGAAGAAGCACGTCTTCTACCTCATCCACAAGATCAAGTTCATCGGTGAACTTCTCTTAGGCCGAATAGAATAAATCGTCATCACCCGCATCTCCCGGTGGAGATTGAGAAATTTCAAAAGTGAAATTCTCATAGCAGAGAGAAGAATCTTCATCACTAGGATCGATCTCTTCCGTAAGAGCAACGTCGTCCTCAGGCTCCATAGCAGGTAAGTCACAAACCTCATCATCCAATAATTTGTCGAGACCAACATCACTAAGCTCATTCAACGAATCTAGATCCTTAAACGCAATAGGAACATCGAGAGTAGGAGCAGTAACTTCAGAAGATTGGTTGAAAGTGTAGACATCATCGTCGTCGTCATCATCATAATAGATGGGACGAGTCCAGTTAGGAGTGACGTAGTCGGCTAACTCTTCCTTGATAACCTCCACATCTTTAAGAAGCTCATGCAGCAACTTTTGTTGTTTATCTCCCCGAGTATGTTCAATTTCACCAATTCTATCCCACGCTGTAATTAAACATTTTGGTGTAGAAAAGAAGGGAAAACGACTAAATTGGCTCAAAAAGGTGTCGGTGGTTTTCAAGGTTTCGTCCACATCAAGCAAAGGTTGCTTTTCCGGATGCAAGTCAGCTCGAAGTTGAGCTATACTTTCTAGAATGCCATTCAAAGTAGTGAGTTGTTGATCAAGACTAATTTGCTGAGAGGATTGATGATTGAGGGTGTGATGTGGGGGCTCAAAGTTATAGACACTAGGATGATAGCACGGTACTTTCTCAAAGACTTACGACGGATCACAAAAAGAAGCATCGTGAGGGCCCCCACAAATATAGCACCATGGGTATGGAGAGAAACTGGGTGCTTCTTGTGGATAGCTATTACTATTGTCATAATTGTAACCCGGTTCTTGCTCGTGACCATACGGGTATCGAACCGGGCACGAAACATGTCAATGAGAATCGCTTCCACAATAGATGCACGGGGGAACAGGAGGAGGTGGGTTCAAAAAGGACGAATTAGTCGAGTTGCACAAAGGACAAAATCTGAATTGGAATTGTGTATTGTCGATATCGTTTCCGCACCGCTCACATGTACACCATTGACAAGAGTCGTTCCCGTACAATCGTCTCCCACACCCGACGCAATGGACATAAAAATCCATAAAGAAAAATAGATAAGCAAGAAGAATATTTTTGGTGCAAAACTTTTGAAAAAGAAATGATTTTTATGATTTTTCAAATGTTTTTGGGATTTTTGAAAATTTTTGACACGAAAAATAACGTTCACAAGTGAACGGATCCCAAAAGCCAACGCGTCTCTCACAAAAAACCTTTGATCCTCACGAAAAGAGCCGGCAGCGGCGCCATTTTAATGACTTTTCGTTACTAGGTTGAAAAAGTTCGTTTCTCAGAATCTCTTCGAATTGATCTCTGGTTAATTGTGCGACTCAGTTGTTCTTGGTGAATCAAATAAAAGAGTTGTCGTTGTCTAAAACTAATTAAAAATAAAGACTTGAAACAAATAAGAATAAAGTAAAGACGGTAAAAAGAAATGCTGAAAGATAAAAAAAACTTGACGAAGAGTAAATGACGAGAAATTAAAAGCAATAAAGGTAAATAACTCAAACTAAAACTTAAACTAAAAGGAAAGCAAGTAAAAGTGCAAATAAAGAAAAAGGCTGGAAAAATAAAGCTTAAAACTTAAAACTGAAAAAACTCATTCGGAATAAAGGTTCTACTCGGAATAATTAAGCTATCCGGAATAAAAGGCTATTCGGAATAAAATGCTACTCGGAATAAATGTCTATCCGGAATAAATTGCTACTCGGAATAAAGGTTCTATCCGGAATACTTGAACATTCCGAATGGAACACCCTATCCGGAATAACCTAACATTCCGAATAAAGGACTCTATCCGGAATAACAAGTATTCCGAATAAAGGACTCTATCCGGAATAAAAAGATATTCCGAATAAGGGACTCTATCCGGAATAAACAGATATTCCTAATAGAAGACTAAGTAAGCAGACTATCCGGAATAACTGGGCAAGATACAGTAAGCAGGAACATAAGAACAGTAGGATGAAAACCAAACACGAATTTAATCAAATCTAACCAAAACACACCAAAAGATTAATCCAAAACAACCACAAATGATCTACTAACAATAATTAATCAAAACAAATCATCAAAACTAACAAACAAAGCCAAATCAATCAAAACCCACTTGATCAAAACCATAAAAACTCAAGAACATGAACACAAAGATTAAGAACAAATCAAACAAGAAAGGTAGATGAGAGATTGAACAAGAAAAGCAAAGATTCAACAATAATTAAATGTAAACTTACTTGGAATTAAAAGGAATTTAAAGGTGCATAACATGAAATTAAGGTGCATCAAAATTAAAGTACAGGAAATGAAAATGGGGGAAGGATGGGTTGTCAAGCCACCAACAACTTGAAATGAAAACATTTTAATCTATATATAGGGAGATTAGGGAGGAGCTTAGGAAGCTTCCTCCATCTTTCTTCTTTCTCTTAATTGCATCATTAGTCCTTAAGCCTTTTAATCTTCTTAAATCTTGGACTTTAATGACTTTTGGCTCGGGATTTCTTTGAACTCGTCTTGTAATTCTTCAATAAATTAGACTTGAGTTCTTCGGCTTTAAGTAAACTTCCGTCTTTTGACTTTTTTTTCGATAAATCTTCAGAATTGGTCTTGGACTTCCGTTCTTTTCGCACTCTTGATCTTTCGACCTCGTCTTTTGTCTTTTTCTTCGATAAAAGCCCGTGAACGCCGTGTTTTCTCCACTTTTCACCTTTTCGTCCTAAATCACAACAAAAACACAAACCACGCATAATTCCGACATAAATGACATAAAATACACGTTTTAGCTCGGTTATTATTGTAATTAAGTGGTAAAAAGGATGGGTGTTTTCACACCTATCAGTAGGTGTATCATTTGGAGTAAAGACCGGTGCTTGAATTGGTGGAAGTTCATTGGAGTAGAAGGCTTGTGCTTGTGGTGCTTCAATTGGAAAATATCCTTGCTCAGGAGTATAGCCCATTGGAGAAGTGATAGCTTGTGATGGTGATGCCTGATGTGTTGGTTGTTGTGGATAAGGCTGTTGAAGAACACTTTGTTGAAATGCTTGTTGTGGCATCATTAGTGGTTGATAAGATGGTTGTTGTGGTTGCTGATAGTTGTTTTGTGGTGGTTGCTGCAAGTATGATGGTTGTTGATAAGTATAAGCCATGTTTTGTTGGGGAGTCCTTTGTTGAGTAGCATACATGGCAATTGGATCATGAACTTGAGGTGTTGTTAACCGAGCCTTGATCACATGGCATTCGTGTTGTTGAAGAAAAACTTGAAGTTGATCCACATTGGTTTGATGCAAATCCTTAGCCAATTTAACAGCCATCACGTACTTGCTCCATTTAGAAGGGAGAGTGTTCAAATACTTGGTGTTTAATTATAACGTAGGAATTGTCAGGCCACAGATGTTGAGCTCATTCATCAATAGAGTGAATCTCAAATAGTAATCATTGAGAGTCTCCCCGGGGACATAGGCAAACTTATCAAGCATATCATATAGCTTACACTCTCGTTCTTATTTAGTTAACGAGGTGCCTTGCATTAGAACACGAATTCTATCCCATAACTCTTTGGCAACCTTATGTTTATTGACGAGTTTGTAGACATCTGGAGGAAGGGCTTGGAGAATGATGTTTGTAGCTTGTTTATCACACTTCTCTTGAATCTTAGCATCTCTAGTTAATTCACCCGTTGTACGAGGACGAGTAACAGTACCTTCCGTCACAGTACAATATACCAATGGTCCATTGAGCACCGATGCCCAAATGAGATGTCCATTCTCTTTGTTCAACATATAAAGTTCCATTCGGGAAGCCCAATCCTCGTACATAGTCTTCACCAACATTGGTGGACGCTTATCCGTACCCGAGAGGATGGACTTATCCGTAAGTGAAGTAAACTCCATTTCGATAAGTTAAGATTTACAAAAGGTTGATCGAACAATGAGAGAAATTAAATGTGTTTGTTGTCGTGTGTAGAAGTCGAGAAAAATGTTGAAATCCCCTAAAATATGTGTACTTGATAAACCAAAAAATTCCAAGACGAACAAAAAACTCACGAAAATTTTTCAAAAAACACGTTTTTGAAAAATCTTGGAATACTTGTCACTCTATCGCAATGCCCAAAATCAAATTCTATCGCAATGTCTCAACAATAACTCTGTCGCAATGCACCAAATAACTTCTATCGCAATGCAAAAGTATGATTCTATCGCAATGTCACAAAAGGAAGTTCTATCGCAATGTTGCAAAAGTTGTCGCAATGTCACAAAAATAAGTTCTATCGCAATGTTGCAAAGGCTGTCACAATGTCACAAGTTCTATCGCAATATCAGTAAGGTTGTCGCAATGTCACAAAAAGAAGTTCTATCGCAATGTTGCAAAAGCTGTCGCAATGTCACAAGTTCTATCGCAATATCACTAAAGTCGTCGCAATGTCACAAGTTCTATCGCAATAGTGGTCGTAATATCATAAACCCTAGCCATTGCGATGGAAATCCAAGCACTTCTGTCGCAATAGTACAACAATGATCAATATTTGCACTTTTTTCGGATAAAACACACCCAAATCGAGATTTTAAGCCAAAAAATGATCCATTCACCCAAAAAATTTGTATTTTTAGCCAAAATAAATATACCAAATCTCTACCACAACTATGTAAAAGATTTGTATCAAGAAAAAACCATAAAAACACAAAAAAAAAATTGGATCGAATGGTTTAGATCAAAATAGGCACGAAAACTAAGAACACAAACACATAAACAATACAATCATCCCATGGCTCTTGATACCACTTGTAGGATATTGTAAATCTATGCTTAATCTAGAGAGAAAAAGAGATAGAAATATGGTGAGAACACACACACACACTTAGAGAGAGAAAGTATGAATAAACACACTTTACTATGTGTGAAATGAAAGTGAACCACACCCTCTCCAACTAAGGAGAGGGTTTATATACCCAAGCCTTGTGATGGGCTTGGGCTTACACAATGGGCCGCCCGCCTCATACATTCCATGGGCTTGGCATGGCCTTGTTTACTTAACTTAATAATACTAGACTACGAGCTATCACTTAATCTATTGTTGAAGTGACTGATCCTTTCTAATACGTAAAACGTATTTCCAACAGACCACATAACTACCACTATCATCAGTTTTACCATCCAACTACAATTCACCAGACTCCTCATCATTAGAATCAACAAACCCTTTCTCCCCCTCATCATCACCAGACCCCTCCTCCTCACTATCACCCTCATCAGACTCCTCCACCTCACAATGGGAGGCGGATAAGGGTTGGTTTTATAAGAGTTGGTGGCCCTTTTAGGAACTGCAAACAAAAAAATAGTAAAGTACTACAAGTTTCGATACAAAATCTATATATTGCATACTGACTCATATATGAACTCAAGTTTAAGCTTTAGAAAAAACCACTTCGCCAAAAAGAATGGATTTTTCAAAAAGCGTTGAACATAATTTTTTCAAGAATTCTTCAATGATATTCAAAATCTTTCAAAAAAATTGTGTGTTCAACAACTCCTATCCTTAAAAGTTTAATGTGTCCCAAACATAAGCTCACACAATGCATAAGTAAAGAATGTAGAATAAGGACTAAACAATGTCCAGCAAAGCAAAAGTATATGAATGCATTAAAAGAAATGAAGTCAAGGGAGCCTCCATCCTAATGCACGTACTCTTGATTACTTAAGCCTGCCCTTTAGTACCTGCCGTATAGGAACATGAAAAGAAAATACGGCTGAGCAATACGCTCAGTGAACGGATATATGACAATGATAAAATGACCGAAACATAAGTAAAGTATGAAAATGCAGCGAAATAAGTGGAATTCCTGGAAACCTGGAGTATGTTTTATAAACTGGTTTATATATAAAAATACTTATGTTTAATTCATAAAAACTATATTTGAAATGCCCAAGAGCCCATATAGGTCATTAAGTATCAACGTGCATGAATGCGTAGAGGGGTGACCTCTTCATGCAATTAGAGGGGTTGCCTCTAATTATAATAGTCTAGGTGGAGGGATTAGCTCCATGTAACGGATGTAGATCACACATCACAGCTACCTTGTAATTTGTAAAACATGTACTAGGATGCACCCATTCGCCCCACATGATAATAATAAATGGCCAATAACTGAAGGGAAGCCACGTGCAATCACTCTCGCCGTGGAAGAGTCATAACACCGGTGCCTCAAGTGTTATGGTTATGGTACCTCCATAACTAGGTGAAACATGGCATGCATGTATATAGCTCAGGCAGTTTAAAATGATAACATAGGAATTACTAAAAAGTTTAATGTAAACTAATAGGGAAAACATATGGAAGCAAACGGGGAATCAAAATCATAGAAATAAAATTTCCATACTGAAGGACGGAATATCCGTACCTTATGTCTAGTAATGAAATGAAGACAAAAGCGAAAGAACTACTCCGACTTCACGAGTGCTACATAATAAAGGATGTGAATGAGTTGTCTGTTTAATGTATTGATATGAGTGGAATCTCATATCAATTATATCACAAATAACCCTAAAACACAAAGCAAAATACCTAATTTTGATCCATAAAAGCAGTATTATGGGTATGTTTTGTTGTTTGTGCTTGTGTAGGTAAAAAGATAAAATTATGAAGCAAACATGGAATTCAAGCCTTTATTGATGAAGAAAAGAAAAAGGAGGATGAAAAGTGACAAGCCAATTAAAGTCAAAGGACCTTTCATGACAACTTTCAAAGTTGAAGGACTAAAAGTGCAAATATGAGAAAGTCAAGAATCAAGTCAAACATGGTCAACTATCAAGTCAACAAGTCAAGGAGTTCATTATGTGCAAAGTTTGAAGCTAGAAGGACCAGAAATGACAAAGTAATGAAGATCCTAGCTTAATTCAAATGCTGCTAAACAACAAGGACTGAATTTGCCAAAATAGTGAGAAGTTTATGATAAATATGTGTGACATTGCTTTGGACCAATGAGAAGCTTCTATTCCCTTTGATTAGATCACCACATCAGTGCCAGCTGGCCACTACTAGTAGACATATTAAATCACTGAATCCAAACAATGAACCTCACTATCTCAGTTCTCAACCAATGAGAAAATGCCATGCAATAATGTATACTATTCAAATGGATTATGATCCGTGTAAAGGTTTATCAACAAATAAGAGGAAGCCACGTGGCCAAGTCACAAGCAGATCGAAGAACACGTTTTATACACTTTCAGCTAAAACGTTCAACATAAAAAAATGATCAACACATCAAGGCGAATCCAATCCAAGTAGTGAATTGAACTGAAATCAACTCAGAAGAAAAACCCCAAATCTGTTTGATATGAGCTAAAACTCATATCAATTTATCAACAAATAACCCTAAAACATGAAGCAAAATACCAATTTATCTTGTAAAAATAGTATTATGTGGTATGTTTGTGTTTGTGTACACTTGTGTAGGTAAAAGGATGCATTTTCAAGCAAACAAGGAATAATCAAGCTTAATTTGATGAAAAAGACAAAAGAGGATCAAAAGTGACAAGACTTTGAAGTGCAAGGACCTATCTTGACAATCTACCAAAGATGAAGGACCAAAGTGTAAATATATAAAAGTCAAGATCATAGTCAAATTTGGTCAACTCTCAAGTCAACTCAGTCAAAGGACCAATTTTGTTCAAGAATGAAGTTTGAAGGACCAATTTTGCCAAAGAAATGAAGTTACAAGCTCAAAAATACAATCTGCCAAGTTCAAGGGTCATTTCTGCCAACTTTGGAAATTAATACAAGTGTGATCCGTGTTTTAAGCTAAGGACCAATAAGAAGCCAGGAAAAGGAAACACTGGATTGCCACATCATGGCATTTAATACCTACTAGCGCCGCCACTCATAAATGAGTGAATCACAATAGTGCAATCCGTGTGCATCCTTTTCAACCAATAAAGACTTGACACGTGGCATCTTCAAACTAACAAAATTTCCAGGATCGGGTTAGAGCTAGAGTGGATTTCAAGAGAAGTGCTTAACATGAAACTTGCTCAAAATCACAAGACGAATCCATTGGTCATAACCAATTAACCTGAAATCAACTCCACAAAGAATCCCTAATTTGAGTTCATACCTGCAAAATCAATTAAGCAGAATTATGACACGTGGAAGTCTGGGATTGGCTCCAACACGTCACTAACCCCAACTGCTCTTCCTCTGAAGTCTATAAATAGCCTGTTTAGTCCTCATTTCTAGTAGTAGTTGTAAAGTGTGAAAACACACACACTTTCTTTTCCTTTCACCATTTCTAGTAGTTTTAGCTAAACTACTCAAGAGTTTGACACACTCTTGAGTTAGTTAGTTAGTTTGTAACCACTTAACAGCTTTGTAACTACTTTTCCATCAATAAAATTCAAATTCTTACTTTCCCGCTAAATCTCCTTACCTTCTTTACTGTTCATCTCCTACTACCATTGTTACTCTTGTTGCTGTTTTGAGTTTGTTATGATCATACCTTGATCATAACTGACTTTGAGTGAAGATTGTAGCTGTTTATTGATTCTAGTCCAAGTTCTAGCAGATTTGAAGAATTCAAGCCATTATGATGAATCTTGTTGATTTGTAGCTGTTTGATTGATTGTAGATAGTTGAATCTAGTGCTAAGGTGGTGGTTAGCACTAGACTAGATAGTTCAGCACTCCTCTACTGCTCAAAGGTTACTTCACAAGGTGCAAACGCTTCTGATTTTTTATTCCTCTCAATTGTTAAATGCATGCTCAATTCTAGTTAATCTTGTTTGTGATTGCATGATAAAACATGTTTTAGCAGATATTGATTTGATTTCATTGATTTTGTAGCTTAAGTGTAGCTTAATCTGCTTACTGAATTGATTAGTGTTTTAGCTTTTAGCTTAATTCAGTCATATTAAGCTTGCTTTACAATTTGAGTTCTAGTAGTGTTCATAACTTGCAACTAGCTTTCTCACAACTCATTTTGGTTACTAAATTTGGTTTGATAAAGCTTTTCATTCAGTTTAAACTTGTACTCAAAAAGTCTTCACAAAATTCCAAAAAGATCAGCTTAAGTAGTGTTTGGCATTAGCTATTGTTTGATAATCAAGTGTAAGAAATTGCTTAATCTTGTTTCATTTTCAGTCAAATAGTCATTACTAAAGGTTTTGAGTCATTTTCAAGTCAAGATTAAGGTCAAAGAGGCAAATGGCATTGTAAAAGGTTTGGGTCATTTTCAGTCAGTTTTGTTCATAAAAAGTTGTCAAATTCATTTACTTAGCATTTACTTGTTTCTTAATGAAATTACACCAAACCAGCTCTCAAATCTAGGTCATTATATGAAGTTTCATTGTTCATAAGCATTTTGTACAGTATTCAGTAAACAAGTGGGAATAAGCAAAAATCTAAACTGATAAGCAAATGCATGTTTCTGTAAAGTTCAAACTGCTTTTTCATATCTCTCAATCCTATTCATAAACTAGTCAATTTTCTTTCACAAATTCACTTAGTTAGTGCTTGTGGTTGATTTTTGAGATTTTGGGCTTTTTGAAAAAAGCTTGGTCAACGCTGGTCAACATAAGCCAAATTTTAGCTTATTTCAAATTCCAAGCTTATTACTGGATGATTTTTAACAAGACTTGATTTCCCGTTCATCTTTTGAGTTCATTAATCAGTATCATTAAAAAAATCCAGTTATACATGTCTAGATTTCTTTAGAGCTTATTTTGTTCTTATTGGAAAGTGCTTATCAGCTTATTAGCCATTTTCATCAAATTTCCTTTTACAGGTCTAGCTTATTTTTTATTTTAAGCATTTTGCAAGTGGTTTGAACAATTTTGGTTGAGAAATAAGCTCAAACGAGCTTATTTGTTTTTGAAACCCGTTTTTGCTTATAAACTTTCAATAATTGCATTTTAGTCCTTCTTGTATTGAACTTCTTTAAAACTTAGCTAAACTTTCTAGTTTTTAGGGTTTTCATTAATCAGGTCCCTTAACTTTCATACTTTGTTAAAATTCAGTTAAGTAGTTTGAAATTTGTTAAGAATTGGTTAGTTTGTTGCATAGTTTTCATTTTTGATCCTCATAGTTAACTGTTTTGACAATTTCAGTCCTTATACTTGTTATCTTTACATTACGAGCATTTACTTTTTATAGAAATTGTGTATAATGCAGTTCGTTTTTCTCAGTTCTTGTCTAATTGAAAGTCCTAACAATATCGGGGTTTTTACTGTTTTTGGTTGTTAATATTTTTTTGGATATTCTATTTGCTAATTCAAATAATTCCTTGCAAAACTGAAAAAATATTGTCTACTTATATGTAAAACATCATGCAAATACCAAGTTTTTATTCAAGTAAAATTCAAAATGTAAATTTTACAACTAAAAGGACTAAAAATGTAAATTCTATGAAAAGTAAATGCTCAAAATGTAAAGATAACAAGTATAAGGACTGAAATTGTCAAAACAGTTAACTATGAGGATCAAAAATGAAAACTATGCAACAAACTAACCAATTCTTAACAAATTTCAAACTACTTAACTGAATTATAACAAAGTATGAAAGTTAAGGGACCTGATTAATGAAAACCCTAAAAACTAGAAAGTTTAGCTAAGTTTTAAAGAAGTTTAATACAAGAAGGACTAAAATGCAATTATTGAAAGTTTATAAGCAAAAACGGGTTTCAAAAACAAATAAGCTCGTTTGAGCTTATTTCTCAACCAAAATTGTTCAAACCACTTGCAAAATGCTTAAAATCAAAAATAAGCTAGACCTGTAAAAGGAAATTTGATGAAAATGGCTAATAAGTTGATAAGCACTTTCCAATAAGCACAAAATAAGCTCTAAAGAAATCTAGACATGCATAACTGGATTTTTTTAAAGAAACTGATTAATGAACTCAAAAGATGAATGGGAAATCAAGTCTTGTTAAAAATCATCCAGTAATAAGCTTGGAATTTGAAATAAGCTAAAATTTGGCTTATGTTGACCAGCGTTGACCAAGCTTTTTTCAAAAAGCCCAAAATCTCAAAAATCAACCACAAGCACTAACTAAGTGAATTTGTGAAAGAAAATTGACTAGTTTATGAATAGGATTGAGAGATATGAAAAAGCAGTTTGAACTTTACAGAAACATGCATTTGCTTATCAGTTTAGATTTTTGCTTATTCCCACTTGTTTACTGAATACTGTACAAAATGCTTATGGACAATGAAACTTCATATAATGACCTAGATTTGAGAGCTGGTTTGGTGTAATTTCATTAAGAAACAAGTAAATGCTAAGTAAATGAATTTGACAACTTTTTATGAACAAAAC
This sequence comes from Glebionis coronaria, assembly GCA_025667525.1. Lineage (NCBI taxonomy): Eukaryota > Viridiplantae > Streptophyta > Magnoliopsida > Asterales > Asteraceae > Glebionis > Glebionis coronaria. Next base: position 634,323,819 of record CM046878.1, read on the forward strand.
TGACTGAAAATGACCCAAACCTTTTACAATGCCATTTGCCTCTTTGACCTTAATCTTGACTTGAAAATGACTCAAAACCTTTAGTAATGACTATTTGACTGAAAATGAAACAAGATTAAGCAATTTCTTACACTTGATTATCAAACAATAGCTAATGCCAAACACTACTTAAGCTGATCTTTTTGGAATTTTGTGAAGACTTTTTGAGTACAAGTTTAAACTGAATGAAAAGCTTTATCAAACCAAATTTAGTAACCAAAATGAGTTGTGAGAAAGCTAGTTGCAAGTTATGAACACTACTAGAACTCAAATTGTAAAGCAAGCTTAATATGACTGAATTAAGCTAAAAGCTAAAACACTAATCAATTCAGTAAGCAGATTAAGCTACACTTAAGCTACAAAATCAATGAAATCAAATCAATATCAGCTAAAACATGTTTTATCATGCAATCACAAACAAGATTAACTAGAATTGAGCATGCATTTAACAATTGAGAGGAATCAAAAATCAGAAGCGTTTGCACCTTGTGAAGTAACCTTTGAGCAGTAGAGGAGTGCTGAACTCTCTAGTCTAGTGCTAACCACCACCTTAGCACTAGATTCAACTATCTACAATCAATCAAACAGCTACAAATCAACAAGAATCATCATAATGGCTTGAATTCTTCAAATCTGCTAGAACTTGGACTAGAATCAACAAACAGCTACAATCTTCACTCAAAGTCAGTTATGATCAAGGTATGATCATAACAAACTCAAAACAGCAACAAGAGTAACAATGGTAGTAGGAGATGAACAGTAAAGAAGGTAAGGAGATTTGGCGGGAAAGTAAGAATTTGAATTTTATTGATGGAAAAGTAGTTACAAAGCTGTTAAGTAGTTACAAACTAACTAGCTAACTCAAGAGTGTGTCAAACTCTTGAGTAGTTTAGCTAAAACTACTAGAAATGGTGAAAGGAAAAGAAAGTGTGTGTGTTTTCACACTTTACAACTACTACTAGAAATGAGGACTAAACAGGCTATTTATAGACTTCAGAGGAAGAGCAGTTGGGGTTGGTGACGTGTTGGAGCCAATCCCAGACTTCCACGTGTCATAATTCTGCTTAATTGATTTTGCAGGTATGAACTCAAATTGGGGATTCTTTGTGGAGTTGATTTCAGGTTAATTGGTTATGACCAATGGATTCGTCTTGTGATTTTGAGCAAGTTTCATGTTAAGCACTTCTCTTGAAATCCACTCTAGCTCTAACCCGATCCTGGAAATTTTGTTAGTTTGAAGATGCCACGTGTCAAGTCTTTATTGGTTGAAAAGGATGCACACGGATTGCACTATTGTGATTCGCTCATTTATGAGTGGCGGCGCTAGTGGGTATTAAATGCCATGATGTGGCAATCCAGTGTTTCCTTTTCCTGGCTTCTTATTGGTCCTTAGCTTAAAACACGGATCACACTTGTATTAATTTCCGAAGTTGGCAGAAATGACCCTTGAACTTGGCAGATTGTATTTTTGAGCTTGTAACTTCATTTCTTTGGCAAAATTGGTCCTTCAAACTTCATTCTTGAACAAAATTGGTCCTTTGGCTGAGTTGACTTGAGAGTTGACCAAATTTGACTATGATCTTGACTTTTATATATTTACACTTTGGTCCTTCATCTTTGGCAGATTGTCAAGATAGGTCCTTGCACTTCAAAGTCTTGTCACTTTTGATCCTCTTTTGTCTTTTTCATCAAATTAAGCTTGATTATTCCTTGTTTGCTTGAAAATGCATCCTTTTACCTACACAAGTGTACACAAACACAAACATACCACATAATACTGTTTTTACAAGATAAATTGGTATTTTGCTTCATGTTTTAGGGTTATTTGTTGATAAATTGATATGAGTTTTAGCTCATATCAAATCCCCTACACTTGAACATTGTCATGTCCTCATGCAATTCTATATATTTTAAAGCACAAATTTACATTCTCCTCATAATTAATCCACTTTGGCCATATGGGATGCATCTACACTACTCTAAACTACATGATGCATGATTTTGACTTTTAACAATGCAATGAACAAAATACAATTCTATCTATATCTTTTTGGTTTCTCTTGAAATGGTTTTGATGGAAATAACTCATAAAGAATTCAATGACTTTGATTAGGGCTTGGGTACCATGGACATTCATCACCCTCAAGTTTCACTTTCCCCATACCAAGCTTAAAAATGGGATCATTGCATTCACAAGTAAAAAGTGCATCAACTTATTCATGACAATTAAATGTGGAACCGGTTATTATTTGAGCAAATTGCTTGTGAGCAAATTTGTCATTATTTGAACAATTTTGGTTGAGAAATAACCTCAAACGAGCTTATTTGTTTTTGAAACCCGTTTTTGCTTATAAACTTTCAATAATTGCATTTTAGTCCTTCTTGTATTAAACTTCTTTAAAACTTAGCTAAACTTTCTAGTTTTTAGGGTTTTCATTAATCAGGTCCCTTAACTTTCATACTTTGTTAAAATTCAGTTAAGTAGTTTGAAATTTGTTAAGAATTGGTTAGTTTGTTGCATAGTTTTCATTTTTGATCCTCATAGTTAACTGTTTTGACAATTTCAGTCCTTATACTTGTTATCTTTACATTTTGAGCATTTACTTTTCATAGAATTTACATTTTTAGTCCTTTTAGTTGTAAAATTTACATTTTAAATTTTACTTGAATAAAAACTTGGTATTTGCACGATGTTTTACATATAAGTAGACAATATTTTTTCAGTTTTGCAAGGAATTGTTTGAATTAGCAAATAGAATATCCAAAAAAATATTAACAACCAAAAACAGTAAAAAATCCGATATTGTTAGGACTTTCAATTAGACAAGAACTGAGAAAAACGAACTGCATTATACACAATTTCAAATGGCGCCGCTGCCGGTTCTTTGACTTTACGAGAGACTATCGATTGACGGTTTTCATTGGCTTTTGGGATCCGTTCACCTTGTGAACGTTATTTTTACGTATCATAAATCAAAAACAAATAAAAAAATCAAAAATATAAAAATATATAAAAACAAAAAATTAACAAAACAATTCTTTTCCTAAAGAATTGACCAAACAAATTAAAAAATCCAAAAAGCAATCTTTTTCCTACGAGATTGCACCCAAAAATATATATTATTGGATTCTCTCGGTTTTTATGTACATATAGTATTTTCTCTTAAAAACTCATAAATACAAAAATATTTTCCATATATTATTATAAGTAAATACGTATACGTATAAGAACAACCAATCTACATATTCTCCATAAGTATTGCCGAGGCAATACACCGTGTTGAGGGGCGTTCCGGTCCTTGACACGTGTATCGATCAAACAACATAAAGCAAGAATAGATAAATACTCTCAATAAGCAACAATTCGAAGAATACGAACATTTAAGTGAATAGAAAGGCGATGTGCTATAAAATGCCATCTAAGGGTCAATAGGTACTTAAGTGCTTCGCGCCACCTAACCCCCCGTTCACTTGTGAGTATTCTAAGAAGGAAGGCTTCATTGGGGGTCTTGCACCCAAAGTAGTACATACATATATATTATTTTCTTGTGGATATTTCATATTGAAACTCGAAGAGGATAATCCTTTTCTCTTCAAAGTCACAAGCTTCTCTCTCATTCCTCGTATTGAGTTGCATGCTCACTCGCGGGCGTGCACAAATACCGATTGGTGTACAACCTCTTCCTCCGAAAAGGAAGAAAAAAAGAAAGAGTAAGACCACCACCGTCCATCAAGCCGATCACGAGAATCGTGCTTTGACTCCTCCACAACAAGAAGCCATGGCTGTCGATAATCGTTCTTTGATGGAACGTTTGCAAACCAATGTTCATGGATATGCTAGTGCTATTAGGATTCCCGACATTCCCGCAAATACATTTGAGCTAAAAACGGCTATGATTACTATGGTTTCACAAACACCTTTCTATGGTAACAAGAATGATGACCCTCATGATCACCTTAAGAGATTCCTTTCTCTTTGCAATACCATTAAGCACAATGGAGTTCCACATGATGCTATTAAGTTGATGTTAGTGCCATTTTCATTTGAGGGACAAGCTAAGCATTGGTTAGACACCCAACCACCCGATAGTATCACCACATGGGATGGTTTCACCACTAAGTTTTTGAACAAGTTCTTTCCTCCATCTAAGACCATGGCCTTGAGGAACTTAATTATAGGCTTTCAACAAAAACCTAGTCAATCCTTTAGTGATGCTTGGGAAGAGTATAGAGAGTTATTGAGGCGATGCCCTAACGATGGATTGGATGACGTTCACCAAATCAATACTTTCTATACCGGCCTTAAATCTCACCACCAAGATTCACTCAATGCTTCTGCGGGAGGGAATATTCTTCTTAAATCCATGCAAGAGGCCGTGGACATCATTGAGACTAAAGCAATGGTTCAAACAAACTCTCAATTTGAAGAAAGAGTTCATGTTATCCAAAACACTTCTCAAACACCTTGTGATAACCAATTCCTTAAATATCACCAAGAGATCATTCAACAAGTCAAACAAGGTCAACAAGAAATGACTCAAGAGATAGTTCAAGCCCTTAAGACCTTTTCATTGAACAATTCTTCAAATAATGTGAATGCCATTACTCTTTCTTGTGTAACTTGTGGAGGTCCCCATTCTTATGAACAATGTGATAAGGTGCAAGTTTATCAAGGGGAATGTTATGCTTACCAAGACGAACATCGTGAACACTTCAAGCCAAATATCAATCCAAATAACCTTTCTTACAAGTCCCAAAACTACCTTACTCCACCGGGATTTCCACCCCAACCACCCACCCAAATTCAACAAAATCCTCCTCAAATTTTACCAAGGAATCAAGGGCAAAGACCACCTTACCAAGGGAATAACTATAAGGCACCCAATCATTTTCAACCTCAAGGAAATAACTTTTATCCACCATATCAAGGATTTAATGCTCAACCTCCACCTTTCCAACCTCAAGGTCTTCAAGGAAATGTGTCACAAGATTATAACACAATAGATTTCTTTCACAAAATGAATCAAGAGAATGAAAGGAGGTTCCAAGCTATTGAGAAGAAAATGAAAATGAAACGTATATCGGATGAACAAACCAATAGGCTTTTAATGGCGTTAAATCAAAGATCACAAGGGGCTTTACCTTCCAACACACAAACAAATCCAAGGGCAAATGTCAATGCTATTACAACAAGGAGTGGAAAAACAACAAAGGATCCTTCACCTCCTAAACCTCCTATTGTTCAACCCACTTGTGCTCCTACTTGTGACAAGCCTTCTACCTCTACTTCACCACCTCAAAATGCTCCCATTCACTCAAACACACCTTCTCAACCCATTCTTACTTCTCTTTTACCTTCGACACTTCCCAATGAAGAAGCTAACAAAGACAAATCTTCCACCACAACACCTATTCCACCTACACCAAAACCTACTCTTCCATATCCTTCAAGGTTGAAAAAGGACAAGTTAAAGAACAAGGATGACATCCAAGTCTCCAATTTCTTAAGGATGTTCAAGCAACTCAACATCAATATATCCTTTGCGGAAGCTCTTGCTTATATGCCAAAGTTTGCTAAGATGTTCAAGGATTTACTCTCAAACAAAGAAAAATTGGTTGATTTGCCCAACACATCCCTTAATGAAAATTGTTCCGCCGTGCTACTTAAAACCTTACCAACAAAACTTGGAGATCCGGGGCGCTTCTTGATACCTTGTAATTTTACCGGTGTTGAAAATTGCATGGCTTTGGCGGATCTAGGGGCAAGCGTTAACCTCATGCCTTTATCGGTTTGGAAAAAACTCTCTCTTCCCGAGCTCACTCCCACTAGGATGACTCTTGATTTAGCCAACCGAACCATAGCTTACCCCGTAGGTATAGCGGAGGATGTGTTTGTAGGTGTGGATAAGTTTACGTTTCCGGCCGACTTTGTAGTGGTTGATTATGACATGGATCCTAGAGTTCCTTTGATTGTTGGTAGACCGTTTTTGAGAACGGGTCGTACTTTGATAGATGTGGCGGAAGGAGAACTAATTATGAGAGTCGAGGATGAGAGAGTGGTGTTTAAGTTAGGGAAAGTTTGTGATAGGAAAGAGGCTAAAGAGTCTAGACCTTGTGAGACTATTAACATTGTTGATGTATTAGATGAGGTGTGTGATGAACACTTTCATGATGCTTGTAAGAGTACTAGTGATGAGATGCCCCATGTTGAAACCGTGGCCTCAATTGCTCCCTCGTTAACACCTTTTGGAGAGAGTGATTTCCTCTTGGAGGAATTTGAGTCAAACTTTCTTGGTGATGATGATTCTCCCATTAATTGGGAAGAAGATATTCTTACGATCCAAAAGTTGCTCAATGAGGACCCTATTCCTTCTCCTATTCCACAAGAAGTTACCATTGAGGAACTTTCCATAGTAAAACCCTCCATAGAGAGTCCACCTCCTATTGAACTTAAGGACCTTCCATCCCACCTAGAGTATGCTTTCTTAGAGGGCAAAGACCAATTACCTGTGATCATTGCTAAAGAGTTGAAAGAGGATGAGAAGGAGCAACTTATTGAAGTCCTTAAGAAACACAAGAAAGCCTTAGCATGGAAAATATCCGACATAAGGGGAATTGATCCACATTTTTGTACACACAAAATCCTTATGGAGGATGACTATAAACCCGCCATTTAAAGTCAAAGGAGAGTTAACCCAAAAATCCATGAGGTTATTAAGAAGGAAGTGATTAAACTCTTAGATGCGGGTATGATTTACCCCATTTCCGACTCTCCATGGGTTAGCCCGGTTCATTGTGTTCCAAAGAAGGGTGGAATCACCGTGGTGCCTAATGAGAACAATGAGCTTATTCCTACGAGACTTGTGACCGGTTGGAGAGTTTGTATTGATTATAGAAAACTTAATGAGGCGACTAGGAAAGACCATTTCCCATTACCTTTTATGGATCAAATGCTTGAACGCTTAGCGGGAAATGAGTACTATTGTTTTCTTGATGGCTTTTCGGGTTATTTCCAAATACCCATTGACCCTAAGGATCAAGAAAAGACCATATTCACTTGTCCCTACGATACATTTGCTTACAAGAGGATGCCTTTTGGCTTATGTAATGCACCGGGGACGTTTCAAAGGTGCATGATGGCGATTTTCCATGACATGATAGAGCAAACTATGGAGGTTTTTATGGATGATTTTTCCGTCTTTGGAAATTCATTTACCTCATGTCTCACCAATCTTGAGAGAATGCTTAAGCGTTGTGAGGAAACACGTTTAGTGCTAAATTGGGAGAAATGTCACTTTATGGTGAAAGAGGGAATTGTTTTAGGACACAAAATATCCAACAAGGGATTAGAAGTGGATCGAGCTAAAATTGATGTGATTGCTAAGCTTCCCCCACCCACCTCGGTTAAAGGTGTGAGGAGTTTCTTAGGTCATGCGGGATTTTATAGGCGCTTTATACAAGATTTTTCTAAGATAGCTAGACCGATGACTCACCTCTTGGAGAAAGAGGCTCCTTTCATTTTTAACCAAGATTGTTTGGACTCTTTTGAGACTCTTAAGGAGAAATTGACTAAGGCTCCCGTTTTGGTTTCTCCAAATTAGGAATTACCTTTTGAGCTTATGTGTGACGCTAGTGATTATGCGGTGGGGGCCGTCTTAGGACAAAGAGTTAATAAGCATTTTCAACCTATACACTATGCGAGTAAAACCATGACCGGTGCACAACTTCATTACACTACCATGGAAAAAGAGTTGCTTGCTATAGTATATGCTTTTGAGAAGTTTAGACCATACCTTGTGCTCTCCAAAACCATAGTGTATACGGATCATTCCGCTCTCAAGTATCTTATGACAAAACAAGATGCTAAGCCTAGGCTTTTGAGATGGGTTTTGTTGCTTCAAGAGTTTAAGATAGAAATTCGTGATAAGAAAGGGGCCGAGAATTTAGCGGCGGATCACTTGAGTAGACTTGAGCATCCTTTTCAAGGAGATTTGCCACATCAAGAAATCAATGAATCCTTTCCATTATAGGAGCTCATGTCTATCTCTTCCCAAGAGGATGCCACTCCTTGGTTTGAGGATATCGCAAACTATCTTGTGGGCAATGTGCTTATTGAGGGTCTTACTTATCAACAAAAGAAGAAATTTCTTAAGGAAGTTAAGTACTACTTTTGGGATGATCCTTATCTTTTTAGGCAATGTGCGGACCAAATCATTAGACGGTGTGTAGATGGGCCCGAGGCATTTAAGATCTTAGAAGCGTGTCATAAAGGACCTACGGGTGGACATTTTGGGCCCAGCTATACCGCCAAGAAAGTCTTTGATTCGGGTTACTATTGGCCTTCCATTTACAAAGATGCTCATGAAATGGTGAAATTTTGTGATGTGTGTCAAAGACAAGGAAAAATTACGCAACGTGATGAGATGCCACAAAATTTTATTCAAGAGTGTGAGATATTTGATGTATGGGGCATTGATTTCATGGGACCTTTTCCATCCTCTAAGGGAAACAAGTATATACTCGTGGCGGTGGATTATGTGTCAAAATGGGTGGAGGCTAAAGCCTTACCTACCAATGATGCTAGAGTTGTTGTGAAGTTTTTGAAACAATTGTTTGCTAAATTTGGTGTACCTCGGGCCATCATAAGTGACCGTGGTACGCACTTTTGTAATGATCAATTCACGAGAGTTATGAAGAAATATGGAGTTAATCATAGACTTTCTACCGCGTATCACCCTCAAACAAATGGTCAAACCGAGGTCACAAATCGTGGTTTAAAGAGAATTTTAGAGAGAACGGTGGGAGAGCATCGAGCTTCTTGGTCGGATAAGCTTGATGATACTTTGTGGGCGTTTAGGACGGCTTTTAAAACACCAATTGGTTGTACTCCTTATAGGCTTGTCTATGGAAAAGCGTGCCACCTCTCATTCGAGTTAGAACACAAGGCATCTTGGGCTCTTAAGTGGGCTAACTTTGATTTAAACCAAGCCGGTTCCCATAGGAAAGATCAACTCAATGAGATGGATGAATTGAGAGCCAATGCCTATGAAAATTCTTTGCTTTACAAGGAAAAGACTAAGAAATTACATGATGCTAAGATTAAGAATCGTGAGTTCAAAGTTGGAGAGCTGGTTCTCCTCTTTAACTCAAGGTTGAAACTTTTTGCGGGCAAGCTTAAGTCGAGATGGTCTGGTCCATTCACTATTGCTCAAGCGTTTCCATATGGAACTATTGAGTTGTCACAACCCGATGGTCCAAATTTTAAAGTGAATGGTCACCGTGTGAAGCATTATTTTGGGGAGGACATTTCCGTTGAAATGGTCCAAGAGATCCCTATTTTCCCCATGAATTAATTCATTGAGGGACGAGTCGAGCTAGAGACTCATTAACTCAAGCATCGTATAACTAGGTTTAGAGTGTTGTAGGTTAGAAATAAAGGGATAGACTTGGAGATAAGTGTAGGGGAGACCTTCTTTTGTCTTCATGATTGTTTGTAGGGTTGCTCACTCATTTCATGCTTTTGGAGCTTATGGAGGAGGCCCTTGTATCCGGTTCACTTCGTTACTATTGTGATCTTTCATTGCCACCTTGTGCTTAAACATGATTTCACTAATAGTTGTCCTTTCCTTAACTTGGGTTAAGCAAAGTCTATTCATTGTCATAAGTGTAGGGGAAGTTTTTATACTTCCATGCTCTTAAACATTGAGGACAATGTTTAGCTTAAGTGTAGGGGGGTCTTCTATCGAAGTGACCTTACCTAGAACTTGTCATTGTCCTTTATGATAATTGGGAAAATTGATTTTTCAACATTTTTCAAATTTTTGATCTACTTTGGCCACCAAAAATATGCATTCATAATTTTTGCATTAAACATTTTTCATTTGCATTGTATATATTTCTTCTTTCATTTTCCATCAAAAAGATATAAAAAGAAAAAAAATAATAAAAACATGGTTTAACAAATTTAGACTTCTTTGACATATTAGGCCCGCCATGGATATTTTGACTCAACCCGAGTTTGCTTATCTTAGCACTCTCTAGCTAGTATCCTTAACCATGTATTCCTTCATTGGTCTATTAGGCTAAGCATCCACCAATCTCGTTATTTGAGATTTTAAATTTGTGGAGAATGGGAAATGATAGAGTTAAAGCAAGTATAAAAGGGCTAGATAAACTTCATGATAATTACTTGTGGCTAAACCTTTCTCTTCTTTACCTCTATTTTCTTCGCATGTATATAACTGTTAATAAATAAATAAGAACGGTTTTAATTGGTTTGTAATCTCTTATGCATTTTTGTCTAATCATTCATGGTTAATATAAGTACATCTTAAGATTCTAAGTTAGAACGTTTTATGTGTACTAGACTTATGTCATGCTCAATATTTAGCGGGTGTTTTTCCTTTTATTCTTTTCAAATTTCTTAGTGAGGAATAAAGAAAAATAAGAGCGGCTTACAAAAAAATGAGTGGCTAGAGAAAAAAAAAGAAAATAAAAAGAAAATAAAAAAAATATATACAAGACTCCCAAGAGTGGCAGTGTGGTGTTAATTATAGTGACTATTGAGATCCAATATTACCTTGACGGGTTGCGGGGATTCAATAGATTGCTCCAATCCAATATTACCTTGACGGGTTGCGGGGTTGAAGATCCAAAGTCTCAAAAAGATGGCGGATGTAAATTATTGCGTGAGTTTTATTTTTCTTTCCTTAGTGAGTGTGTAGCTACTTATGAAAGCATGACATGAGGATTTTACACATAAGGCGAATGACTTATTACTCTTGAAACGGACTTATATTAATTATGAGCGGTTTTTCAAGTAATGGATGAGAGGATTACTTAGGATTAAAACCGTGCTTCCTTATTTTTGGATTTTACACTTCTTATACTTCACACTTGAAATAATGACAAATTTGCTCACAAGCAATTTGCTCAAATAATAACCGGTTCCACATTAATTGTCATGAATAAGTTGATGTAGTTTTTACTTGTGAATGCAATGATCCCATTTTTAAGCTTGGTATGGGGAAAGTGAAACTTGAGGGTGATGAATGTCCATGGTACCCAAGCCCTAATCAAAGTCATTGAATTCTTTATGAGTTATTTCCATCAAAACCATTTCAAGAAAAACCAAAAAGATATAGATAGAATTGTATTTTGTTCATTGCATTGTTAAAAGTCAAAATCATGCATCATGTAGTTTAGAGTAGTGTAGATGCATCCCATATGGCCAAAGTGGATTAATTATGAGGAGAATGTAAATTTGTGCTTTAAAATATATAGAATTGCATGAGGACATGACAATGTTCAAGTGTAGGGGATTTGATATGAGCTAAAACTCATATCAATTTATCAACAAATAACCCTAAAACATGAAGCAAAATACCAATTTATCTTGTAAAAATAGTATTATGTGGTATGTTTGTGTTTGTGTACACTTGTGTAGGTAAAAGGATGCATTTTCAAGCAAACAAGGAATAATCAAGCTTAATTTGATGAAAAAGACAAAAGAGGATCAAAAGTGACAAGACTTTGAAGTGCAAGGACCTATCTTGACAATCTACCAAAGATGAAGGACCAAAGTGTAAATATATAAAAGTCAAGATCATAGTCAAATTTGGTCAACTCTCAAGTCAACTCAGTCAAAGGACCAATTTTGTTCAAGAATGAAGTTTGAAGGACCAATTTTGCCAAAGAAATGAAGTTACAAGCTCAAAAATACAATCTGCCAAGTTCAAGGGTCATTTCTGCCAACTTTGGAAATTAATACAAGTGTGATCCGTGTTTTAAGCTAAGGACCAATAAGAAGCCAGGAAAAGGAAACATTGGATTGCCACATCATGGCATTTAATACCCACTAGCGCCGCCACTCATAAATGAGCGAATCACAATAGTGCAATCCGTGTGCATCCTTTTCAACCAATAAAGACTTGACACGTGGCATCTTCAAACTAACAAAATTTCCAGGATCGGGTTAGAGCTAGAGTGGATTTCAAGAGAAGTGCTTAACATGAAACTTGCTCAAAATCACAAGACGAATCCATTGGTCATAACCAATTAACCTGAAATCAAGTCCACAAAGAATCCCCAATTTGAGTTCATACCTGCAAAATCAATTAAGCAGAATTATGACACGTGGAAGTCTGGGATTGGCTCCAACACGTCACCAACCCCAACTGCTCTTCCTCTGAAGTCTATAAATAACATGTTTAGTCCTCATTTCTAGTAGTAGTTGTAAAGTGTGAAAACACACACACTTTCTTTTCCTTTCACCATTTCTAGTAGTTTTAGCTAAACTACTCAAGAGTTTGACACACTCTTGAGTTAGTTAGTTAGTTTGTAACCATTAACAGCTTTGTAACTACTTTTCCATCAATAAAATTCAAATTCTTACTTTCCCGCCAAATCTCCTTACCTTCTTTACTGTTCATCTCCTACTACCATTGTTACTCTTGTTGCTGTTTTGAGTTTGTTATGATCATACCTTGATCATAACTGACTTTGAGTGAAGATTGTAGCTGTTTGTTGATTCTAGTCCAAGTTCTAGCAGATTTGAAGAATTCAAGCCATTATGATGAATCTTGTTGATTTGTAGCTGTTTGATTGATTGTAGATAGTTGAATCTAGTGCTAAGGTGGTGGTTAGCACTAGACTAGAGAGTTCAGCACTCCTCTACTGCTCAAAGGTTACTTCACAAGGTGCAAACGCTTCTGATTTTTGATTCCTCTCAATTGTTAAATGCATGCTCAATTCTAGTTAATCTTGTTTGTGATTGCATGATAAAACATGTTTTAGCTGATATTGATTTGATTTCATTGATTTTGTAGCTTAAGTGTAGCTTAATCTGCTTACTGAATTGATTAGTGTTTTAGCTTTTAGCTTAATTCAGTCATATTAAGCTTGCTTTACAATTTGAGTTCTAGTAGTGTTCATAACTTGCAACTAGCTTTCTCACAACTCATTTTGGTTACTAAATTTGGTTGATAAAGCTTTTCATTCAGTTTAAACTTGTACTCAAAAAGTCTTCACAAAATTCCAAAAAGATCAACTTAAGTAGTGTTTGGCATTAGCTATTGTTTGATAATCAAGTGTAAGAAATTGCTTAATCTTGTTTCATTTTCAGTCAAATAGTCATTACTAAAGGTTTTGAGTCATTTTCAAGTCAAGATTAAGGTCAAAGAGGCAAATGGCATTGTAAAAGGTTTGGGTCATTTTCAGTCAGTTTTGTTCATAAAAAGTTGTCAAATTCATTTACTTAGCATTTACTTGTTTCTTAATGAAATTACACCAAACCAGCTCTCAAATCTAGGTCATTATATGAAGTTTCATTGTCCATAAGCATTTTGTACAGTATTCAGTAAACAAGTGGGAAGAAGCAAAAATCTAAACTGATAAGCAAATGCATGTTTCTTGTAAAGTTCAAACTGCTTTTTCATATCTCTCAATCCTATTCATAAACTAGTCAATTTTCTTTCACAAATTCACTTAGTTAGTGCTTGTGGTTGATTTTTGAGATTTTGGGCTTTTTGAAAAAAGCTTGGTCAACGCTGGTCAACATAAGCCAAATTTTAGCTTATTTCAAATTCCAAGCTTATTACTGGATGATTTTTAACAAGACTTGATTTCCCGTTCATCTTTTGAGTTCATTAATCAGTTTCATTAAAAAAATCCAGTTATGCATGTCTAGATTTCTTTAGAGCTTATTTTGTGCTTATTAGAAAGTGCTTATCAGCTTATTAGCCATTTTCATCAAATTTCCTTTTACAGGTCTAGCTTATTTTTGATTTTAAGCATTTTGCAAGTGGTTTGAACAATTTTGGTTGAGAAATAAGCTCAAACGAGCTTATTTGTTTTTGAAACCCGTTTTTGCTTATAAACTTTCAATAATTGCATTTTAGTCCTTCTTGTATTAAACTTCTTTAAAACTTAGCTAAACTTTCTAGTTTTTAGGGTTTTCATTAATCAGGTCCCTTAACTTTCATACTTTGTTAAAATTCAGTTAAGTAGTTTGAAATTTGTTAAGAATTGGTTAGTTTGTTGCATAGTTTTCATTTTTGATCCTCATAGTTAACTATTTTGACAATTTCAGTCCTTATACTTGTTATCTTTACATTTTGAGCATTTACTTTTCATAGAATTTACATTTTTAGTCCTTTTAGTTGTAAAATTTACATTTTGAATTTTACTTGAATAAAAACTTGGTATTTGCACGATGTTTTACATATAAGTAGACAATATTTTTTCAGTTTTGCAAGGAATTGTTTGTATTAGCAAATAGAATATCCAAAAAAATATTAACAACCAAAAACAGTAAAAAATCCGATATTGTTAGGACTTTCAATTAGACAAGAACTGAGAAAAACGAACTGTATTATACACAATTTCACTGTTCATCATCTTCGAATTTCAATTGAGAGATTTAGTACACGTGTTAGCTGGGGATTGGTTCCCACATGTCACTCATCCCCAACTAACTCTAATTCTTCTTCTATAAATAGCCCAGATGTATTTCATTTGTAGATAGTACTTAGTGTGTGAAAAAAACACACACTTAATCATTTTTCTCTCATTTTAGTTAGAGATTAAGTTAGCTACTAATCTCAAGTGTCTAACAAACACTTGAGTTAGTTAGTTTAGTTTGTAACAACCCTGTAACAAACTTCTGCCATTAATAAAGCTTCAAATTTCACTCTTCACTTCTCATTACTGCATTCTCATATCTACACTGTTATTACTTAGGTTCTGTTGATCATACCTGATCAATAGAACTTGATCGAGTGTTTTGGAAGCTAGTTTGTTGATCTCAGTTAAGTCCTTAGCCATTTGTAGCCAAAAGTTCAGAATTATGCAGAGTTGATCATTCCTCCATGATGATGATGATTTGATGGTTACTAGTGGTTGATCGTTGGTGTTTTTGTTGATATTAGTTGGCTCAGCGCCTAACTACTCCACCAAAGGGGGCTTCTTAGCTAAAAGGCATTTGATTTCTCATTTTTGTTCCACTTAAAGTTTTGCCATGCTCAATCCTTAGAATAAGAGTTTAATTGCTGAATTGTGAGTGATTTAGTGTTCTTTTGGTGTATTTGATATGATCTGATAATTGTTAGTTGATTACTTAGTTCTTAAATAAGTTCTAGCTAGCTTATTTGGCTTTACCTTGCTTAAATTTCATCAGTTAGCTTAATTGTGTTCCTTAGTGTAATATTGTTGGTTCTTTGCTAGTTAATCATTTTAGTTGCTTTACAAGTTCAGATAAGAGTCAAATGATTTCATGAACTTTTGATCAATAAGTCTTTGCAAAACTTTTCATATCAGTCATAAAGTGGTGTTTGGATCAAAGTTGTTCTAGTGATTTAGCTTTTGAAACCTGTTGATTTGAATTCATGCATACTCAGTAGGCCAGTACAAGTAAACTTGCAAAGTTTTGTGGTCAATACTACTGTCAAAAAGGCAAACTGCATAGAAAAAGATTGGGTCAGTTTTAACAAGCAAGAACAAGCAGATTTCAATTTTATGGCCAATCTTTGTTAGTGGATGATATAACCTGATTTTTGGTCCTAGTTATAGCTCAAAATATAAGCTTTCATTTTTTATAAGTGAGACAATACAGTTTCAAGAATTGAGCAAGATATTAGCTTATAAATAAGTTGTTGAGCAAATGCATTTCCCTATGATAAGTAGAATCTGCCTAACCATTTCCCACTAATCCATTTCAAAAACTTAGCCATTTTCTTGCACATTTCTGTTCACAAACATGTTTTAAGACATTTTGGAAGTTTTCAGCTTTTTGGAAAAAGTTGGTCAACAAAAGTCAACGTTAAGCACTTTGTGCTTATTTTGAGATTCTAGCTTATTCACTGGACCATTTTCCAAACTTTTTGACATTCCAGTCTCTTGTTAGCTTGCTTAATCATTTTCAGTAAAAAATCCAATAGTGGATGTCTCATTCAGCTTATAGCTTATTTTGGGCTTATTGAGATAAGCTATTTTGAGGTTTTACTTGTATTCAGCCAGATTCCTTTTACAAGCCTAGCTTAAATTGGATTTAAAGTCTTTTGCAAAAAACCAGAGTTGATTTGGTCAAGAAATAAGCTCACACAAGCATATTAAATTGTGTTAACCCGTTTTTGTTAATATTTCTTGTTTAATTGCGTTTTAGTCCCTAAAGTTTGGGGGATTTTTAATCAGACTTGGAAACTTGATTTTTCTAGGGTTTGCATAGTTAGGTCCTTATAGTTTGGGTTAGTTACATATTTGTTAGTCAGTTTTGCAAAGTTGTTTATTAGTTGTTATAGTTTGTTATTTTTTACACTTTTAGTCCCTTTACTTTCTGAATTTACACTTTTGGTCCTTATACTTTTACATTCTTTACATTTTGAGCATTATTACCATTTGTGCATTGGAAACTTGTACAATTTGTTTTGAGTGTGGTAATTGCAATTTGTTTTTAGAGTAATACGGTTACGTAGTGATACTACTTTTACCATTTTTTACGTGATTTCTTGAATTAGACCTAGATACCAAAACCTTTATTAAAACCAAAAACAACTAAAAACTTGATATTAATTGGACATTCAATTTGTTGTGAGTTGGGAAATACGAACTTGAAAAGATCAAATATTATGTATACTTACTGATTCTTATTTTAGTTTACTTGTTCTTGACTTGTTTTACTAGTTCTTGTCTTGTTTTACATGTTCTTGACTTGTTTCACTATTTCATGTAGTTTCTTAGTGTTTTATGTGTTCATGATTAGTGTATTTCATGTTTTATGTGTTAATATACTTGTTGTTTCATAATGAGTAACTTTCTAAAAATAGCAGGTTTCTATATATAGTAATTTTCCAAAAATAACAGGTTTCCATATATAGTAACTTTTCTAGAAATATCAAGTTTCCATAAATAGTAAGTTTCCACAAAATAGAAACTTTCCATAATTATTAAGTTTCCAAAAATAGAAAGTTTCCATAATTAGTATGTTTCCATAAATAGTATGTTTCCATAAATAGCATGTTTCTATAATTAGTATGTTTCCATAAATAGCATGTTTCCATAATTAGTATGTTTCCATAATTAACATATTTCTATAAATAGTAATAATCTTATTAATAAGCATATGATATAAGCTAAATTTTAATAAGCATGTATTATAAGTCATGATTTATTAAATGTAATAATATAGTAAAGTTTATTAATAATAAATACTTTGGTCTTAACATAATGATTATTAATTAATAATATAATACATGGTTTACAAGTAATTATTAATTAATAATATAACATGATTTATATTAATAAAACTTTACCTTAACTAATAATTGTATAATTAAATTAAAATATAGTATTAATTTAATTAAACCATGGTTAAAATGTAATTAACTAATTAAGCTTAGTTCTTAATTTAATTAATTAAACATAACATGTACTTATACCATGAAATAATTATATTAATAATTATTATAACCTAAGTTAATTTTAATTAATTAGACCATGTTTAATGTCATGATAATTATACCAAATACTTATATCCTAAGTCCCAATTAGTTAAATTACAAATAACATGATTTATTAATACTAATTAACCTTTTAGTTTAATTTAGCAAAATACTAGCCAAACACACCTTTGTGTTTTTTATGTGTACCCGAGCCCTAAACTGAACCCTCACTGAGACCATGGGGTCTCGACTTTGGCTCGAACCACCAGCTACCACCACAGCCGCAAGGCTGTGGTTGCCGCGGCCTGACCAACGTAGCCCCCGACTGCTGCCGGTTCCCCCTACTCGGCTTAAATACCCACCGAGAACCTTATGGCTCTCGGTTCCCACAGTTTTAACCAAACGAGCCCCCGTTAGGGTGTTTGGGTGTTGCGGCTAGCAAAACAAAATAGCCACCGCCCTATTAAGGGTGCGGCTGGTCGAGAACAAACACCACCGAGACCTTTATGGTCTCGGTTCCCGTGACAAACCAAACCAACAATCCTCGATTTCATGTTTAATTTATTCACCTATGTTCTTATTATTAATTTTAATTAACTTCATGAATTAATAATAATAAATGAAAAAGGATTAAGGTTTTAGAGATACCGAATGCGTATAGTTATTAGGATTAAGAACATGAACAATAACCGTAACCAAATCGAAGTTCAACAAAGTCTTTTCCTTTTTCTTTGCTTGTTGGAGCCGGCGGCAAGAAGAGAGAGAGAGAGAGAGAGTAGGGTTCTTTTTTTTTTTTGATAAAAAGGTAAATGTGTTTTCCCTAGAAAGTTTTGATGTATGTGAAATTTGGTTAATAGGCCAGGCTTGGCCCACCTTGTTTCTTCTCTCTTATGCCGTCCAAACACCCCTTCATATATATGTTTTTTTCGTGTTTTAAATAATTATCGTGTGTGTTCGTGTTTAAATCTCGTGTTTTAAATCCTTGGCGTGTTTTAAGTATTATACGTAATACTTACATTAAATGTTCATGATACGTGTTGTGTATTAATTAATTGTAAAGTTTTTAATTTATCTGTGTTTTCATGCATTTAATGCTCTTATGTATTTTATGCGGGTTTTACAGCACTTATGGCCACTCTGTGTGTTCAAAGACTAGTGTGTCTTCTTGTCGTATCTTATCGTCTTGTTGGTTTTTCAAGTTACTATGTAGTACATGTTGTTTATTGTTGTGTGGCTCTCTAGTTCTATCTCATATGTTTGTTGTCGTCTCATATCTATGTTTTTTTGGCTATGCACTTCTTGATCAGTGTGTGATCTTCTGATGTTTGTTTTCTTCGTGAATCTTGTGATTCATTGTCTTGTCTTTTCAGAGTGTGCACTCGGATTGGTTCCTTTGTGATTGATCATTTCTTCTATGTATCTTGTTCTTATCTTGTTATCTAAAATAAAAGGTCTTGAGCCTTGCCTGCTAGGTATTCCGTTGCCTTTATATTATTTTAGGGTTTGATATGTTTATTCTACGCATAACCTTATATTCTCTTTTTCTGTTGGTGTTTGCTTTCTAGTTGGCCTTGTGTTGCTCTTGGTGGCTCTTGCCTTCTTCTTTAAAAAAGAAGATGGCTTTGAACTTTGTTGTTCTTGCTGTTATGTTTGTCACTGCATGGTGGTTTGTTGTTATGGTTCCTTTGTAATACAAGTTTAGTGCTCTTGTTGCTGAGTTACTTTATGTTCCTTCAAACCTACTGGTGCTCAGGGAAGTTCTTTAACGTTCTCATCAGGGAAGTTATTTAATGTTCTCGTTGTGATTCATGTTGTGACTCTCTCATTAATGATATCTTCTTCAATAGTGTCAGCTTTAAACATGCTAAATATTGTCGAACAACTTTAACAAGTTATGTAGTCGGTTTAGTTTGGCATGGTTTGATTCATGGTTGACAGCGTTGTTCATTTTGAGAAACGGTGTTGGAATTATTCAAACTTCCAAGTAACTATTTCCTATTCTACAAGGACCTTTCTTGTACAACTTATAGCTCTTTGTTAGTTTGTTGTTGCTTCTAGCAGGTTTATATCTCGAGGGGATTAAAGAGTATCATGGCTGCCTATAATTGGATGGTGTTACCGTCAGAGAAAAACAACATGATCTCATCCATCTTAATGCTCTCTGTGGCTCTGTGTGTAACTCTTGATCTAATCTTTCTCTTTGACACTCTTTCTTTGGAAAAAAGATCTGTGTTCATTTGAGTTGATGCATTTAGTATCAGTATCATATTATTTATCTCTTATACCAATAGTTGAGATTGTTCTCACTATTACTGTTGGTTCTCTTTTCTTGTTTGTGTGCTTAAGTGATTATGTATGTGAGGAAAATCGGATCAACCTAGTTTGAGACGATTTCACTATTTTTTTTGTATTGTAGATGATCATCCGTTTTAGGGACTAATCATTTATACTTTTGTTTTTCGTTATTAATATCATTATGGGGTAGATGGTTGAGTGATAGCTTCTGGCATTTGAGTTGATTGTTTACTAGTTTAACAGTAAGTATATCATTTTATAACCACAACTGGATTTTAATTTATTTTATAGCACATACTTGCGTGTGTTTTATTAACTTTTTATTATTCTTTTTAAATAATTCAATAAGACAATCCAAAGCAATTTTTATTTATTTATAATTTTATTATTGTTACAATGATTATTGATTAGTTCGGTAGATAATTTGTGTTGATACTCGAATATCCTGGTGCATCAAATAACATACAATATCGGCTTGGAAAAAAAAGGACAAATATACTATAGTCATTTCACATAATGCAAATTGTCAACTTTTTCTTATATTTGTTCCAACCAAACAAGCTGTGACAATTGAAATTCAGAAATTAAACTTCTTCATCTATACTACATTATAAAGGGTGTATCCTTTTGGTTGAAAGTTGAAAATGTTGAATGGTTAAAAAATATGAGTCCCATTAATGTATACTACATTTATAATTCAAACATTTTAATGCATATATAAACTATATTATGTGAACACACTAAAGTCATTTGGAGATGAATTATTGACGTGCAACGAAAATAAATAAACATATGAAGTTATGAACGATGCCATTTTTCAATGTTTTGAGACCCGGTTTTTAAATCGACCTGGTCGAGTCATCGGGTAAACTCGTATTAACCCGGTTTTCTACAGTGTTTACCAACTAATATAATATGTAGGGTTTACGTAACGAGTAACATGTATTATTAGTTAGCTCATAAACTCTGATGTAATGTTTCAATTTCAGCTTTACTAAAAGTTTTTATATGCTTTTTTATACACGTTTATTTAATATTTTATCTAGCATTGAATTGTCATATATTAAAACATTCTATAATTACAATTTGATTTTTTCATGCTTTATTTTAAAAGTACACGAAACACTTACCACAATATCGCATACTGTAAATTATTTGCCACTAGTCAAATTCCGCCGCTATGCGCGGGTACTCGTCTAGTAATTATAAATATCTAGAAACTTGAAGTATCAATCATTTTGAATTCTTGACCCAAGCGCCCCCGCATCTTGCCATACTACAAGTATACCTGCTATTTCCGTCCTTAAATAAATATTCATTTTAATTTTCTTTTCGGTGTTTCTTGTTCAACTTTAACCTTAAATATTTATGTTTATGTTATATAATACTTGATGCAAAATATATGGATGAGTTGGGTTTTAAATGAATTTTTTATTAATATAATTTTAATCAAGTATTATATAACACAAAAATAATATTTAAAGTCAAAGTTGCACAAAAAAACCGTAAAAAGTCAAATGAGACATGTATTTAAGGACAGAGGGAGTAATAAACTAGACATGTACTACTTTTTTCGTCATAAATTATATGGCTAATGATTTACATATTTTTAAATTTAATTAAGACACTTCAAACCAAAGTTATTATGATCTCGATCTTAATCCTATGATATTACGATTTTACAATACTGCAAAGCAAAAACTATCTGGATCCTACGTAGGATCTTTGCATACTTAAGATCTTATAGGATCCCGATCTTGATCATAGGATCTTAGGATCTAATATGATCCGATTTTACTTTTTTCGAGCGACCCAAACTAAAAAACTATGTATAGATTTATAGGTTATATTTTGTATAACCTAAAAAACAACATGTAAATCTTCTTATACATTTCATAATTATAAGTTAGGACTACATTTTTATGATATATTCATATACTTTTGTGCTTATGATGTATATTAATTTGGAAATTTGTAAAATATTGCAAAGATTACAAAGAAAATTACATTATAATAAGATCTTACGATTTCTATCCTACTTTACGATCTTGATGTTGCAAAGACGAAAACGATCTTAGGGTAAGATTTTGATCTTAAAAACCTTGCTTCAAACTATGCATTAAACAGTTATTACCGTTGATTTAACAGATTGTATATTTGATTATACCAATCAAATAGTAAAATGTGCGAATCAGTTTTTTAAAATTATTGTTCACCGAAATAACAACACATGATTTCAAAAAACAGCATCATTACAATTTTCTTTTTTTTTAAATAACAAAAATTAATAAATTAATATAATACACTCAAACTAAATTTTGACAGTTAAGTTAAAATAACTCAAAATAAAATACAGTAGTAAATAATACGATTAGAAATAGCAATATTTTTCAATCAAGTGTCATAGATTCCTTAATTTTAAAAACCGAATATAAAAAAACAATGGATCCCCACATTTTAAGCCGATTTAAATCTTTAGCAGTTTTTGTTGGAAAGTTTAATGATATCTAACCATTAGCTTTAAAGAGGTGAGATCCTTATAGAATATACATAAAAAAGAACGAAGGAAGCAATCTCAACTATCCATTCAAGTTCCATCTAATGATCTATATTAATGTTTTTAAATTTAATTTAAAAATCCATTTTCATCTTATTTCTTAAAAATTAAATATCTCTCAAACCGTTAATCGTTACGAAAAACTAATTATACCATCGCGACGAGAATTAAGTTATCTTTCTATAGATAGGCACTTCTATACACTTTCGGCAAAATTTTTTTTTTAAATTTACGCATAAAAAATTACATGTGATTCTCGAAAAATTACATGTAATTTTCGAAAATTACGTGTAATTTTTTTGGCGAGAATTTTTAACACTGTAAATCGTTAACTTTTGTGTGAATTACATGTAATTTTTGTAATAAAATAGTTTATTAGTGTTAAATGCAAATCACATGTAATTATGTGTGAATTACATGTGATTTTTGTAATAAAGTGGTTAGTTAGTGTTGAATGAAAATTACATGTAATTTTGTGTGAATTACATGTAATTTTGCTCAAATCACATGTGATTTTATAAATAATTACATGTAATTTTGCTCAAATTACATGTGATTTTGTACAAAATTACATGTAATTTTGCTTTAAATCACATGTGATTTTATAAATAATTACATGTAATTTTGCTCAAATTACATGTGATTTTATACAAATTTACATCTAAACGCACGTTACAAGTCTGAAGAAAAGTTCGAAACAACCCATTAACTTCATCTTTCAAAGCGTGAGCCCATCAGAAAAACTCTTCACCTTCATATCCATCTCCTCCACAACCCGACCTTCCACCTCATCAATCAGTTCACGCACAATCACTGTTTGTTTCGTTAAGTCATCAACATCCAAACCTTATGACCATTCACTTTCATCTCGTCAACTATCACCTTCTGCATCTAGTTAACCGAGTCAAAAAAATCATTACCTGTGGTAGATTGTCATGGACCAGGACAATGTTGACTCATCAACCTCCAAAAATCATTCACTTTTATCTCGTTAAATGTCACCTCTACAATTACAAATTAAGTAACTTAACACCGAGACAAAAAGGAAACCACTCCGCCCTCACACCCCACCGAAGCCAAACAACCTTAAGTCGGAAATCTAACAACCTTTCATAATTAAATACCAACAATCGCAAATCCATCTTCGAAAATCATAATTAAATACCAACAATCGCAAATCCATCTTCGAAAATCACACAATCAATCCTCGTAAACAATGATTAAGTCTATTATTCATTGCAGGTTCAAATCGATGTTTTCTCTCAATGTAATTTTGCTATATAAAAGGACCAATTAAATACCAATTAATATCAAAAACAAATAATCAATAAAAAGATTATTATGATCTACAATAGTATTTGGAGATGTAAAAGCCACTAACATGTCAAAAGCCCCAAAATTATATTAATAATTTAGTATTACTCACATTTCTGAATCTCAAAGACGGGGAAAAGAGAAGTTGTATCCCAACTTTATAATTCAATCTACAAATATCCCAACTCAAAAGAAACCATTTTAAGTTTACCAAGCAAGCCCCATTAGATTTAAAAATGATTTTAAAAAGTTAATATTACATACTACGTTTACCAAAACCAAAAGGATTTTTCTTATAAGCTGCATATTGAGTTTTCTTATGCAATCTAACAATCGACGTAACTATTTATCTTATAACTCCGGTAAATGATGTGAAGTTTCGGCGGTGTTTTTTAATTTTCCGGCAATGGTGGTTACTTTCCGGTGCTGTTTTGTAGATAGTGAGATTGTGTGTTTTTCTGGAGAGAG
Source organism: Glebionis coronaria (assembly GCA_025667525.1). NCBI lineage: Eukaryota > Viridiplantae > Streptophyta > Magnoliopsida > Asterales > Asteraceae > Glebionis > Glebionis coronaria. The sequence continues at coordinate 634,347,927 of CM046878.1, forward strand.
AAAACATGATAAGAAATGAAGGGCAGCGGTATTTTGAAGGGTTAATATATGATTGGAAGTTGAGTTATCTACCATTGGATTGAAATACAATCAATGGCTAGGATGTATTCTTTTATACTTTTTTGGTACATATTCCTTGTAGAACTTTTCTCTTCTGTTTAATAGTTTTATAATTTAAATAAAATTATGAAAATCAAAAATCAGAATTAAAATCAAAAAGTGAAAAATCATGGGGTTAAAAAAGTAAAACAAAAAACCGACATTAGGATGCTGTTTGTTTATTAAGAGGTTCTGAATTCGAATCTGATTTGTACATCTGAATCTGAATATTCGGTAGAAAATTCCGAATCTGATTCTCATCTGAATATGAATAAGTGGTTGAGAAATCTGAATCTGAATTAACTATAGTTTTTATAATTTAAATATAATACGAGTGCATTCACACAAGAAATAAACTTTATTAGATATAAGATAACAAAATTTATAATACAATCGATTTAAAGCTAAAAGTATTTTAAACAAAACATGCATTCTTGTGTTTATTTGGCTAAAATAAATGTGTCGGATTTCAAATCTAACTTTAAAACGATACATTGAATCGATTACATTAGAGTTAAGATACATGAGTTCGAAACTAAACCCTCCAATTTGAACATTATATGAACCGTCACAAATAATTTTGTAAACTCTTTATCTAGCAAAACACATGCAACGATCCTAAAAGACAAATATGAAACAAGAAAAGAATAAAAAATAACACCAAAATAGAAAAATATAACAATATAAAAAAAACAAAGAAAGTAACAAAAATTAAGAATATAAAAAATAACATTAAGAGGTGTTAACACAAACTCTCTACATTTAGTTCAATCAAACTTTTATATCTATTGCTGTCTCATAATGATTAAAAAAACAAACGCTTTTAACATTGAGTGACTCTTACTGTCTCTAAATGAAATGAAAAAAAAACAAACAGTTCTAATGACTCAAATGTCTCACTGACTACATCTGAATATCTCCGATTAAAATGCTATTAAGTAGGGATGAGCACGGTAACGGTCCCGTCCCGAATTAGTGGTACCGAATATTTCTCGAACATAAATTAACTAACGGGATTCGGATATCGGTACCTGTACGGGTATCGGTATCGGTACCCAAAAATCGGGTTTTTTCCCTTTTTTTTGGAATTTCCCGATTTGATGCCGGTTCCGTCCCGAATTAATGGCCCCGAATCCTTTTTCAACTTATTTTATAGTTCCAGTACCGTACCGTCAGGATTCGAATGCCTAAAATCGGTACAGTTCTAATACGATTTCGGTTCAGTTTCGACATTCGGGTAGAAATGATCATCCCTCTATTCATGAGAAAACAAACAGCACCTAACAATAACTTTCAACAACCTTTCTCATTCTTCTTCCCTCTTTCCATCTCATTTCAAATCCAAATCCAAATCTAAATCCAATTTCAAATCCCATCAAATTTAACCAATTTTCATTTTCACCTCATTTTCAACAGTTTTCCAACGGTAGTAACTAACATAACCCATCAAAATTGGACCATTTTTAACCAAATTTAACCAAATCTAAAACCTGGGTTTTGTTTGGTTTTCAATTTTATTTGTTTCTGAAAAATACCCATGTGAGAATCGTTAAAAATTTGGTGTTAAATAACGGATAAATGCTTATGCACACCATCTGTTTGATAAAATGCCTGACAGAAACTTTGGTTCTTCGATGGCGTTGTTTTCGCGGAGATTGCTGTTTTGTTTGTTGTGTATAGCGATTACCGTTTTTATGGTATCCTGGTCGTTGTTGTTAAGGTCTCATGGTCGGTTTCGGTTTGTGGATCATAGTTTTTTGCCGCATTCCAAGTACATTGCGAATGGGCTAAGGAATGGTGCGGTTTCGGTTGGTAGCGAGGGGGAGGGGAGGCTTAAGGTGTTTATGTATGATTTGCCGTCTGAGTTTCATTTTGAGCTTTTGGATTGGAAGCCTGAAGGTGAGGGTAAGTCTGTGTGGCCGGATATACGGGGGAAGGTACCTGAATATCCCGGTGGATTGAATGTGCAGCATAGTGTTGCGTATTGGCTTACTTTAGATCTTTTAGCGTCAGATTTTGGTAACGTTGGTGGTCGGACGGCCGTTAGAGTTCGTAACTCTAGTGAAGCTGATGTGGTATTTGTACCGTTTTTTTCTTCCTTATGTTTTAATCGTTATTCAAGATTAAACCCGCACCAAAAAACTAACACAAACAAGGAACTGCAACATAAGATAGTTAAGTACTTAACGAGTCAACCCGAATGGAAAAGATCGGGTGGTATAGATCATGTAATTGTGGCTCATCATCCGAATAGTTTACTTGATGCGCGAATGCAGCTGTGGCCCGCTATGTTCATTCTTTCTGATTTTGGAAGGTACCCGCCAACTATAGCCAATATTGATAAAGACGTGATTGCACCGTATAAACATATCATCAAAAGCTATACCGTTGATCCAACCAGTTATGATTCACGGCCGATTTTACTGTTTTTTCAAGGCGCTATATATAGAAAAGACGGTGGCTTTGCTCGTCAAGAGATATTTTACCTTTTGAAAGACGAAAAAGATGTTCATTTCTCGTTTGGTAGTGTTCAGAAACAAGGTGTTCCATCGGCTACTAAAGGAATGCAATCATCAAAGTTTTGTCTGAATATAGCTGGTGATACACCGTCATCAAATCGGTTATTTGACGCTATTGTTAGTCATTGTGTTCCTGTGATTATTAGTGACGAAATTGAACTACCCTTTGAAGATGTTCTTGATTACTCAGAGTTCTGTGTTTTTGTTAAAACATCGGATGCTTTAAAAAAGGATTTTCTTATAAATTTCATTAGAAGTATTGGGAAAGACGAGTGGACTCGAAAGTGGGAAAAGCTTAAAGAAGTTGAGCATTTTTTTGAGTATCGGTACCCTTCGCAAAAGAGTGATGCCGTGGATATGATATGGCGTGCTGTGTCGAAAAAGGTTCCTGTTATAAAGAGGAGATTGCACGTTGCTAAACGTTTTTCTCGATTTGGAAAACCAAAGAGTAAGTCGGTTTTTCCATTGCCTAGAAAATTTACATCTTAATAGAAGAATAGATTGATGTTAGAAGATAGAAAGTAAAAGGATTTATTATAATCTGAGAATATAGGATCTGTTTAGATGAATTTGTGTTCATTAATTCATGTATCATTCGTAGTTCTGTAATATGATATTACCTTAGCTCAGGAAGCCTTAGAAGTGATGTTATATAGAGTTACAAATTTCTTTGTTCTTCAGGCAACGTATCTCTTTATCTTCTCATCCCGTTGTTTTTATCATTTGGCCCTTATATGGATTTCTAAACTTCTGTATTTATTTGTAGTGACTTGAAAATGAATGGTTTACTAAAAATGAATGATAGTTTCTCTTTTCGATCACCCAGCACCACATCTCCACACGAAAAACCCATGTCCACAAAATTTCACCGTTGATGCTTGTGTGTTCAAGTAGTACAAATTGAATAAGAGTCCATATATCTGCTTTATTGATGTGTCAACTTTAGTAATATTTTATGTGTAACGAGTCACATGGATTTAAAGAAGTTAACCAATGTAGAGATTTGATGGGTCGAATGTGTTAAATAAACCCAGACTTATTTTTTAAGCAATTGTTAGCACAAGTTCAGGCTGAAACAGTATTTTTACTATACATGTGAAGCGAGTTGGTTTGACTGAAACTCGCAACCTGTGTTAAGAGATACTATTGACACACAGGTTTCTTGTGTACTTACTTAACCCGGTGTTAAGTGTTCTCCTTCAAGCATCAGATCTAAAAGAAAACTTTCCCAAGTTGTTGGTGGAAATGTTGACTTGAAGGAAAAAATAGCTTAAGCTGTGAATTTTACCATGGGTAAGAAACTTGACATCTTGATAGAAAAACAATAAATACATTATACAAATGTGTATATGTGATATCAAACTGAAACCACATTAACAGCAATTGGACTTCTAACCCTGTGAACACCATTCTTCCATGTCAATGATCCGTACACGAAGCTACCATTGCTGCTCTTGTAAGGTACAAAGTCAATTCTGTAAGTCATTTTCTCGCCCTGATTTGAAAACCTCATAACGTCAGGGTAAACCGAGGTCTTTATGCCTTCGATTATTTGTATGTTTGAATAATAAGTAGTTGGACCTTGACCAACATAGGTAACTGTCCTGTAAACTGACAGATTTCCAGCCATATTAGCGACACCAATTGACGGGTAGTTGAAATTATAGGAGGGCGTGGGAGTATTCTTGCAGGAAACTGGTGCTACTGTCAAGTTCTTGAGCTGTGCAGGGCTTGCGCCATAACTGCAAAGGAAGTTGATTAGATCATTGGTGTCGTAATCGTATATGAGTCCCGGGTTAATTGCTGCAGATGGATTTATGTGTCCTGATCCATAATCGAAAGGATTTGCATTTGTGGAATCGTCGTTCTTAATGAGTTGATTCATGTTGTCGGTTATGGTAGCTGTTAGAAAAATTGAATTGTCATTGTTGTTAGTTGGGTGGATTAAGAAACAATTAGGAAAGATGGTTTTTGGAACAAATGTGACAAAATGACAGTTCGCAAAGAGTCAGATTTAGCGTCAGAGTTGCGAGGGCATCACTTCGTGACAAAATCTTGTCACCAAATTAAATTTCGGGACAAGCTTGTTGGTCGTTATAGCTGAGTCGTATTAACTTAGTGAAGTATTATTTACCTGTAGTCATTATCGCAGATTTTATCGCGGCAGGGCTCCAATATGGATGAACTGATTTTAATAGTGCTGCAACTGCAGATACATGTGGACAAGACATAGAGGTGCCCGATATAATGTTATAGTTAAGACTGTTGCCAGCGGTTTTTTCAGTCGCTAGGGGTGACCAGGCTGCCAAAATGTTGACTCCTGGTGCAGTTATATCGGGCTGCATTAGAATTTACAACCATCACCTATTAAGATTCGAGTTTCATTGGTTAAAAATTTAATAAAGGTGAAAATTGTTACAAACCTTTATTATATCAGGGGTTATAGTGTTCGGACCCTTCGAGGAGAAGATAGCCATTGATGGTGCTGGTTTTGTACCGACATCGGTTACTGTTAGGTAGATCCTAGCTGTCGAATTCCTAGGATTATAATCAAGCAAAGATGATGGTAGATCAGAAACATATATTATTGTTCATTTCTATGGTAAATAGATTATTTTGGAACTTACTTTTCGGTGTTCATGTACATCTGAAGCTCTTGAGCTTCAGCTTGCCCAATTAAAACACTTGGAATTACAGATTGAAACAAAACATATTTTGCAAGAGGGTCAATAATGATCATCCCAGCACCACCACCTTCTTTTACTGAGACCGCTTTCTCTTTTCTGTCATCGGTCAACTTCTCGAGCATGCATACCACGATTTTTCCACTAATCAAGTTTGAATCCAACGTATTTCTCTTGCAAAAGCTAGATAAGAGGAGTTAAAAGAACAAATAGTTGTTTAGATTGCGGTAAATAAGCACGCTGCCAAATTTGGTTTGGACATTTTGGCTGTTGTATGATCTCGTGACAATTTTGGTTGAAAAAACATCTTGAATTTTCTCTTAAAGTCTTTTGGGGTTCAGTTTTTTGTTTCTTTAGTGTGATCATAGTCGCTATAAATGTAAAACTTTTATGAGAAGTTTATATACTTGAGATTATAACTTTGTTAAGAATAATACCTTGCATTTTTTGATGGGATTCTTGAAGCTGCAGCAACACTCCCGGATATCAAACTGTATTGTTTCCCCTTATCCTGTTTTGTGTTTACACCGAAACCCTTCAACTGTTTCAGATTTCCAAGAACTACATATGATGGAAACTCACGATTTGTCGTACTAGCACCAACAGTAAGGATCCATGGAGCTATATTGGTTACTGTACCTGGTTCAAAACTGTTCCCAGCTGATGCACTAACAACAATACCTTTTTCAAATGCATGATATGATCCTATTGAAATTGCTTCTTCAAAGTAAATTGGTTGAAGAGGAACTGAGCCGAGAGAGATAGATATAACATCGACACCATCATGAATTGCGTCATCAATTGCTTCAAGAATGTCGGCATCTGAACAGTCCTCGAACCAGCAGGCTTTATAGATGGCAAGTCTAGCACTTGGTACGCCTCCTGTTGCTGTTCCTGAGCCAAGTCCATATAAACTAATGTTGGAAACTTGTGATCCAGCGATTGTCGACGACGTGTGCGTCCCATGGCCGTCACTGTCTCGTGGTGATCGGAAGAATGTAAGGTTAGTGTTCTCGAGAGGTCCATTTATTGCTTCAAATCCTTTCGAGTAGTATCTAGCTCCTATGATCTTCCTGTAATAAGAAGTTCGAAATAAGTGATATTGAGAAGTAAGACTTTTGAAGTTTGACGACATAAACCGTGATAGGCAGCCTGGGGTTGTTAATTATCTTAGTCATCTCTTACTTCCGGTTCTATATTCACACGAGAAAAGAAAAAGGCTTAACCAATATTAGAGTATGTGATTTCAGCCATTTGCAACAACATAAATGACATTTGCTGGCATAATAGATGATTTTTTTTTCCTATTGTGTGAATGAAATGTTGCTAACCTGTTGCAGTTGGATCGTGTGAAATTTTGTCCCTGTACACATTCTCCCTTGAACTTTATTGGTACAGGCCCTAGTCCATAGTCATTAAAGCTTTCCGACTCAGGCCAAACGCCTAAATTGAGTATTGTATTCCATTAGAAATGAAGTTAAGTAATTGAGTGATCCCTTTGAGTGAGGATCTAGTATTATAAAGTGTACTACCTGTGTCAATGACCCCAATAATAACATCTGATTTAATATCAGCACGAAGCTTGTTGTATTGTGGTATAGAGTCAACTCCTAAAAATCTCCATGAATTAGTGGTATGCAGTCGGTTCATCTTGCTCTCAAAGACCGAAACAACACCTTCAGTTTCTGTGACAAATGCAAATTGTAAACTGTTTAGGAAATGCCCCAGTCTGAGGCTAACAGTTCTATTATGTTTAGGATATTTCTCAAAAATATGTTTTACCAACTAAAAATATCTAGAGAACTCACTAATTCCAAAATTAACAACGATAAAAGGTTGCGGCAGATAAGCCATCACTAATTAGCCCTGACCATCAAGGCCGCCTGATGGTCAAGTGTCAATTGTCAATTGTCACATGTCTTTAAATTGACACAAGAAGCTATCTAGTTCTAGATCATTCTTTTTTATAGTAAGCTAGCGACCTGAAAGTTGTGTTGCTTGATCGGGTGTAAGCATGGCGGAAAAGCCTCTAAAGCTTTTTGTATAATGGTGGATCGATGCTTCTTCTGCTCCATTATAACTACAAAACCAAAGAAGCGTTTTGCACAAAACTGATTCTCAACTCACGAGTTGCATGAAAATATAAAGACAGACAATACACAAGAAACAAATGAAATTGGACTATTTGTGCTTGCCTCTCAAGTACTGATGCAAGCATCTTGTGGTTTGCCAAGATGACAGACTCTGAGCTTGGGTGCGAGTGTTGTCCCATGTACACTATGTAATGCTGTACATAAGAGAAAACGCAACGTTAAGTTAATCACTTGCCTAACATTTTTCCATGGAATGATAGCTCATGAAGATTTCCCTAGAAAACGTTACCTTTCGGTTGGGATCTCCATGGCCGAGTACAAGCGTAACGAGCAAAATAAGACCGAAAACTCTTATAGATTCCATACTCGAGAAGCTAAAAACTTGCTTAGCAACTTTGCAAATGAGATCAATATATATACACTTTGCAGGTGAAGTCATGAGAATATTAGACCTTAATAGAAAAAAGTTTATTCATTCATTTTTATAAAAATATGTTAGTTGAATTAGGAAAAGCATCAATGAGCCGGCGGTTAATTTCGGTAACATAGCCGGCATTGTTTTTGTTCCAACATTTATAAGATTTATAAATAATAGTTCCATTACTATTTACCAAGGTTTTCAAGATATGATCGTTTTTGTCTTTGCAAGATCAAAATCGTAAATAGGATCGGGATCCTAAACACAAAATTATACGAATATTTATTAAAAATGTAGTCATAAATTATGATGATGAAATGTATAAGAAGATTAACACGTTTTTTTATATTATACAAAATAGAACCTGTAAATTTGTAGTTTTTTAGTTTGTCCTTCGAGAAAAAGTAAAATCAGATCATAATAGATCTAAAATCCTATAATCAAGATCGGGATCCTATAAGATCTTAAACATGCAAAGATCCAATAATAGATTTTTTGCCTTGCAGTATCATAAAATCGTAAGATTGATTTTAAGAACCATGCTATTTACTACTACTCTACTAGTACTATTATTATGGATTAACCTGACCATTGAAATGAATTGCCCCAATATAAAATGAAGTGGCGCCAAAAAGATACAAATTAAAAAAGACAAGCCTTTGATTGCGAAACGTGGGCCAGCTGGCCCAACAATAAAAGGTTCCGGTGATTTAAGTCCAAGTCTTAAAATTGTTCGGTTTTTCTTTATTTGGGTTTAGTTTTTAGGACGGTGGAGTTAAGAGTTCATGAAATCCGATGGATGTTTGCCGTTTATTTTAGTTTTTTAAATGAGTCAAGTCTCAGAAATTTTGTGTCATGAAAATGCATATTATTTCCGGTTAATATGTCAAAAGAAATAGGGTACATAAAAAGTACTCATCTTATTTCAAAATTCAATTAAAGGTACTCAATTTTTTTTTTAATTTAAGGTACCGAACTTTTTTCTTATGCGGATTCTCATAAACTACATTACTCATAAACTACATTATAATTACGTGTCTAAACAACTTGTGATGATTGCTTTGTCTAAGTTTAAGAACCGCTGTTTTAAGTATGTTGAGGTTATTAGATTATGGATTGAATCATGACCAAATATGATTGGAGACAGAGTTTTTTTTAACCATAACTTTATTAGAAACACATTCGATTATTCGATTGATCGAATGCATTGAAGATCCATTTAGAGATAGTTAAGAGTTGTAGGAGACTTAATTGTATGAAGAGCAAACTCAGTATGAATGACAGTTTCTCTTTTCGATCACCCAACACCTCATCTCCACAGGAAAAATCTAGTTCCACAAATTTACACCATTGATGCTTGTGTTTTCAAGTTGGTTGGACAAATTGTTCCACCCGAAGCCAATTCAATTCCAATAGCCTTTTGTAATTCACCATGGTTGGTATATTCAGAAGGGGTGTTTGGGATTGTTTGTGCAGTGTAGAAGTATGCACGTCTGCTATTTGCAGAATACAAAATAACAACACGAATGAAATTGATAAAGACTTTTATTGATTGATTATGTACTGTTACAATCGATACATATATATACAGTTTGAAACGGTGTGATTTTGTGAAGGGGTGTGATGGTTTAACAAACCATACGCCATGCCTGTTAACTTCAAAACCGTAATATCTAACTGTCTAAAACTAATAGGTTTGAGACTGGGCGTAAAGGCCAACAGACTAATAACTCTGGACCTTTGCTAAACCTATTTACACTAATAATTATATACACTTATGACTTTGGCCAAAACACATTACTTGTCCAGCACAAATCGTTTAAGAGTTCATATATCCGCTATCGAACAGTATTGTACATGATAAAACATGAGCTAGGGTCAACATGATAGAACAAGTTGGTTGGACTTGAACTCACAACCTGTGTGTGAAGAAAGCTTTCTCATCAACTTCGGAAATGTTGACTCAAAGGAAAATAACTTTAGTTGTGAATTTTACCATGGCTAAGAAACTTGACATCTTGATAGAAGAACAATTAATCCATTATACAAATGTGTATATATGATATCAAACTGAAACCACATTAACAGCAATTGGACTTCTAACCCTGTGAACACCATTCTTCCATGTCAGTGATCCGAACACGAAACTACCATTGCTGCTCTTATAAGGTACAAAGTTGATTCTGTAAGTCATTTTCTCGCCCGGTTTTGAAAAAGTCATAACATTAGGGTAAACCGAGGTCTTTACTCCTTCCATTATTTGTAGGTTTGAGTAATAAGTAGTTGGGCCTTCGCCAATGTAGGTAACTGTCCTGTAAACTGACAAATTTCCAGCCATATTAGCGACACCGATTGACGGGTAGTTGAAGTTATAGGAGGGCGTGGTAGTATTCTTGCAGTAAACTGGTACTACTGTCAAGTTCTTGAGCTGTGCAGGACTTGCGCCATAACTGCATAGGAAGTTGATGAGATCATTGGTGTCGTAATCGTATAGGAGTCCTGGGTTAATTGCTGCAGATGGATTTATGTGTCCTGATCCGTAATCGAAAGGATTTGCATTTGTGGAATCGTCGTTCTTAATGAGTTGATTCATGTTGTCGGTTATGGTAGCTGAAAGATAAAATTTTCATTGCTGTTAGTAGATGGTGGATTAAGAAGTAATTAGGAAATATGTTTTTTACAACAGATGCGCAAAATGACAGTTTGCAAAAAGTCTGATTTAGCGGCTGAGTTGCAAGAACATCAGATCGTGACATAATCTTGTCATCAAATCAATTTCGGGACAAGCTTGTTGGTTGCTATAACTGAGTCGTATGAACTTAGTGAAGTATGAATTACCTGAAGTCATTATTGCAGATTTTATCGCGGCAGGACTCCAATATGGATGAACTGATTTTAACAGTGCTGCCACTGCAGATACATGTGGACAAGACATAGAGGTGCCCGATATAATGTTATAGTTAAGACTGTTTCCAGCGGTATTTTTAGTCGCTAGGGGTGACCATGCTGCCAAAATGTTGACTCCTGGTGCTGTTATATCTGGCTGCATTAGAATTTACAACCATCACCTATTAGAATTCGAGTCTCATTTGCTAAAAAACTAATAAAGGTGAAAAACGTTACATACCTTTATTATATCTGGCGTTATAATGTTGGGTCCCTTCGAGGAGAAAATAGCCATTGATGGTGCTGGTTTAGTCCCCAGTCCCCACAACTGTTACAGTTAGGTAGATCCTAGCTGTCGAATTCCTAGGATTATGATAAAGAAAATGTGTAATGTTAGATCAGCAGCATATATTGTTGTTCGTTTCTACCGTGAATAATTATTTAGGAACTCACTTTTCGGAATTCATGTACGTCTGAAGCTCTCGAGCTTCAGCTTGCCCAAGTAATACACTTGGAATTACAGATTGAAATAAAACATATTTTGCAATAGGGTCAATAATGATCATCCCAGCACCACCACCTTCTTTTACTGAAATTGCTTTCTCTTTTCTGTCGTCGGTCAACTGCTCGAGCATGCACACCACGATTTTTCCACTGATCAAGTTTGAATCCAACGTATTTCTCTTGCAAAAGCTAGATAAGGGAGTTTAAAGAACAAATAGGTGTTTAGATTGCGGTAAATAAACGCGCTGCCTAATATGGTTTGGATATTTTGGCTGTTGTATGATCTCGTGACAATTTTGGTTGCAAAAACATCTTAAAATTTCTCTTGTGGTCTTTTGGGGTTCAGTTTTTTTTTGCTTTAATGTGATTATAGTCGCTATAACTGTAAATACTTTTGTGGTAAGTTTATATAGTTGCGATTATAACTTGTTAACAATAATACCTTGCATTTCTTGATGGGATTCCTGAAGCTGCAGCAATACTCCCGGATATCAAACTGTATTGTTTCCCGTTATCCTGTTTTGTGTTTACACCAAAACCCTTCAGTTGTTTCATATTTCCAAGAACCACATATGAAGGAAACTCACGGTTTATCGTACTAGCAGCGACAGTAAGGATCCATGGAGCCACATTGCTTGCTGTACTTGGTGCAAAACTGTTCCCAACTGATGCACTTACAACAATACCTTTTTGAAATGCATGAAATGATCCTATCGAAATTGCTTCTTCAAAGTATATTGGTTGAGGAGGAATTGGGCCCAGAGATAGAGATATAACGTCGACACCATCATGAATCGCGTCATCAATTGCTGCAAGAATGTCAGCATCTTCACAGTCCTCGAACCAGCATGCTTTGTAGATGGCAAGTCTAGCACTTGGTACACCTCCTGTTGCAGTTCCTGAGCCAAGTCCATATAAACTAATGTTGGAAACTTGTGATCCAGCGATTGTCGATGACGTGTGCGTCCCATGGCCATCACTGTCTCGTGGTGATCGAAAGAATGTAAGGTTGGTGTTCTCAAGAGGTCCATTTCTTGCTTCAAATCCTTTCGAGTAGTATCTAGCTCCTATGATCTTCCTGGAATAAGAAGTTCCAAATAAGTAATATTGAGATAGAACACTTTTAAAGTTTGATGACATAAACAGTGATATGCAGTCTGGGGTCGCTAATAATCTGAGAAATCTCTTATTTTCGATTCAATATTCACATGAGAAAAAAGAAGAAGCCTTTTGCAATCTTAGAGTTTGTGATTTCAGCAACACGAAAACAGCCATTTGCATCACCATTAATTATATTTGTTGGCATATTGGATGGTTTTTTTTTTGTTTGTAGCTAACTGTATGTGATATGGTACTAACCTGTTGCAGTTGGATCGGGTGAAATTTTGTCCTGGTACACATTCTCCCTTGAACTTTGTAGGAACAGGCCCTAATCCATAGTCATTGAAGCTTTCCGACTCAGGCCAAACGCCTAAATTGAGTATTGTATTCCATTAGAAATGAAGTTAAGTAATTGTGTGATCCTTTAATCATGGAACTATTTGTGAATCCTACTACCTGTGTCGATGACACCAATAATTACATCTGATTTTATATCGGTATGAAGCTTGTTGTATTGCGGTATAGAATCTACTCCTAAAAATCTCCATGAATTAGTTGTATGCAGTCGGTTTATCTTGCTCTCAAAGACCGAAACAACACCTTCAGTTTCTGTGACAATGCAAATTGTAAACTTGTTAGTCATTGTTTTCTGTTACAACATGTTCAGTTCTGTTATGTTAGTGTATAGTAGGAAAACATGTCACATTGTCTAGGATATTTCTAAAGAATTTTATTTTCGTCATTAAATTTTCTTAACAATATAATGCATGTTCGAATTTATGTGCAAATTAAAACAATCAACAAGCAGTATTTGGCTTGCGATGACACCATTGTTAATTGTCACAGGCCAGTAAATCGACACAAGATGATCGATAGCTAGTTCTTAATTGTTATTTTTTGTAGTAAGCTAGTGACCTGAAAGTTGTGTTGCTTGATCGGGTGTAAGCATGGCGGAAAAGCCTCTAAAGCTTTTAGTATAATGGTGGATCGATGCTTCTTCTGCTCCATGATTACTGCAAAATTTCAAAGAAGCGCTTAATTTGTCACAAAACTCATTCTCAACTCACGGGTTGCGTGGAAATATAATGACCACGTGATACACAAGAAACAAATGAAAATGTTTTATATGTGCTTGCCTTTCAAGTACTGATGCAAGCATCTTGTGGTTAGCCAACATGACAGATTCTGAGCTCGGGTGCGAGTGTTGTCCCATGTACACTATGTAATGCTATACACAAGAAAAACGCAACATTAGGTTATCACTTGACTAACATTTTTTCATGGAATGATAGCTCACAAAGATGTTAAATGTCCCTCAAACTTGCTCTATCTAAACGAACCGTATACTATATGACTTTAGGAGAAAACGTTACCTTTCGGTTGGGATCTCCATGGCCAAGTACAAGTGTAACGAGCAAAATAAGACCGAAAACTCTTATAGATTCCATACTCGAGAAGCTTTCATGCACCAGAAGCTAAAAACTTGCTTAGCAACTTTGCAAATGAGATCATATATATACACTTTCTAGGTGAATTCATGAGAATATTCGACTTTTATAGAAATTTAATTTATTCATTAGTTTTTATTTAAAAATGTTTGTTGAGTTCGTAAAAGCATCAATGAGCCGGCGGTTAATGTAGGTAACATGGCCGGCATTTGTTTTAGTTTCAAGGACAATTTTCATTACTATTGTTTTATTATTGATTAAAGGAACCATTAAAATTAATGTTTTAAAACCCGGGTTGATCCGTTGGTTGAATCGGTTGAACCGTGAACCGGTCAAGTGATAACAAAACACGGTTAAACCGCAGTTAAACCGTGACCCGGTAGCTCGTTCGGATCAATTAAAAAACCGGTTTTAAAACATTGATTACGAAAGTTTTTGAGTGTAATAAATATATAATAAAACGTAGTGGCGCCAAAAAGAAAATACAAATTACTGAGCCTTTGATTGCAAAATGTGGGCCAGTTAGAATGTTTCAAACTTTTCATGATTCAAGTCCAATTGTCCAAAGGCAGGGTGTTCATAATCGGACCGAATCGAACTAACAAATCGAACAAAATTGGTTAAAACATAGCCAAACTGAAGTAGATATCCGATTTTAAGCCTGGATTATTTTTGCCAAAATATCAATCGAACTGAGGACCGAATTCACACGAATATGTATTCTTTTATATATATCTATACTTAACCTTAAAACCCGCCCGTTAGACGGCTATCTCTACATTACAATTTTAAGATAGATAATCGAGACTTGTAATGTAATGTGTAAATGATAATACATATATTTGTTTGTATTTTAATCATCTTCATGTTCTTTACGAAGAAAGTTATTGTCTTGTGATCTATAGCGAATTTAAAACGAATGTTGTTTTGTTTGCATGTTTATAATCTTCATCTCTTGAATGTATAAAATGCGTATGGTAAACAAAAAGTTAATAATAATTTAAATGTGATAAGCTTTAAGATTATTCTTGAAGATCACTCATATTAGAGGATTTTGAACAATGCTTTAATTTTTATTTCATATTTGAAGATGGCTGGAGAAGGTTTGTGATGATCCATTTTTCAAATATACAAAAATGATGGTTGAAGATAGGCCAACTGAGAGGCATGCTGATATGATTTGATATCTTAACGCGAAACAATTTTGTCCGCAATGTACACAGGCAACATAAGCAATCAATTTAACCAATATCAAGTCACTACGCAATCTGGACTCTAGAGCAAATAATATAGACATGTAACATACAATATTATTTGATAAACTTGGAAAATAAAAAGGAAAACAACATTAGAGGATCTGTAATTTTATTGCAAACTTGGATACACACAGGTAGAGAAGAAGAGAGGATACAGAAAACCCGAATAACACCAACTAATTTTACAAATGACCCGACAATGAAGAAAATCTCCTTTAAAAAACAAAATATAACGGTTCAACCAACACATAATCAAACCAAACATCATCATCCCTTCAATATCACCAACCAGAGTCCTATCTACCACAATTTATTATTCAATCTATCATAAATTGGGTTATGGATTCCCGGGCAGGAACATAACTTCTTTTTCTTTAACCAACTGGCTTACCTCAGTTTGTCACCAAGGTTTTACTAAGTGGCTTCCTTAGGGGAGGTTTCCTGGAGGTCTTGGGTTCAAGACCGCCAAGTGCCCTCTCAGGCGAAGCGGATAAGGAGTTTAACATAACTAGGCGAGGTTCGAAGAAGACATTCTGCCGCTTGGATGTTATTGCACGACTCGACCCACTAACCACTAACATTTTTCGTTCCAAAAAATAAATAAATTTGGTTATGGAGGTCGCGAGCTTGCAGCACCTGCACCACTACTACTACTCTCTACTACCAACACCTCCCACTCTTAAGGCTAAAGAAAGAACTTCAAGCAACATATCCCAGCCTAACTGGACCGCCTTGCATGCATAATATTGGCATAATCTCTCTCATCAACTGTTGTTTGTATTTCTGGTGACATTTCACCTATACCAAGTTCTTTAATATTCAACACTTCATTGTCACTCATATGTCCTTCGCGATGATCTAAACTAGCCCCACTATCACCCAAAACCGCCTTCCTTCCCATTTTAATATCTATTACAGCCTTCCCCTTACTAGCTTAGTAAATACGTTGGTTAGTTGCAAACCTTTTACATATATACTTCTTTATATCTTTCACCAATTTTGCACCAACTTGTCTTGCAAAAGTCATTCCGGTAGCAAACGTGTTAAAATCTTTAATTATTCTTACAAACAGGAATTACAATCTTATATTCGAATATACTGGGTCAATTGTAGGTGTAATACTTCATTATTGTTAAGAGTCCAACTCTATAACCAGAAGGACCATTTTTGACAAGTTGGCAAAGATGAAGGTTCATAGTTTTTCACTAGAATGCTCAAGATCTAACTAGAGGGACTACTTATGCATATACAAGAAACTCATGGGCTGGAGTCAAACTTTGGAGTATATATACTCCACCTACCTGTTTTTATCTTTATCTTTCATTCTGTTAAATCGTTCAACTGTGTGTAAAACTTTTGTGAGTTCTTGATCAACCGTTTTGATCATTGTGATTTTCGAGTGTGTTTTTTATTCATCTTTGTAAACAGATATTGTAATCTTTTCACTGATAGAGTGAGCCAATGGATGGTTGGCTGGGTTCACTATTATTTCTGTGTTCTTGGTGATATTGAGTACTGATTCATTAGTTTTTACATGGTATCAGAGCATGGTTGCTCTGTATCATCATTCAAATTGATTTTCTAAAAACTAAGGTTTTCTAATTTTTTGGGGTTTATGATCCATTATCATAGATCGCAATCTGGGGGTGTTTCTTTATAATAATCTAGTGATTAATTGTTTTAATTCGACCAATTATAAGTTTAATTTGATTTTTTCCTAAAATTAGGGTTTTGGTAAAATTAGGGGTTTTTGGTTCTTGGGTATCTTTGATACTTTGTTCTTGGTTTTTGGTGGTTTAATTAGTGTTAATCAAAGAAATCTTGAAGAAACCCTAAAATCAGAAATTAGGGTTTCATCAATTCGGTAAGTTTTAGATATATTGTTATTGGTTCCTTTGTGTGTTAACGTGCAGGTGTTTGTTTTCGCTGCTCTGGTTGTAATAGATCTTCTTGATCTATTGTTGGGTTCTTTGGATTGACTTGATCCTTTGTTCTTGCTTGGTTTGATGCGAGTGCTACGTAACACCACTCACTCTCTCTCTTTTAGGTTGTTTTATAGTGTTTTGTTTAGTGGGTGTTAGGTGTCGAAGGGATTAGGTAGATTGCTGGTGTTGATTGATCAGAGGTTTTGTGGTAGTTGTTTGTAGAGGAGTTATAAGGGGTTGTGATTGTTTCTTGTTGGTAGTTGTTTCTTGTTGTTTCTTTCTGGTTTTAGGCCAGATACAAGTTACAGCTCTTGACCTACCACCATTTGAGTGGTTAGGAAGCCAGAGAACTAAATTTCAGCTTGTATTCGTGTCCTTCGTGTTTCTTAGTGTAATTTCTTTGTTTGGTTTCTTGTTGTTATTATGACTGGTCCTGATTCACCTAAAGGTGATTCACCTAAATCTCCTAAAACTGAAATTGGTACTGTTAAGTTTGATGTATATGACCCTCTATATCTTCATCCTCAAGACATAGGGTCTCAGTTAATTTCTTTCAAACTTGAAGGGACTGAGAACTATAAGGTTTGGTCTGCTGCTATTAAACTGGCTTTACAAACTAGAAATAAGTTGGGTTTTGTAACTAGTACTTGTTTTCAAGACACTAATGATGGTCCTGCTAGTGATCAATAGGATAGGTGTAATGTTGTTGTTCTTTCTTGGTTACATGGTTGTGTCTAACCAGAATTATATAAGGGTCAAATGTTTTCTAAATATACCAAAGATGTTTGGGATAAACTTGAAGAAACATATAATAAACAGGATGGTTCTGTTATATACAATCTACATAATAAGATTTATACTTTAACTCAATCTGGAATGTCATTATCTGAATATTATCATGAGTGTAATTCTTTGTAGAGACAAATTGATGCTCTTGTTGATTTACCTGATTTTACTTGTAATGGTTCTGAGGCTCTTAAGGAACATGATCAGCTTCTTAGGTTGATGTAGTTTCTTATGGGTCTTGATGATTTCTATAGTGTTGTGAGAAGTCAAATTCTTACATCTGATCTCATACCATGCTTTTGCAACTCTGTCTAGAGATGAGTCCCATAGGAATGGTATTGGTTCTAAAAATTCTAAATCCAGGCCATCTGCTTTTGTTGTTAAGACTGGTGGGAATTCTAATAGTTGGAATAAAGGTGTTAACAAAAGTTATAATAATAATTGGTGTTGTCCCATATATTTAGATAATATAACACGAATTAAAGAAAGAAAATAGATGAAGAAGATGAATTCTAGAGAGAGAAATCAGAGAGAGAAAAGAGAGAGAAATGGTTGGAACTAGGTGATATGTAGGAAGGGTATATATAGTCCACCCACATGCGGGCTTCTTTATGCGGGCTTCTTTATGGACTATATGGTCCACCCACATGCTAGGAAGTGTATATATAGTCCACCCACATGCGGGCTTCTTTATGGACTATATGGTTTGGGCCGGGCTTTCCTTTTGGGCTTTTGTTACTTATTAATGAACTTTAGCCTAAAGTTAAGCCCGTATAACACGACTAATATACTACCTATTACAACGTTCTAAAATATGATACATAATAAACATATGACCGAGCATTCTTGTTTGACTCAATATTTTGAGGCTATCAATCTCTCCCAATAAGAGGTCATTACCCGAGAGGTCATTACCCTTTGTCATTTGGATATTTGTAGAGATTACTAATCTCGCCATAAATGAGTCTCGAACGTGTAATAGTAGTCTTGTTTCTTCATGCTGTGATCTTTGAGCCTTAGTCGTTGTCTTTCGACTTTGTCTTTAAATCTTGAGATCTTCAAATCATCCTTGACTTGTCTTTTCCATTATTTGATCTTGTGTCTTCATCCACATGCTCACAATATTAATTGTTGAATATTTCTTTAGGCATGAGTATGTGGTTTTTGAATCTTTGACTTTGCTGAGTACACCGTGACGCCACCTTCTCGAGACAAAACATAGACACGGACTGAATGGCTTTGACATTTGTCCTAAATCGGTAGCGTTTTACCTCCGGTCGGTGAATACTGTTATACGATATTAAATACCATACATGTGACAGGTAGATTCAGTTAAGAATCTCCTTGACAGGGTTTCGCGGCTGTACTAGCCGTTCTCTTTACTCGACCGTCTCAAAGCAAGACTGCGAACATAAAGAGTGAATCAATTGGATAAATATCCGCTTGATTAAAGTCGTCAATTCAAATTCCTGGAACAAGTTTGATTCATAAAGAATCTTAACATTGTTGCTTTCCAGTTGACACAAGCTTGATTCATAAGAATCTCACAAGTCACCTACCGTAGCGTTGTTTGATGTTGACGCTAGAAGGATTTCCATTCTTCACTGTGAATATTAATGAATATCACTCTGTATGTTCTGGCAAGACCATAAAGATATTGCGTAGAAACCTGAAACGAGTTTGAATCAATTCAGAATCAAACCACTGTTGCTTTTCAGTTTTACACATGTTCAATTCATAAAGAATCTTGCATATGACCTACCGCAGTGCTGTTTGATGTTAACACTGGAAGGATTTCCACTCATCATTGTGAATACTAAGTAGTATCACTCTGAGTGTTCTAGCAATATCACAAGGATATAGCGTAGGACTATCTTGATCTTCATCCGTGTGTCCTAACGAGATTTGATTGATCTCTTGGCTCTAGACTCGATTTGTGCACTTTTAGTGGTCGGAGGCTGGAGCAGATGCCACCTATTCAATATCAACTATCTCGAAGTGAGAAAGTCAATAGAAGTCATGTTGTTCTCCGTGACAATAAAACAAACTTCTTTTGAGAGAAACCTGAATAGCTAGGAAAAGGTTGTGCATACATCACTGGGTCCATGATGAGTTTGTCTTCATGATGAGTTGACCCGGTTTCTGCCTAAGTTGTATGGAGGGCTTCTTTCTTTAGACCCTTTATCCTTACATTTCTTTTTCATTCTTCAACCCCTTCAATACTTACCAAGGCATCATTACTAGCACCTTGTTGTGATTGTTCCAGTGCTAGCATCAGTACTTAGTCGGCATTCAGCTACGTTCACATTCTACACCATCTTTCCTAAGGACTTCTAATAATCTATTGGATTGTCCCTGGGAAGATCCCTCCGGTACGTTCACATTCTACTCCATCTTTCCTAAGGACTTCTAATAATCTGTTGGATTGTCCCTGAGAAGATCCCTCCGGTTCTAGTTGGATCGTAGGACTTAAACCTAACCACCCTTTTGGAATTAAAGATGTTGTGGGTATTTGATTGTCACCATAAAAACCACTTTAAATTCTAACAAAGTGTTTGAAAAACATTTAACACCTTGCTAGTTTTGTCGTTTCAGAAAAACTCCCCCTACTCATGTGCATAGAAGTGCGAAAGAATTTAAGTAGACATTTTAACACATGTGGATAAGAGTTTAAAGTTCTTGAGTCTTTAGATCACTTTTTAATCACATTTTCTCCCCCTATCTCTAATATATGAAATCTTTTGATATTAAAGATACCAAATGTGATTAAAATATATTTTGAAAAATAGTCTTGAAAATCTCCGGGAGAAAGATGTGTGAATCTTTTGCATGAAGTTAAAATGTTCCCCCTCAAAAATTGATCCAATTGAATTGTCATTGTGAGGATGTGATCCACATTTTGATTTTTGAAGATGGGAGTTTGTTGAACACACAATTTTTGAAAGATTTTGAATAATCATTGAGAAATTCTTGAAAAAATTGTGTTCAACGCTTTTTGAAAAATCCTATTTGTTTTTGTCGAAGAGGTTTTTCTAAAGCATAAACTTGAGTTCATAGACTTTGAATGTCTTGACGAATCCACTCAAGTGTAAGAAGATTTCTCTTCTTTTGTTGAGGGTAAGAGCACGAAATGGTACACTCCCCCGTAAATATAGATCCGGGTTGCAATCTGAAAGTGATTACAAGCCATTGTGTTGAGCTCAAAACGTTGAATGTTTTGTGACAAGCTCAACCCGTGATAGATTGCTCTACCCGTTGTTGGAAATATTGTCCAAAATAGACAATTTCCTTTATTAAAATAAGAAATGACATGTTTTGAAAAATATTTACAACTTTCATTCGAGCTTTATGTACACACCCGTGTCGTTATTGAGCGACATTTCTAGGTACGTCCATATTATCGATACTTAAAGACATGTCGAGAAGAATATTTTTGGATTTTGAAATATTTTTTAATTTTGTGTTTTGTTTTTATATGTTTTATATTTTTGTATTTTGCTTTTTCAAAGATATTTACATGTTGATGTTTGATAGATAAATCAAGCAGGCACCTTTGCCAGAATCTCCAGGTCTGCTGGAGTCAAACATCTCATACCAATTTTCCTAACGAGGTACTCAAATCTATCTTTCGACAGAGCTTTCGTAAACAAGTCGGCTAATTGGTAATCCGTTCCAACAAAGTATAGTTCAACGATACCTCTTTCAACTTGTTCCTTTATGAAGTGGTATCTGACATCAATGTGCTTCATACGGGAATGATGTATCGGATTGCAGGAGATGGCTATGGCTGACTTTGAGTCACAGTACATAGGTACTTTATCAAAGTGGAAACCATAATCCGTGAGTTGTGTTCTCATCCAAAGAACTTGAGTACAACACGCAGATAGAGACACATACTCCGCTTCGGCTGATGAAAGTGACGTGCAATCCTGCTTCTTGGAAGACCATCCCACAAGCTTATCTTGACCTAGAAATTGTGCACCACCAGAAGTACTTTTTCGTGTATCAAGACACCCTGCATGATCAGAATCTGAATAGGCCGTTAGAAAGAAACCGGTTTCCCTCGGATACCAGAGTCCCAAATGAATGGTATTCTTAAGGTACCGAAAGATCCGTTTAACCTCTTTGAGGTGCTTTTCAGTGGGTCGTGCTTGATAACGTGCACAATAATACGTAGCATGTGATATATCGGGTCTGCTTGCTGTCAAGCACACGAGGGAGCCGATCATTGAACGATATCTCGTTTGATCTATAGCATTTCCCTCCAAGTCAGCATCAAGTGATGTGGTTGATAATGGTGTCCCAACGGGGTCACATGAAGTCATACCATGCTTTTTGATTATCTTTTGACAATACTTAGCTTGGTTTATAAAGATACCACTTGGGGATTGGTGAACTTGAATTCCTAGAAAGAATTTTAGTTCGCCCATCATTGAAATTTCAAATTTGTTGTGCATGACTTTTTCAAACCATTTTGATAGTTTTGGGTTTGTAGACCCGAAAATAATGTCATCAACATAAATCTGCACAAGCAAAATGGCATCCCATATTTATAAGTGAACAGAGTTAGATCAATGGAACCTTTTGAGAAACCTTTGGATACCAGAAATTTTGAGAGCTCGTCGTACCACGCCCTTGGAGCTTGCTTGAGTCCATATAGTGCCTTGTGGAGACGATACACCTTGTCAGGATAATGAGGATTGACGAGTCCTTCCGACTGCATGACATAGACTTCTTCCTTCAAAGGACCGTTAAGAAACGTCGTCTTTACGTCCATTTGATAGACAGTGAATCCCTTATGTGCAACATAAGCAAGGAAAATCCTGACCGCTTCCAAACGAGCAACTGGTGCAAATGATTCGTCAAAATCAATTCCCTCTTTCTGGCCATACCCCTTAGCCACTAGCCTAGCTTTGTTCTTGATGATCGTGTTTTCTTCATCCATCTTGTTTTTCCAGATCCAACGAAGATTTAAAGGAATCACATCGTATGGTCTGTCAACAAGTTCCCAGACTTTAAGTCTTTCAAATTGTTTAAGTTCATCCATCATCGATTCAATCTAAGCATGTTCAGCCATGGCCTCTTTGATGTTTTTCGGTTCAGCTGTACTCACGGCGAGTGCGAACATACAGACATCGCCATCGGTGGCTAGTTGTCGTCTTGTACGAATAGGCTGTGAAGGGTTTCCAATTACGTGAACCAAAGGATGATCTCGGGTCCAATGATGTGTTGAAGGATGTCGTTGATAGAACGTATGCATATTTGACGGATCAACATGGCAAGTAGAAGACTCTCCAGTTTCGTGTACCGGTGTACCGAATGGGTTGATAAATTCGTCATCGTCAGATAATGCATCGTCTGCTTGATTTTTGTTCTCTGGAGCAATGACAGTAGTTGTGGATGTTGTAGGAGCGGTGGTTGATGTGATATTCTGAGGAAGTAAATTTGCAGCAACCCGTGTTGAAGTAGATGAAGTTGTATCCTTTTGTTGATGATGATCGGTATCATCATTCGTATCATGAGTGACAGCGGAAGACTTCGATACAACGTGTTTCTCCCCCGTGAAATATTCATCAAACATTGGTCTATATAACATTTCCAACTCTCCAAGTGTCGTATCGACGGTCATATCTGCTCTAAGAACATGTTTAGGAACCAACGTTGAACTTGACGGTTCATTGTTGGGGTCTTGAGTTCCGAGTTCCGTGCGGTTCTGCACATAAGTCTTTTGTCGTTGTGGATCGGGACTTAAACTGTTTTGTTCAAGTGCCATTTCTTGCAATTCATCAAATATGATATGAATAGTCTCTACTATCAATTTTGTTCTCTTGTTGTACACTCTGTATCCCTTAGACTGAGTTGCATATCCCACTAAAATGCATGCATCACCTTTCTCTTTCATCTTGTCCAAATTTTCACCATCTCGAATAATGTAACACGTACATTCGAAAACATGGATGTGTTTGAGTGAAGGTTTGCGATCATTAATTATGTGATATGGTGTCTTTTCGTGTCTTGAGATAATTAAGGAACGGTTTTGTGTGTAGCATGCTGTTGATACGGCTTCGGCCCAAAAGAATAATGGTAGTTTTGAAGCAGATAGTAATGTTCGAGCAACCTCAACTAAAGTACGATTTCGTCGTTCAACAACTCCATTTTGTTCAGGTGTTCGAGCAATAGATGTTTCATGTTCAATCCTTTGGCTTCAAAATATTTCTTCAGTGTTGAATTCAAGAATTTTGTGCCTCTGTCAGTACGTACCACTTTTACTTGAGCTTGAAGACCACGTTGTATCAGCTTAAGGAAGTTAATGAGAACCTTAGGTGTTTCATCCTTGGACCTTAAGAAGAGGGTCCGCGTGTACCTTGAGTAGTCATCGACAATGACCATAAAATATTTCTTCCCATTGATGGTTTGAACACGCATGGGACCACACAGATCTATATGAAGAAGATCTAGCTGTCCTTTAGAGCTTGGCGTAGTCTTTGTCTTAAAACTACTCCGTTTAGCTTTACAAAGATCACAAGAAGAACAAAGATGATCTTTGATGAATTTTAAGTTTGGAAGGCCTCACACAATATCTTTCTTGGAAAGCAAGTTGACGGTATCAAAGTTAAGATGAGATAATCGTTGATGCCATAACCAAGCTTGAGTCGTTGAAGCTTTAGCCATGAGACAGATTGGAGTTGAAGATGTGGAGTCTTGTAGTGAAATGGTGTAGAGATTAGTACCCCGTGAACCGGTAAGTAAGTCATTCCCATCATAATCACGAACAAAACATGTCTTCTTTCTAAAAGCAACCTCCAAATCCGCATCACAGAATTGACCAACCGAGAAGAGATTGTGATTGAGCCCTTCGACATAGTAAACCCTTTTGATTGTGATATTCCCGTGAACCAAGTCTCCATATCCTAGGATCGATGCAAATTGATCATTTCCGAATCGGACCGTACCCAGGAACTTCTCCACGAAGTTAATTAGAAGCTTGAGATTCCCCGTCATGTGCTTCGTGTATCCGGAGTCCAGTATGAAGAGAATTATCTCGATCACCTGCAGAAGAATTAGAAGACGATGGAGCATTTGCTAAATTGGATTCCATGTTAGTTGTGATTTCTGATTCATTAGTTTCCCTAGTTTGAACACTTAAAGGCATACTAACACTCGTTGTCACATTTTCTGTTCTAACCTTAGGCATCCATTTATATCCTGGAGGACATTGATTAGCAAACCACCATTTCCAAGACTTGTTAGCAGACTCATATAATTCCCGAATTTTGCTTCTAGGGTTCTTAGTGGTGGAGTCTGATGTAATACTTTTTCTAGGGGGGGTTGCACCAGAATGGTTCACTTTGCGTTTGGGTTTTCTAGCACTAATAGGCATCGCAATTTGCTTCTTAGTTCTAGTATCTACGCCTTTGACATTATTCGAAACACACATAGCATGATTAGCATTAGCACACTTTCCACATTTCACACAAACAAACTTAACATTCAAAGCATTCAAAGTCGAATCATTCAAATCGTCATTACATGCGATTATAGACGTTTTATTCTTAGAAACATTGAAAATCCTAGGGTGGTCTTCTACTGTCTTCTTCTTCCCTTGACTTTTGTTTTGCCAAAACTTTTCATTCATGTGAGTGCTCTTCAGCTGAGGCCGGCTAACACTATCAGTGGGGATTACTCCTGTAGTAAAAGACACACGTCTATTAGTGTTTCTAGAAGTCTGAGGTGATTGACTTTCTTTATTGTGTGTGGGTTTAGTGGCCAATCTATACATCCCTGGTTTAACCACATTGGTGTTCTTAATGCTTTGTGATCGAATATGTGTTTTGTGGTAACCTATCCTTCCCATCCGTCTTGGGGGCAAACGCAGGTTTTGCAAATGCAGAATTAGAGAAAACAGATGGTTTTCCCAAGACAGAGGGTCTAGTCACTTTTTTGCGCATTGGGTTGTCTTACAACAGGTTTCTTAACACTAGGTTCCATAATTTTCCCACCCATCTTAGCAACGAGTTTCTTCAACTCTCCTATCATCATTTCCCTGTCTTTTAACTGAGCTTTCAACCCTTTAATTTCCAAATTATGTTCATTCATTTCTCGAAATGTTTTGGAAAGTTTTTCTTGCAAGTTATTATCATGTGAAAAACTACCAACGTGTTTTTGCAAAGCAAGTTCAAGAGAATGACAATGTTTTTGAAGGAAATCAGTTTTGTGTTGAAGTAACTCAAAAGCCTTTTTATCAACATTTTCTTTACGTTTCGAAAGCTCAAGTTCAAGACGCTCACATTCTTTGATTTTATCAAGATATTTGCATGCAACATCAGAATATTCATCGATATCAGCACAAGATTGAAGAGTAACACACAAAATATCTTTGGAGAGACATTCTTCTAAAAGTAGATCATATTCGTTTGAAAATTCTGATTTGTCATTTTGAAGTTCATTAATTTCTTTTTCAAGAGACTCAACATATTTCAAATCATCAAACATTTCAGACCGAATCAAATTTTCAAACTCAAGAACATGTTCTTTTATTATCTTCGTATTTAGTAATAAAAGTTCTTTCACAAGCACAGTTATGTCGTGAGGAATCTTTGTTTTCCACTTATCCTTTTGACGTTTTTCCCAATCACTTTCAAAAATGGATTGAACATTATCAATGTGGTGTTTAAGAAAACCAAGAGTTTTTCTACTTTTGCTTTTAGAAGCATCAAGAGGCAAATAGTTAATGTATTTAAAAACATTAGTTTTCCTTTTCGTGGCAAAAGCTTGTTTCCATTGAATTCTTCTTTGTTTGCATTCTAAAAAGAATTCCTCACGAGACTTCTGTTTTTTGTGGAGTGAAAAGACCATAAAGACTGTTTTCATAAGCATAGTTATATGGTTTCACAAAATCTTTATTGACCGGTGATCTACGCTCCTCATCCCAAAGGGACGTCTCTTCACTATCGAGGTTAGCTACATGGCAATCATGATCGGTCCATTCGGACTCGTCAAGATATAAATGGGGGTTCGCAGCTTGAGCTTGTTCGAGGTACTTGGGGGTGGCAAAGCTAGGTTGACCCTTGAAAAACGAATGAGGTGCTATCATTCTAACTGTTTGAATAGAGTCATGAGTTTTATAAACAACGTTTTTCAAAAAATCAACTTGTTCTTCGAGATCCTTTACTTTTTCAGTATCTTTGCTTTGTCTATTTTTGAAATCTTGTTTTATTGTTTCAACCTCTTGTTTCTTTTCGTCAAGAATTTTAGCAGAATCGGTGGTATTCATAGAAAGTCTCTATTCAAGTTCATTAACTTTTGTTGTGGCAAGGTACGTTTTTTGACGTTCATCACTTAATAAGACATTAAATTGATGTTTTTCCTTAGTTAACAAAGCAAGAGCTTCATTGTATTTATTTTCAAAATCGTCCTTTTAACGTTGATGACACGACTTTTGTACCCCTCAAGCTCTTTCGTCTTTTGAAGAAGTTCAGCCCTATACTATCAATGGTCTCACTAGATTTTATGAGAGCGGCTTTGCTTTCTTCAAAGTTTTGAGTGAGCTCTGCGTTTTACTTCTTTAATTGCTTTTGACTCTTTCTATTTTCATTGACATCTTTTTGTAAACTAGCAATTATAATAGCAAGCGCGACACACTCCTCGTCATCATACTCATTTGCATGTTGATCATCCTCAAACTCATTATTGCACATGTCTGATGAATCGGGTGTGGTATTGCTATCAAACCTTTTCCATCATACACGTGTTAGTAATTGTTGTTGGTAGATCACTATGCTCATGTGTATCACCAAACACATTATATTAATCATCATGTTGTACCTTATCAATTGGCTCGGTATCAAAGATAGGACCATTGTCATCTTCAGTGACGTTAAGGACCTCATGAATCTTTGCCATGTATGAATAATGTGCCTCGAGTTCTTGGTCGGAGAGTTCATCATCTGTGTCGTCAAGCATTTCTCCTTCCTCAGCCGATAACTTGATTCCAGCTTCCATTTTCTTGCGCAGCAGCATTTTTTCTTTATGATAACCATAATCTTTAACCCTCTTTGGCTGCCTGGATTCCCTAGACAAATGCCCAAAACCTCTGTAGTTAAAACACTGAATCCCACTTTGTTGCACAACTTGAGTACCAACAGTTTCCCTATTTCCAACAACAGTAGCCACCCTCTGATTATCATACTTAGGTTGTCGATCATACTTTGGAGGACTCTCAGCACGCCTTCGTGTGTCATACCTTGGAGGACTCTGTGCATAGGTGTTCCTCGGATTTGAAGATGTTCGAAGGTTGTTGTTGGTGGGTTTGTAGATTTTCTTGTATTGCTTCATAATGAAAGCCATTTGTTGCTTGAATTCCCTATCCTTTTGAGCTACTTCTTCATCATTGTCTTCTTCGGATGATTGCTCAGGTGTGGGTGATGGTGCTCTTGCAACTTCTTTGCCTCGGGATCGTGTTGGATCATGTGACTTAGAGACAGTGGATGATCGTGGTGATGATGATTGAGTAGAGTAGGTCTTTGAAGTACGAGAGTGATAATTTGGGTAATGTTGAGTTGTAGACACCAAAGCAAGTGGATTGGAAATCTTTGCAACTCGTTCAGCTCGAAGTTCATTTGCCTCATTTCGAAATTGTTTCAAAATGTCAAAGAGCTTGTGATATGAAACTTCGTCTAACTTTTGTTGTTGTTTCACCAAAGTGACAACCGTGTCCATTCTGGTTGAAGTTGCTGTAGAAATTGGACATTGACTTGCATGGTGGAAACTTGCAAGTTGTTTCGGGTCATATCATTCATCATTTTGTAGAATCGGGAGTAATAAGAATCAATTGATTCCCCATCCTTTGATGTAAACTTGCCAAACTTCCAAAACATCTTAGTTTTCACATCTTGTTTGTTAAGTGATTCACCTTGTTGCAATCTTTCAATGGTCGTCCACATTTCTTGAGCAGTAGGGCATGCATCAACCGTGGAATAAATATAATCTCCAATTCCACTGAGAATTAAGTAGATTGCTTCCTTCTCAGCATCAAACCAATCACGGTTCTCTGGTGTGAGGTCGTTCCTCTTTTCATCACATTCATAAGCTGGTTGTTCTTCAGTAGTGTCTGTGGCTAGTACTCTAGGAACTTGAATCCTTGAGAGTTTATAGGTTCCTTCCAAAATACATTGCCTTAAAGCATCACCGTTAGGTTTTGTGTCAAGATAACGTAGAAAACATGATTGCCATTGATCATATCGACCCGACACAAGCATTGGTGGTCTCTCTTTGTTACCCGCCACCATTATGTTGTTGTTCGTCACACGATATTCGGCACTAGAATCCATCTCAATATTCTCTGAAATGATGAATCGAATGTGGATCTTAAGTAGTTGTGTTGTGATTGTTTTGTTGTTGAAATTCCGAAAATTGCGATTTTTCACAGTCCGACAATAAATTCCTCAGTCCGACAAAACGGTAGACCTAAAAATTTTGTAATCGCCAAATTTTGAAATCGAGCTAGAAATAGCCTAAAACTAGTATGGAAAAAATTTGATTTTACTTGACCTAAAAATTTTAACTTTTTTTTTATCTTCGTGTAAACTACGTTCCGAGACTAGTCTAGATAGTGGCTAAGTCTAAAAAATACTCAAACAAAATTTAAATGTCCATCGCAATGTCACCCATCGCACTCTTAGATCGCAGTCTAATCGCAGTCTGATCGTACTCTAGGATCGTAGTCTGATCGCAATCTGATCGTACTTTATGATCGTAGTCTGATCGCAGTCTGATCGTACTCTATGATCGTAGTTTGATCGCAGTCTTGGATCGTAACGAGTGATCGTACTCTTGGATCTTACTCACTTGATCGTATTGGTGATCGTATCCAACGATCGTATCCTGTGATCGTATCCAACGATCGTACTCACCGATCGTACTCACCGATCGTAATGAGTGATCGTACTCACAGATCATACTGAGTGATCGTAGGAGGTGATCGTGACCTTGGATCGCAAGTAGAAACCCCCAGGGTTTATGCAATCGCAACAATCAGATCGTAATCAATACAAAATTTCGAGACTTTAGGCAACAAGAAAGAATGGATTTTTACCTTAGAACTCATGATTCTAGCCAAACCAAAGTATCCAAAATCTTACCACACGAATGAAAGATGTAGAGATGTATGGAGGAAGATTTAAAGCACGAAAAACACAAGAAAAAACTTGAATTCGGAATGATGTTAGGTGTAAATCACACGAACCGAATATAATTGCAATAACGAATCACAAAAACTACCCCATGGCGATTGATACCAATTGTTGTCCCATATATTTAGATAATATAACACGAATTAAAGAAAGAAAATAGATGAAGAAGATGAATTCTAGAGAGAGAAATTAGAGAGAGAAAAGAGAGAGAAATAGTTAGAACTAGGTGATATTAGATTAAGAGAAGTGAGAATAAAATGAACCAACACCCTTCCTAACATGCTAGGAAGGGTATATATAGTCCACCCACATGCGAGCTTCTTATGGACTATATGGTTTGGGCCGGGCTTTCCTTTTGGGATTTTGTTACTTATTAATGAACTTTATCCTAAAGTTAAGCCCGTATAACACAACTAATATACTACCTATTACAACGTACTAAAATACGATACATAATAAACATATGACCGAGCATTCTTGT
This sequence comes from Glebionis coronaria, assembly GCA_025667525.1. NCBI lineage: Eukaryota > Viridiplantae > Streptophyta > Magnoliopsida > Asterales > Asteraceae > Glebionis > Glebionis coronaria. Next base: position 634,378,318 of record CM046878.1, read on the forward strand.
TTGACTCAATATTTTAAGGCTAACAATTGGAATACTAAGAAGACTGGTTCTAATGGTGTTAAAAATGGTAGTCTTGTTTGTAAATTGTGTAATATGAATGGTCATACTATTGAGAAATGTTTTGAGCTTATAGGGTATCCACCTAATTTCAAAAGGAATAATAACACTGTTAATCAAACCAATGTTCATAATGTGAGTGTTAATGATCACAAAGGAGATCAGAATAAGAGTGCTTCTCACACTCTTACTTCTGATCAATATCAAAGGTTAATGAAATTACTTAGTGTTTCAGGAGAGAATACTATAGGTTCTGCAAGTTTTGCAGGTACCTTCAAAGTTAATAACTGTGGTGTTAGTTTTTTGAGTTGTAGATATTTTAACTATAATTCAAACATAAGTACTTACAGTACTTATGTTGGGTGGATTATAGATTCAGGGGCTAGCCAGCATATAACCTTTTCTAAAAAAACTTTATTTGATGTTATGGATGTGTCATATTTGAATATTAGTGTGGCTTATCCTAATGGAACTTTGGAGTATGTGAAAAAAATGGGTGTTTTAAAATAAATAATATGGTTATTAAAGATGTGCTACTTGTTCTGGGGTATAAAGTTAGTCTATTATCTGTTGAAAAATTATCTAAGGATAATAAAGTTAATGTGATTTTTGATGAGACTAAATTTGTTATTCATGATTTAACTCAAAAGGTCCTGATGGGGACTGGTAGTGAAAAAAAGGGTTATACTTTCTTGATGAAGGTAGGCCTATATTAAATAAAAAATGTTAGAAATTATTACATGTCTAGTTCTATTTGGCATAATAGGTTATGACACACTGCTGATCGAGTATTGGATGTTCTTAGAAAAGAAAATAATGATTTAAAACTCCATGGTACTGAACCTTGTGATGTGTGTCATAAGGCCAAACAGACTAGGGAGTCTTTCTCTTTGAGTGATCATAAGACTAAACAACTTGGTGACATTGTTCATCTTGATGTTTGGGGACCATATAAAGTGACCAATAGGGAACGTTATAGGTTTTTTCTTACTGTAGTTGATGATTATACCAGATCTGTTTGGGTGTTTTTGTTAAAAAATAAAAGTGAAGTTTTTTATTATGTTGAAAGTTTCTTTAAACTTCTTGATAATCAATTTAACAAAAATATTAAGGTTTTCAGAAGTGATCGTGGAATTGAATTTGTTAATCATAAATTTGTTGAATTTGTTAAAGATCATGGTATTATTCATCAAACTACATGTGTCTATACACCTTAACAGAATGGTGTGGCAGAGAGAAAACATATGCATTTACTTAATACTTCTAGAGCCCTTATGTTTCAGGGGGAATACCTTTAAACATGTGGCCTGAATGTGTGCTAACTGCTACTTATTTGATTAACAGGTTACCTACTGCTGTGTTATCTGGTAAAAGTCCTTATGAAATGATTTATAGGTCTAAACCTAGTATTCTTCATTTGAAAGTGTTTGGCTGTTTATGTTTTTCTACTATGTTAAATGTTTCTGATAAGTTTGAGTCTAGGTCTAAAAAATGTGTCTTTGTTGGATATGCTTTTGATAAAAATGGGTATAAGTTGTTTAGTTTGGAAAATTAAAAGTTTTTATTTTCAAGGGATGTCAAATTTTATGAAACTATTTTTTCCATTCAAAAATGATGTGATTGGTAAAGACTTTGTTTTTTGTGAGAATGATGTTAATGATTTAAACTTTTTTAATATAAACAGGTAAAGACCTAATGAGTCCTATGATGAGAATAGAGATAGTATAGATAGGAGGTCTGTACCTGTATATAGTGTTGATACAAGTGACAGCACTGTAGATTTTAGTGAAAGTAAAAAAGGAGTTCGTACTACATATACAGATATGTCTTCTAAGGTAGATAGATCACCTAATACTATCACTAAGTCGAGTAGGAAGGACACTAGTAGTGAGTATGCAACAGAAAAGGATTCTGAGGGTATACCAGACACTATTATTGATGAAAATTATTCCTCTGGGGATGAAGGTTTAAAGTCATTTGGTAGTGTGTTTAATTGGTCACCAGAACCAGCAGTAGATAAAATTGTTAGGAGAACTAGTAGAAAAGTTAATTTTACTTCTAAGTATAAAGATTTTGTGCTTAACAAATATGTTAAATATAGTATTAATAATAAAGTTGTGAGTTATGCTAATCTTAGTATTGATAATTTTGTTTTTCTACCAATATTAATAAAATTCATGAGCCTTCTACATATTCTGAAGCTATTAAAGATAGCAGATGGATAGAAGCTATGAATCAAGAGATGAAACTTTACATAGAAATAATACTTGGGTTATTACTGATCTTCCTAAAGGAAGAAAATCCATTCCATGTAAATGGATATGGAAATTCAAGTATAAGTCTAGTGGTGATGTTGAAAGGTTTAAAGCTAGATTGGTAGTAAAAGGGTTTAATCAAAGAGAATGAACTGATTATGAGGAGACTTTTTCTCTTGTTGTTAAAATTGTTACTGTTAGATGTGTTCTTAGTCTTGCTGTATGTAATAATTGGCCATTATATCAACTGGATGTGAATAATGCTTTCTTGTATGGTGAAATCGATGAGGAAGTTTACATGAAACTTGTAAAACTCTCAAATTTCATATCGGTACAGCGGAAGAGTCAATAGAGTGATACGGGATAGCACAATAACTCCAATCATAGACAACACATAAAAATGGTTGTACAAGGTTTAACATACATTCATTCGAAATAAAAGTTTTAAGTGTACAACAGGTCCCCAAATATCACAGTCATAAAGTTTACAAAACATAGATCGAATGAATAATTTTTATTATGTGGGCCATCAGAGTCGATCTCCATCCAAATTACCTTCAAGAACCTGAGATAAAAACATGCAAAAATCATATCAGCGAATGCCAAGTGAATTCATAGAGTTTAATAAAACCGTTATATTAAACAATCATCGAAATCAGAACACAAGTATAATATCTGAAGTAAGTCCTCGTATTACTAGTCAGGCAATATATAAATCAAATCATACATCTTAAACCGTCCATGAGACCGTAGTCTCAATATTACCATTATTGGTAACATTATTATCGTTATTCATATCGTTATTGGATTGTGTTGGATTATTATTAGCCGCATGACATTGTTACCTTACTATCACAAACAACGGGCCGCGAACCCGACAAACAATTTGCCCATCTAAGTTAGCGTGTCGTCACAAAATCACGCTATGGAAATCTTCTCATACATAAATTCGCTTACCAATCAATGTGATACGACGGGGATCAACCGTCAAGGCGCGAACTGGGGTGATCTTCCCCAAATAGTACTATCATATGCATAAGCGTCTACCAAATCCCGGTAGTTCACAATTCATGCTAATGGGACTTTAAGTGACATAACCTAACTACTAATAATCCATTTCATCTCATTTATTGGGTCATAGCATCATTCGGGTCCATATCATTAAGCATGCCATCGGGACTACTTGTGTTTTATTTTTATCAAAAACTAGCATGTCATCTCCCTCGCGGATTTACAAAACATTTTATAAAACATTTAAAAGAGTTCGAGGCTATGAACTCACGTTGATTATGAAAGGCGTATTATCGGTGACGGGCGTGCTTCGATCACGGAAACCTATATATATAGCTCGGTCTTAGACTTTTGTCCAATGACTTTATAAAAATAATAGCTATGTATATATATGATGATTTTATAAATATGATGATGATAAAGTGGGATTGTACATCTTTATTCAACATTATAGTGTTATGTGTTGGTAAATTTTAGACTAGTTATACTAGTTTAACTTGTTTACATGTTAAGGCCCAATAAGCCCATGATAAGCCCATGACATTATATTAGCCCATTTTATACTTTTAACATTATACCTATATTCACATGTTGGGCCCAAGTGGGTTAAGCCCAATGAGTAAGTCCATTAGTGTTTAGCCAAATTAGTTGGGTTAATAGTCCAATAAGGCTAATTTGGCTCGTTAATGTCCATATGTTATAAAGCTCGGGTTTTATCGGTTTTTACTTGTAACATGTACTTATACATCAGTATATAATTTGTAAAAGGTTTACATTAGACGGGTCTGACAGTCTAAGTTTTAATTGACGAAAACGTTAATCTTTCGGTTTTAGCCGAAAAGACGTAAAACTTATGTATATAGTTTTATAACTTATAAAACTTATCAAATTGCCATTTTTATAAAATGTTACATTTATTTATCAAAGTATATACTTATTTATATGTAATATATAAGTTAGTGGGGTTTAGGTATATATTTTATATTAGTTTTACTTGAGTGCTAATTTTATAATATATACTTTTATTTTACAAATCTGATTATGAATTTCACTTTCACCATTTTTACCATATCTTGAGTTATAAAAGGAGATAGAAGCTCATTTTTGGGCAGCACAAACTAAATGATATGCGCTACAAATAACTCCCGTTTAGCTACTGCTCAATCAACCTCTAAATGTCTCTAACAGTTCGTCTAAAACAGACTATACAGATTTGAACTTCAATATTGTTTTGATCATATCTCACTCATTTTATGGATTCCATTGTGTGGTCAACTCTCACATATGTACAAGTCTCATATCTTACTATATATTAATTTATCAAAGCCAGTTTAACAATTTATCATAAGGTTCTTTACTGTTTTATACAGCCTACTATTTTAAGCATGATTTTAACATTTTTACATGTAGTTTTCAATCTTTTTAACCAAGTTTATCAACACATGATCCCCACATAATATTTTTATCATCATATATCATCATATACATATACATTAAGAAAAAAATACATATTTACATTTACAAAATAACAAGGAAATAGAAAGGATGATCTTGTTACCAACCAAGATTATGAAAGTTAAGATCAAGGCTTGACTTTTGAGGACAAAACTTGTGGTACACAAAAATCAACTTCAAGACCACCAATCTTTATAAACTTCTTGTGGAAAATCAGCCCCAAGACACCAAGGAAACCTCTTTTTGGATGTTATAATCACCACCAATCAATAAAGCTTCAAAAGGACATCATCTTATGTATGAACAACATAGGATTTGTGGTTAAATCAAGATCAAATGGGGGTGTTTATGGTGTAGGTTGGACGACAATGGGGAGGGAGAGATGAGAGGATTTGTGTGTTTTTCATGGATGGAAATGAGTTAGTGGTTTAATCTTTAGTGGTTTTGTTAAGTTACAAGGTTTGGTGAATAAACTAGGACAAGTGTCCTAGTTTGTTTATCATGTTGACACCTCATAAGGGGTGTTGGCTAAGTTAGCCGTCCCGTGAGTGTGGGTGGGGAAAGTTTATCTTGTCTCATCCCCATTTATTTACGGGTACTCCTCGATTCTATTTTCCTCGATTTGCGTGCCCTCAGTTCGTTTTACGAAAAACACTTTTATAATTTATGAATCAACGGCACAAAACGAATCTAATAAAAATTGTCTCATCAAAAACGGAGTTCAAATACGTAAATACGTAATCCTAGGGTTTCTGGTTTAGTCGTAAAGGACTTTAAATTATGCACGTAAGCCCAAATTTCAATCCGTAAATTATGGGTTCATCAACCAACACAAAAATAAATTTCAAAATAATATACGAGAAAATAATTTACTACCTGAAAATGTTAGATTGTCACAGCTTTTTCTCCTAAAAGGGATCAACGTCCTCGTGATCCATTTCATTTTGATGTCCGTTTCTTATTGAAATCAAAGAGGTGTGGGTATTTATTCCACATTTCATCCTCTCGTTCCAAAGTAAATTCTGGTCCATGCTTTGAATTCCATCGGATCTTGACGATAGGTATCCGAATTTGTTTCAGTTGCTTTACCTCACGATCCATAACCTCTATGGGTTATTCGATAAAATGCAACTTCTCATCAATTCGGACCTTATCCAACGAGATTTTCTCATCACTCACTGCTAAACATTTCCTCAGATAGATACATGGAATGTGTTGTGAACACCATGAAGTTCTTGGGGTAATTCTAGTTTGTAAGCCACCAGACCTACTCTAGATAAAATCTTAAAGGGTCCAATATAGCGGGGATTCAATTTCCCTTGCTTTTCAAATATTATGACGCCTTTCCATGACGATACTTTCAACATTACTCGGTCACCCACTTTAAACTCCATCGGTTTCCGTCGCACATCCGCGTAACTTTTCTGTCTACTTCGGGCAGTCAACAACCGATTCTTAATCTGAACTATCATCTCCGTAGTTTCCTGGATCAATTCCGGTCCTGTGAGCTGGGTATCCCCAACTTCACTCCAACATACAAGAGATCTACATTTCCTACCATACAAAGCTTCAAACGGTGCAACCTTAATACTAGCATGATAACTATTGTTATAAGAAAACTCTGCTAAAGGCAAATGTTTATCCCAATTCTTACCAAAATCTACCACACAAGCTCTCAACATATCTTCCAGTGTTTGTATCGTTCTTTCACTCTGCCCATCAGTGGGGGGGGGGGGGGTGATAAGCAGTGCTCATGTCGAGATTCGTTCCCAAAGATCTTTGGAGAGATTTCCAAAAATTCGATGCGAATCTAGGATCTCGATCAGAAATGATCGATACAGGCACTCCATGCTTGCATATAACATTCTCAAGATAAATAGGAGTCAGCTTCTCCAGTGAGAACTGCTCTTTAACCGAACGAAGTGTGCTGATTTGGTCAGTCTGTCGACAATGACCCAAATCGAGTTATTTCCAGATGATGTTCTAGGAAGCTTGGTGATAAAGTCCATCGTAATTCGCTCCCACTTCCATTCAGGAATCTTTGGTTGTTGAAGTAGTCCTGATGGGTTTTGATGTTCAGCTTTGACTCTTGCACAAGTAAAGCATTGAAGAACATACATAGCAATATCAGCTTTCATATTCGGCCACCAGTACAACTTATTCAAATCATGATACATTTTATCAGATCCAGGATGAATGGAATATTTAGATTTATGGGATTCCAACATAATTAAATCTCTTAAGACTCCAAACTTAGGTATCCACATACAACCTCTTAAGCATTTCACTCCATCAGCTCTAACCTTTAAAGGATCTCCTTCTCCTCGAAACCCTTCATTATCAAAATTTTCTTTCTTACAGGCTTCTATTTGCGCATTTCTAATTTGCTCAGGAAACTTATTGTGCACGGTCAAGACAAGAGAACGTACCCTGATAGGCTCTCTATCTTTTCTACTTAATGCATCGACAACAACATTTGCTTTTCCTGGGTGATATTTTATATCACAATCCGGGCCCCGGCTTGGTCAGCCAGTGTTGTCTAGGTAATTTACCGGGATATGCTTTCCTTGTTGGGTGGGGGGCTCGGTACCAAAAAGGTACACGGACTTAAGATGGTTCCGCCAAACACCATATTTTATATCACAATCATAATCACTTAACAATTCTATCCATCTTCGTTGCCTCATACTCAATTCCTTTTGATCGAGAATATACTGTAGGCTTTTATGATCGGTGAATACCGTACACTTGGTGTCATACAGATAATGTCCCCACAATCTAAGAGCAAAGACTACAGCTCCTAACTCAAGATCATGAGTAGTATAATTCTCCTCATTCTTCCTTAATTGGCTAGATGCATAAGCTATCACCTTTTCTCGCTGCATCAAAACAGCTCCATAACCTCTAAGAGATGCATCACAATATACTACAAAATCTTCACTTTCGTCGGGTAATGATAGAATTGGCGCACTACATAATTTTTGCTTCAATATCTGAAATGCTCCATCTTCTTCACTTCCCCAAACAAAAGGTTTATTTTTCTGAGTAAGTTTAGTCAGGGGTTTATGTAAAACCCGTAAAAATAAGGTCATAATTTAATTCTATTTTCAATTATTTTGAATTATTTTTTTATAACGTTAAATATTATTATGTTTAACGATTTAAGTTGAAAGCGATATTAAATATTATATTATAATATTTTGACGAGTAACGAGGACAACTAGTGATCGCGATACCGACGGATGCCAAAAATTTTTTATTTTATTATCGATCGTTTCGATATTTAATATTTTCGACGATATCGTTTTAATTATGTATCGAGTCGTTATATTATTATTTATCGTGTGCGTTTAAACTTTTAAAAAAAATATTTTTACGAAACCCGAGTCTCGTAAATATTTCAAAATTTACAATTTACATTTTCTAACCTTTTAAACTATTTTATTCCATTTTGGACCAAAACTATCACAAATTGGCAAAATTAACCCTTGTACCACCATATAAAAGAGTTTTTACTTCCACTAACTTTTATATAATAATAATAAAACAAAAAAATTTCTCTTCCTTTCTTTTTTTCCTTCCAAACCGTGACCCCCTCTCCATCTTTGATCAAAAATTTCTCAAAATCTAGCTTGATTCAATCCAAACTAAAACAAGACCCATATTAGTTTTGATCTTGTGATCACATTGGTATGATTTTCTTCAACATGCATTAACATTTTTTTCAAAATTTAGTTTCTTGATGAACAATACTTGTTTGATCCATTTTGAAGGAGTAAATAGGTGTTAATCTTATTATATTACATAGTGGAGTGTTTGCATGTTTGAATTTTTGAGTTTGATTTATTAGATTTGTACATGCAAGTGTGTTAGAGGTTTGATCATAGTGTAGGAGTGATGAAATGATCATATTAGTGGTATAGAAATGGGTAAAATGTGTTGAAAATTTTATTTTGTATGGTTTTTAAAAGGTCAATTTTAGGCAGTAGGTTTGAGGCCATTTTCGAGGGTCTTAAGTCTGAAAATAGATTTATATTATGGGATTATGTCGTAGAGAATTTCGTTAGCTTCGATTTGGGCCTTCCAACTCCAAACGAGGTGGAAGATACAGTAGTTTGATTTTCGTGTACCGGGAGACGAGTGTTGACACAATCCGAAAATTGTTGTCGATATTTGGATCGAATCTCGGGGACGATAAAATGAGTTACAAAATGATTCAAGGGCTGTTCCCAGGCTCAAAGTTTAGTGTTTTGAGTCTATTTTTAGAATCAAGTTTCGGTTTTATAAATGGAGTTGTTTTGAATGGTCAAAATGGTTTCGTAAGTCAAGGTCGCTAAACTGTCCGGATTTTGTGATTCAAAGATGAGTCGGGCAGGGAACTTTAGAAGTAAAATCTTTTAATGGGCTCTTGGGAGGACTTTCTATATATAGTAAGTAAGTTCTTTGAGTAGTATCATAAAAAGTTGATATGTTTAAGTATGAGAAAACGGCTTGGACATTCGGTATGTTCTGACAGATTTTTATTAAAGGCATAGAACGATAAAATGAATATATAGGAGAGTGTAATAGTATCACTTGTATCGTTTTCTCTTGAGTTTGTCGTGATTATATGAGTCGAGTTTTATATTCTTATGTATGGTTTATTTCTCGAGTCTATTATTAATGAACGCACCATATTTGATAGGTTGCGGTTCTCGTGTTTTAAAGGCATCATCTATCGTCGGCGATCGTCTCATTACCCCTATTGGCTAAGGTGAGTCTATAGCCTCGTTTGCGTAATTATATGATTTTAAAAACCCGCGTGGGGAAATACATGTTTTTATAAACATAGAACACAAGTCTTTTATGGTATGCTTGTCCCTCTATGAATGGACCGTGGTTGCCTTTAAATTGTATTAAGTGATTGCCATTGTTAAAGCCTCAATTATGGACCGTTAATTAACCTATGATGGGTTAACCGCTAGTACAATTAATAGATCTATGGGGGAAGCCGCCCCGGTTCAGTTTGTGTGGACTTGTCACAGAAGCTTAGGCCCGACCTCCGCACTGTTTGAACATATTGTATTGAGACGTCAGGTATACGGCAATGTACCAATAATCTGGGGGTAACGACAATTAATAAATCTCTTGTCTTATTAGACCTAACGGAGTGTTTAAGGGCTCGGTTCCATGAGCTTATTGCAATTTATGCTATATACAATTATTATTGTTGATGCAAATTATTATCTGATGCTTATAAGCATGCCACCAACTTATAATCTTTGCTTGTGTTCAAATTGATTACATAAACCTATAGATCCACTCGGCATTTTTGCTGATTGTTTTACTCACATGTGTTTCAGGTAATCAAGAAGTGGAAGCTTGGATATCACGGGAATGAAGTTGTGCACTGCTTTTGTTGTTCAAACTCTTTGATTTATTTATCGTTCCATTTTTTTAAAACAAACTAATATGTTGTTTTAACTTATCTTTTGGTAACGATTACTTGGGACTACGCTACTCTGATAAATGTTTTAGGAATGATAAATCTAAAACGTCTATTTTCGATTCGTTCTTTATAAACTATGTGTTGTTGTATCATTGTTTAGCACCCAAAGATGTATTCCGCTGCGTACAAATTTGGGGGTGTTAAAGATTGGTACCAGAGCCATAAGTTATAGAGAACTAGGTCTTTATTTTAAAAACCTAAACTATAACTATCAGTTTTTATTTTTCAAAGAGTCGGTGCATATGACTTCGCGTGACTTCAGGTTCAAGCTACTTCTGAGATTACAATTTTAGTATACGTTATTACGTATACCTTATTGGCAAGTATTTATAAATAAATACTATGATCCATTTATGGATATATATTTATATCTAGGATCCCTTTATCGATATATATTTATGTCGTTAAACTTTTCGATAAAAGTTTATCATTTATTAGTGATTAACTTAAATGAATACAATGAATTTTTAAGATCTTTCTGTATTTATTTTTGAAGTATTTAAATTGCTTTTATTGCAAAAATTTTATATTATGACCTTACATACCTTCATCTGCGCGCGTTACTTTCATTGTTTAACCCTTTGAAATATCTATATAGATATCCAAATCGCTTTCCGGCTGTTTGTGCTTGGACGTCTTGAAACGTAGTCTCTAGACCATTGTGTAACTCAATGTGTCCTTGGAATAGACTAACCGCTATTGTGTGAGTCACACATTTTGAAACATTTCCTATAATCGTGTTGAATTAATATCATGGTTTTTTCATAATATTTTGTTGATTTTTATCACCATTTTACACGGCATGTGAAGATTTAACTCATTGACATTTATATGTATCGACTCCGAAGTGTATTGTTCGCTTATATCTCGGTAATGTCATCGTCATTTTATAAATCATCGTCTAGATTATGGCGCTAGATTGGAATACGATTTTACTTCTATAAAGTTGTATCATTTGTTTTTCATTAACCTTCTTGCTCCCGGAACGCAACCCGTTAATGTTCCATTCTTTTCTTGTTATGTTTTGTGTTTTTGGACAATCGTGGCACCAAGGTGATTTGCCTACTTTGCACCTTGAAACTTAAATTATGAACGTCATTCACCGTTTTGCTTCCTAAATTTTGTGTTGGATACCTTGAAGCATCTTTTGTCATCCATTATGCTATATTTTTATTTAATGCTCATTATGAGATTTATTTTTCATTGTTGTAAAATCCACAAGACATGTGTGTATATATATTTTGAGTCCTTAGGAAGTGTCGAAAAATACATTTTATGCAGAAACTGTAAGGGCAGTATAAACAGGCCAAAACTTAAAAGTAAAACATGCGTTATTAAAATAAAATAGTCAAACCGGCACAGAACTTGCAGGGGTATTTTGGTCATTTTATATTGGGTTTCAGGTCTCGGGTAAAACTAGAAAGTCGTATGAAACGTCGTTTTGCATCAAAATGCTTTAGACTCCGAGTCTTGGAGATGTCGTTTATCGGGTCAATTAATCGGCTCATATTTAAAAGTTAAATCTGATAGAAAATTCAGAACATGAGTTTTAAATGTTTCTAAGCAGTTTTGATTTCATTTGAGATCGTAAAATTTTAACTAATATTATTTTACAACTAACTAATACTAGTTGCATGTGAAAATGTTTAAAAATAGAAACATTACAGGATTAGCAATTATCGGATTAATTGTGTAATTTGAAAACAAATAATATACTTTCTTAAAAATATGTTGTGTCGAGTATCTTACAAAGAATACACATATGGATTGATTTATTCTTTTTATATATATGACTCATTTGTCGTTCGATGTTATTTTATTTTTATTTTCTTCTAACCTTCCACTGATTCGAGTTGACTTTTGAAGTTTTGTCTTCACATTCTTCGTCGATATTTTTATCGCGTGTCTCATGGCGTTTCCGTCTAAACCTTATAATCTTTTGAAACCTTAACAACTTGTAACCATCTCATTGATTGTTTTATGAGCTACTATTTGCCACTTTTTGCAAACCTTTGGCTACTCTATACGTTGTCGTAATGTCACATTATTAATAAATCTGAAATTTTTTTACGATTATTTTCACCAATTGTTTTTACTTTGGTCCTATTAAATACTTCTCGTAACATTAAAAGTTGCTTATTGAGTATCTCACAAATTACTTGTATCCTATAGATTTATAAACTATTTTAAATTCTATTTTACAAATGGCATGGTTTATATATAAACATAAGAAACGTAATATTTTTCGACGAAATGGAGCACTGCATTGCTAGCCCTAAATTATACATGGCCTGATCACCTATGTCTAATTTAGAAGGAGCCATGCTAGGCTGAATAGTAGTCACCATAAATTTTTTTTATAATAATCAACTTTTTACTTGTATTCATAATAGAATAAAATAAAATGAAATAAAATGAAAAGAAGTTTTGAAAACCTTTATATTTTATGCAAGTAGCGCAATTTCTATGCATCCGCATATGTTTTCTTACCTTCTCTTGGATGAATTACACGTTTACGGGTACGTTTTTACTCGATGATTTTTTTTCCACTTGTTACTTCATTTTGTCTTATAAATGATTTCTTTTGACCATTCGTCTAATTACTGACTGTTGATAAATGACTTGAAAGTCTCGATGTTTTATCCTTCCTTCTCGTCCAATCTTCTTTATGCGACTGGGTAGATCTTTGGAATGTCTCCGCACGTGAATAATGAATTATCACTAGAGTAATTTCCGTATATCCGGGATGACGTTCGTCACTCTCGTTTGTCTCGAAATCCACTCTTGTGAACCGTGCTTTGACTTCTCTCTTTAAACACTAACATCGTTCATTTGATTTATTTTAATTACAAGTGATTATTATGAATTTTCTTTGATTAAAATTTTTGTATGGATCTTATTTCCGATCATGTATCGACCACCGCTAAGTTAACGAGCTTATGTTGGTGAACCATCGACCACACTAACAAAATTGACAACTTGTTTAATCTATTATTTCTTATCGTCTTACCATCAACGCCTTTATTTTATTATTCTCTTTAAGAATTCATACGACATTTGCTTCGTTCTCTTTTGTACCGCTAATTTAGTACTAATTGTTGACCATTACTTCCATTCGTATTCGTTTGTTATCTTGTCACATTTTGAAACCCGAATATATCCCATGTTTATTTTGAAATAATGAACACCTTTATGTATTTCTACAACGTATTATAAAATTTTGTGGAACTTTATATATTTTCCAATGATTTTCAGTTATCGAAATAACCATTATAAGTGAAAGGTCAAATTTATACATCATATTTTGTATAACTAAAACTAATGTTTAAAATGAAATTATGTTCTACCTTTTGAACTAATTGACTTATCATACTTTACTTTAAATGTAATGAAATTACCGGTTTAATTTATATTCCTAATAGTGATTTAATTTGGAAATTATATCTTTTAATTGTAACCATCAATATGAGTTTAATTAATAAATTCATGTCATTCTTTCAAAGTTTCTTAAGACGAGCAAAATAAGTTATGAAGCTATTTAACTTCTATTTTTAATATATCATCTTTATCAAGAAGGTACCTCAACTGAGTTTTAAGGTAATATAAATCCGGGACGGATAATTGTGACAAACGTTATTTTAATGATTAATATTTAATTCATTCTTCACTCTCATTTTTCTAGTATTGTGAATTATTATGTTTTACGGTTACGTGAGTCGAGATCCCTCGTCGATCGTCAACCTTAAATCATTTCACCACATCTTGTCCGTTTATGCGGTTATTGAATTCTTTTTTATCTCGTTCTGTTCCTCGTATTGAAGATCACTATTTTATTCTGAGTTTTAAATGAATCTCGGGAAGCAGTGTATAAGAAGAAACGATGAGTGTCACCAAGAATTATGCGTGTACTTGTGGAATGATTGAGGACCGAATCTATTAATGAATGGAGTTAATAAATTCGTTACAACCTCGAGGAGTATGTTGAAGCCGACACCGCAAGTGGAAAGACTCTTGAGATCAATTGGTTATTATCAAGGGTTCGTTCAAGGTTTTCTCGATGATTAACGGTGGAGATCTATAATCGATGTTTATGTTCGACCTTTTCTTTTTATGTACTTATATGGTGTGTGATCTAGTCAAATGATCGTAAGTTGTGAGAACTTGAGACGGCATCATCCGATGACGTCCGATCATGTAGAACACATATTATGTAATATCTTTTTGACTTTCAACGATGATGTTTATTGAGACTTTAATGCGCGTTGGCGAAAGTGAGATGGTGTCTTTGTATTATCTTTTGAGTAGGGACCCGCGTGTGAGCACCCTCCGATGACGAAAATGTTTTTCTTGTTAGTTCTTTTTTATGTGTGTCCATGGCTATCCGGCCGGTGGATATCCTTTAATTTGCAACCTTCCTTTTAACTAGACTTACCCGAAAATCCTGTCATCTATTCTTGTCGTCAAATGAGCTTCGTGTGATTCATAAAATTTTCATGTGTCGAGCTTGACGGGTGACTGGTGGATAAGGATTTATCTATTCCTTTTTGGTGAGATACAACTTGACGACAAGTTGCGTTTTGTAAAAGAATCAGTGGAGATCATGGATCGAGATTCACGCCGGAACGTGAAGACTTCTTTATAAGGAATGACGTCCTCCTTCCGGGTAGTGAACAACTCGAGTATGAGGTGAGTTGAGCACCGGGACGTCGCTCCCTTAAGGTGGTGAGGATGTAAAACCCGTAAAAATAAGGTCATAATTTAATTTTATTTGCAATTATTTTGAAGTAATTCTTTTTTAACGTTAAATATTATTATGTTTAACGGTTTAAGTTGAAAGCGATATTAAAAATTATATTATAATATTTTGACGAGTAACGAGGACAACTAGTGATCGCGATACCGACGGATGCCAAAAATTTTATATTTTATTATCGATCTTTTCGATATTTAATATTTTCGACGATATCGTTTTAATTATGTATCGAGTCGTTATATTATTATTTATCGTGTGCGTTTAAACTTAAAAAAAAATATTTTTACGAAACCCGAGTCTCGTAAATATTTCAAAATTTACAATTTACATTTTCTAACCTTTTAAACTATTTTATTCCATTTTGGACCAAAACTATCACAAATTGGCAAAATTAACCCTTGTACCACCATATAAAAGAGTTTTTACTTCCACTAACTTTTATATAATAATAATAAAACAAATATTTTTCTCTTCTTTTCTTTTTTTCTTCCAAACCGTGACCCCCTCTCCATCTTTGATCAAAAATTTCTCAAAATCTAGCTTGATTCAATCCAAACTAAAACAAGACCCATCTTAGTTTTGATCTTGTGATTACATTGGTATGATTTTCTTCAACATGCATTAACATTTTTTTTCAAAATTTATTTTCTTGATGAACAATAGTTGTTTGATCCATTTTGAAGGAGTAAATAGGTGTTAATCTTATTATATTACATAGTGGAGTGTTTGCATGTTTGAATTTTTGATTTTATTTATTAGATTTGTAAATGCAAGTGTGTTAGAGGTTTGATCATAGTGTAGGAGTGATGAAATGACCATATTAGTGGTATAGAAATGGGTAAAATATGTTGAAAAATTTATTTTGTATGGTTTTTAAAAGGTCAATTTTAGGCAGTAGGTTTGAGGCCATTTTCGAGGGTCTTAAGTCTGAAAATAGATTGATATTATTGGATTATGTCGTAGAGAATTTCGTTAACTTCGATTTGATATAAAGTAGGCCGTCCAACTCCAAACGAGGTGGAAGATACACTAGTTTGATTTTCGTGTACCGGGAGACGAGTGTTGACACAATCCGAAAATTGTTGTCGATATTTGGATCGAATCTCGGGGACTATAAAATGAGTTTCAAAATGATTCAAGGGCTGTTCTCAGGCTCAAAGTTTAGTGTTTTGAGTCTATTTTTAGAATCAAGTGTCGGTTTTATAAATGGAGTTGTTTTGAATGGTCAAAATGGTTTCGTAAGTCAAGGTCGCTAAACTATCCGGATTTTGTGATTCAAGGATGAGTCGGCCATGGAACTTTAGAAGTAAAATCTTTTAATGGGCTCTCGGAAGGACTTTCTATATATAGTAAGTAAGTTCTCTGAGTAGTATCATAAAAAGTTGATATGTTTGAGTATGAGAAAACGACTTGGACATTCGGTATGTTCCGGCAGATTTTTATTAAAGGCATAGAACGATAAAATGAATATATAGGAGAGTGTAATAGTATCACTTGTATCGTTTTCTATTGATTTTGTTGTGATTATATGAGTCGAGTTTTATATTCTTATGTATGGTTTATTTCTCGAGTCTATTATTAATGAACGCACCTTATTTGATAGGTTGCGGTTCTCGTGTTTTAAAGGCATCATCTATCGTCGGCGATCGTCCCATTACCCCTATTGGCTAAGTTGAGTCTATAGCCTCGTTTGCGCAATTATATGATTTTAAAAACCCGCGAGGGGGAATACATGTTTTTATAAACTTAGAACACAAGTCTTTTATGGTATGCTTGTCCCTCTATGAATGGAACGTGGTTGCCTTTAAGTTGCATTAAGTGATTGCCATTGTTAAAGCCTCAATTATGGACCGTTAATTAACCTATGATGGGTTAACCGCTAGTACAATTAATAGATCTATGGGGGAAGCCGCCCCGGTTCAGTTTGTGTGGACTTGTCACAGAAGCTTAGGCCCGACCTCCGCACTGTTTGAACATATTGTATTGAGACGTCAGGTATACGGCAATGTACCAATAATCTGGGGGTAACGACAATTAATAAATCTCTTGTCTTATTAGACCTAACGGAGTGTTTAAGGGCTCGGTTCCATGAGCTTATTGCAATTTATGCTATATACAATTATTATTGTTGATGCAAATTATTATTTGATGCTTATAAGCATGCCACCAACTTATAATCTTTGCTTGTGTTCAAATTGATTACATAAACCTATAGATTCACTCGGCATTTTTGCTGATTGTTTTACTCACATGTATTTCAGGTAATCAAGAAGTGGAAGCTTGGAGGTCACGGGAATGAAGTTGTGCACTACTTTTGTTGTTCAAACTCTTTGATTTATTTATCGTTCCATTTTTTTAAAACAAACTAATATGTTGTTTTAACTTATCTTTTGGTAACGATTACTTGGGACTACGCTACTCTGATTAATGTTTTAGGAATGATAAATCTAAAACGTCTCTTTTCGAGTCGTTCTTTATAAATTATGTGTTGTTGT
This sequence comes from Glebionis coronaria, assembly GCA_025667525.1. Lineage (NCBI taxonomy): Eukaryota > Viridiplantae > Streptophyta > Magnoliopsida > Asterales > Asteraceae > Glebionis > Glebionis coronaria. The sequence goes on from CM046878.1 coordinate 634,395,832, forward strand.
ATCATTGTTTAGCACCCAAAGATGTATTCCGCTGTCTAACCAAAAATCACATTTCGAGAACTTAGCATACAACTTTTCATCCTTTAATAAACTCAACATAATCCTTAAATGTTCTCCATGTTCCTCTTTATTCTTAGAATAGATTAGAATATCGTCAATAAACACGATCACAAATTTGTCCAAATAGGGTTTGCACACTCGGTTCATTAGATCCATGAAGACCGCAGGTGCGTTAGTTAACCCAAATGGCATTACTTAAAATTCTTAGTGTCCATAACGAGTTCTAAATGCAGTTATAGGAATATCTTCTTCACGGACGCGAAGTTGGTGATATCCAGACCGCAAATCTATCTTAGAATACACACTAGATCCTTGTAGTTGATCAAATAAATCATCAATCCTTGGTAAAGGATATCGATTTTTAATCGTCAACTTATTCAGTTCCCTATAATCAATGCACATACGGAAAGATCCATCCTTCTTCTTAACGAACAAGACTGGAGCTCCCCAAGGAGACGAGCTCGGTCGAATAAAACCTTTATCAGACAATTCTTTGAGTTGTTCAGATAATTCCTTTAATACAGAAGGTGCTAATCGATAAGGCGCACGTGCCACCGGTGCAGCACCAGGAATTAAATCGATTCAAAACTCAACTTGACTTATCGGCGGAAGTCCGGGTAGATCCTTAGGAAATACCTCAGGAAATTCACAGATAATAGGTACATCTTCTAATCGTTTCTCCTTAGACCCATTCCCGGTCACTTGAGCTAAGAATAGCTCGCAACCGTTCGTGATGTACTTTTGGACTTTAATACATGAAACGATTTTCAAACGGGATTCACCTTGATTACCATCAGTTACTAACGTTCTATTCCTAAGAGGAATCTTAACCTTCTTTTCTCCACATAAAATAGCAGCATTATTCAATGATAACCAATCCATACCAATAATAATATCAAAACTACCTAGTTCTATCAACATCAAATCAATCAGAAAGGAATAGTTTAAGAGATTTAGAGAGCATCCTTTTAACAGCTTATTAGTTTTTACTAATTTACCATTAGCTAATTCCACTTCGTAACTGGTATTTATCTTAACAGGTTCAATGTCAATAAGGGCACTAAATTTAGTAGATACAAAGCTCCTATCAGCACCCGAATCAAATAAAGCAACAACATAATGATTGTTGAGTAAAAACGTACCAGTAACGACATTCAGATCCTCTTTCTTAACCTCAACTGTTCCAAGTTGATAAGCACCACCCTGGGGGTTTCTTCCAGGTCCAATCGCTTTCAACTTAGGGCAATCCGATTTCTTATGACCCTCTTCATTACAGTTGAAGCAAATAACTCCCCTCTTACACTTTTCAACTTTGTGTCCAAGCTTTCCACATTTCGGCACTTCCAGCAGTCGCCATCATGCCTCTTATTACCACACTTAGGACACTTTTCATCATTGCGCGGTGTGCTGTTGGTAAGAGCATTTGCATTTCCCTTTCTCTGGTTTTGACGGCGATTGAAATTCTTCCTATTATCACCTCGATCTCCACGATCGCCATCACCCTTTCTTTTCTCATCAGTACGTACTTCATCTTCCTTATCCTGAATTATTTGCCCAATGAGTTGGTAAGCCATTCGAACAGCATCATCAATGGTCAGTAGTTTTGATGATGTCGCGTCCCCTCGAATGTTCTTGGTCAACCCTTTAATATATTGTTCAATTCGGATCTCTTCGGGTTCCACCAATCAAGGACACATCAAGGCCAACTCATGGAATCGGTTTGTGTAGCTATCAATATCCACACCTTTCATTCTCAAATGAATCAACTCTTGTTCTAACCTAATGATCACACTACAGGGACAGAACCTCAGAGTCATCCACTTCTTAATCTCAGCCCAAGGAGTAGCATTAGCAACATCAAAACCCATGAAAGCAATTCTCCCATTCCACCAAGTCAACGCACAACCTTTAAGAGTAGCCATAGCAAAAGTCACCTTATCTTCCTCCTTACACTTACTAATCCGAAACACCGACTCAATCTTCTCAATCCACTGGCTTAATCCTACAACACCTTCAGTTCCATTAAAAGGTAGAGGTTCACACTTCATGAACATCACATAAGTACAACCACCGACTTCCGACGCATTAGGTCCAAGTCCTCCTACATTTCCTCCAGCATTAGCATTTACATTATTAGCATTCACATTAGTACCACTAATTCCACAACCGCCAGCTCCACTACCGCCAGCTCTACTACCGCCAGCTCCACTACCGCCAACTCCACTACTGCTAGCTCTATTTCTAGCATTTGCCATAAATTCAGTCATAGATGCGGCAACTTGCTCCGCAATGATCCTACGTACATCATTCTCAGTCACAGCTTTCTTGGGCGGCATGGTTCTATAATTTCACAATTTCAAAGTATATTAAACATTCACTCAACAAGGGATTCATATAAGATGGATTGAATTCATAATCAAGATACAAATAAGGCACGATATGTAATTCAAGACAAAGATACATATTTCATTGGATTAGAAACAACCACATTGTCTTAATTACATTCCACATCCAAGTTTCTAGCACTATACAGGCCCAAAATTCGTGCCAGATCTACTAACTAATAAGTCAGTTTAATCAAAGTTACAAAAGATACAAAGATGACTACTAAAGATAGACTGGTCTACTGAGAACCGCTAGATGGTCCATCATCCATCGTCTTCGGTATCTTCGTCGGACGATCACAAGACACATCTTCAGCTGGGCGCTTACGAATCACTCCTTTCTCGACCATCTCAGTATAAAACCTACTGTTCCAACCAATAGATATATTCAACTCTTTCTCATCCTTCTCACGCATCACACGAGCTACACTCAACTGAATCTCCATAGTATTCACTTTTTTTTCATTTCAGCAACCTCACCACTTTCCAACACAGATAACCTCCTAAACGCCTCATTCAAACCACGCTCTACATCAGTCAAATCCAAATTAAGCAGTTCCTGCTCTTTCTCACCAACCTTAGTCTTCGACTCCAAATAAGAAACATGAGTCTGAACAACACCTAAACAAATCTCTGTCATACTACCCTGAATACAGGAAGCATCTAAATCACGTCTCACGGCCCATGGTGTAAGTCCATCAATATGAGTAGCCTCTCGAACCCTAGATGACTCTCCTATCACATGCCTACGAGTAGCAATCCCATCGGTACCATCAGGTGCATCATCATCCTCATCATCCTCTGATTCAGAATCAGATTCAGACGATTCAGAAAATTCATCTCTAAGTAACTCGTCGAATCAGACCAATCACCTGGAGGGGGTAAGGGCTCACCCTCCGCTACATCATAAGGGAAAATAAGCTCAGCCTCATCATCACCATCAACCTCATCATCTATACCTATCTCCTCCTCGACATCCTCGTCGTCATCCTCATTACCTACATCATCTATACAAATCTCATCATCATTCTCAATACCAACATTATCATTTTCATTCTCTACAATATCAACCTGAGGGGCAATCTGATCTCCTAGTCCTATCTCGGGCTCGGGATCCTCAAATGGTTCCTCCTCATCATCATCCATATCCTCATTTACATCATAATCCACTAAGTCTAAATAAGGGTTATCATCTACATTAGGTTCGGGAATAGCATGGTTCTCTACAGGAATATTAGGGTCAGCCATGACAATCTGCATTTATAATATATCTCGTATTAGCATAAAAATATTTATTAAACAGTTACATACTGAAACCACGTTATATACATATATATAAATTAAATTATATATATATCAAAATATATATCTTCTCAATAAGGCTTGTTGGTAACGGCGGAGATCTTTGGCACCGTTATAGTCAAAAGATTTTTCAAACATTTTAAGAAAATGTGTATAGTTAAAAGATTTTGAAAAGTTTTGTTCAAAACCTTGGTTTTAAAAATCTTTTGTTCTCTATAACGAGAGCCCTGGTACCAAACTGTAACACTCTCAAACTTCATATCGGTACAGAGGAAGAGTCAATAGAGTGTTACGGGATAGCCCAATAACTCCAATCATAGACAACGCATAAAAATGGTTGTACAAGGTTTAACATACATTCATTCGAAATAAAAGTTTTAAGTGTACAACAGGTCCCCAAATATCACAGTCATAAAGTTTACAAACATAGATCGAATGAATAATTTTTATTATGTGGGCCATCAGAGTCGATCTCCATTCAAATTACCTTCAAGCACCTGAGATAAAAACAGGCAAAAATCATATCAACGAATGCCGAGTGAATTCATAGAGTTTAATAAAACCATTATATAAAACAATCATCGAAATCAGAACACAAGTATAATATCAGAAATAAGTCCTCGTATTGCTAGTCAGGCAATATATAAATCAAATCGTACATCTTAAACCGTCCATGAGACCGTAGTCTCAATATTACCATTATTGGTAACATTATTATCGTTATTCATATCGTTATTGGATTGTGTTGGATTATTATTAGCCGCATGACATTGTTACCTTACTATCACAAACAACGGGCCGCGAACCCGACAAACAATTTTCCCATCTAAGTTAGCGTGTCGTCACAAAATCACGCTATGGAAATCTTCTCATACATAAGTTCGCTTACCAATCAATGTGTTACGACGGGGATCAACCGTCAAGGCGCGAACTGGGGTGATCTTCCCCAAATAGTACTATCATATGCATAAGCGTCTAGCAAATCCTGGTAGTTCACAGTTTATGCTAATGGGACTTTAAGTGACATAACCTAACTACTAATAATCCATTTCATCTCATTTATTGGGTCATACCATCATTCGGGTCCATATCATTAAGCATACCATCGGGACTACTTGTGTTCTATTTTTTAGCAAAAACTAGCATGTTATCTCCCTCGCGGGTTTACAAAACATTTTGTAAAACATTTAAAATAGTGTGAGGCTATGAACTCACGTTGATTATGAAAGGCGGATTATCGGTGACGGGCGTGCTTCGATCACGGAAACCTATATAAATAATACTCGGTCTTAGACTTTTGTCCAATGACTTTATAAAAATAATAGCTATTTATATATATGATGATTTTATAAATATGATGATGATCAAGTGGGATTGTACATCTTTATTCAACATTATAGTGTTATGTGCTGGTAAATTTTAGACTAGTTATACTAGTTTAACTTGTTTACATGTTAACGCCCAATAAGCCCATGATAAGCCCATTACATTATATTAGCCGATTTTATACTTTTAACATCATCCCTATACTCACATGTTGGGCCCAAGTGGATTAAGCCCAATGAGTAAGTCCATTAGTGTTTAGCCAAATTAGTTGGGTTAATAGTCCAATAAGGCTAATTTGGCCCGTTAATGTCCACATGTTATAAAGCTCGGATTTTATCGGTTTTTACTTGTAACATGTAATTATAAATCAGTATAAGAGTTGTAAAAAGTTTACATTAGACGGGTCCGACCGTCTAAGTTTTAATTGACGAAAACGTTAATCTTTCGGTTTTAGCCGAAAAGACGTAAAACTTATGTATATAGTTTTATAACTTATACAACTTATCAAATTGCCATTTTTATAAAATGTTACATTTATTTATCAAAGTATATACTTATTTATATGTAATATATAAGTGAGTGGGTTTTAGGTATACATTTTATATTAGTTTTACTTGAGTGCTAATTTTATAATATATACTTTTATTTTACAAATCTGATTATGAATTTCACTTTCACCATTTTTTCCATATCTTGAGTTCTACAAGGAGATAGAAGCTAATTTTTGGGCACCACAAACTACATGATATGTGCTACAATTAACTCCCATTTAGCTACTTCTCAATCAACCTCTAAGTGTCTCTAACAGTTCGTCTAAAACAGACTATACAGATTTGAACTTCAATATTGTTTTGATCATATCTCACTCATGTTATAGATTCCATTGTGTGGTCAACTCTCACATATGTACAAGTCTCATATCTTACTATATATTAATTTATCCAAGCCAGTTTAACAATTTATCATAAGGTTCTTTACTGTTTTATACAGCGTACTATTTTAAGCATGATTTTAACATTTTTACATGTAGTTTTCAATCTTTTTAACCAAGTTTATCAACACATGATCCCCACATAATATTTTTATCATCATATATTATCATATACATATACATTAAGAAAAAAAAATACAAATTTACATTTACAAAATAACAAGGAAATAGGAAGGATGATCTTGTTACCAACCAAGATTATGAAAGTTAAGATCAAGGCTTGACTTTTGAGGACGAAACTTGTGGTACACCAAAATCAACTTCAAGATCACCAATCTTTATAAACATCTTGTGGAAAATCAGCCCCAAGACACCAAGGAAACTTCTTTTTGGATGTTATAATCACCACCAATCAATAAAGCTTCAAAAGGACATCATCTTATGTATGAACAACATAGGATTTGTGGTTAAATCAAGATCAAATGAGGGTATTTATGGTGTGGGTTGGACGGTAAAAGGGATGGAGAGATGAGAGGATTTGTGTGTTTTGCATGGATGGAAATGAGTTAGTGGTTTAAGCTTTAGTGGTTTTGTTAAGTTGCAACATTTGGTGAATAAACTAGGACAAGTGTCCTAGTTTGTTTATCATGTTGACACCTCATAAGGGGTGTTGGCTAAGTTAGTCGTCCCATGAGTGGGGTTGGGTCAAGTTTATCTTGTCTCATCCCCATTTATTTACGGGTACTCCTCGATTCTAGTTTCCTTGATTTGCGTGCCCTCAGGTCGTTTTACGAAAAAATTTTTATAATTTATGAATCAACGGCACAAAACGAATCTAATAAAAATTGTCTCATAAAAAACGGAGTTCCAAAAACGTAAATACGTAATCCTAGGGTTTCCGATTTAGTCGTAAAGGACGTTAAATTATGCACGTAAGCCCAACTTTTAATCCGTAAATTGTGAGTTCATCAACCAACACAAAAATAAGTTTCAAAATAATATACGAGAAAATAATTTACTACCTGAAAATGTTAGATTGTCACAAAACTTCCTGAGGGATATGGTGATAACAACGATAATAAAGTATGTAAAATGATTAAATATCTGTATGGGTTAAAACTAGCACCAAGGAAATGGAATGATAAACTTGTTTATGTGCTTCTTGAAAATGAATTTGTTCAAAGTCTTAATGATTTTTCATTATTTATTAAGAACAAAAATGACGTTTTCTTGATTCTGCTTGTATATGTTAATGATATTGTTATTACTGGAAATAATCTTGATAAGTTCTAAGTTTCTTATCAAAGATCTTAGAAAACTTAAATACTTTCTAGGCATTGAGGTTATTGACATTGATAATGGAATTTGTTTAACTCAGAGAAAGTATTGTACTGAGTTACTATCTGAGTTTGGTATGTTAGGTTGTAAACCTTGTGGTGCACCTTTTGAAGTTAATCCTTATAGTAAAAAACTTAAAGACAAGTTTGGAGATGATGAAAAACTTGTTGAGATTACTCCATATCAAAAACTTGTTGGCAAGTTGATCTATCTTACTATGGCTAGACCTGACATTGCTTATGTTGTACATTGTCTTAGTCAAGTCATGCATAGTCCTATGAAGTCTCATTTAAGGCTTGCTTTCATAGTTTTAAGATACTTAAAAGGTGAACCTGGTCTAGGTATTACTTTTATGAAAGGAATCTGCAACACATTGAATGTGTTTGTTGATTCAGATTGGGCTAAGTGTAAAATAACCAGAAGGTCTTTAACTGGTTATTGTGTTTATCTTGGTGGTAATTTGGTTTCACGGAAGAGTAAGAAACAAAGTGTTGTTTCTAGGTCTTCCATTGAGGGTGAGTACAGGGTTATGTGCAATGTTTGCTGTGAAGTTATGTGGATTCATAAAATTCTTTGTGATCTTAAAATGGACGTGGTGTTACCTGTAGAAATGAATTATGATAATAATTCTGCTATCCTGATTTCTTTGAATCCTGTACTTCATGAAAGAAGTAAACATTTTGAAATTGACCTTTATTTTCTAAGAGAAAAAATATCTGCAGGTTTTATTAAGCCTTTGAAAGTTAAATCTGAAAACAATACTGCAGATATATTTACAAAGAGATTGTTAATTTCTGATCATACAAAGTTTTGTAGAAAGCTTGGTTTGTTCAATGGTTTTGCAGGTTAAGGACTTAAGGGGGAGTGTTAAGAGTACAAGTCCATAACCAGAAGGACCATTTGTGACAAGTTGGCAAAGATGAAGGTTCATAGTTTTTCACTAGAATGCTCAAGATCTAACTGGAGGGACTACTTATGCATATACACGAAACTAATGGGCTAGAGTCAAACTTTAGAGTATATATACTCCCACCTACCTGTTTTTATCTTTATTTTTCATTGTGTTAAATCGTTCAACTGTGTGTAAAACTTGTGTGAGTTCTTGATCAACTGTTTTGATTATTTTGAGTTTTGAGTGTGTTTTTTATTCATCTTTGTAAAGAGATATTGTAATATTTTCATTGATAGAGTGAACCAAGGAGTGGTTGACTGGGTTCACTGTTATTTCTGTGTTTTTGCTGATATTGAGTATTGATTCATTAGTTTTTACAATTATCAATCAGATACCCGTTTTTGTCAGCTAATATGCGTAGCAAGGACTTATGCTTTCTATTGTTAAACATAAAGATGAATGCAGTATTTCATACTCAACACTTACCTTCAATTCTATGTATGATATTTAAACATTAAAACCTGTTTCTTCTATGATTGTAGCTTTGAGCATGACTCATGAAGAGTTGGGATAATCTCTTTAAAGATAAATGAGAGCTTCACTCGAAAATTCTTCACACAAAGTGCTCAGATTGTCATTTTTACCTACGTTTTCTAAAACTATAAGGCTCTTCTCAACATGCGATCTCAAAACTACAAACATAATGCATTTTTTTTTAAAATAGCGGTGCAAAGAATTCCTATTAAGTACTTGTTAACACATGCTAACTGAGTAATACATATTTAACTTTATACGTTATCTGCTTACTTTTTTAGTAGCTCTTGAAGATTAGCGGTGGGTAACTGCTTCAAAAGAATACCAAAGAGCCCATATGGATGCATAAACTATTAGAAATAATCATACCATTGGTACCCAATGTTGCTGAACTCCCTAATTTCGTGAAGCAAATAAATCACATTAAGAATGAGCGGGACATTACCACTACCACTTCTTCCGATAGAAACCTTGTGCTCGTTTCCACCCAACGGTTTTGAAGTATATAAAGTTGATGCAGAGGTCTCACATTTCCAAACAGTGGACTTTCATTCCCGGAAACATTAACCTCTCGCGTTTGGTTCTTTCTGAGCTTAACCAAGTCAGCAAGTACATGCATGTAAGTGTAGAACTGAGCATTCAAGTCACAACAAAAGCAACAAATGAGAACACAAAAGACGAATGAGAGCGTTTTTGAATTTTGTCAAATGGGGCATGAGTGTCACGACCTATTTACATAGATTACCCGATGGAGAATTATAAATACAAATATACAATCCTTCGTATTTTCAAATGGCTAAACATCGGAAAACCATAAATTTCTTATTATTAATTCTAACAGCTTCAAATATGATCATTCAACCCAATTAAATCTTGGTTTAACCAAAATTAATATATTCATTAGTGTTTAAAAACCGGCGTTTTTGTTGACTCGGTTAAATGACTAGTTCACGGGTCAACCAGTTCTACCGGTTGAACCGCCAGATCAACCGGCCGGTTCTATATACATGTATATTTAATAGACATTGTATATAGAACCAAAACTAATCACCATCTTTTTAATTTATCTTTAAAACTTAAAAATATTTATGAGAAAAAAGTTTTAGATATAATTTTTTTAATAAAAAAACTTGACCCGGCCAGGATTATCAAACTGACGATTTAATCCAATTATCAAATAAGTAAAACCCCAATCACATCCAACTTGATCTCTAAGCCGATTCACAGGTCAACCGGTTCAACCCGGTGAGTTTTAAAACATTATTAGCTACTGTAATTTATTTCAAACTATCAAATGTGATAGAAGTTTGTTGCGAAACTTCATCTGAAAGTATCATGTAACACGAAAAGTTAGGGCCCAAAGTTTTGTTTATAGTGTCGAGGCCCAATTGTATTTCATTTATACTGATCGTTCTCATTTATTTACCCTAATTACCTGCCACAACAAATTTTATTGTTTCATTTTTCCTTTTTTGCCTTCCATAGCCATAGATATACACCGATGACGGACGTTTATATACCTGATCCAATTATTCTAGACATACTCACTAGACTTCCTGCAAAGCCGTTATCGCGGTTCAGATGTGTATCGACACATTGGAACAGTTTGATTACCGACCCCCACTTTATGGCTTCCAGGCGAAGAATATTTCTTACTACTATCAAAAATCTTCATCTTATAAATATCAATGACATGCCTCATTCGATACTCAAGGTTAGCTACCCTTTTCAAGATTTAAAAGGTTTAATGGCTCGCGTTATTGGAACATTCAAAGGCTTGGTACTTGTGCTATATGATTATAGATATAGAGAAAGTCCGGACGGCATAATGATCCTATGCAATCCCTTTACCAAAAAATGCACAATACTTCCCTTTCCACCAGAGACTCGATGTTGTAGATTCGCCTATAGGACGCAGCAATATGGCCACAACACAGCCTATGCATATGGATTTAGCTATGGCGAAAGCCTAGATGACTCAAAGATTGTTAGGTTTAAAGAAAACAACGAGCTTTGTCGTTATGATTATCGAGGTGGTGTATGTGAAGTGTTTAGCTTTAAAAATATGGCATGGAGCATGTCACAAACCATCAATATCAAACACATTAAGTTTGAGGAAATTATGGGTACGTTTGTAAATGGATATTTGTATTGGCTTCCAGTTAAAGACGACATGCTAATCGTCCTGGATGTTAAAGAGATGGTAGTTTCCGAGCTACAGCTACCTTTTCAAAGACCATATGTTATTATTTACAGTACTAGTTTAGGATTAATAGATGGATGCCTTAGTTTGCTGAAGAAGAACTTCAAGAAGACCGAATTCGACCTTTGGGTGATGACTGAAAAATCTGTATGGTTGAAAAGATGTTCATTCACATTAGCTTTGGATCTTACTTCTGAAGCTATGTCGCACAAGCCTCTTTGTATTTTGAATGACGGCAGAATTCTTATGTGGGATCCCAACTTACAACTCGTTATCTACGACACGTCAAACGGTTCGTATACACAAATGAACGTTTTCTTAGAGTATAAAGATTTTAGTACAATACATGGTATTGAGTATGTAGAGAGTCTAGTTTCGCCATTTTAGATGTGTGTTTGGCTTAATATGTCCCTTTGAATTTAGCTGGTTAGTACGTATGAATTTGTGCCTCATCTTAGGATAGGATGATTTGTTTATAGATTTGATGCGTGTGTTTTGTTTATAGATTTGATACTGGCTATTGTTTTGTAAATGCTACTCCCTTCGTCTCATAATAGGTGTCAACTTTTACTTTTGTTAGTCATTTTTATTTTACTTTGATTATAAAATAAATTGTTTTTGTTATATAATATTTGATAAAAATTATACCAATTAAAATACATTTTAAAACTAAATCTATTCGTATAGTAATTTTTATCAAGTATTATATAACACAAATACAAATATTTATTTTTTTCACTGAGAAATCCCTAAACACTAATTTGAATATATTATTTAAATTACATGTAATATAAGTATTAATTATATGTGATTTAACATCAATATTTAGTATATTCAGATTCGTATTTAATCAAATGTGAAATCTGTTTGCATGTTTTAACAACGAAGAAAAATGAGATAATGAGAAAGTAATGAAATTTTTTTGTCAAAAGTATATCAAATTGTCTGTACTCTATGAAAAGATAATTAAATGTTTGTTTTAAAGGCTAATGACTTAAAAATGTATCTAACTTGACACTTTTTACCTTTATGTGTAGCATCTTTTTTTTCCTATATTATCATTAAACTTTGTGATTTCGTACATTGTGTGTACCCGGTGACCTACTCGACTGGTTAGCAGGTTGCCTTAACGACCGTTAAACTTTTTATTACAACGTCAGTCCTTTACGTTTTATTATAAAAAAAATCAAATTTTAAGTGTTTATGTTAATGACCGTTAATATAAAAGACTAACGTCGTAATAAAAAACTTAACGGTCGTTAAGGAAACCTGCTAACCAGTCAAACAGGTCACCGAGTACACACAATGTATGAAATCACGAAGTTTAATGATAATATAGGAAAAAAATAGATGGCTACATAGAACGGTAAAAAATTGTCAAGTTAGATGCATTTTTAAATTATTAGCCTTTGTTTTAATGGTATATTTTTTTTCCTTAACGATTAATAATCGTTGAATTTAAACTTATCTTTGAATCAAATGAAAATAAAAAAATGAGAATTTATCATTTGGTATCTAAATAATATTAAATCATTAGTTTAACATACCCAAAAACGGATCTTATAGTAAGATCTTAGTTTGTTTTTGATCGACTTGTGAATCTTAAAATCTTCGTTTAATGTATAGATGAACACTCGGACTTGGAACTTGGTAGTTGCTTGTAGATGGTGTTTCTAGTTATCACCTTTTAACTGAATATTACTAGCTAGTATTAGCTTAATTTCACAGTTTAGAGCTAGCCATATACAGTATATATGTTAAAGATACTTTCTCATTCTTGCAGTCATGTTAACATTAGGAAAATGCTTTTTTTTAGATGTTAGATATATTGACATGATAAATTAAAAAATAAAAAAACTTTAACCTTTTTTTTCAAAAAATAAATTGCTATTATCAATATATCTAACATCTAAGTTAGAGTTTTTTATTTTTTAATTTTTTTCAACCAATCATCTGTCTTTCCACTACAGATGACGAAGCCCAAAAGGTTTAACCTAACTATATGTCAGATGATCATGAACACGGCATGGGCATCATGGTGCTATATACTTGCTTGATGACATTTAATGTCAATCAAGTGAAGATGTGCATGCATGCTAGATATGTATGTCTAGTGATAAGTGGACCTATAACATATCTATTCGATGATTTTAGTTGGATCACGAGTATAATTGAGCTGAATGTGAGTTTAATAATGACAAATCTAGGGGGTTGTTTTGAAACCAGAGTTCGACCTTGGATCATTCAAGCATACATGTAAAGAAGAATCTCCACTTGTGGCTTGCGAGTAAGTTTTAAGTTCAAACTTGGTATGTGATCGACTCGCATATATAGGTGATCGACAAAAACCTAGTTTCATGGCTCGCTCGATAGACGAGTTAGTTTTATAACTTTCACATCTAAATACTTATTATGTACACATTTATACTTGAAGAAAGGAAATATTATTCATAAGAATCAAATTGTATATATAAGTCAAAAGAGGTTCAATTAATATATGCTAGCTATCTAAATACACGAGTCGAATATGATTATACTCTATAATGAAAAAAAATTGCATCTTTTATAGACTTCTCATATGTCCTTCGTGATATGATAAGCGAACCAAAAGCCTTTTAAACAACAACGCCTCTTTTTCTACAACAACGCCTTGATAGTAACATATACAAATATGTCTTTGGGTTAAGTTATTTGTGTTTTCAATTGCTTCAAATATGTCTTTGCCTTTATGACCGCCACTTTTACATTGCCTACAATTGATATTTAACTAGTGCATGCTCTCTTGATTACTCAACTTGTTGGGATTTAAGTTTAACAACCAAGTTGGGATTTAAGGTGATGTAGAAGTAAGACCACTTTTGAGAGTGACAAAAGGGTGGGTTTAAGTTCAGCCATATCTAACAGCAGCTTTGTTTCCTATATATACCAGTAGTTTAACTAGTTAAACTTGTGTGGCTCTTTCTTATCACTTCCCTTTTTACCCATGGCTACCTTTGAATACTCAACTATTCCGTTTTCATTTCTTATTTTGATTTCCTTTCTCATTTTCCGATATATACGTCAACGACAAAAATCTATCTTCCCTACGAATTGGCCGGTTCTTGGCATGCTACCAACAGCCCTTGTAATTGCCCATCAACCACATGATTATATCACCCGAGTTCTTGCACATAATGGTGGTACTTATATGTTTAAAGGCCCTTGGTTATCTAGCATGAACATGCTTTGGACCGCAAATCCTTTAGACATCAACCACATTATGAGCAAGAAATTTTCAAATTATTTGAGAGGCAATAAGTTTCGTATGATCTTTGATATCCTTGGAGATGGATTCTCCAGGGCCGATGGAGAATTATGGGAACTCCAACGTAAAACAATCATGTCACTTCTAAAGCTCCCGGACTTTCTAAACCTATTTCAAGACACTATTTCAAACAAGGTGGAGAGAGAGTTGATGCCATTGCTTGAGCAGGTCTCCCAAAAAGGGGTGGAAATAGATTTGCACGAAGTACTTCAGAGATTTTCATTTGACACTACATGCACATTGTTTTTTGATTTCGACCCCCAAAGCATGTCTCTTGATTTTCCTCACATTCCATTTGAGAAAGCTTTTTCGGATATTGAAGAAGCTATATTTCATAGGTATCTCATGCCATCAAGTATATGGAAATTGCAACAACTCCTTAGGGTGGGGAAGGAGAAGATGTTGAAAGATGCATGGACAACGGTCGATCAGTTTATTTACAACTGCTTAGCGAAAAAGCAAAGACAGTTCACTAGCATGAACTACGAACTTGAGGCGAAAGGTTTTACGTTATCAATGGCTCTCATAAGAGAGTTAAAAGACCATTGTGGAACTTGTGAGAATCCTAACAAGTTTTTAAGAGACGTATTTTTTAATCTTATGATTGCAGGAAGAGATTCGACGGGCATCATTCTCTCTTGGTTCTTTTATCTTGTTGCTACACACCCAATTGTAGAAGATAAAATCCGAGAAGAGGTTAAGACAAAACTAGATATGAAAATAGATGGAAAATGGAAAGATTTTAATACAAGCGAGTTGCACAAGCTGGTTTATCTTCATGGTGCATTATGTGAAACTTTAAGGCTATTTCCATCAATCCCATTTCAGAACAAAGCACCATTACAACCGGACACCCTACCAAGTGGAATACAAGTGGACCCGAACACCACAATCATCTTGTGCTATTATAGTATGGGAAGGATGAAGTCGATATGGGGGGACGATTGTATGGATTTCAAGCCTGAAAGGTGGATAACAGCGGAAGGTCGTCTCAAACATGAACCATCATACAAGTTCCCTGCGTTTAACGTTGGCCCGAGAGCCTGCTTAGGAAAAGAGATGAGCTTTTCTCAAATGAAGATGGTGGCACTTACCATTATATGTCATTACCATGTGGAACTTGTTGAAGGTCATCATGTATTTCCATATGGTTCGGTTCTACTCAAAATGAAGAATGGTATGAAAGTTAAGTTAACTAAACATGCGGAGTAAAGTAAAATGATTTCTATGAATGTTTTCAAGATCGGACCTGCTTTGGATTGTTTCGTCTTTGCAAGATCCATGTTATAAAATCAAGTCAGGATCTTAAAGTACTATTATAATGTAATTTTTTTTAATATTCTTTGTAATATTATACGAATCTATACATTACCCCTTAATACAATAAGGGGAATGTGAAAATACATCATTAAAAAACAATATAAACTATGTGAGGGGAGAAACTCATGCCTTCTTATACACCGTTAGATTCTATTTTTTCCCTGTTCATTGGTATGGCCTCTTCAATCACACCTACATCTCAACCGTGTGTTGTTTAGAAAACCTGTTCAATGGTATGGGTTTTTCAAAACCCCTTTTTCAATTGCATCTCATCCATTGATGAGTAGGGTTCTCACCATTATTTGTGCCTCCCAGCCACAAATAATTCCCACCCTCATCCACCCCTCTTTCTCTCACTAAAAGGTAATTTTGTGTTCATCATTAGATTAAGTTTTTTTGTTAATTATAAGTATCGAGTTTTTGTTTCGATTGGTTTATTTTGATATAACTCTTTGTTAATCTGAATTTTCTTTGTTTTTGTTGATATTTTTTGTTGATATTTGTTGATATTGATATCCACCGAAATCTGCTGCAACTTTCGGGGTGCGTTTGAACAAGGCACCACTGTTTCTGGAATATCATAAAGTAAGAATTTTTTCCCTCACTCACTCATTCTTTGTCTCTCTCTCTCTTAAAAGATCTAATCCAAGATTTAATCGGCAGATCTGATCTGATGGACGTCTCTCTAAAGAGATCTAATCAGCAGCTCTGATGGACATATTGAAGTTGGTTGCCATGATTTCTTGGGTTTGATGGAAACTCTAATTTTTTTTGAGGTTTGGCATTTGAATGGTATGCTTTGCTCTTGGGTTAGTGAGTTTTCTATTTTGATTTAACTCGAAGCTACTTTTAATGCTTGATTTTTTCGGCTTATTAAACTCGACGATACATTTAATGTTTTTGATCAGATCTTTGAAGGCCTTCGAGTTTCTGATGGAACGGGTCGTTTTGCCAAATGTAATGGAGGTAATGTTTTTTGCCAGAATTAAGAATTAAATTATCTATTTTTATTTTATTTTTAATTTAAATAGCAAATGTAATGTATGATTGATTTGTGATATTTTCCAACAGTGGAAGGGAAGATCAGCACATATCTTGATCAAGTTGCAGTAAGAGTAGTGTTTGTTACCCCTTGATTGACCCATCAATGAATCTGTCTTCTTCAGAAAATCTGAAGATCCATAACGTAAGAAAATTCATCTTTCAATTTCGATTCTCATTATTAGTCTATGAATAATTTTTTTTGATGTAATTAATGTGTACTAATGAAATTGGGGTATATAATTAATTGTAGATATAAAACGTAAATTAGGGGAATGCATTAATTTAAATTAGTCTTTAAGCTTTATTATTTTGGGCTTACCATGTTTTATTATTTCGTCATAATGTGTCTCTTCTTGCGTGGTTGTAGATTGCTTGCTGAGAGTGGGGTGGTTGTCGAATAAACGCCGGGTTAGTGCGGGTTAGGTTACTTCGGAACCGCATATGGACTATGCAGGCGGTTTTGTCGTTCGAACAGAAACACAATGTATGATACTTTTCATATTTGAAAGACGTAATAAATCATGAACATGTTGATGACTTTTTTCAAAATCAAAATAGGCCCATAAGCCTGATAAATATGCTAAAAGTATCATTTTTTATTTATATGCAGTGGTTTTCATTTTTTCCTTCTGGTTTACTAGAATGGCATGTGCCTACAGTACATGGTGTTAGACCAAAGAGAGGGGGCTTAGATCATGTGAAAACCATACCGACGGTAAAAACATGGAGTGCGGCTGGTTCGCTTGCTGAAATAGAGAAGAGAGCAGCGTATATGCAACCTTGGTTCAATACCCGGTTGCGGCGGAATTGTCCAGTTGGGCAGCGTATACATGGTCACGGTAATTTTATACCGCTCTCAATGTCCCTAATCACCTTTACTGTTTTCTTTTTATGCCGGCTTGACCTGTTATGTGGTGTTGCAGGTGATAGGTTATATCGTTGATCGTTTAATGCATGAACACACCTAATGTCAAACCACTGCTCAGGTATATGCATCTTTACGTTGATCGTTTAGAAGCACGAAATCTGATGTTCGTGCATTAAAGGGGCTTAAGTTTATGAATAAGAATGATGGTGGTAGCATGGGCTGCTTTACAGAATATGTTTAATGAGAATAAGGAAACCCCCATGTTAACCTTTCGGTAAATGCATTAGTATTATTCTTCATGTTCCTCATAAAAGAGAAACTGCTTATAGGGTTTTTTAAGATTTCTTATTGAGAATTGTTTTAGGGACTGTTTGGGATTACTTATTGGCACAACTACTTATGTGGTTAATTGCTCATGAAATTCGTAAGATATTTTCTTCTTTTAGGCGCTTTATTTGTGTAATATACTAATATGTTTGATCAATACAAAATATATTTTATAAGGAATTTATGGTGCACGTGCTAGATGTTTTAAATTGATTGTGCAGGTTCGTGTTTAAAGGGATATTGAGGATGGGAGAATAAGAATTGCAACGACTAATGAATGAATTAAAAAATTTATTTGCTTATCTACCGACATTCCCGCTAATACATTTATAGGTAAATTTTACAAGTGTGGATGGCGTTTTTACAAGTACACTTCATAGGAGTAAGCGAAATAAATTTTAGTATTGTACTATCATTATGTTTGTTAGTTTCTAGGCATTACGGGATTTGTCGAGTCTAGCTTTGAAGACACTGTGGGGTTGGTAGCTTAAGGATTAGTATATGTTAAGACAGTTAAGATGGAATAATACTTTAATATCGGTATTAGTATACAACGAAAAATACTTATTTTCAATTATCCTAAATAGGGAAATGCAGTTAGAGTTAGGTTGTAGTTTGGAAGGAAATAGAGACTGATTCGTTTTTGTGTTATAGCGAGGATATGGATGAGGTTAGTATTATACTCCTCAATTTATCTTATTTCGGTTTTCTTATGTCTTTTTTCGTAAAAGATCGGTGGGTTGATTGGATTATATATGTTAGATTATATATGCTCAGAATAGATTGGATTTTTTTCAACCCATAATATAGATTATGCACTTTCAAGACTCGACTCTTTAGTTTTCTAAAATAACGGCATTATCAGAATCTGTTGCATTTCCTTGGGGCTATTAGCTGGGTTGTTTGGTATATTGGAGTTGCTAAACCCCTTTTACTTAAATGTTTAAACTACATCCTTTACAAATAAATATCGCTTGAAAAAACTTGCAAGAACGAAACATAATCTGCTAGCTTTAGTACAAATCAGTATCATTGTTCAGATTGTTAAGCGCAAAGGTGTTGGTAGTTGAATATTTTTCTAAACATAGAATTTAGTTTGCTTCTATGTTCATTCTTTAGTCGTAATTGATGACCAGACTTGGCTTTTTAATCAAGATACTTGCAACGAAATCATGGTAATGGTGATTGTGAATCGTACTTATATCTGATCATGTTGTCGTGCAGCCACATTTGAACCGTAACAAGACAGAAAGGAAGCTTATATACTTGACTGCAAGAAACTCTCCACGGTGTCAGCAACAACGATATTAAAATCAGCTCCAAATGATGATGCTAGCTCGAATTCGAATGAGATTACATCAGGTGTCATAGACAGTGCATGCCATCAGCAGGAGCAACAAAGAAAAGAGGTGGAGTTGGTGTCACGAATAAGAAAACACATGTCCGGCAGAAGCAAGTTACTGAAGCCAACCGTGGTAAGCAGCGCTGCTAAAACTTTCAACTTTACTTTTGTTCTTCATACTAAAAGACATTTGTCGCTGCCTGTTCCCTCGAGTGGACAAACACGGTGGCTTTATAAACTTTTTATGCGCTCATTTATCAGGCAAAGGAAGTGAAGGAGAAAGAGACTTATAAATGAGGTGTTAACCGTAAAGGTATTGTTGACCATCACCGGATGTTAAGGATGGCTAAGATCGAAGATGATAACATAATTAGTGAATTGTAGCAGCAAGTTACAGAAGGAACTCGACAACTTGGGGTACGCTCCATGTTATGTAGCAAACCTGGGAAAAACACACATTCTGATAGTATTAAAAAAGAAAAAAACACCATCCTATATCTCTTTGATTTCCAGAATCATTTTCATTTTAATTATTAGTTTATATGTCTCTTGATTTTTCACATTCTGTATCTATCCCGCGGCGAAGCGCGGGCATTGATCCTAGTTATTATACTATGTCATATGCACAATAGTATATTATTGGTGGTACATGTTGTTTATAATTATAAAATTTATGAGAGATTCACATGTTGTTACAAAGCCGGATTCGTCATCTTGGCAAATTCAGTAAAACATATTTATGATTTTTAGCTTTTCATTGAAAAAAAGTAAGATCTTATCGAATTATACTTTTAAGATTTTACTCTCGAAATCGGGATTTTATAAAATTTTAAGCTTGCAAAATGCCAATAACACATGTGAAATTGAAATCGTTTTTCTTTGCAATATCATAAAACTGTAAGATCTTAATATCATAATCGAGATGCTAACAACCATGCTCTAAATAATATTCTCTACGATTTATACACCCTTGTAATTAGGGCAATTAAGTTTTTGTATGACTTTATAATTATAATCTGGATTTGAATTTAAATCTAGTTTAAAAATTGAATTTGTGTTTGATGTATTATGCCTATATATTGTTTACTGTGTAAGTAAAGTACTAGTGCACATTGAAAGTTCTTTAACAAATTACCGTTAGACTAATGATATAGTGTCAAGTCTCAACTCAGTTTTTCTCTTTAAAACCAAACACCATACCAAATGCTAGTAATGGTGACTTCATGAGTGAACAAAAAAAAAATTGAAACTTTGTTTACAATTAATAAAAACATTACCATAACAATTGAATAAAAATTAAAACATTTACAGTAAAAAATATAAAACTTAAGCTAATAGTCTATGTTGTAGGTCACTCATTTGTAACCTTAGAGGGCACGGAGTGGTGGTGCCGTGGGGTGCCAAACCCATGGCGTTGGCCGCGCGATGACTCCAACGGGCGACGAAACCTGCGGCGCGAGAACCCTACGTGGGTATACCCACGTCGCGTGGTCTGTATTTAAAAAAAAAAAAAATTCATCCCCCCCCCCCCCCCCCCCCCCCCGAACGGCTATTTTTTTGAAAAAAATTCATTTCACCCCCCAACAGCTAGTTTTTGAAATTCGAATTATAACGGCTATATTTTTCGATCCGTCTATAAATATAACTCAAAATCAACCATTTCTTACACACCAAAACACAAACACTCCCTACAAACAAATATGAATCCCAATCAAGTTCCGTCAGTTTTTGAAATTGATGAGGAATTCGATGCTTACTTCTTGCCACTAGCACACGATCATTATCAACAGTTGCTTGAAGAAGAGAATCGTCCAAGACTATGTCGGATCCCAGTCAACCGTGACCGAGAAGGTGCTGAGGAACGGCTCATGAACGATTATTTCGTTGATGATTGCAGGTATTCTTTGGTTAAGTTTCGTGAAAGATTCCGAATGAGCCAAAGACTACTTTTAAAAATAGTTAACGGCATAAGAAATTATCATGCCGATCCTCTTCCTGCGCATTTTCATTATTTTACTTCTCGACCCGATGCTACGGGTCGAATGAGTATTAATGCTATGATGAAGTGCACAATGGCTATACGTCAATTGGCATACGGCAACACGCCGGATGCATTTGATGAATATTTACAAATTGCTGATCGAACCGGACATGAGTGTCTAATGTATTTTAATATGTGTGTTATTGACTTGTACATGGCCAAGTATTTAAGAAAACCAACTCCGGCCGATGTTGATCAAATATATGATCTACATATTACGAAACATGGTTTTCCGGGGATGCTTGGCAGCATTGATTGTATGCACTGGGAATGGAAAAATTGTCCAGTTGCGTGGCATGGACAATACGCTGGTGGTTATAAAAGATACCCTACTTTGATGCTTGAAGCTGTTGCTTCGCAAGATCTGTGGATTTGGCATGCGTTTTTAGGGATGGCAGGTGCGAATAACGATATTAATGTTTTAGATAATTCTCCGTTATTTGATAACCTTCTGAGTGACGAAGCACCGGTAAAACCGTATACGGTTAACGGAGTTGAGTATCAAAATGTGTATTACTTAGCGGATGGTATTTACCCACAATGGGCGAGTTTCGTGAAGTCTTTCACGGTTGCAACTGACGCCAAACATGCTCACTTCAAAAGGCGTCAAGAAGGTGCACGGAAAGATGTTGAACGTGCATTTGGTGTTCTCCAAGGACGTTGGGGAATACTACGTCAACCAGCACGCGCATATGAAGTAAACACCTTACGGCGACTCATGTATACGTGCATCATACTTCATAACATGATTTTGAAAGATCAAGGTATGCATGTTTTAGATTGGAATTAAAATTACGTTAACCCGTCAAGAAATATGCAACGAACATGGGTTGATCGGTGTGAAGTTTACCGCCAAAAAAACAAAGAACTACGCGACCGACAAACCCATCAAAGTCTTCAACAAAACTTATGGATCATATCTGGAATCAAATTGACCACGGAGATGAAGATGCATATGAAGATGAAGAAAACTAAACGGCGGGTCGTATCATTTTTTAATTTTCATATGTTTTTTTAATTTTTGTATGTTTTTTAATTTTTGTATGTCTTTTTTATTATGTTCGTTTTATTTTAATAGTATTGTAATTTTGGTTATGATTAATGAAATATTTAAGTTTGTTTAGGGGGTGTTTTGTAAAATTCTGAAAACTGGAAGTCACTTGGAGGGATGACTCCACTGTTTTTTTCATGTTAGTGAGTGAGTGAGTTTCGCTGACGTGACACCCCAAATTAGACTCACTTGGAGTGATGACTCCTTGCGCTCTTAGGCTAAGCAAGCACCTCTCTAGTGCTTTCCCGGTCGAATGCTCATTGGATTGAAGAAGAGGTATTTCTTCATTTTTGCTTGTTTTTCCATGCATATCGTCAATGTTTAAACTCAAGTTGTTGTCTCTCATGTACAAGCCATTGCGCTTCAAGTTCCCTCTGTTGTGTGAGCCTCATTTGTTTCATTAGTTCTCCATGTTTAAGTTTTAGTCTCTCAAATTCCAGTTTTTGCTCCTTTATTCTCAAATACTCATATTAAGATTCTTGTCTCTGGAAAATACATGGGTGCGGCGTGCGACCATTATTGACCAATGCGTCTACAAATTCAGCTTCACCAGTAGTTAAAGATTTCGAACGAGTAGTGGAAGTTGATGCATTCTTCTTCGACATGTCTCGTCCCATAAGTCGAACCTTTGGAACCTTTGGAACCTTTGAATGAGTTGCTTCTTCATTCAAATCCAATTCAATATATGTTGAATCCGAAGTATCGAGTAAGGTGGTCTACGATTTCTCTTTATTATTTTCATAATTGGTGGTTAATGATGCTTGTTAGATAAATGTTTTTTCTTCAAGAAAAATAGAATAACCCGTGACATGTTTTAAACTGCCTTGAGCCATGGGTGCCTGCTCAATTGGCATTCATGACTAAACTCTGATCAAACCCACACAATGGGCTATACCATTTGTCTTTGCGAAATATGATTTATCAAATCATCCTCAATGACTCCAAATCATACACATGTGAATATATCTAGGAAAAGAATCAGAGATTTGAAAAAAATACAGTTTAGGTTAAGTATGATGTATTTCGGGTAAATAAAAAAGTATTGTACCATTTATTTATTTACACCCTTTATTTGTTTACATCTGACAAATCCATGTCACTCGAAAATAACAAAAATTAATAATAAAATGTTGATGTGTCGGTTATTTTCATAAGTTAACCGGTTGTAGCAGGTAACATCCAAGATTATTTGCTATAATGCCAAATTTTTGAAAGTTTAAGTAGTTATATTGGTAATAAA
Source organism: Glebionis coronaria (assembly GCA_025667525.1). Taxonomy (NCBI): domain Eukaryota; kingdom Viridiplantae; phylum Streptophyta; class Magnoliopsida; order Asterales; family Asteraceae; genus Glebionis; species Glebionis coronaria. The sequence continues at coordinate 634,419,339 of CM046878.1, forward strand.
ATAAGTTCATTTACTGTAATTGTAAATTTTGAAAAGTTCTTTTTTATTTTAGGGACTTAACCCTACAAAGAAATTTAAATTTTGCTTGACAATAAATGACACAATGATCAAGACATTGTTCTATTTTTTGTAAGCTACAAAAAACACACCTTAATACTCATACACAACCGCAAATTCCTCGGGTTAGCCGTTAATATCGAGGTTATTAATGCAAATTATCCTTGCACTCAACATGTCCTCCATTTTGTGCATACCAATTACCACGTTTTTTTAGGTAAAGAGTTTGGGTAAATTTTACTACACCAAAAAATATTGAAGTACAAAAGATGTAGGTGAATCCTACATCTCCGATGGTTACATTGGTAAACAACTTCCTAAAGAGGAAGAAACACATGAAACAAGACCAAAAAGTCACACAGACCATAAAGAATACTAAAATTTCGTGCGCCCACACACTCTGATTCCAAGGTTATCAACAATAGACTGGATATTATTAGGAATATCCTCATCATTATATATATCATCGTCATATGGGTTGTATTATTCAAAAGCATTCTTATAAGAGTCTTTTTAATTTTCTCACATATTATTAGTCACATATCACATATCATACGTTTTAGTAGGTAAAAATTTTGCCATATCATTATCCACATATTCAACTACATCTAAATCATTAAGATCACTTGGAATATCACCCCTTTTTTAATAATTGGATTCCCTTGGCATTATAGCAAATAATCTTGGATGTTACCTGCTACAACCGGTTAACTTATGAAAATAACCGACACATCAACATTTTATTATTAATTTTTGTTATTTTCGAGTGACATGGATTTGCCAGATGTAAACAAATAAAGGGTGTAAATAAATAAATGGTACAATACTTTTTTATTTACCCGAAATACATCATACTTAACCTAAACTGTATTTTTTTCAAATCTCTGATTCTTTTCCTAGATATATTCACATGTGTATGATTTGGAGTCATTGAGGATGATTTGATAAATCATATTTCGTTTTTATTTTAGGGACTTAACCCTACAAAGAAATTTAAATTTTGCTTGACAATAAATGACACAACGATCAAGAAATTGTTCTATTTTTGTAAGCTACAAAAAACACACCTTAATACTCATACACAACCGCAAATTCCTCGGGTTAGCCGTTAATATCGAGGTTATTAATGCAAATTATCCTTGCACTCAACATGTCCTCCATTTTGTGCATACCAATTACCACATTTTTTTAGGTAAAGAGTTTGGGTAAATTTTACTACACCAAAAAATATTGAAGTACAAAAGATGTAGGTGAATCCTACATCTCCGCTGATTACATTGGCAAACAACTTCCTAAAAAGGAAGAAACACATGAAACAAGACCAAAAAGTCACACAGACCATAAAGAATACTAAAATTTCATGCGCCCACACACTCTGATTCCAAGGTTGTCAACAATAGACTGGATATTATTAGGAATATCCTCATCATTATATATATCATCGTCATATGGGTTGTATTATTCAAAAGCATTCTTATAAGAGTCTTTTTAATTTTCTCACATATTATTAGTCACATATCTCATATCATACGTTTTAGTAGGTAAAAATTTTGCCATATCATTATCCACATATTCAACTACATCTAAATCATTAAGATCATTGGGAATATCACCCCTTTTTTAATAATTGGATTCCCTTCATTATCCACAAGAGGGAATAGTCCTTCACAATGTTTAGAAAATAATAAATATGATAAGTTTATGATTAACTTAAAAGTTACTATTCAGACCCTGAATGGTACTCAATTTTACTTTAGTTTAATATATGTTATGTCTCATAATTAAAACATGAGTATTAAGTCTTCTGCTTGTGAAAAGACTTTGAACATAAGTAAGATTTGTTAGCTTGTAATGTCCTATTGATAAAGACATGTGTAAGAAGTCATTGATTTGTTTCAAGACTTATAACAAATATTAAATATTGGATGAATATGTCTACTAGTTGAGGTATATACATTAAAATTTGACTGGATCAAAGACTTATTATTAAGAACATGCAATTGGCTTAATGATACTATTGATTCTTTTAAGTTTTGAACTTAAGTTGCCATAATAAACAAAGCCATAAAGCATAAGTTCTTCAAAATAAATTATGAGATTATCTTATGAATTTGATCTTATTGAAATATACTAGTGTATGGTATGTCCAATAAGAGAAATAAAAATATACGTGAGTAAAATACACCGTTCGTCCTTATGATTTACGTTGACCGACGTCGTTAGTCCTTTGACCAAAAAAGTTGCGTCGTTCAGCCTTAACTTTGAAACCTTTACCGCCGTCTGTCCCTCGATTTAATTGGGCCCAAACACAGATGTTAACTCATTTTGACACAAGGGTAAACCCGTTTTTTCACTAAATAATAGATAAGTATTTGATGAGACTGTATTTATACATAGTCTCATCGTCCAAATCGGGCTTAAAACGTTTAAAATATCATCAAAATACCCATATATGTGCTTGTATTTGTTCATTGTGTATTTCAGGTACGGATATCGTGAATTCACCAAAAGATCAAAGGAATCAAACAAAAAAGAACACGGGAAACGAAGCCGCACAAAGAACCGGACCCGAATCATGATTTTCCTATCAAGTCCTTGAAGAATTGAAGATTGGCAAGTTTGGTCCCTCAACTATTGAAGACTTGTCACAAATGACCCTCCACTATTCATTTGTGCAAGATACATCCTTGAAGTTTGAAGACTTTACATGATAAGCCCTTGGAAATCACAAGAATTGCCATTTTAGTCCTTATTCATGGTTTAACTAAAACACAAGGACTGAATTTGACAAATGCCAAAAGATATTAACAAAGGAATTATTGTTTGGGCTGTGAAGACTTATTGTGAAGATATTTTGGAACAGCAGGGGGGTCTCTTGCCAATTACCAAACCCAAACCCACCAAATACCCAACCAAACCCGACCCTACCCTATCCAAACCCGACCAAGCCCAAAACTTTAATCCAAGTCAATACCCAGTCAAATCCACCCACTAATCCATTTTTTAAAATTTAAAAACGTGGGAAACATATTTTATAATCCCTAAATAGATTAAACTCCACCTGCTACACCCTTAATCCCTAAGAACCCTAGACCCTAATTACCACTAATCAAGGGGTTTTTCCCCCTTATTATCCAGGTTAATGATTAACCCTTTTCTCATCAAAACCCAGCTCACAAAACACCAACCCGTGACCCCCAAGTGGCCCCCCCAAGGTCCCTTGCTTCACTATTTTTGGCAAAGAGAGCATCTTACAGCAATCAAACGGCTCTAATACACTCCTTGGTCCCCAAGGAGTAAATGAACGAACCAAGATCAATTCAAGGCTAGCTGGCATCACAATCAATCACATAAGGCTTGAAGACCGATTTTAAAAACGTTTGACTCAAGGGCAAATGTGGAAATAGCATGTATTAGGGTTTCTGAATTTTTATATTTCTAGAATAGTCCTAGATAGTGTATAAATATGAGGTGCCTGTACCTCATATTTTCTTGTTCCAGTTTTTGTAAAGATTTTTAAGTGAAGTAATATAGCAGCTTTTAATCTTTCCAATACTGAGTTCCTTTTGATATTTTGTTCTTAGTATAATCTTTTTTTTCATTTGCAACTTAGTTTAAAGAGGGTTTCTAAAAAGTTTGATTTATAAGAGTGTTTTCAGAAAATCGTTTTTTTAGTTCTTGGAAGAGTTTTTTTTTTTGAAATCAGTTAAAGAGGATTGAAGTGAAAGTGGAGGTCCTGTTTAAGTGATTTCAATCAGTTGGTTACAAGGTTTTTAGAAGATTCCAAAAAGATTTCATGAGAAATATGTTTTCAATTTTTAGCTTAAGCAATAAGCTATAGCAGCTTATGCAATAAGCCTGCTTATAGCTTATTTGCTCTTCTCCACAGGTCATTCTTTTGTTTGTCTGTTTGTGCAGGTATCAACAAGAATCAAGTCCCATTCATCTTTCCACTTTTCTGGTTTGAAGATATTTTGGTATACCCTTGGGTCCATTTTGGATTCCACCAACAAGGGTCTTCTACACTTCTCATAAGCACTCCATAAGCTCCAAAAGACGGATTAAGGAAGGCATCAGCTGAGATTCTAGGCTTGAACCCCTTTTCCCTCTTTTTTTGTCTTGTGGTGTGATTTGCTGAATTTAGGGTAGAACCTGTTGTTTGTATGATTTCTCTGCTTAATTGTGCTTTGTTAGTTGTTTTATGCATGCTCAAGTAGTTTTCAATTAGTTTAATTTGCTTTGGATTAGTCTTTGTTAGAAAAATCAAGATTCTGATTTTTAAAGGGGTGTTTGGGTCTGCTAGTTAAGCTAGGGACTTGACTTATAATTGGTATAAAATCAGCTTAAACACACTTCAAAAGGGTAGTATTAGCTAGTAGGATAATTGTTTTAAGTTTCATAGGTCTAATTTCAGAAAATGCATGCTCATTTGTGGTGAAATCTGCCTATTAATCAGTAGTGTCAAAATCTGCTTGATTTAGCTTTATTTTGCCCCCCAATTTCTTTGAAGCTGTTAGAGTATAGGTCATCTAGGCTTAGGGGTTTGATTGTGTGCTGTTTGGTTGAGTTGTTTGCAAGCTCTAGGCCTTTGAAACTCACCAAATTGCACATTGCACCAGTCACTGTTCATCCAGCCCCCTATTTGTACACAGTAACTGCAATTTGGTCCTTTGTGTGTGATTTTTGCATTTAGCTTGCTTATTTTCTTGTTGAATCTGACTCCCCACACTTCCATGAGTGTGGGGGTGCCTTTGTTGCCAATTAATTCCAAGTAACCAAGCTTTCCTAAGCATCAAAACCACCAGACCTTTGAATTACACTAGCAGGGGGAACTTCACTTACCACTGCTAGTGTATTGGTAGCCACTGCTACACAAAAAGACAGAACACAAGAAGTGTCACTTTCACAGATCTTAGAATTTTGTCTTTTGTGACCTTTTTTAAGAATTAGGGTTTCATTCTTTTTGCAATATTTTTCTTTTTAATTTTCTAATTTTTCAATTTAGTTTATTTGGCTGTTACTGTTCATTTTCTATTTTTTATATTTAATTGCATTTTTAATTAATTTTAATTAGGCTGTTTTTGGAATTTAGTGTAGAAAAGTTTTATTTTTCAGATTTAAAATTTCTCCTAGACTTAGAATATTAATTTAAGATTTTTAGTTTAAAAATTAGTCACTGTTCACTTTTTAATTATTTTTTATAATTAAATTAGCTTAATTAGGGTTTAATTAATAAACTGTTTTGTCTTTTAGTGAAAATTTTTACATTTTTCAAACTTTTTCAATTTTATACTGTTCATTAGGATAATTTAGGATTTTTAAAATTGTTAAATTAATTTTGGCATTATTTTATTATTTTCTAGGATTATTTTAATTTAAAAATAGTTTTTAGTGATAAAAAAATAGAAAAATAGTTTTTAAAATTTAAGAAAAATAGTTTTTAGTCTTTAAATAATATAAGTTAGTTATTAGTTCAATAAATTAATATTTTGGGCATTTTGTTAATTATATTTAATTTTTGGGCTTTAATTAGCATTAAAAATTGAATATTTAATTAATAAAAGGTTTTAAAATATATTTGTTGGATATTTATTCTTATTATTTAAGACTTAGTTTAATCTTTTAATTAATTTTTAGGTTTAATTTTTAATTTCGTCACGTTTTACGTATTTACGTTCGCGTTTTACGTTAATTCGTCATAGTTTAAACGTAGTCGTAGCTCGTCCTTTATTTTTCTCTCTTGAAACCAAAAACGTCACTAATCCAAACATTGTTATTTTACATAATTAGCACACATATTACACACCTCCTTCGAGAACGAACCCGGAATTTATTCGGTTTCGCGTTTTTCCTAAAGCGTGTAACTTAATACTTGCCACTCATACGCGTTTTTCCTAAAACGTGTACGATTTTACTACATCAATTTTTGGCGCCGCTGCCGGGGAGGTGTTTGTGTTGCCATTATTATTAGTATCGTGTTTGTGTGAGTAGTGCGTTTTTGCTTTTCATTTTTTGGAAAGCGTGAATATCGTACATACTCATTTTTGTTATTGTTCTCTATTATAGTATAATATCCAAATAAATCGTGTTTAATTTTCCTAAGTTAAACACAAAAACAATCTTTTACTATATTGTAGATATATTGGTTTTTTGTTTTTCTTGTGAATATTATTACTATATTGTACTACGTAAGAACAAATAAATATACAAGTACTCCAAATACGTGAGAAATCACAACCTTGATTCGGGATTTCATCACTCGATCATTGTATTCGAATCTAAAGCAAAAGTTTAAAGGCAAAATAGATAAATACTTTCGTGAGGCTTAATTTCAATTAACACAAACTATAAGGTGGGTATAAGGCGGTTGTATTTCACGACCTAAAGGAAAAAGGCTCTTAAGTGCTTAGCGCCGCCTCGTTTCCTCCGCTTGCTTGTGCGTGTTTTGAGAAAGAAGGCTAATCGAGGGTTTGCCGCCCAAGTATTATCTACGTATATTATATTTGCTTGTGTTTTCAAGATTAAACCCTCTTGAACGTTTTGGTGTTCCACCAACGTTCTAAAGTCATCGAGAACGTTCACTCCACGTGATCGTTTTCATTCTTTGAGGCTCCTTTAATCGAGAAAGTCGATTCGAGGGGAGATTTGTAGATTTTTGTCTACGTAATACATTCAAAAAATCCAAAAAAATTAAAAAACCAATCAAAAACCAAAAAAATTGAAAAATCGAAAAACCACAAAAAGAATCTTCTTTGCTACCACCCATTCTACGCTTAGTGCATGCGCACTCGATCGAAGGATTATTCCAATTCTAGTGAAGCTTCGAATCGACGCAATCGTAATCGAAGGAATCGACGACGTAGACGAGAATTAGAAACCGACGTTCCTAATATCGTTGTTGAAGAGACCGTAGAGGAGATGGCCGACAATCGTTCTATGATGGAATTGCTCCAAGCGCCCACCGAGGGTTATGGAGACGCGATCGTAATTCCCGCTATCGAGGCGGAGAATTTTGAGATCAAGAGCGGAATGCTTTCGTTGATCCAAGCTACGAAGTTTCGAGGTCGTGAAGCCGATAATCCTCACGACCATATTCGGAATTTTGATCGTCTTTTGGCCACGAGCAAGTTTAAGAACGTCGACACCGATGTCGTCAAGCTTATGCTTTTTCCATACTCGCTCGATGGTGCCGCCAAGGATTGGTACGAGAAAGAGCCACCTAATTCCATTACTACGTGGAAGGATCTCGTTTCCAAGTTCGTTAATTATTTTTTCCCACCGTCTAAGACGACGTTTTTCAAAAACGAGATTACAAAATTTGAGCAAAAATCGAATGAATCTTTTAGAGACGCGTGGGATCGTTTTAAGGAATTGCTTAGGCAATGTCCTCACCATGGTTTTTCCGAGTTGCACCAAATCGATACGTTTTATAACGGTCTTAATTTTCACGAACAAGACTCGTTGAATTCCGCCGCCGGTGGCAACTTTTTGTGTAAGACTCCGAGAGAAGCTTTGATAATTATCGAGAACCGATCCAAGGTTTACCAACTCCGCAATGCACCGAGTGTTGCCAATGTCGCCAATGTTAGTAGTTCTAATCGCGACATTGAGAGAGTTGATGCAAAAGTCGATAAGCTTACGAATGTGTTCACGTCTTATCTCATTGAGATGCAAAAGAAAGACGCTCCCGCTACGGTGAAAGCGGTTGAGGTTTCGTGTACGTTTTGTGGTGGACCTCATAATTATTATGAGTGTGCGGCTACGGATGGCCAAACGTCGAATGTGAGTGCGTTAAACAACAATTTTTCTAATCAAAATCAAAATAACGCAGGTCCATCACAACAAGGCAATTATAACCAAGGCAACAATTTTCAAAATCGAAACAATTTTCATGGAAACAATCAACAAGGAAATTTTTCGAATCAAAATCAAGGAGGTTATAATCAAGGTCGTAATATAACTTGGCAAAATAGAGATAACAATCAAGGAAACAATTTTTCAAGTGGTAATCAAAACAATTTTCAAAGAAACAATCAAAACCAAGGGAACTTTAATTCAAATCAAAATAGTTCATCAAACGATTTTCAAAATTACATGAAAACGAATGAGGCTAATATGAGACGATTAGAGGGAGAAATTGGTACTTTGAAAAACGACTTTACAAATACTTTGAAATTGCAAAACACGAAGATTGAGCAAGGGCAAATTGATATAAAAAAGATGTTTTCGGCTATAATGAACAAAGCCTCGGGTTCGTCATCAAGTTCGTTACCTAGTGACACCGTTGCTAATCCGAAAGAACAATGTAAAGCCGCCTCGTCTCGTGAGAAAGGTCGTGTGATTACCCCTAACCTTGAAGGATTCCGTGTTGTTTATCCCTCTCAACCCTCGACTTCTAAGACGTCTTCTTGTTCTAAAGTCGATGGGGTGAACGTGGCGACCAAGGAAAAGAGTGCACATCCTCGTGTACCTCAATTTCCATCCACGGTTCAAAAAGAGAGCTTTGTAGACCTTACCAAAGTAACCCTTGAAGAAACTTGTGCTTCAATCCTTCTTAAAAAACCCAAAAGGCGTATGCCAAGAAAGGAAAAGGATCCGGGCCAATTTCTACTACCTTGTGATTTTTCCGAGATTGAGGGATGTTTAGCCCTTGCCGATTTAGGTGCTAGCATCAATCTCATGCCTCATTCTCTTTGGAAATTGATGAGATTGCCTTCGCTTACCCCCACGAACATGACAATCGAGCTTGTAAATTGTACTCCATTAATACCAATTGGAATAGCCGAGGATGTCTATGTTAGGATTGGAAAGTTTGTTTTTCCCGCGGATTTCGTTATATCCTATTACGAGTGTGACCCTAAATGTCCCATTATTTTAGGCCGACCATTCTTATCGACGGCTCGAACCGTAATCGACGTTCACGAGGGGAGACTTACTATGAGATATGGGGATGAGAAATTAGACTTTTTCGCTAGAAAATCCCAAGGATTTTATGAGAATGAAAAAACCGAGGTTTCAAAACCTAATGATTCAAATTCTAATGATTTCAAAATGTTTACTTTAGCGGAATGAAGCTTGATGCATGTTTTGAAAGAATTAAGAAAAACGGTTTTAAGGATGATGATTTTAATGACAAAGAATACGTGTACCTAATTCAAAAGGGTATGTGTAAATTTATGGATGAAAACTCACTTTGGGATGTTTTTAGCGAAACAAGTGAAACACCAATTCCGAAGGGTGACGTTAATGCCATCACGACAATGACCAAAATGGATTCGTCTTCACCACCTTCGAAGGACCACGTCTTTGAGGCTTCAACTTCTAACTCCATCGAAGTGCCTCCTTTGCCTAGCCCAACACCCGTTGAGGCTAAAGGGTTTATCGACATCGATCCTCTCGTCTTAGAAAAGTCACCTAAGCATAGCCCTAGTGCTTGTAAGTCCATGGTTGTGAGTGCTCACATCGACTCTTTCTTTGACGATGACGATGGCGATTTTGCCGAGCTTGATCACGTACTTCGACATCCACATGCTATTTTTGATTCTCCTAAGAAGAAACATGTGAAGTACGATGATTATGAGTTTGATCCCGAGATTGAGGAAATTATTGAACGAGAGCTAGCTCTTATGCCTTCACTTCCACCTACGAGTGAGGTCGATCTTTCCAAGATCGAGGATGAATTTAATGAGTTGGAACGTCTTATTTTCGATGACGAGCCAACTCATGTGACCACCAAAAATCCCATTCTCGAGGAGTTACCTTATCAACACTCCTCATTTGAGAATGACGTTTACCACATTCGTGAGGATCTAACTTATCAACGATCCCCACAAAAGAATGATGGTTTCGTGCTTGATCGTGATCTTTTCGAGAGAGTTTCTAAGATACTCAAGGAGGGGAATGACAAACCTTGGTTTGACAAGCCTATCTTTGATGAAGAAATCGATGAGATCGACGTTCATGAGGATGACGAGTATGTAGACCCCGAGGGGGCGGTGTTCTTTATTGACAAACGTTTTGAGAACTTATATATTCCGCCACCCCCTCCCGCCAAAGACTTGAACGTGAGAATTTTTAGCGCGACTAGTTTTGAATTTGACACGCCAAATATTTTCGACATTATCAAATCGGGTTTTCATAAAGAGTTTTTGAACGATGAAAAAGGAAAAGATTTTAAAAATGTTTTAAATGATTTTTCTACATGTTTAACTCCGTCATCACCGCGTTTTGTGAGTGCTACCACCTCGTCTACTCCTTTTGACGATGGTTGGTGTGGTTTTAGTGTGGGGGAAGCCCCAAATGTTCCCTCCCATTTCTCCACCGAGGACGAGATTTACGATCCCGGAATTGCTTGTAAAGGGAAATCTCGGTCTTCCACCGATGCAATAAATGGAAAATCTTTTCGTTTGCTTGGTGTGAGTCTACCTCGAGTAGCTCATAAGTTTGCCTTACCCATTGCCCCACCTTTCTACTTCTTATCTCTTTTCTTCTACCCCATTGGGGTTTGTGTTGGAGTAGCGTTGTTTCGTCTTTCATCCGAAAACGAAGACGCTATCTTTGACCCCGGTATACGTTTATCGGGTTTTTAAAGTACTCCATGTACTTTTGGGCCTTGTTTATCATGTAAGTCCCACCAAAAATGACCAAACCAAGATTATCCCTAAATGATCACATTTATGGGGATTCGAGTCGAGCTTTTGACTCGGTTATCAAAAACAAGGTGCCTCGTGGGGGATTCTCATGCTTATCCTTGTAAATATTATCGCTTTATTAGTTTAATGTAACAAGGGGACTTGTGCTCTTCCTACCTTTGTTTCGTGGTTGTTTGTGATTGTGATTCATTAGGTTCATCGTCATCATTGAAGCCTCTCGTGTTCGTTTTACGTAGCACTCGAGCTTCGATCGTTGCCTTTGGAGATTCCGATATCCGATGATATCCTTTTATGTTCTAACGTTTATCTTATTAGCATAATTCATAAACGGCTTTTAGGTTATTCGTTTTACCCTTTCCATGCTCGAGATTAAGCATTCGACTTCGTCTCTAGTATGGGGGTGTTTACACTACTCGAAACATTGAGGACAATGTTTAGTTTTAGTATGGGGGGGTGAGTAGATACTTCACCTTGCTTACGTCACCACGCAATCCAATATTCATCTTTTTGTTATCGTTTTGTTGCAAAATAAGGCTAAAAATGGCCAAATTTTAAAATTTTTCTTATTTTTCATAAGTGTTTAAGACACGAATGTAGGTTTTCCGATGGTGAGAACGAGAGTAATTTTTGACTCGACCGTGCGTGTTGAGCACTTAGCTCGATTCCTTAACTTTTTAGGCTAAGCCTCTTAAATGAGGACGAGAAATGATAGAGTTATTTATAAGTCTCGTAATCGTCACGATCTCATGTGTAGTGATTATTAGCTTATTCTCCCCACGCTTTTGCATAATAAATTGTTAATAAATATTGATTTGGCGGTTTAGTCACTATTGTTGGGTTTCTAATTTGTTTTGGTAGCTTCCATGTAATTAAATTGGGAAAACATTAAGGTATCGCCAGCGTCACGGTTTTGAAGTATTGGCACCCGAATAATCGAAAGCTTCACCTAATAATAAGATTTCAAGTGCTCACCTAAATTAAGCAAAAATTTGAAGCTCACAAGGCCGAAAAATCTATGCCCAAATTGAAAGTGAATCAAGCCTTAATCTTCGAAGCTTTAAAGATCCAAAATTCGCTTTAGCGTGAGGATATACGTCTTTGGCTAATAAAACCACCGATGAGGCGGATAATAAAAGGCAAGGCAAGACCGAAGTCATAATAAAAGCTTCATGGCGAAGTTGAATAAAAGATGGAGGTAAACCAAAGATAATAAAGCCCTTCCGTTAGGGGGCGTATAAAAGTCTTGGTAATAAGTCTCATGTTCAAAACCGTTATAAAACCGTGTTTATCGATCCTTCTTGTTGACTTAATTTTTTGACATCGTTGTCTATTGGGGTGAATTATTGATTTGATGATTTTGGTTACACCGTTAAGTTTCTATTTTTAGACTAAATCTCTATTCACGCATAAGTCGATGATGTATCCTCGTGATCATTAAGACAAAATAAAATATAAGAGATACCAAGTAGGAATAAGGGAGTTTAGGTTCGTAATTAACACTCATGAGATGTGCTCGTGTTGCTAACTTATAATAACAATGATCTCGTTACACGCTTAGCATGGAATTGGGTGAAAATCGAGGACGACGAAATTATTTCTAACGAAGCATTCACGTGTTCTTGTTCTATGATCCCAAAAGTCACATTCTCGTGATGAAAACAATACATTATGTCTAAAACACGTGTAGTAGTTTATTTAATTTTAGGTCTTGAATAAATGTCATCATAAAATGAATTTTGGAAGTGCTATGATACTTAATTCTAGCATTGCGTGAGGACACGGCAATGGTTTAGTATGGGGGAGTGATGAGATTGTATTTATACATAGTCTCATCGTCCAAATCGGGCTTAAAACGCTTAAAATATCATCAAAATACCCATATATGTGCTTGTATTTGTTCATTGTGTATTTCAGGTACGGATATCGTGAATTCACCAAAAGATCAAAGGAATCAAACAAAAACGAACACGGGAAACGAAGCCGCACAAAGAACCGGACCCGAATCATGATTTTCCTATCAAGTCCTTGAAGAATTGAAGATTGGCAAGTTTGGTCCCTCAACTATTGAAGACTTGTCACAAATGACCCTCCACTATTCATTTGTGCAAGATACATCCTTGAAGTTTGAAGACTTTACATGATAAGCCCTTGGAAATCACAAGAATTGCCATTTTAGTCCTTATTCATGGTTTAACTAAAACACAAGGACTGAATTTGACAAATGCCAAAAGATATTAACAAAGGAATTATTGTTTGGGCTGTGAAGACTTATTGTGAAGATATTTTGGAACAGCAGGGGGGTCTCTTGCCAATTACCAAACCCAAACCTACCAAATACCCAACCAAACCCGACCCTACCCTATCCAAACCCGACCAAGCCCAAAACTTTAACCCAAGTCAATACCCAGTCAAATCCACCCACTAATCCATTTTTTAAAATTTAAAAACATGGGAAACATTTTTTATAATCCCTAAATAGATTAAACTCCACCTGCTACACCCTTAATCCCTAAGAACCCTAGACCCTAATTACCACTAATCAAGGGGTTTTTCCCCCTTATTATCCAGGTTAATGATTAACCCTTTTCTCATCAAAACCCAGCTCACAAAACACCAACCCGTGACCCCCAAGTGGCCCCCCCAAGGTCCCCTGCTTCACTATTTTTGGCAAAGAGAGCATCTTACAGCAATCAAACGGCTCTAATACACTCCTTGGTCCCCAAGGAGTAAATGAACGAACCAAGATCAATTCAAGGCTAGCTGGCATCACAATCAATCACATGAGGCTTGAAGACCGATTTTAAAAACGTTTGACTCAAGGGCAAATGTGGAAATAGCATGTATTAGGGTTTCTGAATTTTTATATTTCTAGAATAGTCCTAGATAGTGTATAAATATGAGGTGCTTGTACCTCATATTTTCTTGTTCCAGTTTTTGTAAAGATTTTTAAGTGAAGTAATATAGCAGCTTTTAATCTTTCCAATACTGAGTTCCTTTTGATATTTTGTTCTTAGTATAATCTTTTTTTTCATTTGCAACTTAGTTTAAAGAGGGTTTCTAAAAAGTTTGATTTATAAGAGTGTTTTCAGAAAATCGTTTTTTTTAGTTCTTGGAAGAGTTTTTTTTTTAAATCAGTTAAAGAGGATTGAAGTGAAAGTGGAGGTCCTGTTTAAGTGATTTCAATCAGTTGGTTACAAGGTTTTTAGAAGATTCCAAAAAGATTTCATGAGAAATCTGTTTTCAATTTTTAGCTTAAGCAATAAGCTATAGCAGCTTATGCAATAAGCCTGCTTATAGCTTATTTGCTCTTCTCCACAGGTCATTCTTTTGTTTGTCTGTTTGTGCAGGTATCAACAAGAAACAAGTCCCATTCATCTTTCCACTTTTCTGGTTTGAAGATATTTTGGTATACCCTTGGGTCCATTTTGGATTCCACCAACAAGGGTCTTCTACACTTCTCATAAGCACTCCATAAGCTCCAAAAGACGGATTAAGGAAGGCATCAGCTGAGATTCTAGGCTTGAACCCCTTTTCCCTCTTTTTTTTTGTCTTGTGGTGTGATTTGCTGAATTTAGGGTAGAACCTGTTGTTTGTATGATTTCTCTGCTTAATTGTGCTTTGTTAGTTGTTTTATGCATGCTCAAGTAGTTTTCAATTAGTTTAATTTGCTTTGGATTAATCTTTGTTAGAAAAATCAAGATTCTGATTTTTAAAGGGGTGTTTGGGTCTGCTAGTTAAGCTAGGGACTTGACTTATAATTGGTATAAAATCAGCTTAAACACACTTCAAAAGGGTAGTATTAGCTAGTAGGATAATTGTTTTAAGTTTCATAGGTCTAATTTCAGAAAATGCATGCTCATTTGTGGTGAAATCTGCCTATTAATGAGTAGTGTCAAAATCTGCTTGATTTAGCTTTATTTTGCCCCCCAATTTCTTTGAAGCTGTTAGAGTATAGGTCATCTAGGCTTAGGGGTTTGATTGTGTGCTGTTTGGTTGAGTTGTTTGCAAGCTCTAGGCCTTTGAAACTCACCAAATTGCACATTGCACCAGTCACTGTTCATCCAGCCCCCTATTTGTACACAGTAACTGCAATTTGGTCCTTTGTGTGTGATTTTTGCATTTAGCTTGCTTATTTTCTTGTTGAATCTGACTCCCCACACTTCCATGAGTGTGGGGGTGCCTTTGTTGCCAATTAATTCCAAGTAACCAAGCTTTCCTAAGCATCAAAACCACCAGACCTTTGAATTACACTAGCAGGGGGAACTTCACTTACCACTGCTAGTGTATTGGTAGCCACTGCTACACAAAAAGACAGAACACAAGAAGTGTCACTTTCACAGATCTTAGAATTTTGTCTTTTGTGACCTTTTTTAAGAATTAGGGTTTCATTCTTTTTGCAATATTTTTCTTTTTAATTTTCTGATTTTTCAGTTTAGTTTATTTGGCTGTTACTGTTCATTTTCTATTTTTTATATTTAATTGCATTTTTAATTAATTTTAATTAGGCTGTTTTTGGAATTTAGTGTAGAAAGTTTTATTTTTCAGATTTAAAATTTCTCCTAGACTTAGAATATTAATTTAAGATTTTTAGTTTAAAAATTAGTCACTGTTCACTTTTTAATTATTTTTTATAATTAAATTAGCTTAATTAGGGTTTAATTAATAAACTGTTTTGTCTTTTAGTGAAAATTTTTACATTTTTCAAACTTTTTCAATTTTCTACTGTTCATTAGGATAATTTAGGATTTTTAAAATTGTTAAATTAATTTTGGCATTATTTTATTATTTTCTAGGATTATTTTAATTTAAAAATAGTTTTTAGTGATAAAAAAATAGAAAAATAGTTTTTTAAATTTAAGAAAAATAGTTTTTAGTCTTTAAATAATATAAGTTAGTTATTAGTTCAATAAATTAATATTTTGGGCATTTTGTTAATTATATTTAATTTTTGGGCTTTAATTAGCATTAAAAATTGAATATTTAATTAATAAATGGTTTTAAAATATATTTGTTGGATTTTTATTCTTATTATTTAAGACTTAGTTTAATCTTTTAATTAATTTTTAGGTTTAATTTTTAATTTCGTCACGTTTTACGTATTTACGTTCGCGTTTTACGTTAATTCGTCATAGTTTAAACGTAGTCGTAGCTCGTCCTTTATTTTTCTCTCTTGAAACCAAAAACGTCACTAATCCAAACATTGTTATTTTACATAATTGGAACACATATTACACACCTCCTTCGAGAACGAACCCGGAATTTATTCGGTTTCGCGTTTTTCCTAAAGCGTGTAACTTAATACTTGCCACTCATACGCGTTTTTCCTAAAACGTGTACGATTTTACTACATCAGTATTTTATAGGGGAAAGACTGAATTTATGTAACGTATTTGTTCAAAATAACTAATGTACGTAAGATACTTTTTTTATTCCGGATCTACGCAACATACTTTCAAATACTTACTAATCTACGCAATATTGACCAAAATGTGACTTGTTTGACCGGTCGCCACTTAAAAAAGTTACAGTTTGGTTCTTTGGTCTGCGTGGACTTCCACCGTTAGTCCTTTGACATTTTATCGTTAGAAAACTTAGTAATGATACATTGACTTTAATACACGTATTTTTATACACGTTTTTATACACACTTTTTATACGTGTTAATATATACACGTTTTATACGCGAGAAATTCTGAACTTTGACAGACGATTTCAACGTCAAAACTTATCTCGTAAACTTCGAAAAACTCACGTTAAGTCAATGTATACGTTCTCTACAACTTTCGTGTTTTATGTTTTTCATGAAAAAGACATTTAGATAGTCGAAACCCCGACTTAAAACTATGACAACAATACTAGTATCATACTACTATCGTTATAAGTTTTAAACTTTATTTAATAATATTTTATATATATATACTGTCTATATTTAGCCACTGATAGGTTTAGAGACTTAAAAGTAAGTTTTTAGCACTAAACGAGATCGTCGAAATCCGAATTTACTTAATTACTGAAAATACTAGTATTGTTGTCACAGTTTTAATTCGAGGTTTCAACCATCTAAATATCTTTTTCATGAAAACGTAAAACATGAAAGTTGTAGAGAACGTATACATTGACTTAGTGCGAGATTATCAGTTTTGACGCTAAAATCGTCTGTCAAAGTTCAAATTTTCTTGCGTATAAAAACATGTATAGAATTGCACGTATACAAAAGTGTGTATAAAATCGTGGATAAAAATGTGTGTATTAAAGTCAAAGTATCATTACTAGGTTTTTAACGAAAAAAAATGTCAAAGGACTAACGGGGGAAGTCTACGTAGACCAAAGGACCAAACTGTAACTTTTGTAATTGCTAACCGGTCAAACAAGTCACATTTTGGTCAATATTGCGTAGATTAGTAAGTATTTGAAAGTATGTTGCGTAGATATAGAATAAAAAAAGTATCTTGCGTACATTAGTTAATTTGAACAAAAATGTTAAATAAATTCAGCATTTCCTCTATTTTATATGTTTTCTTCTCCATCATTAATTCCAATCACCCACCCTAGTCACTCAATTCCAACCACCTACCTGCTTACTTTAGCATCCACACCATCAATCTCAATCACTATACTTCCACTTACAAAAATAATCAATTCTTTAATTATAACTCCCGATCATGATTAACTTTTTTCACTTCATCAACCTTTACTATCTTCTTAATTACAATAAAAATTACATAAAGTAAAAAAGATGGTCAATTGTTTACTTGACGATTTGTTTTCTTTTAACAAAAAAAGATGCCAAGCAGAATGCACAATATACATGTGACGAAAATTGATTTTTGTTTATAATTTACATACTAAAATGAATGTTATTATGTTTAATTATAGTTGTTAAGGTTCTGGCTAAAGGTCTTGTGGGTTTTGATTTTGTCTTAAAGTTTACGATAATGAAGTGTTGTTGTCTTGGTGTTTTGTGGGTTTTGATTTTGAGATTTGTAAAGGTGGTCGGAGGTGTTTGGGTGGATGAGAGTAGTAGAAAAAGTTTAATGAATATGATTATAGGGCTTAGGGAAGGTGGTCGGAGGTGAGTTTAATGATGGCGAGGCTGTATCCTAAGTCGAGAAGCTCACCTGATTCTCCTCATTCTCGTTAAATGAATCTTCCATCATTTTACAAATGAATTCCGTTTTTCGTTCAAAGATAGCGGACATCGTTTGTTGAAGGACTCTTATGACATCTTCGCCTAGAATATTGCGAAGCTCGTCTCCACTAGTTCCTACACTAGATTAGAATTAATGTTGATTGATTATGTGTTAAGGGGAATTGGCAAAGGAGTAGTTGTGCAAATAATTATTTGTGTGTTAAAGTCAAATAACCTTTTTTTCTTTCTTTTTTTCTGTCAGTTCCAGGATGAGTAGTCCGAAAGAGATTGTATTGGCGCATGTAACCCAATGTGAAGAGAACGGGAAAGAGATTTGTTGTAACTTTTGTCAAAAGAAAACCAGTGTCAAATATTTAAGTAGAGTTATAGAGCATCTTGCTGGCCTAAGAGGGGATGTAACATCATGTACGGAGGTAGTTCCTTTAGTTAAAATGTCTGCATCAACCTCGATGATGATGGTGATGATGATGATGATGATGATGTTTATCAGATCATTCTTTGGTGGGTCAAAACAAAGAGGAGCAACCAAAATAAGAGTGAAGAAGATTGATAACTTTTACAAGGAAAAGACGAGAATACCCCTATGCCAAAATGAGTTAACATCTGTTTGTGGGCCCAGTTAAATCGAGGGACAAACGACGGTAAATGTTTCAAGGGTAAGGCTGAACGACGCAACTTTTTTGGTCAAATGACTAATGACGTCGGTCAACATAAACCATAAGGACGAATGGTATATTTTACTCAATATAGGTTGATATATTTGGCTTTTGATGAATATAACTTTTACTCCTAAATTTTATCAAGGAAATTGAGTATGTCTTTGATACCCTCAATATGACTCCAAAATGGAAGGTCAATTAAGACATTTATACTTAGACAAATAAGATGGGATAAATCCCATAGAGTTTTTATTATTTTGGATTTTGTTAGAAATCTTGGAGATTATATTAACAAGCGTCCAATACTACTTAGTGTAATTTTTAAGTTACCCAAAGAAAACGATGGGATAACGCTCATACATAACCCACACGAGAACAAAAGGTTTTGCTCGATAAGCTGAGTTCTTTGAGAATAGTTTCACTATACAAGAAGCGAGTGGGAGTCTTACGCTTGCACGAAGCAAGTGGGAGTCTTGAATTATTTTAAAGACATAATACACAAACCTTCTAAACACACTTGTTGAAGTCAACTGACACTAAACATGAAAATGTGTAACCTTTGTATGATGTTACTCACATCATAGATTAGCAAGGATTCCTCGTATATGTTGTTGGTGTTTACTTCGTCCCAACCAGGGTATAGATAATCAATCATAGATACGTACCAAAACAATGGTTACCGGATATCACTTGAAATCGTGTAATCACTTTCCAAAATAAATTATTCGACCCTAATGCCTGGGTATCACGAATACCTACTTGGGATAAGACCAAATGCTGTTAGAGATTTAGGCACAAATCACTAACCCTTTTGTTGTTATGTGTTTCTTGTTTCTGTGTCTCTTCATGCAAGTATGATCACCTATTTATAGGTGGAGCACTCAAACCCTAGTCAATGGAATTAAGAGGAATTAACGGCCAATTAAGTTCCTCTTAATGTGCTCTATAATACCAGGAAAGTGGTTACAAGACCAATTAAACGTGGTCATTAACTCTACTTGAATTGTTCAAAAGACCTTTACAAGTGTACGAGTTCAGCTCCAGCATTTGTCTATTCTTTAGTCCCACTGAAGCATCAGCAAACACTGAAGGGTGTTACCGCTGAAGCCTTCAGTACTGAAAGGACTTGCTGATGAGTAAACACTGAAGACTAGTCTTCAGTGAAATACTCCCTGATGAATACCTTCAGTCCAGAGTCCAGCTCACTGAAGATCATCAGCAATGCTGAACAACTTTAACCACAATATGAGTCAGGGTGTTCAGGGACTTATGGGTGTACACTCCGTACCTCCTTACCCATTCACCAGTATGAACTGACCCATAATTGGACTATATTTCCAACAATCCTCCCCAATATAGTACAATTTCTTTTGCATGAAAATTAACATTAACAAAACCCGTGCATCAATAAAAATGTCCTAAGGATTGAATTTCCATCTTAGTACAATACTTCAAACATTCGAGAATCAGGGTGTTCTAAGAATTGAACCCTTCAACTACTTTGAATACCTGAAGATAAAATACACACAAGTTTTCAAATACATAACAAATCCTGACACTACTAGCCATGTGTCCATATCCAAATTCATAAATGTTGTAAGAGCCAAGTCCATGCTCCTTGAGGTGGCGAAACCTCAACATTTACATAGGTGGTTCCTCTTTAGATCATGCTCTTGCTTCATCACTTTTTCA
Organism: Glebionis coronaria; assembly: GCA_025667525.1. Lineage (NCBI taxonomy): Eukaryota > Viridiplantae > Streptophyta > Magnoliopsida > Asterales > Asteraceae > Glebionis > Glebionis coronaria. The sequence goes on from CM046878.1 coordinate 634,439,549, forward strand.
AAGACATTAACCATTGAGAAGTTTATAACTTCATCCTCCTTCAGCAAGTACAAGCACATCCTTGGGATGATATACATGTGCTTCAGTCCCCTGAATGTTCAACTTTCCACATTGAACTCAGCTCCCAAGTTTCCTTAGGAGGGAGTTGGGTGTCCTAGCATTCAGTGACTAGAGTGGACTTTTAAACCCATCCCTTTACCAGACTTTATAACCAAGTCTCTAGCCAATCCCTTCGTCAAGTGATCAGCTAAGTTTTGTTGAGACCTCACAAACTCTATTGATATCACCCCATTCATGATTAACTCACGAATCATGCTATGTCTAACACCTAAGTGTCTAGACTTACCTTGTACATTTGGCTATATGCCTTAGCCAATGTAGCTGCACTATCACAACGGATTGAAATGGGTGCCATAGGTTTGACCCACAATGGAATATCAAGAAGCAAGTTTCTCAACCATTCAGCTTCTTTGCCAGCAGCTGCTAGAGCCACAAACTCAGATTCCATGGTAGAACCAGTAATGCAAGTTTGCTTCTTGGATGCCCAAGAAATTGCACCACCACCAAGTAGGAATACCCAGCCACTGGTGGATGAATTATCCTCAGTATTGCTGATCTAATTTGCATTAGTGTAACCTTCCAACATTGAAGGATATCTAGTATATGACAAACAATAATCCATTGTTCCTTTCAAATACTTCAGTACTCTCTGAATTGCTTGCCAATGCTGAGTATTAGGATTACTAGTATACCTACTCAGTATACCCACAGCAAATGCAATGTCAGGCCTAGTACTTGTCATGGCATACATCAAGCAACCAATAACCCTAGAATACTCAAGCTGGGAGATAGCCTGATCATTGTTAGGCATCAGTTTCTCACTTGTATCCATTGGTGTACTCACTGGAGTAAAATTAAAGTGATTGAATTTCTTCAGTACCTTCTCAATATAATGAGACTGAGAAATTACAATACCATCACTTTCATGTTTGATCCTAATCCCAAGGATAACATCAGCCTCCCCCATGTCTTTCATGGAGAATTTTGATGACAAAAATTCCTTTGTCTGATCAACCTTAGCTTGGTCAGTACCAAAGATTAACATGTCATCAACATATAGGCAAATGATGACTCCTTTACCAGATTCATCAAATTTGCTATATACACATTTGTCAGCTTGGTTAAGTGAATAACCATTAGACAAAACCACTTCATCAAATTTCTGGTGCCAGCTTAGGTGCCTGCTTTAGTCCATATAAGGACTTAATCAGTTCACACACCTTGCCTTCATGACCAGGCATGATGAAACCAAGAGGTTGGTTCATATAAACCTCCTCATCCAAATCACCATTCAAGAATGCTGTCTTCACATCCATCTGATGAATAACCAGATTGTGAATACTTGCTAGAGCAATCAGCATTCTTATGGTACTGATACGTGCCACTGGAGCATAAGTATCAAAATAGTCTATCCCTGACTTTTGCTTAAAGCCCTAAATGACTAACCTTGCCTTGAACTTTTCAACAGTTCCATCTACCTTCATTTTCCTATTGAAAATCCATTTGTTACCAAGTGGACTATAACCTGGAGGTAGATCAACCAACACCCAAGTGTTGTTGCCCATGATGGAATCCATCTCATCATTTATTGCTTCTTTCCAGAAAGCAACATCCTGGGACTTCATTGCTTCATCAAATGTTTTGGGATCATCCTCAACATTAAAAGCAACAGGAATATTGATTAGAGACCTCATCCCTTGTTCCTTCAACCAAGTACAGTTGAAACTCAGGCCCAAAATTACTTGGAGTCCTATGCCTTGTGCTTCTTCTAAGCTTAGGCTCAGATTGTTGAACCACAACCTTATTAGTGACCCTTTCAGGTTCCACTGAAGCACCCATGTCCTCAGTTCCAACAGGAGTCCTGAGGCTTGGTCTAGGGACTGATGAGAACCTAGTCTCATCAAAGTTAGCATCCCTTGATTCAATAATTGAGTTTATTAAAACTGAATCATTAGGTTCAATAACATAGAACCTATAAGCCTTGGAATGCTCAGCATATCCAACAAAGATGCATTCAATGCCTCTTTCACCCAAGGTTTTCACTTTTGGATCAGGGAGTCTTACAATAGCCCTACAACCCCAAACCTTGAGATATTTCAAGTTTGATTTCCTTTTAGTCCAGAGTTCATAAGGGGTAATTCTATTCCTTTTGTTTGGAACCCTATTTAATAAATAGCAAACTGTTAACATAGCTTCACCCTAAAACCCTTGACTCAATCCTGAGTAGGATAACGTGGATTTAACCATTTCTTTCAGTACTCTATTTTTCCGTTCAGATATACCATTTTGCTGAGGGGTATAGGGAGCAGTTGTTTCATGGATGATACCAACAGACTGAAAATACTGAGCATCCATGTACTCACCTCCCCTATCAGTCCTTAATCTTTTGATTTGGACTCCTTGTTGTAATTCAACTTTAGTTTTAAATACTTTAAATTTATCTAATGCTTCATCCTTAGTATGTAATAAGTAAACATAGCAAAACCTAGAAGCATCATCAATAAATGTTACCAAGTATTTCTTATTCCCTAATGATGGAGTAGCATGCAAATCACATAGATCACTATGGATTAGTTCCAAAACTGTAGTTACACGTTTTACATCTTGAAATGGTTTCTTAGTTATTTTGTTCAGCATGAAAGTCTGACACTTTTCAGTGTCCATGTCAAATACTGGGGTTAACCCATCCTTAAACATATTTTGCATCCTCTTAAAGTGGACATGGCCCAGTCTAGCATGCCATAGTGAAGAATCCTTTAGTTTACTGGTGGACACTGAGGCTGAACAAATATTTGCACTACCAGCACTAACTGACTTAATGCTGGTGGTTGTTTCAATATTAAGCCTGAACATTTGATTGCTCAAATAACCAAAAACAATAAACACACCATGTTTGGATAAAACAAATTTATTAGATTCAATCACTTGTTTATAACCACAATTATTTAAAACACTACTAGAAACCAAATTCTTCCTAATATTAGGAACATGCAAAACATTAAACAAGCTATCAATCTTTCCAGAACTAAACTTAAGATCTACACAACCACGTCCATGCACTAGGGTTGTTGACTCATTTCCCATGTGAAGAATATATCCATCATTCGGTGACTCATAAGTCTTGAACCAACATCTATCTTTACACACATGAACAGTTGCTCCAGAATCAACCCACCACGCAACATCATCCTGCACAAAATAAGCTTAAGATACATATGTAACATAATAAATCTGGAGAGATTCATTAAACATATTCTGACCTTTCAGTGTTGTGTTGTTAGAACCAATCATTGAACCATTTGTGCCTGATCCACTAGCTTTGTTGCCAGTACCAACACCTTTGCAATCCCTTTTGAAGTGTCCAGGTTTCCCATACTTCCAACAAGCCACTGATGACTTCTTGTTAGGATTTGCTTTGGTGTTATCCTGATGCTTACGTTTGCCCTTGTTGTCACTGTACCTGATGGAGTTGTTATGCTCCACCATATTGACAACTGATGAACCAGCAACATTGTTGCGCTTTGGCTTGTCACTTTCATGCACTTTGAGGGATTCCTCAATGGGCAAATGACTGCCCAACTCAACAAGAGTTAACTCCTCCTTCTTATGTTTCAAGGTATGCTTGAAATCTTTCTAAGAAGGAGGTAATTTGTCAACGACACAAGAGACCTGAATGGTCTCATCCATGTTCATTTTATGTTGTGTAAATCTACCAAGTATTCCAAGAAGTTCATTGTATTGTTCCATTACTGGTCTTGAATAAGTCATTTTGTAATTTGTAAAATCACTCACAAGGAACTTCTTACTTGATGCATCCTCAGCCATATATTTGGCTTCCAAGGAATCCCATAGTTCTTTACCAGATTCAGAATTTTGGTAAATATCAAATAAGGAATCAGACATACCATTGAGAATAATACCACGACACACATAGTCGTCATTCTCCCATTTGCTCCTTTTCCTTTGTTCCTCTAAAGTAGCATCATCACCACCATCAGGAATATGAGTTGTCAGCACATACACCACACTCATGATAGAAAGAAGAAAGTGCATCTTCTTTTGCCATCTCCTAAAATCCACCCCTTCAAACTTATCCAGTTTGGAGAAGTTAGCCACCATATACTTCATAGCAGCCGCCATTGATTATCGCAAAATATTTTACTTTGATTGTTGGTGTTTACTTCGTCCCAACCAGGGTATAGATAATCAATCCTAGCTACGTACCAAAACGATGGTTACCGGATATCACTTGGAATCGTGTAATCACTTTCCAAAGTAAATTATTCGACCCTAATGCCTGGGTATCACGAATACCTACTTGGGATAAGACCAAATGCTGTTAGAGATTTAGGCACAAATCACTAACCATTTTGTTGTTATGTGTTTCTTGTTTCTGTGTCTCGTCATGCAAGTATGATCACCTATTTATAGGTGGAGCACTCAAACCCTAGTCAATAGTATTAAGAGGAATTAACGGCCAATTAAGTTCTTCTTAATGTGCTCCATAATACCAAGAAAGTGGTTACAAGACCAATGGGTCATTAACTCTACTTGAATTGGTCAAAAGAATGTTACAAGTGTACAAGTTCAGTTCCAGCATTTGTCTATTCTTCAGTCCTACTGAAGCATCAGTAAACACTGAAGGGTGTTACCGCTGAAGCCTTTAGTACTGAAAGGACTTGCTGATGAGTAAACACTAAAGACTGGTCTTCAATGAAATACTCCCTGATGAATACCTTCAGTCCAGGGTCCAACTCACTGAAGATCATCAGCAATGCTGAACAACTTTAACCACAATATGAGTCAAGGTGTTCAGGGACTTATGGGTGTACACTCCGTACCTCCTTACCCATTCACCAGTATGAACTGACCCACAATTGAACTATATTTCCAACATATGTTTCAAATATCAAAGTTTTATGAGTTAGATGATCATTATGAAATTGCTAACCATAAGTGATGTATCATAAAATATCAAATTTGATGAATAAATCAACACTATGAATAGAAAGATAATCATATTTTAGAATTTGATTGATCTTTCACCAATCAATTAATTGATGAGGTTTATAATGAGTTTCTTGTTAGAAAAATCATTAGGATAAATGATTGATCTTTCACCTATCAATTAATTGATGAGGTTTATAATGAGTTTCTTGTTACAAAACTTTTTGATAAATGATTACCTTGCGAGGACGATATGTAATCATAAGAATATTTTATGAATCCATAAATAATTCTTATAAGATATACAAAATGCAAGAATCTACGTATGGATTAAAAGCATGCATCTAAATGAAAAAACTCTTTAATTTAATTATTAAATCAATTGCTCGTGGGAGTTGATTTATGAATATAAATAAGGTGGATTATGAGTAAATCTCAAAGCTATTGGGAGTACTTTGTTCTATTTCTTTAAAGTTAAATATGTTATTAAAAATATTAGAAACAATATTTCATCTTAGAAATTGTTCTTAAGAGTGAAATAAGTCTCTTATAAATATTTTAGAAAAAATAAAATTTACAACCTTAATAAGTTATGATTTAACATATGTGGTGAATTAAGTCTAAATACGATATATATATATAAGCATTGAGTGAATCTCGAATGATGTATCTTGTATAGTAAGATTGAATGCATGAGTGAATGTATTATGACCTACTAAAAGATTCATTAAGAACGTTATATTGTGCATGGGATAAGTTTTGTCATTTACATGAATCCAAGTTGATTTGACAACATTAGAATCTAACTGAAAGATATTAGAGATAATGTTAGAAACATTAAAGTCTAACTGGAAGACATTAGAAGGAATGTTGGAAACATTGGAAGTTAATTGAAAGACAGTAGTAGGAACATTCACAGTGTTGGATTAAAAAAAATTCCTAGAATCAATAATGAAAATATTATGGATATATTTTGTGATGATCATAGTAATATAATTATGGTTGACAAACCTGGAATTTGATTAAATATCTAAACCATTGCTAAAGGAATGTTCAAGGTTTACAAATTAGTAGCATAGTGGTATGGTATACGCTAGTGCTTATTCTAGTTAAGATGATACTCAATTCCAGTTTTAGCAAGTCTTTGTGATGAATGGCATCATTGTTAAACTGAATCGCTTGATTTAAAAGCATAAGTGCACTGTACATTAAAGAGTTATAATACCTTACTGTTTTGGAGACTGTTATGATGAATATTTCCAATAAATGTTGTATATATCTTATGCAAAGTAGTGTGATATTATATATAATGGTGCACATTTACATATTGACTAATCATTTTATTATTCAAAGAATATCACGATTAGTGATTTCAAATAATTATTCTTAAAGTTCCACAAGATTAATAATCTAGTTTTCTTGAATCTATGTCTTCTCGACAATTGGATTGTTGTGACTGAGAAGATAGTATTCAAGCTAGGATTATCATGAGTAGTGATCTTAAATTGGTATTTGGATAAGAGACGGTTAAGCAATTGTGATAAACAATGAATTGACATACGAGGTATGATCATTTTCATTAAACACTATTGTGTCTTATATTTGCATGCTTAATCCATGGATATAGTATCTACATATTAAAATGTGTTATATACATTCTAACTATCCGTTATCGATCATCAATATGAGAATATTGTTGAACTAAGACAAATATGAGGGTTGGTTGTATCTTTGTTAAAAGGATACATAAAGATGAATCTTCCAAACTTATAGATTATTCATTGTGGTTGAATGATTAGATTACCCCAACGTGTAAGTCTCATTTATGGGTTATAGTCATTAAGAGAATATACTAATGGTAAGTATTGCTAGCCCTTAGACTTGAGATGCAAGCGGACCTTCGCATGGATGGATATCATCTCTTAATTTAGCGTAAACATTGCGTTAGTAAATTAGGCAGTTATAAAACCTATTTCAAAAACGTCTTTGACATATGCTAAAGGTACTTGTAGTCAAAATGAGATTTTGTTTCTCCATTAGTGATGGAGTATGATACATACTAAGGCCCCTCGTTAGGTTGATCTGATGTATACGTGCACACGCCCAATGTAAAACCCGCATTAAAATACCATGAACTGTACACATGAACAGTACACACATGAAAATACGGTAAAATTAAAACTTTCCAGTTATATTATAATTCACGTGTCACAGTATTTAATAACATGTAGTTACGTAAATATTAATGTGTTAGTACACGACGTATAAAAATCACGACATTTGAAACATAAACGATCACGTAATTATTTGAACACGGAAAATCTATGGGTTTCCCCGTGGGCTTCCTTTAGGCCGCGACTACACAAGAGACAAAGGAGAAGATGGGCTTTGGCCCATAACCCATATTAAACCCATGTAAATAATAAAACACAGGAAACCTAAAACATAATTTAGGTTACAGAAAAATTTTGTCTCTTGCCTCCTTCTTGCTCTTGCCGCCGGCCACCATAGACCACAAGGACAAACTGGACGAATTTTCTTGTTAATTAATTGTGTGTACATGATCGTGTTCATAACCTTTTTCCTTTCTACGTGTTCGGTAAATTAAACACTTCCTCTTTCCTTTAATTCTTTATTGGATTCATGTTTTATTTAATTAATCTTAAATACAAGTGATTAAAAACATAGGGATTAATTAAATATTCGATTAAGGGGTGTTTCGTTCGGCTTTGGGTTAGCCGAGACACAACCAAGACCCCAAGGGCCTCGGCTTGTTTGATCTGACGCCACCGAGACCCACAAGGGGCTCGGTTTGGGTTGTTGTTCGGGCGCAGCAAGGGAAAAACCCCCCGACCGCATGTCGGGGGTGGGTTTTGGTTTGGACTGAGAGCCAACCGAGACCTTAGGGTCTCGGTGGGGCTTCTTTTGGGTTGACAGTGGGAACCGAACACAAGCAGGGGGAACCGGTCCATAACCGGTATGAACCAGTATGAACCGGTGTGAACCGGCTGAACCACCGGTGTCAACGGAGGGCTCGGCAGTGGAAACCGCAAGCCACCAGTAGCAACCGACTAGCCGGTCTAGCCACTGGTAGGTCTGTTTGGCTCGGATTATATGTGGGACCGGTTTCGGGCTCGGATAATTTTTAAAACACGGGTTTGGGTCTCAGGTTAAATATTAAAATCAGAAAAACATGTTAATTTAATTAATTACTAGACTTTTTAAGTTAATTAATTTCATGACTTAGGTTAAATATTAAATTAATATTACATGTATAACCTAAGTATTAACTTAGCTTAATTTAATTAAAACATGTATTTTTAATTAAATTCTATATAACATATAGTTTAATTAATTAACCAGTTATTTAATTAATAAGCTATAACCATGACTTGTATTATACTAATTAAACTTTAATTATTATTTATAATCCAGCTTATTTCTAATTATGGAAACTTACTATTTTTGGGAACTTTCCATTTGTAGAAACTTACTATTTACGGAAACCTACTATTTTTAGAAAGTTACTTTGTATTACAATACAAGTATTATAATTCACTAATACATGAATAATACATAACAGAACATCAGAATAACTACAGTTACACAGTAAACAGTAAAACATGACAGAATATGTATAACAAGCTAATAACGCACTGAACCAATAAACACATGTAAATCAGATAACTCATATACGTCCATATTACTTATGTAGTATTATACGTCGAGGCGGAGTAGTCTTCATTGTTTTCACTAGCTTCTATTGGACATAAGGTACGGATTTTCCGTCCTTTAGTAAGGACAATCTCTTCCTTCATTAGGATTTCCTATATGCAGCCAACTATTTTCCCCAGTAGTTACAGATTAAATGCTTATGTTTATTAGTTACCTTAGCCATATACATGCATGGCCAGTTTCACCTAGTTATGGAGGTACCATAACCATAACACTAGAGGCACTAGTGTTATGACTTCACCATGGCGGAGTGATAGCTCATGGCGTCCCTTTCAGTTATTTGGCCATTATATTTATTATATTATCATGTGGGGTGTATGAGTGCATCCTAGTTACATGTTTCAGTCAGGATTTCATGGTGAATGTGGTGTGTGCCTTGCATCCTTCACAAGGAGCTGATCCCTCTTACCCACTTACCAATTATATAGAGGCATCCCCTCTAATTTGCATGACGAGGTCACCCCTACAAGTATTCATGCATGTTGTTGACCTCATGACCTATATTGGCTTTTGGTACATTAACTAATACAGATTTTCATAAGTAACATAAGCTATGTTTTCAAAACTAAAATCAGTTAACATGACAGACAACTAGGTTTTCCAGGATTTATTTATTTCTGTTGCTATTCATGCTTTATGCTCTTTATATGCTTTCTTATTTTGTGTCTTCCATGCTTTATTGCATATCCATGCACTGAGCGTTATGCTCAACCGTCCACTTTTCCATGTTCCCAAATGGTAGGTACTCAAGGTCGCAAGTAGGAACTACAGAGTATGTGCATTCGGATTGGAAGCTATCCGGCCTCTTTAACCTTATGCATTTATTCCTACTTTATCATACTTTACTTCATTTGGACATTGTTTAGTCCTTCCATTTACAGTACTTAATATTGCTTGTGTGTGAGTTACTAGACTACCGATGTTTGATTCTGGTATTTCTATTTATGGTCATGAATTTTTAGACATTTACCTTGCATGCTTTGATGACAGGCCATAAATTACTGTAGCATTCCATCTTAACAAATAGGGTGTACAATCATGGTATCATAGCCAAGGTTTCAACCTGTAGCTTTGTAAAACATGACATGTGACTTACAGTTAATCACTAGTGTCTTCCTAGAACTGACAGTTGGTTTTCATGCATTCATTCATTTTCATTTTATTTCATGCATTCATATCATTGTAGCAGGTTTATGACTAAGTAATGGTTGGTACACAACTGGCCCTATTTAGTCGCATTTGCAAACTTTTAACTTTGGGACCGACCCATATGCGTCCCCTCGCCATGTCTTTTGTTTTGAGTGAACTGACCATGGGCGTTCACTCTAGCACATATAAAAGTTTTTATAAACTGCATCATGCAATATTAAACTGTTTCATGCATTATAAACTGCTTCATTTATTTATACATTGTTCATGCATTTTATGTTATCTCATTTCAGATTTATGATTTATGTTGCATTTTTTTTAAACTGTTAGATGGTGAACTCACGCAATACTCCAGACTTGACAGCAGCTGTCAATGCAGCTCTACAAGCCCTCCTTCCCCAACTTCGCAATGAAATCAGAGACGAAGTTCATGCGTAATTCCAGGCTCATGGGAATCAGAACAACACAACAATCCCCCTCCTCCTCCACCTGTTACTCTTATGACTTGGTTGGAGAGATTCAACAAACAGCGACCCCGTTAGTTTAAGCAGACTGACAGCCCCAACGAGGCTGAAGCTTGGATTTCTCACATCGAGAAGCTTTTCATTCAATGGGTTGTGACGGTGTTTTTACGGCAAGGCTGGCTTGCTATAAGTTTGAAGGTGATGTGTTGCAGTGGTGGAAATCGGTCAAGCAGTCCAACGGTGGTGATAATTGGGTTGCACAACTGACATGGGACCGGTTTAAGGAACTCTTCCTTCATCAGTACTTTCCACATGCTGAGCAAGAGAAGCTCAAGAGGAACTACCAAAACATTCGGCATGTTGCTGGTGAAAACAGCAACGAGTTTATCTAAAGGTTTCTCCGTTTGGCAGGATTTCTAGGTCCAGCCGCAGGAACTGCTGCGGAGCAGGCTGAGAAGTTTCGTTGGGCACTTCACACATCAGTCGCCAACAACTTGGTATGTGCTACTTTCACTACAGTGGCACAGGTGGCTGATGCAGCCCGTAAGCTCAAGATGCTTCAGGAACGAGAGGAGTTTGGCGATGACAAAGCAGTGAAGAGGTATCTTCAATCACCAATTGTAAATAATTCATTTCCATCAGTATTTTACATTCATATAATCCTCTGTTCAACGTTATATTTCAGGAAGAAGACTGACGACCATAAGCCTACTGCCGCTCAGCAGCAAGCATAGAAGGGAAACGGTCAGACCAACGACCGTTCTGGTTCTGAGAGGCATGGCGGTAATGATTGTTACCGTAACAACTCTAACAACTCGAACAACAGCAGGTCCCTACATTAACCTTCTTTCATGTTAAACTATCTTATGTTATGGTATTCTGACACTCCAACAATTGCTAATTCAGGAACAATGGTAACGGCAGGGATCAGGGTCGTAGGGGTTCACAGCCTAACCGTTCTACCTCATCTGGTAAATTTTAGACCTTCTATGTAATCATGTTTATGTTCCACGATCATGTCTCATGCATGTAATCCTTAAAGAGGCTCTCAGCTAACTAGGATGCCTGCTGGAGGATTCATGCATCCTGTCTGTCCTACTTGTTCGCGTAGACACTCTTGTATTTGTCGCCGAGGTACTGGTGGTTGTTTCAAGTGTGGCCAACAAGACCATCAGTAGAAGGGTTGTCGCCAGGGTGAGATAGAAGGCACCTCTGGACACGCCGACACCAAGCCACCTCCTACTTCTGGTCGCGTGTTCACTACTACTAGAGACCAGGCGAATAAGACTTCAGGTACCATCACCGGAAATCTCTTTTTGAATGGTTTGGCAGCATGTGTTCTGTTTGATACTGGAGCGACGCATTCAGTCGTATCCACTATTTTTGCTAGACGTGTTAGGATTTACTCGATGCCATTAGATAATGCCTTATGCATTTCCACGCCACTTAGGGACTCTGTACGAATCACTCAGGTGTACAAAGATCTTCCCCTAGAATTTGACGATAGGATCTGCAGAGTTGACGCACTTCCTTTGGACATGTGCGATTTTGACTTGATTCTGGGCATGGACTGGTTATCCAAACACCAGGCTACGATTGACTGCCACACTTATCGGGTTATCTTCGGCGATGTTAAATCTCTAGAGTACATACACCATGGTTTTCTGCCAGGGAGGTCAGTACAAATAATTTCATCCATGGAGGCGCGTGCATTGCTATCATACGGCTGTCAAGGCTTGATAGCCAATATTCATGACATTACTATCGAGTCTCCATCGATCCAAGATCAGCCTATTGTGTCAGAGTTTCTTGAAGTATTTTCAAATGAACTTCCGGGCATACCACCTGTTCGTGAAGTCGAGTTTGGAATCGAGCTCATACCAGGTGCATAGCCGATTTCCAAAGCTCCTTACCGTATGGCTCATATAGAGCTTAAGGAACTAAAAGATCAGCTGCAGGAACTTCTGGAACGAGGTTTCATCTGTCCCAGTGCATCGCCATGGGGTGTATCGGTACTGTTCGTGAAGAAGAAAGACGGCAGCAGGCGTTTGTGTATAGACTATCGTTAGTTGAACAAGATCACCATCAGGAATCGTTATCTTTTGCCGCGTATTGACCTGTTCGATCAACATCAGGGCGCCAAGTATTTCTCCAAGATCGATCTGAGGTCCGGCTACCATCATTTATGGGTTAAAGAGCAGGACTTCTCCAAGACTGCTTTCCGTACACGTTATGGGCACTACGAGTTCGTAGTCATGCCATTCGGACTCACTAATGCTCCAGTTGTCTTCATGGATTTGATGAACCGTGTCTTCCATGAGTTTCTGGACAAGTTAGTTATCGTGTTCATTGATGACATCCTGATATTCTCCAAATCCAAGGAGGAACATGAGGAATACCTTCGTACAGTCTTACAGATCCTTCGTCAAAATTAGTTGTATGCCAAGTTCTCTAAGTGTGAGTTCTGGTTAAGCAAGGTGACATTTCTGGGCCATATAGTATCTGCCAAAGGGATAACCATGGATCCTACAAAGGTCGAAGCTATCACCAAATGGCCTAGACCTACGTCTACAACTGACGTTAGAAGTTTTCTGGGTTTAGCTGGCTACTACCGCAGGTTTGTAGAGAACTTTTCACGGTTAGCCTTGCCTTTGACTAAGCTGATGAGGAAAAGAGAGAAATCCGTCTGGACGGAAGAGCGAGAGAAGAGCTTTGAAGATCTTAAGCAGAAGTTAGTGACTGCACCTATTCTTACTCTCCCATCTGGCTCAGGTGGATTTCAGATATACAGTGATGCTTCAGGAAAGGGTTTAGGTTGCGTTCTCATGCAACATGGGAAGGTTATTGCTTACGCATCAGGACAGCTGAAACCTTATGAAGAAAACTATCCTACTCACGATTTAGAGCTGGCAGCAGTTGTTTTCGCGTTGAAGATCTGGAGACATTATTTGTATGGTGAATCATGTGACATATTCACCGACCACATGAGTCCCAAGTACATCTTCACCCAGAAGGAACTGAACATGAGACAGAGGAGATGGTTAGAGCTATTGAAGGACTACGACACCAACATTCAGTACCATCCTGGTTAGGCGAATGTGGTGGCAGATGCTCTAAGCAGAAGGTCGGGGATGATTGCTGGCATTTGGATTGCAAAAGAGATCATCCGTGACCTAAAGATGACTGATATTGAATTTTGTGTACGAGGACAGCACGGTTACTGGGCTAATCTTAGAGTGGAACTAGACTTACATTCTAGGATCAAGGAAGCTCAGAAGGACGATGGTGAGATATGGGCTATCATTCCGAACATTGATCAGCAGACAGAGTTTCGTGTTGACGATGACAGTATCTTATGGCAGGGCACTAGACTAGTGGTTCCTGATGACTCTACACTCAGGAAAGCTGTGCTGACTGGAGCTCACAGTTCTCCGTTTACCATACATCCTGGGTCTACCAAGATGTACCACGACATCAAGCAACACTTTTGGTGGAGTGGTATGAAGCAGGATGTTGCCACCTTCATTTCTAAATGTATGATCTGCCAACAGGTGAAGATCGAACACCAGCGAGCTAGTGGTTTACTACAACCATTGGATATTCCGGTATGGAAGTGGGACAAAATCTCCATGGATTTTGTTACTGGTCTTCCGGTTACTCAAAAGAAGAACGTCGCTATTTGGGTTATTGTGGATAGGTTGACTAAATCTGCTCATTTTCTGCCGATTCGCAAGGAGCATCCGGTCAGTAAATTAGCAGACATATTCCAGAAGGAGATCATGAGACTACATGGTACTCCATCAGAAATCATCTCTGACAGAGATCCCCATTTCACATCACGTTTCTGGCAGAGTCTGCAGAAAGCTTGGGCACCAGACTTAAACACAGCACTGCCTTTCATCCTCAGACTGACGAACAGTCGGAGCGTACCATTCAGACATTGGAGGACATGTTGCGATCATGTGCTCTAGAGTGGTCAGGAAGCTGGGATAATTATATATTCCTAGTAGAATTTGCATACAACAACAGCTGCCACGCTAGCATCAAGTGTGCTCCTTTTGAGATATTGTATGGTAGGATGTGTCGCGCCCCAATCTGCTGGGATCAGGTGGGCGAACGACTGCTTGAGGGTCCAAAGATGATTCAGGTAACCAATGAGAAGGTCGCTGTCGCCAAGGCGAAGATTCAGGAAGCTCCTGCTCGTCAGAAGAGCTATGTTGATAAACGTCATAGAGATGTATCTTTCAACGTAGGTTATCACGTTTTACTCAAGGTATCACCTGCACGAGGAGTTAAACGTTTTGGAATCAGAGGAAAGCTTAGTCCTCGCTTCATCGAACCATTCTATATTATAGAGCGCGTTGGTGAAGTGTCATAACGTTTAGCGTTACCGCCTCAGCTATCACATGTTCACAACGTGTTTCATGTGTCCTTACTCAGAGGATACAACTATCAACCAGTTCATGTTTTCCAGTATCCACTTGATCAGATTCGAGAGGATCTTTCATATGTCGAAGAACCCGAGAGAGTTATTGAGTGACAAGATCGTGTCATGCGGAGGAAGACGATCCCTTTCGTCAAAATACTCTAGAGGGATCATCCTGAGCGGGAAGCCACTTGGGAGACTGAGGAGTCTAAACGGACTTCTTACCCTCATTTCCAGTTCTGATTCGGGTATGTTTTCTTTCAGTTTACGTTTCTCCACTTCAAGGACGAATTGTTCTTTTAGAGGGGAAGAGTTGTAAAACCCGCATTAAAATACCATGAACAGTACACATGAACAGTACACACATGAAAATACGGTAAAATTAAAACTTTCCATTTATAATATAATTCACGTGTCACAGTATTTAATAACATGTAGTTACGTGAATATTATAAATGTGTTAGTACACGACGTATAAAAATCACGACATTTAAAACATAAACGATCACGTATTTATTTGAACACGGAAAAGCTACGGGTTTCCCCGTGGGCTTCCATTAGGCCACGACTACACAAGAGATAAAGGAGAAGATGGGCTTTGGCCCATAACCTATATTAAACCCATGTAAATAATAAAACACAGGAAACCTAAAACATAATTTAGGTTACAGGAAAAGTTTGTCTCTTGCCTCCTTCTTGCTCTTGCCGCCGGCCACTATAGACCACAAGGATAAACCGGACAAATTTTCTTGTTGATTAAATATGTGTACGTGATCGTGTTCATAACCTTTTTCCTTTCCACGTGTTCGGTAAATTAAACACTTCCTCTTTCTTATAATTCTTTATTGAATTCATGTTTTATTTAATTAATCTTAAATACAAGTGATTAAAAACATGGGGATTAATTAAATATTGGATTAAGGGGTGGTCGGTTTGGCTTTGGGTTAGCCGAGACACAACCGAGACCCCCAAGGGCCTCGGCTTGTTCGATCCGAAGCCACTGAGACCCACAAGGGGCTCGGTTTGGGTTGTTGTTCGGGCGCAGCAAGGGAACCCCCCCCCCCCCCCCCCCCCCCCCCGACCGCATGTCGGGGGTGGGTTTTGGTTTGTACCGAGAGCCAACCGAGACCTTAGGTCTCGCTGGGGCTTCTTTTGGGCTGACAGTGGGAACCGAACACAAGCAGGGGGAACTGGTCCACAACCGGTATGAACCGGTGTGAACCGGCTGAACCATCGATGTCGACCGGGGGCTCGGCAGTGGAACCCGCAAGCCACTAGTGGCAACCGGCTAGCCGGTCTAGCCACTGGTAGGGCTGTTTGGCTTGGCTTATATGTGGGACCGGGTTTCGGGCTCGAATAATTTTTAAAACACGGGTTCGGGTTTGGGGTTAAATATTAAAATCAGAAAAACATGTTAATTAAATTAATTACTAGACTTTTAATTTAATTAATTTCATGACTCAGGTTAAATATTAAATTAATATTACATGTATAACCTAAGTATTAACTTAGCTTAATTTAATTAAAACATGTATTTTTAATTAAATTGTATATAACATATAGTTTAATTAATTAACTAGTTATTTAATTAATAAGCTATAACCATGAATTGTATTATACTAATTAAACTTTAATTATTATTTATAATCCAGTTTATTTCTGATTATGGAAACTTACTATTTTTGGGAACTTTCTATTTTTAGAAACTTACTATTTATGGAAACCTGCTATTTTTAGAAAGTTACTTAGTATTACAGTACAAGTATTATAATACACTAATACATGAATAATACACAACAGAACATCATAATAACTACAGTTAACACAGTAAATAGTAAAACACGACAGAATGTGTATAAAAGGCTAATAACACACGAAACCGGTAAACACATGTAAATCAGATAACTCATATACGTCCATATTTCTTATGTAGTATTATCCGTCGAGGCGGAGTAGTCTTCATTGTTTTCACTAGCTTCTACTGGATATAAGGTACGGATTTCCCGTCCTTCAGTGAGGACAATCTTTTCCTTCATTAGGATTTCCCGTATGCAGCCAACTGTTTTCCCCGATAGTTACAGATTAAATGCTTATATTTATTAGTTACCTTAGCCATATACATGCATGACCAGTTTCACCTAGTTATGGAGGTACCATAACCATAACACTAGAGGCACTAGTGTTATGACTTCACCACAGGGGAGTGATAGCTCGTGGCATCCCTTTCCGTTATTTAGCCATTATATTTATTATATTATCATATGGGGCATATAGATGCATCCTAGTTACATGTTTCAGTCAGGATTTCATTATGAATGTGGTGTGTGCCTTGCATCCTTCATAAGGAGTTGATCCCTCCTACCCACTTACCAATTAATTAGAGGCATCCCTTCTAATTTGCATGAAGAGGTCACCTCTCCAAGTATTCATGCACGTTGTTGACCTCATGACCTGTATTGGCTTTTGGTACATTAACTAATACAGATTTTCATAAGTAACATAAGCTATATTTTCCAACTAAAATCAGTTAACATGACATACAACTAGGTTTTCTAGGACTTATTCATTTTCGCTGCTATTCATGCTTTATGCTCTTTATATGCTTTCTTATTCTATGTCTTCCATGCTTTATTGTATATCCGTGCACTGAGCGTTATGCTCAGCCGTCTACTTTTCCATGTTCCCAAACGGCAGGTACTTAAGGTCGCAAGTAGGAACTCCAGAGTATGTGCATTCGGATTGGGCTAGATCGGACTAACCCAAGGAAAAGGAAGGGAGAAGAAGTTCTAGAAGCTTAATTATAAAGACTTAATAATTAGTATATATTCCTTAATTAGCTTAGACCTTGCACTATATAAACAAAGGGACTAGATCACTTAGTTCATATGTTAAAAACCAAAAATCTCCCATCTCCTCTCTCTTGCAGCCTTCAACAATAGCAAAGAAACCAGGGGTTTTTGCCTCTTGGTTTATCAAGGATTCAAGTGTCAAGACTTAGCAATCAAGGATGATTGTTTGAGGTGATTTGTGGACTACCTTAGAGAAGATCATAACTTTGATCTTAGGATTTTGAAGGTGAACTCGTATAGTAAAATGGAGTAGTGTTCTTGATTTGGTGATCTAGATATTTTACATCATTGTTGATTAAGAAGGTATGTTTTCTAGTTCCCTTTTATGTTAATTATATGTGCATATGTGATTCTTATTCTTCCGATGTGTTTACTCTTGATGCGTGATAAATTAGATTTATCAGTTGGTAATTCAAACAATATTCTACATCCCTACCTTCACTTACAACATCATCTTAGTGAGTAAATTACTTCATAAATCTGACATATCACTAACCTTAATTGCATCCTCGTGCACTTTTTAGGACCAGAACAAGAAGATTGCACTTGGCAGCCTCTGTGATCGAGTATATACTTTCTTTTCACAGTCCCAACTCTGGCACTCAAGACTTGGTCATCCCTCATTTACTGTCATTAACAGACTCAAATGTTTGTCTCACTTCATACCGAATACTTTTGAAGAAACTTGTAATGTTTGTCATCTTTCAAAATAATTTGCATTACCATTTCATTCATGTACATCATATGCTACCACCTTGTTTGATCTTGTCCATATGGATGTTTGGGGGTTCATAGAAGCACCCAACTACTAATACATGTAAATCTTTTCTTACCATTGTTGATGATCACTCAAGGACGACTTGGACTTATTTAATGCCCACTAAATCACATAATGCATCAAACATTAAACTCTTTTGCTCCTATGTATTCACTCTCTTTAACATACAAATCAAAACAATCAAAAGTGATAATGGTACATAAGTTTTAAACTCATCCTTAACTGAATATTTTCAAACTCATGACATTGTACACCAAACCTTCATGTCCTCATACCCTTCAACAAAATGTCATAGTCAAAAGGAAACAAAGACACCTTTTAAAAGTAACAAGGTCAATCAAATTTCAATATCATTTTCCTATTCATTTTTTGGGTTGTTGCTTATTTGGTGCTACATACCTCATTAACGGATTACCATCCAAATCCATTAATAATAAATCACTTTATGAACTCATCTACAGAATGCCACCTGAACTTGATCACTTAAGAGTATTAGGTAGTAGAGCTTTGTTCACAATCATACAGTAGACAATTTTTCACCAAGGTAAATTCCTTTTATTTTAGTTAGCTATCGACCTATCACAAGGCTTGGCTTATCTTTTACAGCATAAATCCTAAGTAAATTTTCACAAGAACCTAGAACACCACATATGAAAGCCCTACTAGGAGTTCTAAGGTACATTAAGTTATGTCCTAGTCAAGACTTACACTTTCCAACATCAAATAATTTAAAGCTCCAATCTTATTGTGATGGTGATTGGGCTTTTTATCTAGTCACTAGAAGATCCGTGACTAGATATGTTGTGTTTCTAATACCTTTCCATATTTCATTTTCATCCCAAGAAGCAAACTCTCATTTCTAGGTCGTTCACTTAAGCTAAGTATAGGGTGTTAGCAGATTGCACATGTAAGCTTAGTTGGCTTAAATGTCTCTTCAAGGATCTACATTTCTTAGTTCAAGGTCGTATCCTAATATACTATGACAACTCCTTTACCATATCTCTTGCTTCAAATCCGATACAGCATGCAAGGACTAAACATATAGAGATAGATTATCACTTTATCAGAGACAAAATAGGGATCAATCAAGTTCTTCCTCTCTTTATACCAACAAGGGTTTAAGTAGTAGATGTTTTTACCAAAGGAATTCCCAAAGAGTTGCATTAAATGCTTTCAAAGTTTGGTATTTGTGATCCATTTTAAAATGTCTGGAAGGGAGGGTAAGGGAACTATTGAAGTTAGTTCAAGACAAGCTGATGATAATGCAAGATGTAAGGTCAACATGGTAAAGTCAACTGTTGTTTTGATAATCTTCCTTTGTTTGTTTTATTTGTGCTTGTTCCCTTTGTTGTCACAGGTATTAAGTTGTTGGGCCTCTTTGGTGTTTACTCTACTCTTCACTCTTGGGCCTTTCTCTTGATGGGCTCTAATGTTTGGTGGGCTTTGGAACTGTTGATGTATAAGGGGTATATTACCCTAGCTTTCTTACAAAGCTAGGGTTATCACATCATAAACACACACACAGCCACTCTTGGCTGCTCTCCTTTTCTCTCTCTTATAAAGAACATGAAGCTTGACCTGGGAGTTTGATTATTCATCTTGTATAATGTGTGATTGAGTGATCAGTTGTATGTGAGGGATATCGGATCAATCTAGTTGGGACGATCTCAGTATTTATTTTGTATTTGTATGATTAGCACTCGATTGAGAACTAATCCTTTCATTTCTGTTTTATACTTGAATCTTTAAATAAATATCACAAACGGGAGGTTGGTTGTGTGATAAACTTGGTATTCATGTTATTTGTTTGATCTTTTAACATGGTATCAGAGACAAGTTGCTAGATCTGCTCATGTGTATCACACTCAACTCTCGTTTGTAATAGTTGTTTTTTTATTTACCAAAAGATTTGAATTAGGGTTTCAATAACACTAATTTAATTTTTGGGGATTTTGATACTGGTGTTGTTCTTGGTGTTTCTTTATCGATCTGGAAGCTTGTATTGGTGGTGCCCCTATTTTTCCTTAAAATACAATTAGGGTTTTCATAAACCCTAATTTATTTTTTGGGGATCTTGGTTCCTTGGTGCCCAGGAAGCTTTTATTGATGGTGCCGTTGATTATTTAGGTGGTGCCATTTTGATTCTTAAAAGATTGAATTAGTGTTTTTAGAAACCCTAATTTAATTTTTTGGGTGTTATTTGTTCTTTGGTGTCTTGGAAGCTTTTTTGGTGATGTTGTTACCATTTTGGTGACTTAACAGGTATTTCTCAATTGGGGTTTTCACAAACCCTAGTTTACTTTTTGGGGGTTTCTTGTTTCTGGCTCACCCATTCTCTAGACTAAGTGAATCTAGAGTTTGGGTGTTTTTTATAGATACTGGTTGTTGTTTATGCGTTTTAAGTCCTTCCTTCATTTTCTTACTTATCTCTCTCTTGGTTACTTTTGTGGGTTACTGTTGCTAAGTGTGTGGGTGCAAACGTATTCGGTTAACACCTTGGCCCTCCAGCCTTGACTGGTGTGGATACCTACTCTGGCCAATCCCATTCCACAACTTGCATTTGTAGTAACTCATATTCTGAGTGTTTCTTTTACTTGCTTATTTGGCTGTTATTCTTTGATTTATTATAACTTGGTTACTTTTTTGTTCTTCTGTTGCTCTTATACTTGTTTTTTGCTTGATCTGGTTCTCTTGCTTGCTTTTATACTTTTTTGCTTTCTTTCTCTTGGGGTGATTCATGAGTGCCAGTGGTGCTCCTCCTCTACCCACTGGTGTTGGAGGAAATGGTGGTGGTAGGGGTGACCCTGAAACCACCACTAATCCTGTTGCCCTTATTAGCAACTTGGATGATGGAAACCCACTTCACATTCATAACAGTGACAACAGTAGCTCTGTTCTTGTTCCTTTCAAATTACTTGGCACTAAAAATTATAGAATGTGTAACAATGCTATAAAACTTGCTTTATAAGCTAGAAACAAATATGTGTTTGTTGATGGTTCTTGTTTAAGGGAGTCTTATACTGATGATGTCTTGTGGAGTCAGTGGGAAAGATGTAATGCTATGGTGCTTACTTGGATTATGAATGTTGTGTCTAATGATGTTTATATGGGGCTTGATTATTCGGAGAAGGCTGCTTTTATGTGGAAAGATTTTAATGAAACATATGATAAGGTTGATGGTTCTGTGGTTTATAATCTGCTTCAAAAAATTGGGTCTGTTAACAAGGAGGTAGTACCTTAGCTGATTATTACCATAGACTTAACTCCTTTTGGAGAGAATTTGATGTTGTTACCAAACTTCCTAAGTGTATTTGTGTTGTTAAGTGTTCTTGTTCTGCTAGAACAGAGCTGGCTCTACATCAGCAGATCATGAGGCTAATGTAGTTCTTAATGGGACTTGATGACTGTTATCAACCTGTTAGAACTTATATCCTCACTAAGGACTGTTAAACACCGAATTAGTCATGATTTTAGTGTTATATCCCTTCATTTTTTGTTATAATAAATAGCAAAACGGGTAGTTTTAGTGCATTTATAGTTTATATGTGTTATTTATTATTGTAGGTACGAATAATAAAGAAAAGGAGCAAAAACGAAGAAAAAGACCTAAAACGGGCACGAGAAATGGAAAGAGAACGAAAAATCGAGTGCGACGGTGCCTTCATATTTTAGTGGGTCGGCCCGACACCATTTAAATGGGTTGAACCGACCCATTAATATATCAAACAACCCACAGGCCCAGCAGCAGCCCAACTCATGCCCAGCAAAAAACTTGATAGAAACTTTCGGCCCAACAAGCACCCCAGGCCCATTAAAAAAAAGAAAGATGAGAAAGATGAGAATTTGGCATAGAAAAGGAGAGGCGTACAACAGACGCAGACATCATCAAATATATCACTTCACTTTAGTTTTAGGATAGCATTTTTCATTAATTTTTATTTTAGGTCTGCGTATATTTTTTTTGTAGGATTAATTAGCGATTTTTTTTCATTCCCTGTTTTCTTTTATAGCTTCAGATAAATGCAACATATATACATTCCAATTAGATCCTCAATTTTTTTTATCTTATCAGTCCCATGCGTCTGTGTTTTTGTTGGAGGGTAGACAACTTTCCATTTTTAATTTTATCATATATTCACTTCTTATTATACATTTCTTCGTGTGTTTTATTTAGAGGTAGATCTGTGTACTTGTTTTAATTTCCCTGTATTCTCATTTTATTTTAGGAAGCATACATGAGAAACTTTAAATATTTATTTTTATAGATCCTACCTTTTATTTTTTATATTAGTTGCGTCTTGTTTACGCAGCAAATAACACACTTTCCACATATTCTCACTAGTAGTCCCTGCGTTTTTTGTGGGGGGATAAAATAACAACACGCAGACTTAGGATTGGCCGTCTTCTTTATTTGTTTTGATTTAATACAAGGGATTTGATTTGTTTGATTTGAAGATTAAATTTTCGGTATGAGGGTTTAAGTTTAATTCGGCTGCTGATTTTCATTGTCGGAGGATTTCAGTTTTGATGTTCGTAGATGATGGTCGTTGATGTTCGATTTGGCTTATTGTGTTAACGACGTATTTAGTTTAATCTTATAGTGGGTTTTTGCTTTATTAAAGTTATCGGTGCTCTAGCTTATTTAGATAATACAGTAGCTTATGTTTGGTTGCTTATTACATTTGTAGCTTATAGGAGTTTAATATTAGAATTTTGAATGCTTTCCATCATGTCATTTGTTTTTATTATCTCTTTAAGACATTTTACTATTAGTTTTATTTAGTTTGGATTTATAGACTCTAAAGTTTATTATTAGTATAAATAGTTTTTTTTAATCAGTTTTTAAAATTTATTTTATCAAAATAGTTTCCATGTTTTCCAAAGTAATTTTTTTTAAATAGTTTTTATAAAATTTATAATGTCGTTCATCTTAATTGTCGTTAACGTTTATTGTTTTATGTTAGCTCGGCGTATCCGGTTCGTCATACGGGTTCGTTTCCTTTATCTTTCTTTTATTAGCTCAAATATATAGTTTTATTTATGCTTGTTTAGCTTAGCATTTTTATTGTCATCATTCTTATTTTAGATATCTCGCTTTATAATTGTAGTTTAATTTCCATCCTTATCACTTTTTATATATTTTTATATTTAATCGGTTAAATTAGTAGTTTTTAATTTCAAAATCAAAATATCTTTTATTCGAGTATCAAACTTGAGACATTAACGTAGATTTCCATTCACACTTCGCCAGGAACTACGATAACCTTCGGGTGTACGAAAACGACTCAATCAAATGGCGTCGCTGCCGGTTCTGTGTGTAGCGATGTTGGCGTTGTGTTTTTAGTTAGTGACTTGAAGATCCTTTCGCTTTGAAAGTTTATTTTATGTATTTATGTATATATATATATATATATATATATATATATATATATATATATATATATATATATATATATATATATATATATATATATATATATATATATATATATATATATATATATATAATTTAAAAATTCAAAAAAAAATATATAAAATTTATGAAAACCAAAAATATTTTCTTATTTTATCTTCTTTTCTTTATTATTATATATATCACTTAAAAAAAGTTTAAAAAATTATTCTTCTTTATCCTCTATTGTGTTTAATTCTTTTCCTCAACCCCTCTTATTTTTAATTCTTCATGGATTCATATTGTATAGGGTGTGGGTCGTCTGATAGTCAATCATATTATTGGTGTTCATGCGAGCGGTGCGGCATCCCTAATCACGAATTTGGACATTGTTCATTTTGTAATTCGACCAATTCATACTTCACCTCTAATGACACTATCTCACCCTCTTCCATATATGCCGATCCGTATCCGCAACATGCACCGGGTTTTTCTCAATACCCGTGTTGCAATCATTGTGGAGGCCCTCACGATACTTCTTATTGTCTGATAGGTGTGTAAACACCCATCCTTTCTACCACTTAATTACAATAATAACCGAGCCAAAACGTGTATTTTATGTCTTTTATGTCGGAATTATGCGTGGTTTGTGTTTTTGTTGTGATTTAGGACGAAAAGGTGAAAAGTGGAGAAAACACGGGCATTCACGGGCATCTACGGACTTTTATTGAAGAAAAAGATGAAAGACGAAGTCAAGAAGTCAAGAGTGCAAAAATAACGGAAGTCCGAGACCAATTCTGAAGATTTATCGAAGAAAAAGTCAAAAGACGGAAGTTTATCAAAAGCCGAAAAACTCAAGTCTAATTATTGAAGAATTTAAAGAAGAGTTCAAAGAAATCCCGAGCCAAAAGTCATTTAAGTCCAAGTTTAAAGAAGATAAGAAGAAAAGGACTAAGCATGCAATTAATGAAGATTAAATAAGGAAGGACTTAATCTTGTAATTAAGAGAAAAGGAAAGAGGGGAGGAAGCTTCCTAATCCTCCCCTATATATAGATTAGGACTAGTTAATTTTCTTCTTTGTTGGCTAAGTGTGACAATTAGTCTTCCACCATTTACTTACCTTGCACCTTTAATTCATGTCATTTAAATACTTGTTAAATTTAAATACCTTGTCTTGCACATTAAATTCCTTTAATTTCAAGTAAGTTTTCATTTAATTCTTGTCAATCTTTACTTTATCTTGTTAATCTCTCATCTACCTTTCTTAATCTTTGATTTTTATGTTTATGTTTGTGTTCATGTTCATGTTCTTATTTTGATCAAGTGGTTTTTGATTATTGTGGTTAAATTTGTTTGTTTTGTTGATTTAAATTGTTAGCTTATGATTAATGAATGTTTTGTTATTAGTTTAGTTAAATCGTTTGTTTGATTTTGGTTAATTTGTGGTTAGATTCGTGTATATTGTGATCCCTTGTTCTTCGGGGGAGTTTGTTTCTGTATCTTGTGATTCCCAGGAAAGCTTCAGACCAGGTTTTTGTTCATTCGGAAGAGTTCCGAGCCAAGACAAGAAAGGCTGCTCATTCGGAACTTTCAAAGTTCCGAACCAGTGGGTTTCATCCGGAACATTCAGAGTTCCGACTCAAGGGGCTTCATCCGGAACATTCAAAGTTCCGGACGAAAACTTCCGGACGAAGACTTCCGGACGAAAACTTCCGGATCAAGGGGAAGTTCCGGATCAGCAACTCATTCGGAACATTAGAAGTTCCGGACGAAATCTTCCGAGTCAAGACTTCCGAACGAATCTTCCGACTCAATACTTCCGGACGAAAGTTCTGGATCAAGCAATTCATTCGGAACTCAAAAAGTTCCGGATCAAGAAGGTTTCATTCGGAAAAAGTTCCGGATCAAGAAGTTCCGGGTCAACATATTTTTGTTCATTCGGAACTTAAGAACTTCCGAACCAAGGGTTGATCAGAAAGTTCCGAATCAAGGGTTTCTGTCAGGTTCTTTTTAGTTTTTCTTTTTAAGTTCTGTCTTTTATTTCCAAGCTTTATTTTTCCCGCCTTTTTCCTTACTTGCACTTTTACTTGCTTTCCTTTTATTTAAAGTTTTCTTTCGCGTCATTTACTTTATTTACCTTTTAATTTTCTCGCAATTTACTTTTCACCAAGTTTTTATCTTTTGTTGTTTCTTTTTACCGTCTTTATTCTATTTTTTAATTGTTTCAAGTCTTTATTTTAATTAGTTTTAGACAACGACAACTCTTTTATTTGATTCACCAAGAACAACTGAGTCGCACAATTAACCAGAGATCAATTCGAAGAGATACCGAGAACAATAATTGAACCCAGCAAAATCTAAATATTAAAATGGCGCCGCTGCCGGCTCTTTTCGTGAAGATTAACGGTTTTTTGTGAAAGACGCGTTGCTTTTTGGGATCCGTTCACTCGTGAACGTTATTTTTCGTGTCAAAAATTTTCAAAAATCCCAAAAACATTTGAAAAATTATAAAAAGCATTTATTTTTCAAAGTTTTGCACCAAAAATATTCTTCTTGCTTATCTATCTTTCTTTATGGATTTTTATGTCCATTGCGTCCGGTGTGGGAAACAATTATCTGGGAACAACTCTTGTCAATGGTGTACATTTGAGCGGTGTGGAAACGATATCGACAACACACAATTCGGATTTTGTCCTTTGTGCAACTCGACTAATTCATTCTTTTTGAACCCACCTCCTGTTCCCCCGTGCATCTATTGTGGAAGCGATTCTCATTGGCATGTTTCATGCCCGGTTCGATACCCGTATGGTCACGGGCAAGAACCGGGGTACAATTATGACAATGGTAATAGCTATCCACAAGAAGCACCCAGTTCCTCTCCACACCCATGGTGCTATATTTGTGGGGGCCCTCACGATGCTTCTTTTTGTGATCCGTCGCAAGTCTTTGAGAAAGTATCGTGCTATCATCCTAGTGTCTATAACTTTGAGCCCCCACATCACACCCTCAATCATCAATCCTCTCAGCAAATTAGTCTTGATCAACAACTCACTTCTTTGAATGACATTCTAGAAAGTATAGCTCAACTTCGAGCTGACTTACATCAGGAAAGGAAACCGTTGCTTGATGTGGACGAAACCTTGAAAACCACTGACACCTTTTTGAGCCAATTTAGTCGTTTTCCCTTCTTTTCTACACCAAAATGTTTAATTACAGCGTGGGATAGAATTGGTGAAATTGAACATACTCGGGGCGATGAACAACAAAAGTTGCTGCATGAGCTTCTTAAAGATGTGGAGGTTATCAAAGAAGAGTTAGCCGACTACGTCACTCCTAACTGGACTCGTCCCATCTATTATGATGATGACGACGACGATGATGTCTACACTTTCAACCAATCTTCTGAAGTTGCTACTCCTACTCTCTATGTTCCTATTGCGTCTAAGGATCTAGATTCGTTGAATGAGCTTAGTGCTGTTGGTCTCGACAAATTATTGGATGATGAGGTTTGTGACTTACCTGCTATGGAGCCTGAGGACGACATTGCTCTTACAGAAGAGGTCGATCCTAGTGATGACGATTCTTCTCTCCGCTATGAGATTTTCACTTTTGAAATTTCTCAATCTCCACCGGGAGATGCGGATGATGACGATTTATTCTCTCCGGCTTACGAGAAGTTCACCGATGAACTTGATCTTGTGGATGAGGTGGAAGACGTGCTTCTTCGCGATAGATTACGGAAAGTTCATCTTCTTATTGCTCAAATCGAAGAGTTGACTTCTCCTTCTCTTTCCAAGTCTTTACCTCCATCTATTCCTTCCGTTGAAGATAATGACCCATTGCTGGAAGAAATCGATATTCACTCCATGCCTCCAGGTATTGATGATGATGACATGGAGGGGGACATTATTTTTGATAATTTGCTGCAGGAAGATATTGTCCCAAGTCCCCCTCCCGAGCACCTTTCATCCTCCCCTTTAGCCACTATTTCGGAGGATGGGTGCTTTGACCCGGGAGGTGACCTTGATTATGCTATGATTGATAACAATACGGCATTGCCGCTTGCTCAGCATCCATTGTCTTTGGGGGAGGACAATATGCTTACCTTACCCAACCCACCTCCCGTGGATCTTGATTTCACATACTTTTCGTATGTTGAAAGGGTTTTTCTCTCATTCAAGACTTATCCCCCCGCCTCTCCTTTGTTGATGTCAACCGGGAACGAGGACAAGGTCTTTGATCCCGGTATCACATTCGAGGCTTCCCCATGGACCATTTAATTCGGGGACGAGTCAGGCTCGTGACTCGGTTAATATAAACAAGCGCTTTTTGGGAGGCAACTCAATTATCTATCTATTTTCACCATAAGTGTAGGGGGAGCCCCGTGGTGTTTCTTGCTTTCTTTCTTATCATGTGCAGGGATTAGAGCTTCAAAGACACACTCTTGATGACTTTTGACGAACCGTGACTCCGTGTTCCCTTCTTCCCAGTTCTATCCTAAACTCTTTTCGATTTACTATTTTATATTTTCTCAATATTAAAATAGGAATCTCTTTAGTTGTCCTTTCCTTAGTGAGAGTTAAACAACGTGCACAATGTCCTAAGTGTAGGGGAGTTTACTCCCACATGCTTAAACATTGAGGAAAATGTTTATCTTAAGTGTAGGGGGACTTCTATCGAAGTTAAGTGGCTCTTTTCCTTGTATTTGTCCTCATTTTAACCGGAAAATCAATTTTTCGACATTAATCAAAATTTTTAATCTAATTTGGCCTAGTTGTATAGTTGTTTTTACTTTTGTATAGTTATTTTCTTTCCTTATTAGAATAAGTTTTAATAAAGTGGTTTTAATTTTCAAACGTTGTGAATCTTTTGACTCAACCCGAGTTTACTTATCTAAGTTACTCTAGCTAGTATCCTTAACATGTTTAAGTCGAGTTTTGCTAGGCTATTATATAGGGAGCTATAAAACGCGAAAGTCTTAACTCTCACGGGTAAAGAACAAGAACTTTTCGCAAGTTCCTATAATTGATCCTAGAGAGTCGTTTATCAAGGGAACTTTAAAATGCGATTTCTAAACTTGAAAAAGTCTAAGAATTTGCAAGATCCTATAGGCGACTCGAAAACCCAAAACTTTGATTTAATAGGCTAAGCATCCACGAGTCTCATTCCTTGAGATTTTAAACTGTGGAGAACGAGAGATGATAGAGCCAATTATAAGTTTGGTATTCTTTCGTGAATTTATGTGAGTTAATTATAAGCCTATTCTCCCATCGCTTGCTAATAAATTTATCTGCAATGAATAAGGTTGTACGATTTGAAAAGTTACTTAGCTTCTAGCCCAAGATCGTTTAAAAGTTGCTCGGTATGGATTAGAGTTCATAGCCAAGGCATAACTTATTGAAGCGGGACGCGAAGATTGGCGAGTTCGAAAAGGCCCTAACAAGGCATGAGGGCTATATTTTGTTGCTAAAGATCCAAAGTGATGTGAAGAATCATTTATCGAAAATCAATATGAAGGATCGAGACACACGACGAAAAGCAAAAACTCCCAAAAGTCATGGAGAAGTGTATCCGAAAAGACCCTAACAAGGTATGAGGATAAATAGATCTAAGTCATAAAAGGAGGCGGATCGTTGTACATCAAAGTCCAAAATAAATATTGGAGAAAAATGAAGAAGTCGTGGTCCAAGTATGAATCTCTCAAAACTTCAAGTGAAGAAATTCCTATTATGAAGAGAAGGCCATTATTTCATGAACGTCTCTCAAGGTTTGAAGTATGAAGTCGCTGCCAAATATCGGTCCGAGAAAGGTCTCAAATCGCGAAGCGAGTTATGCCAAGATATGAACTTTATGAGGTCCCGAGAAGCAGTTTTAAAAGATTTTGTCCTTTAGCTAACTATTGATTAAATCGTTCACTTTATTTTTGGACTAAATAACTATCGAAATAAGTCAAACAATGCATCCTCGTGATCATTCAAGAAAACAATAAAATATAAGATATACACCTAGGAATAAGGGAGTCTAAGTGAATAATTGGCCCACATGAGTTCGTGTTAGTCTGCTAACTTATAATAACAATGATCTCGTTTTTAAGCTTGGTTTGGAGAAAGTGAAAACTTGAGGATGATGATTATTCATGACATTTTCAAAACCCAAGGTATGATTTTGATTTCTTTACTTTGTATGTTTTTAATTTTCTGTCTCTTTAATAAAGGCCATTATGGATTGATTGTGATAAAAAATGTAAACGTGCTTTGTGACTAATGCATTGCATGAGGACATTGCAATGGTCAAGTGTAGGGGATTTGATAGGTGTGTAAACACCCATCCTTTCTACCATTAATTACAATAATAACCGAGCCAAAACGTGTATTTTATGTCTTTTATGTCGGAATTATGCGTGGTTTGTGTTTTTGTTGTGATTTAGGACGAAAAGGTGAAAAGTGGAGAAAACACGGGCATTCACGGGCATCTACGGACTTTTATTGAAGAAAAAGATGAAAGACGAAGTCAAGAAGTCAAGAGTGCAAAAATAACGGAAGTCCGAGACCAATTCTTAAGATTTATCGAAGAAAAAGTCAAAAGACGGAAGTTTATCAAAAGCCGAAAAACTCAAGTCTAATTATTGAAGAATTTAAAGACGAGTTCAAAGAAATCCCGAGCCAAAAGTCATTTAAGTCCAAGTTTAAAGAAGATAAGAAGAAAAGGACTAAGCATGCAATTAATGAAGATTAAAGAAGGAATGACTTAATCTTGTAATTAAGAGAAAAGGAAAGAGGGGAGGAAGCTTCCTAATCCTCCCCTATATATAGATTAGGACTAGTTAATTTTCTTCTTTGTTGGCTAAGTGTGACAATTAGTCTTCCACCATTTACTTACCTTGCACCTTTAATTCATGTCATTTAAATACTTGTCAAATTTAAATACCTTGTCTTGCACATTAAATTCCTTTAATTTCAAGTAAGTTTTCATTTAATTCTTGTCAATCTTTACTTTATCTTGTTAATCTCTCATCTACCTTTCTTAATCTTTGATTTTTATGTTTATGTTTGTGTTCATGTTCATGTTCTTATTTTGATCAAGTGGTTTTTGATTATTGTGGTTAAATTTGTTTGTTTTGTTGATTTAAATTGTTAGTTTATGATTAATGAATGTTTTGTTATTAGTTTAGTTAAATCGTTTGTTTGATTTTGGTTAATTTGTGGTTAGATTCGTGTATATTGTGATCCCTTGTTCTTCGGGGGAGTTTGTTTCTGTATCTTGTGATTCCCAGGAAAGCTTCAGACCAGGTTTTTGTTCATTCGGAAGAGTTCCGAGCCAAGACAAGAAAGGCTGCTCATTCGGAACTTTCAAAGTTCCGAACCAGTGGGTTTCATCCGGAACATTCAGAGTTCCGACTCAAGGGGCTTCATCCG
Source organism: Glebionis coronaria (assembly GCA_025667525.1). Classification (NCBI taxonomy): domain Eukaryota; kingdom Viridiplantae; phylum Streptophyta; class Magnoliopsida; order Asterales; family Asteraceae; genus Glebionis; species Glebionis coronaria. The sequence continues at coordinate 634,470,765 of CM046878.1, forward strand.
GAACATTCAAAGTTCTGGACGAAAACTTCCGGACGAAGACTTCCGGACGAAAACTTCCGGATCAAGGGGAAGTTCCGGATCAGCAACTCATTCGGAACATTAGAAGTTCCGGACGAAATCTTCCGAGTCAAGACTTCCGAACTAATCTTCCGACTCAATACTTCCGGACGAAAGTTCCGGATCAAGCAATTCATTCGGAACTCAAAAAGTTCTGGATCAAGAAAGTTTCATTCGGAAGAAGTTCCGGATCAAGAAGTTCCGGGTCAACATCTTTTTGTTCATTCGGAACTTAAGAACTTCCGAACCAAGGGTTGATCAGAAAGTTCCGAATCAAGGGTTTCTGTCAGGTTCTTTTTAGTTTTTCTTTTTAAGTTCTGTCTTTTATTTCCAAGCTTTATTTTTCCCGCCTTTTTCCTTACTTGCACTTTTACTTGCTTTCCTTTTATTTAAAGTTTTCTTTCGCGTCATTTACTTTATTTACCTTTTAATTTTCTCGCAATTTACTTTTCGCCAAGTTTTTATCTTTTGTTGTTTCTTTTTACCGTCTTTATTCTATTTTTTAATTGTTTCAAGTCTTTATTTTAATTAGTTTTAGACAACGACAACTCTTTTATTTGATTCACCAAGAACAACTGAGTCGCACAATTAACCAGAGATCAATTCGAAGAGATACCAAGAACAATAATTGAACCCAACAAAATCTAAATATTATTGTCAGCCGATGAATTATTATACGCCAAATCCGTGTTCTAATTCTTTTTAACCGATGATTTATGATGGACCATATCCGTGCTATAATTCTGGTTTTCATAATTTTGAGCCCCCACAATACACCCTCGATCATCAACCTTCTTTGAACTCGAATGACGAAACACAAGCCTTTCTTTTGAAGATTCATGACGGTTTAATTTAACTAAAAGAAGCATGGGAGGAGGAAAAGCGACAGCGACAAGAGCAAGTATCTAATCTTAGTGCTTATACCTCTACGCCCTGTGTGATTCCTTATTGTTATGATGATGATGAGGATAATATTTACGATCTCAATCCATCATGTGAGACTACCACTCCTATTCTCGATTCTTCCACTACGGAGACCGATGCCTCTCTCATCATGGGGGATAAGGGTCTTATCACTATTCCTTGTGATGAGATTCGTATCCCAATCCAAAGTGAGGCTACGGTTGCTTCTGATAGTGATAGTGAGTGTGAATCACTTTATAGTGATGATTCATTACCTCCCACCGACATCTTGGGAGATGATTCTTTGGCTTTCTCTAATCCTCTTTTTGATCTCGATGATGATTTTACTTTTAGTGATGACGAGTCACTGTCCGATGAAGACGTTTTGAAGGAAAATTTCAAGATTTATTCGAACCTTTTATTTGATTTTGATGACGCCTACATCTCTAGTGAGGTGAATCCTCTCTTTGAAGAGGGGATTGAGGACATTGATAGCTCTGACTCTCTTGCTATTGATGAGCATTCTTTGTTAGCCATGCCACCTCCTATCATAGAGGAGGTGGAGAGATTTGACCCTACCTTCCGTTTTATTCAGTCTGGAGAGGTGACGCGGGTGGTAGATATTTCTTCTGATATTTCTCATATTATGTTGCCACCCCGTCCTACCGCGTGCACACCCAAGCGGGTGATGTATCGCTTATACTCTCCTCATTTCATACCGGGAAATGAGGATGAGTGTTTTGATTCTGGAGGAGACATTTGTGTAGCTATGACTTGTGATGTTTTACCGGTTAATCCATCAACTCTTGTTTTGAGTTTCTATCAAGTGTCCTTGGTTGACACTTTGATATCTGTTTCTCCCACCCTCCCGCCCTTGGCGAAGACGAGTATTCTTAAGGATCGCCTTTATACCTATTTCTCGTATGTTATAAGAACCCTTCTGCTTTTCTTCACTTATACTGTGGATTCTTCTTCTTTATTCTCATCCGGTAATGAGGATAAGATTTTTGACCCCGACATATCTGTTTTGAGCCAGTGGTGATTCTCTTGCTCCCCCATAGACCATTTAATTCGGGGTCGAGTCAGGCTCGTGACTCGGTTAACAAAAACAAGCGCTTCTCGAGAGGCAACCCGATGATTTATCTATTTTATCTATTTTCTAACATAAGTGTAGGGGCGTGCTTCTCTCCATGTGTGCTTGTTGGTATTTGTTTTTGTGTGCAGGGTTCCCTTGGATCGAGAAGACTTTCAGAGGGTTGATGTTGATGTTTTTCCATCATCTTCTTCATTCAGTCTCTGATCGATCTTCATGTCTATATCAGGGGAGTACTCAGTTCTCATCTTTATCCATACATATTTGATTGTGTTCTCCTTCTTACACTTGGAATTCTAGCATTAGCCTTTTCTGTTCTTAAGTGTAGGGGTATCACCTTATCCCTTTTGAACATTGAGGCCAATGTTCGGTTCTAAGTGTAGGGGGTTTATATCATATTGATCATATTCATGCCTACTTGTTTGCCCTCTTGCATCCTATTTTGATCAAATGTATGTTTGTTTTTATTTTATTTTATTAATCATAATAAAACATTTTTTACCGTGCGTGATTGACTTGTCCCGTAGGCTAGAACAAAGGGGATCCCGACTCTGCCTGAGTGTTGATGGCTGCTCCCTTAACTTTTAGACTAAGCTTTTAGGAATTGTGCAAATAAAAATGCTAAACGTGGAGTAGTTGGTTCTATTTAGAGCTTATATGAGTAACCTGTGGCTTTTCTTCCTAGATTATAACTAGACTAAATAAGTATGTTTTTTTTTCAAGCCTTTGAACATTAAAATTGTGTTGTTATGCAAAAAATAAATTCTTATGCAATTTTGATATAGAGTCCTAGTTCAACTTTTTATTTAAATTTGAGTGAAAGCATACTTTCTTAAATTTGAAATAATGTTGCGTGAATAAATAGATTCAAGAAAAAAAAAGAAAGCAAAAAAAAAAATATATATATATTTGAAAAAAAAAGAATAAGAAAAAAATATATATATGAATAAGAGTTTTATGTTTTTGTTGCTTTATTAATAACTGTGAGAAACTTGTTTTTTCTTAAATTTAAATCCGAAGTTGAACTAGAATTCGTCAATTTTATATAAGAGTTTAGACGGTAATTGAGAATGTAGAAGTCAAAGGTCCCGTGAGCTCCGATACTATTCTCAAGGGTGTAAAAACCTAGCCTCCTAAGCTTTGCTAAAGGACAAGCTGAGAAGAAAGTCGCTACATGGAGTGATCTCTCCTTTGAATCTTCATTCTCTAATTACCGTCGTTGTTTTTCATCTAAGTGTCTTTTATTAGCTTAGCGGTGATTTCAAGATCTTTGATTTCAAAATCCCGCCGATCCCGGTACTATTCTCCGTGGGGTGTCAAAAGCCCAGGAACTTAACCGATGAGGTTGGGACGTCCCGAGAAGAAAGCCGCTACATGGGAAAGGCCATTTTTGAATCTCAAATCTCGTCATTTTTGGTGAGTCTAATATTCCACTTAGATGATTAGCAACCATAACAAATGTCGATTTGAATGATCAAAACTTTGAAAATGAGCACACTTGCCTAGTCTTTTATAATTGTGGGAGGGAAAGTTATATTTACATAGGTTATTAGTATAAGTATTGTTATCATTTTGCCTAAACGTTTGCACAAGGAATTTTAGCTTAGCTGGGAGTAATAAAAAGAGGATGACGATATTTATTCCCTGGAGACACCCAGTTTGCGTGTTTCCCGTTCTATGATCCTTATACCTTGAATAAAAAGTCGAGCATGGCGGGTAACTATGGATTTTTATTTTTATTTTCAAATAAAGTAGTTTTAAATTTTTTTTGAACTAAACGTTTGTGATAATAGTTGCTTGGTGGCAAGCAACGTTTTAAGTGTAGGGGTGTGTTAAACACGGAATTAGTCATGATTTTAGTGTTATATCCCTTCATTTTTTGGTATAATAAATAGCAAAACGGGTAGTTTTAGTGCATTTATCATTTATATGTGTTATTTATTATTGTAGGTACGAATAATAAAGAAAATGAACAAAAACGAAAAAAAAGACCAAAAACGGGCACGAGAAATGGAAAGAGCACGAAAAATCGAGTGCGACGGTGCCTTCATATTTTAGTGGGTCGGTCCGACACCATTTAAATGGGTCGAACCGACCCATTAATATATCAAACAACCCATAGGCCCAGCAGCAGCCCAACTCATGCCCAGCAAAAAACTTGATAGAAACTTTCGGCCCAGCAAGCACCCAGGCCCATTAAAAAAAAGATCAAAAAGATGAAAATTTGGCATAAAAAGGAGAGACGTACAACAGACGCAGACATCATCAAATATATCACTTCACTTTAGTTTTAGGATAGCATTTTTCATTAATTTTTATTTTGGGTCAGCGTATATTTTTTTTGTAGGATTAATTAGCGATTTTTTTTCATTCCCTGTTTTCTTTTATAGCTTCAGATAAACGCAGCATATATACATTCCAATTAGATCCTCAATTTTTTTTATCTTATCAGTCCCCTGCGTCTGTGTTTTTGTTGGAGGGTAGACAACTTTCCTTTTTTAATTTTATCGTATATTCACTTCTTATTATACATTTCTTCGTGCGTTTTATTTAGAGGTAGATCTGTGCACTCATTTTAATTTCCCTGTATTCTCATTTTATTTTAGGAAGCAAACATGAGAAACTTTAAATATTTATTTTTATAGATCCTACCTTTTATTTTTTTATATTAGTTGCGTCTTGTTTACGCAGCAAATAACACACTTTCCACATATTCTCACTTGTAGTCCCTGCGTTTTTTGTGGGGGGGATAAAATAACAACACACAGACTTCGGATTGGCTGTCTTCGTTATTTGTTTTGATTTAATAGAAGGGATTTGATTTGTTTGATTTGAAGCTTAAATTTTCGGTATGAGGGTTTAAGTTTAATTCGGCTGCTTATTTTCATTGTCGGAGGATTTCAGTTTTGGTGTTCGTAGATGATGGTCGTTGATGTTCGATTTGGCTTATTGTGTTAACGACGTATTCAATTTAATTCGATTTGGCTTATCGGTGCTCTAGCTTATTTAGATAATACAGTAGCTTATGTTTGGTTGCTTATTACATTTGTAGCCTATAGGAGTTTAATATTAGAATTTTGAATGCTTTCCATCATGTCGTTTGTTTTTATTATCTCTTTAAGACATTTTACTATTAGTTTTATTTAGTTGGGATTTATAGACTCTAAAGTTTATTATTAGTATAAATAGTTTTTTTAATCAGTTTTTAAAATTTATTTTATCAAAATAGTTTCCATGTTTTCCAAAGTAATTTTTTTTAAACTAGTTTTTATAAAATTTATAATGTCGTTCATCTTAATTGTCGTTAACGTTTATTGTTTTATGTTAGCTCGGCGTATCTGGTTCGTCATACATGTTCGTTTCCTTTATCTTTCTTTCATTAGCTCAAATATATAGTTTTAATTATGCTTGTTTAGTTTAGCATTTTTATTGTCATCATTCTTATATTAGATATCTCGCTTTATAATTGTAGTTTAATTTCCATGCTTATCGCTTTTTATATATTTTTATATTTAATCGGTTAAATTAGTATTTTTTAATTTCAAAATCAAAATATCTTTTATTCGAGCATCAAACTTGAGACATTAACACATATTTCCATTCATACTTCGCCAGGAACTACGATAACCTTCGGGTGTACGAAAACGACTCAATCAAGGATCCTCTTCCTGATGTGAAGGAAGCCTATGTCACAGTATCAAGAGAGGGATCCCATAGGGGTATCCCTAAGAACTCTGATCACACTGAAGCTATGATGAATTCCACCTCTTTTGCTGCTAAGACTTTTCAACAGAATTGGAGGGGTACTTTTAATACTCCTAATAGATATGTTTATAAAGCAAATGGGTCCAAAACTGATAGGGGTCCCAACCCTAACCTTTTGTGTACTCATTGTAGTCAAATTGGCCACGCTGTTGATAGGTGTTTTGAATTAGTTGGATACCCTGCAGGTTACAAGAAGGGGGTAATTCTAAAAAACAACCCGCTTTTAAGACTAATTTTAATGCTAATCGTGATGTTAAAACTGGAGAAAAACAGACCTCTACTTGTAATTCTCCAAACTCTTTTACCACTGAACAAATGCAGAAGCTCCTTAACTTGATCAATGACTCCTCTGGCCACACTCAGTCCAATATGGCAGGTATAATCTCCTTCTTTAATGCCAATGCTTATTTTAGTATTAATTTTTCTAAGTTTTATTGTGGAAATTCTAAAATTGTTGTTAAAAGTTTAACTCTTGGGTGGATTATTGATTTTGAGGCCAATCAACACCTTACCACTTCCACAGTTGGTATGGTGAATGTTGTTGTCATATCTAATCTCAACATTTTTGTTGGTCGCCCTAATGGCACTGTTGTTATCATAAGTCACATTGGTGATCTTAGACTCTCTAACTATGTTGTTCTTCATGATGTTCTTGTTGTGCCGGGGTATTGTGTTAGTCTGCTTTTTGTTAACAAGCTTATTAAAGATAGCAAGTTATTTGTGGGTTTTGATGAAGATAAATGTTATATACAGTACTTGGTCAACGGAACCATTCCGGGGACTGGTAAACAATCTGGGGGGCTTTATATGTTTGATGACCATAAGAATGCCATCTTAGGTACTTCTAATTCTGCTATGACCTTTAACCCCTCTAAAGACCTTTGGCATTGCAGACTTGGTCATCCTGTTGATCAAGTCCTCAATGCTCTCAAACTTGACCTAAATATGACTAAAACCATCTCTACTGTTGTCTGTGAAACCTGTCATATGGCTAAGCAAACAAGGGAACCCTTTCCCTTGAGTGATAAATCCTACAAAATTGGTGAACTTGTTCACTTGGATCTGTGGGGCCCTTATAAGGTTCAAAGCAAGGAAGGGTACAAGTACTTCCTTACTATTGTGGATGATTACTCTAGGGTTGTGTGGACCTATCTTCTAAAAGAGAAAGATGAAGTTTTTGATTGGCTTGTTCATTTCATAAACCTTGTTAAGACTCAGTTTAACTCTAATATCAAAGTTTTTAGATCTGATAATGGGACTAAATTTGTTAACCATAAGGTTCACACCTTGTTCTCTAATCTGGGTATCATCCACCAAACCTCTTGTTCTCATACTCCCCAGCAAAATGGTATTGCTGAAAGGAAACTTAGACACATGCTCAATGTAGCCAGAAGTCTTATGTTTCGGGGAGGGATTCCTATTAAGTTTTGGCCTTAATGTGTTCTAACTGTTGTGTATCTGATTAACAAGTTGCCCTCTTCTATCTTAAAAGGTAAACCCCCCCTATGAAATGCTCTACAAGAAAAAACCTAATCTCTCTCACATTAAGTGTTTTGGATGTCTTTGTTTTTCAACTTGTCTAAATAACAGTGACAAGCTCACATCTAGGGCTGAAAAATGTGTTTTGATTGGTTATTCCTCTATTAAAAAGGCTTATAAACTTTTGAGTCTTGATAATAGAAGAGTGTTGTTTTCAAGACATGTGATGTTTTATGAAACTGTTTTTCCTTTTAAGATGAAAAACAAAAAGGAAACTGATTTGGAAGATGTAACTTTTACAAGTGATGCGGAACTTTTAAATTTCTTTGATAATCAAAATACTTTAAGTCCCAATGATGAAGAGAGAGCTGCAAATAATGAGGATGGCATGACTCATTCAGGGGATGATCCAAGTGATGAGGACATCCCTAATGAAGATCCAGCAACCCAAATAGATGACAATGCTATTTCTGAGGGTAATTTTATTGTCCATTCTAACACTTCTAATGAGCATTTTAGGGATACCATTGAGGAGGGGGCTCAGCCTGTTAGGAAGTCTTCTAGACCCACTAAACTACCTGCTAAACTTAATGATTTTGTGCTTGATAGTAAGCTTAAGTATGGTATAGAGAAGCATGTAAATTACCCTAAGTTGAATACTACCAATCTTTGCTTTGCTACCACTCTTAATCAATCTATTGAACCTTCTACCTACAATGAAGTTGTGAAAGATAGTAGGTGGGTTGAGGCTATGAACAATGAAATTGAGGCCCTTTTTAAGGAATAATACTTGGACCTTGTGTGATTTACCTGCTGAAAGAAAAGCTATCAATAATAAGTGGGTCTATAAGATCAAATATAAGTCCTCTAGTCTTGTTGGTAAGTTCAAAGCTGGAGTTGTTGCTAAGGGCTATAGTCAAAAGGAAGGTATTGATTTTGATGAGACTTTTAGTCCTGCTGTGAAAATGGTTATTGTTAGATGTCTTGTTAGATTGTTGTTTCTACTGATTGGCCTCTTTTTCAACTTGATGTTAACAATGCTGCAAAACCCGCATATAAATGCCATGAACAGTACCCTACGTAAACATACGAACCAATTAAAACTTTCCTTTTATGTCATGAACACGTGTCACGAATATTAAATTCAGAAACTACGTACGTGTTAGTGCACGATAATTATATTAAGTACGTATTAATAAACGATAATTATTAATCATAATAATTATAATCACGAACATAAAAACACGAACATGTGAACTACATATATTTATTATTTCATGATAAATATTGATTACGTATAAGTATTAATTATAGCACGGATAATTAACCACGAACTAACACGAACACATTAGTAAACGAACACGTAAATTATTCAACATGAACAAAGCCTGGGAAACCCCCATAGGCTTATGCAGCCGCGGACACAAGGACAAGAGAGGGGCCAACCCATTTGATTTTTGATTAACTTAACAATAGGAAAACACATGTTTATTCATTCACAGAGTTTTCTTAAAAAATAAAAACCTTAGCTTGCCTCCTTTGCTTCCCTTTGCTGCCGGCTACAAGAGACACCACAAGGGTGTTCTTTGATTTTTGATCTTGGAATTGTGGAGATCGTGTTCGTGTTCTTTGTCCTTTTCAAATCAAGTGAACGGTATTACCGAAACCTTTCATCTAGTTATTTTTTTAATTTTCTTTATTTTGATTCATGTGTTCTTGAAAATAAAAACAAATAAAACATTTTAACTAATCAAGAAAATAAGTAATTAAGTTAGTTTTGGTGGGGGTTTGTTCGGCCGACACACGAACCGAGAGCTCTAGGCTCTCGGCTTGGCTCGTTGTGCACCAACAACCGAGACATCAAGTCTCGGCGTAGTGGTGTTGGTTCGACAGCAGGGAAACAAGGACCCCGACTCACGTCGGGTGGCCTTGTGGCATGTTTGGGTCTCGGCGCATCACAACAGCACCACCAGCTCAAGCCGGTGGCTGCTTTGGTCTAACAGTGGGAACGCAACGAAGAACAGGGGGAATCACCGGCTAGCAGCCGGTGGCTATTTTGGTCCAGCAGTGGTTAGCCAGGCCACGACAATGGCTGACGGCTAGACCGGTTTAGCCACTGTCGGACCGGTTCGGTCCGATTCACGGGTTGGTCCGCTTCACGGTTCGGTTCGGTTCATGGTTCGGTCTAAATTAAAACACGGGTTCGATCACGGGATTAATTTTTACAAGTTATATTATTTTTCAAGAAAATTAAATTAATTAAAAAATGACTATATTAATTTAATTTAATCATGGACTTAGGTTATTACTCCCTCTTTCACTAAATAAATGTCCAATTTGACTTTTTACGGTCTTTCTTGTTCAACTTTGACCTTAAACATTTACGTTTGTGTTATATAATACTTGATGAAAATTATATCAATGAAAAATTTATTTAAAACCCAATCCATCCATATATTTTGCATCAAGTATTATATAACACAAACGTAAATATTTAAGGTTAAAGTTGAACAAGAAAGACCGGAAAAAGTCAAAGTGGACATTTATTCAGGGACGGAGGGAGTACTATTTAATAAATAATACATATTTTAACCTAATTATTATTACCATTTAATTTAGATTATAGTATTAATTAATTATTAAAACATGGACTATAATTAATTAATAAATAATGACTTAGGTTATAATTAATAAATTATTAATACTTGTTTAACCTAAGTATTTTATATGTCTTAATTTAGTTAAATCATGTCTATATTTAATTAAATCGTATAACCTATAGTTTATTTATTAACATGATATTATTAATAAACTATACTAATAATTACATGACGTATGATATTTAAACAGCAAACTTAAGCTTATATTATTAGCATCTTAATCCAGCTTATTTCTAAATATGAAAACTTTCTATTTCAGGAAACTTGCTATTTTTGGAAACTTTTTATTTTAAGAAACTGATCTATTTTTAGAAACTGGTATGTTTTTGGAAACTTTCTATTTTTGTAAACTTTCTATTTTTGGAAACTTTCTATTTTAGGAAACCTGGTATTTTTAGAAAGTGACTTATTATTACATAACAAGTATAATAATACAAGAATACAAGATAATACTTAATCAAAATACATGAAATACATGATTAACGCAGTATAACATTTAAAACATGTAAACAGGCCAAGAACATATAAAACAAGCTAAGACATGTTATAATCAGTTACGTACTCAGTAATCAGAATACTTATACATGTCCCCTATTTATGTAGCATTAGTGAGGTTGGAGTAGGACTTTCATCCTTTCGTCTTTCCTCGTTCACTGGACACAAGGTACAGATTTCCCGTCCTTCAGTATGGACATTCTTTCCTTATTAGGATTCCCCGTTTGCAGCCAACTGTTTTCCCAGTATTGTTTTATGTGTTTGATTACTTATTAATAAGTGTGAAAACACTTATCCTTTTACCACTTAAAACAAATAAAAACGAGACCGAAACGTGTGTTTAATGTCGTAAAAGTCGGAATTATGCGTCGTTTGTGTTTTTGTTGTGTTTTAGGAGCAAAAGATGAAAAGGAAGAAAACACGGGCTTTTATGGGCTTTTATCGAAGAAAAAGACGAAAGACAAAGTCAAAAGATCAAGAGTGCAAAAAGAACGGAAATCAAAGGCCTATTTTGAAGATTTATCAAAGAAAAAGACCAAAGACGGAAGTTTAACGAAATTGAAGAACCAAATCTAATAAAAGAAGAAATTAGAAGACGAGTACATTTTATCTATCGACATATCCCAAGACAAAGTCGAGAAAGACGAATTAATTAAACGGCGAGAAGAGAAAGAAGGTAGAACAACACTACATACCCCTCCACTATAAATAGTTTCATTTTCCATCATTTGTAGTAGTAGTTAATAGTTTACTTTTCAAGTAATTAGGAATAGGTATAATCAGTTTTCTCTCTCAAGTTTTCATTTCAAATATTTCATCTTTAATCTTTCATCTTTAATCTTGTTTTGTTGAATTTTTAATCTTCATCTTTAAATCAATCTTTTTAAATTATTCTCATTCTTCCTTTCTTGTTTTTAATTTTGTGTTTGATTTGGTTAATCATGTAGCTTATTTGATCTTATTGCTTATTTGATTGAAGTGCTTATTTCATTGTTCTTATTGTTTTGATGTGGTTGATGTTATAGCTTATTGTGCTTATTTCTTATTTTGTGTTTAGCTTATTTTTCATTTAAGTGTATTTAGTAGTTTAATATTTTAAAAAGTTGATTTTATTAATTTGGCTTATTTGGTGTTTTTAGAGTTTTAAATTGTGTCTTATTTGGCTTATCTTAAAAATTAGTTTGGCTTAATTTTTTGTTATTTGCTTAATTGGTTTTAGCTTATTATTCCTCTAATCTGAATTATATAAACCCTCTTTTCTCGAACTGTTACTTTTCTTTTATATTCCGAATTAGATTTCTAAACCCTTTTCCCGAATTGTATTCTTTACAAACATTCCGAATTAAGTTCATGTAAACATTCCGAATTAAGTTGATTTCAGATTATTCCGAATAGTGTGCCTATTCCCTTTTCCGAATTACATTTAGACTTAATATTCCGAATTACATTAACAAGCTCAACATTCCGAATTAGGTGTAGTGTTCAAAATTCCGAATTAGATCTCAAGTCAATTTTCTGAATTATACTCTTGGTGTTATTCCGAATTAGGTTTGTTTTTCATTTTTCCGAATTAGGTTGGAATTTAGATATTCCAATTAGGTCAGTTTTTGTGTATTCCGAATTGGGTAATTGAAAGATTTCGAATTAGGTTGTGTTTTCATTGATTCCGAATTGTAAGTTTGTTTCCGATATTCCGAACTGAGTTAGAACAAGTTATTCCGACTTTTGTTTATTTCTACTTTTCCGAATTATAATTTTGATATTAATCCGAATTTTTTTCTGCATTTCTTATTCCAAATTGTTTTTAAGATTTACTTTTCCCGCCATTTTTGTCAAGTGTATTTCGAAGCGTTTTGTTCAAGTTTTATTTTACTTTTAAACAAGTTTTAATTTTTTTATTTTCTTTATATTTGTCATTTGTTTTAGTTTATTTTTAGAAATATATAACGACATTTTCTTTTATCAACCAAAAACGACAGAGTCACACATTAAACCGGATCAATTCGAATAGACATAATAAGAACATTTTTCTTATAAAAATTCAGTTATTAAAATGGCGCCTCTGTCTGCTCTTTTCGTAAAGATTAACGGTTTTTTATGAGAGACGCGTTGGATTTTGGGATCCGTTCACTAGTGAACGTTATTTTTCTTGCAAAAAATTCAAAAATTTTCAAAAATCCAAAAAAAAAATCAAAAATTTTAAAAATCCAAAAAAATTTACAACATCATAATAAGCATTTCTTTTCTAAAAGTTTTGCACCAAAAATATTTTCTTTTTACGTTTACTTTGTTTCTTCTTCTATTTCTTTTCTATCTTTTTCTTTTGTAGGTGTATGCGTACCCGTTCGCGCAAGAGGAAATCCATTCAAGTCGTTATCATCGAGCCTCGTGTTGTTAACACCATGGATAACCGTCCAATGATCGAGCTCTTGCAATCACACGTTGAAGGCAATGACGATGCAATTATGGTACCGGCTATTGACGCGAACAACTTCGAGCTCAAAACCAATTTTATTCAAATGGTCTCCGCAACACCTTTCTTGGGCCGCACTCATGATGATCCTCACGATCATATCAAGAGGTTTGTCCACTTAACTAATACTGTCAAATACAATGGGGTCTCACAAGAGGCAATTCGTTTGCTCCTCTTTCCTTTCTCTCTTGAGGGACAAGCCCGAGCTTGGCTTGATAAGGAACCACCCCAAAGTATTGCCACATGGGCGGACTTAGATACGAAATTCATTAATTACTTCTTTCCACCCTCACGCACTACCGCTTTGCGGAATGATATCATTAACTTTGAACAAAAGTATGGTGAGACGTTTAGTGAATCTTGGGATCGTTTTAAGGAACTTTTAAGAAAGTGTCCACAATACGGTTTTACTAAGGTGCATCAAATTAATACTTTTTATAATGGATTAAGTTTGAATGACCAAGATTCACTAAATAGTGCTTCGGGGGGTAATATTCTTGTGAAATCCATGAATGAGGCTTGGGCAATTATTAAAAACAAAGCTAAAGTGCAAACTAAAAGTGTAAGGGCTACTATGGCAAGTACTAGTGATAGTGAGACCAACAATCAAATTCAAGCACTTACTTCAATAGTGACTAAACTTGCCTTACATGTTCAAAACACCCCTATTCAACATGTGAATGCTCTTAATGTGACTTGTGAAACATGTGGTGGGCCACACTCTTATGCTAATTGTGATAAGGCTTATGACCAATCTCACGGGGAAGTGTATGCTTACAACAACACGTAGAGGGTTCATTTCAAGCCGAATGTCGATGTTAATCATTTGTCCTATAATTCGACTAATTATTTGGCTACATCCGGTTTTCAACAAACACCACACCCACCCACCCAAAACGACCAAGGGCCACCAAGAGCTAATTTTCAAGGAAATACAAATGCGAGGGACTACAATGCAAACCAAGGAACTTATCAAGTGCAAAATCAAAGCTATCCAAACCAAGGTTTTAATCCTCAAGGTTTTCCACCATACAACCAATACCCAAACCAAGGTTTCCAACAACAAGGGTTCAGTTTACCTAATCCACAAATGGACTTAGTTCTTTAAAAGATTTCGGAACAAGATAAGAAATTAAAGGAAATACAAGAGTCCACGGATAGGAAATTCGTTCAAATGTTGCAAGCCCTTCGTCCCCAAGGTGCTCTTCCTTCAACTCCCAAAACCAACCCTAGAGCTAATATGAGTGCTATTACTACACACAGTGGAGCAGCTTTAGTAGGACCTTCTATCCCTCCACTAGTTATTTCACCTACACCTCCTCCACCCCCATTTATCCCTCCTACACCACGCCTAGTACTAGTTCTCCATGACCATCTCCACCTCTTACTGAAGATGTACCTAAGAAAAACCCTTCACCCTCTCAAACTTCGACCTCTCAACCTTCACCTTCTACACCTTCGCTTTCTCCACCTACACCTCCTAAGCCCATTATTCCTTATCCTTCTCGGTTAGACAAGTGCAAAGTGCTCACTAAGGAGGATTCTCAAATTACTTCCTTTTTGAAGATGATCACACAAATGAACTTTAACATTAGCCTTGTTGAAGCACTTGTCTAAATGCTGAAATTTGTTAAAGAGTTCAAGGAGTTGCTTAGTAAGAAGGAGAATATGGCTGAATTTGTCAATACTCGCTTAAATGAAAATTGTTCTGCAGTCCTTCTCAAAGAACTTTCGGAGAAACTTGGAGATCCCGGTCGTTTTGTGTTACATTGTTCATTTTCTCAAATCAAGGAATGTACTGCCTTAGCCGATCTCGGGGCTAGTATCAATTTAATGCCGCTAAGTGTTTGGAAGAAGTTATCATTACCTGATCTTATACTAACCCGTATGACCCTTGAGCTAGCAAATCGAACTCTCTCTTACCCCGTTGGTATTGTCGAAGATGTTTTTGTTAAAGTTGGTACCTTCACTTTTCCGGTTGATTTTGTTGTTGATTATGAGATGGATCCTCGAATTCTATTAATACTTGGACGACCATTCTTGCGGACCGGAAAAGCTTTAGTCGATGTTGCCGAAGGTGAGCTAATTCTTAGGGTCGGGAATGATCAACAAGTGTTTAACATGGGGAAGATTACAAGAAAATCAAATGGAAAAGAATCGGCGAAAATGATTGATGTGCTTCAAGACGAGCTTGTTACAACTCCTTTGGAAACTACAAAGCTTGATGATTTTGTGCTACACAACAATCCTCTTTTCGAGACTTTCTATGATAATCTAATTTTTCAAGAACATGTGGACGATTCTATAGATTCTCTCTCCGATTTGGATACTCCACCAATCTATGATGAATATGATGATTATACTTCCGATTTTGATGCTCCACCAATTTTTGATGAATTTGATGATTCTACTTTCGAGTATGAAGACATGCCAACTTATGATGACTTTGATGATGTTGACACTCTTTCGAGTGATTCTTCAAGTGTTGTGTCTTCTAATGATGTTTTTGCTCCTATTTTTGATGAGGATCCTCCACTAACAACGCTTGATACTACTTTAGAGGATTACTCTTTTGAGGAATATTTCACCACCTTTCTCAATACTTACTTTCCTAATGAGCATGATTCTCCTCCTTTGGATTTTGATTATGGCCTCTACCCTTCTTCGGAATTTAAGAAACCCGTTTCAAAGGAGAAAAAACCGGACGACACCAATATTCGCAGTACTTATGTTTTGACACCTCTCTTTCCACCTTATTCGGATGCGATTGTACGGTATATGGGCGAATCTTCAAGGTCCAGTGAGTGTCATTCTTATTTTTCCCTAAAGGAAAAGGTGTTCGATCCGGGTATCATAGTTTTTAAGCCATCTCAGTATCCATCTGATGAAATAAAAGGAAAGACTTTTGGAAAATACGGAGCTATACTTTCACCTCACCATACCTTCTATCACCGTGCTCAACATTTGCTTAAGGGAACCTCGCCTACTCTACTGTGGCTTGTGTTGTTCACTTTAGGCTTATACTACTTGTTGGATGAGATCCATGTATTTGACCCCGGTGGATTTTCTTCAAGGTTTTACATGAGCTTTCAACCATGGTATTCGGGGTCGAGTCAGGCTCGTGACTCGGTTAACAAAAACAAGCGCTTCTTGGGAGGCTACCCGATGATCTATCCTTTTTATCCGTTTGCATAATAAGTGTAGGGGGACCCTATTATGTGTTTGTTGTTTTTCTTTCTTATGATGTGCAGAGATTAGAGCTTTCAAATATCCACTTTTGATGATATTTGATGACCCGTGATTCCGTGTTCCCGTCTTCCCGGTTCTATCTTAAACTCTTTTGATTCACTATTTTATATCCATATATGTTGAAATAGGAATCACTTTAGTTGTCTCTTCCTTAGCAATATTTAAACAAAGTGCACAATGTCCTAAGTGTAGGGGAGTTTACTTCCACATGCTTAAACATTGAGGAAAATGTTTATGTTAAGTGTAGGGGAGACTTCTATCGAAGTTAAGTGGGCTTTTCCATGAATATGGCCTTATTTTAACCGGAAAAATTGATTTTTTGACATTTTTCAAAATTTTTGATCTATTTTGGCCTAGTATTATTTTCCTTTGTTATCATTATTTTCTTTAATTGTACGTATGTATTCTATTTCTGGAATAAAGTCAATATAAATTATTTAATAAAATGGTTTTAACATGTTTAGATGTCTTTGATATATTAGGCCCGTCGTGAATATTTTGACTCAACCCGAGTTTACTTATTTGAGTTTACTCTAGCTAGTATCCTTAACCATATGGACCTTAATTGGTTTATTAGGCTCAACATCCACGAGTCTCATTCCTTGAGATCTTAAATTGTGTAGAACGAGAAATGATAGAGTCAATTATAAGTTTTGTATTCTTTCATGAACTTATGTGAGTTAATTATGAGCTTTTTCTCCCATCACTTATCAAATAAATAAATGAAATAAATAAGGTCGTACGATTTGGAAAATTACTTAGCTTCTAGCCCAAGATCGTTTAAAAGTTGCTCGGGATTAATTAGAGTTCATAGTAAGGCATAACTTATTGAGACGGGATGCGAAGATTGGTGAGTCCAAAAAGGCCCTAACAAGGCATGAGGATTCCATTTTGTTGCTAAAGATCCAAGATGATATGAAGAATCATTATTCAAAAATCAATATGAAGGATCGAGACACACGACAAGAAGCAATTACTCCCATAAAGATCATAGTGAAGTCTATCCGAAAAGACCCTAACAAGGTATGAGGATAAATAGATCCAAGTCCGAAAAGGAGGCGGATCGTTGTATATCAAAATCCTAAATAAAGATTGAAGAAAAATGAAGAAGTCGTGGTCTAAGTTTGAATAATCTCTCAAGAACTTCAAGTGAAGAAATTCCAATTATGAAGAAAAGACCATTATTTCAAGAACGTCTCTCAAGATTTGAAGTATGAAGTCAATGCCAAATGTCGGTCCGAGAAAGGTCTCAAATCGTGAAACAAGTTATGCCAAGATATGAACTTTATGAGATTTCGAGAAGCCGTTTTAAAAGATTTTTTCCTTTAGCTAACTATTGATTAAATCGTCCTACTATAGTTTGGGCCTAAATAAACTATCGAAATAAGTCAAAAATGCATCCTCGTGATCATCAAGACAAAAAAATAAAAAATAAGATACACCTAGGAATATGGGGGTCTAAGTGAATAATTGAGCCACATGAGTAAGTGTTAGATTTACTAACTCATAATAACAATGATCTCGTTTTTAAGCTTGGTATGGAGAACGTGAAACTTAAGGGTGATTTATTCGTGACACCAAAGCCCTAATTTGAGTCTTAGATTTCTTTACAAGTTTCTTCCTTCTAAAATTTTAAATTTTTCTATTTTATAAGTATCCATAGTATTATAGTATTTAATAAAGGCCAAGGTGGGTAAATTATGATGGAGAATTTAAATCTTGCTTTGAAATTAATGCATTGCATGAGGGCATTGCAATGGTCAAGTGTAGGGGATTTAATAAGTGTGAAAACACTTATCCTTTTACAACATAAAACAAATAAAAACGAGACCGAAACGTGTGTTTAATGTCGTAAAAGTCGGAATTATACGTGGTTTGTGTTTTTGTTGTGTTTTAGGACCAAAAGATGAAAAATGAATAAAACACGGGCTTTTATCGAAGAAAAAGACGAAAGACAAAGTCAAAAGATCAAGAGCGCAAAAAGAACAGAAGTCAAAGGCCTGGTTTGAAGATTTATCAAAGAAAAATACCAAATATGGAAGTTTAACGAAGTTGAAGAACCAAATCTAATAAAAGAAGAAATTAGAAGACGAGTTCATTTTATCTATCGACAAATCCTAAGAAAAAGTCAAGAAAGACGAATTACTTAAAACGACGAGAAGACAAAGATAAAGAAGGAAGAACAACTCCACATACCCCTCCACTATAAATAGTTTCATTTTCCGTCATTTGTAGTAGTAGTTAATAGTTTATTTCTCAAGTAATTAGGAGTAGGTGTAATCAATTTCCTCTCTCAAGTTTTCATTTCATATATTTCATCTTTAGTCTTTCATCTTTAATCTTGTTTCGTTGAATCGTTAATCTTCATCTTTAAATCAATCTTTTTAAGTTAATCTCATCCTTCCTTTCTTGTTTTTAATTTTGTGTTTGATTTGGTTAATCATGTAGCTTATTTGATCTTATTGCTTATTTGATTGAAGTGGTTATTTCATTGTTCTTATTGTTTTGATGTGGTTGATGTTATAACTTATTGTGCTTATTTCTTAATTTGTGTTTAGCTTATTTTTCATTTAAGTGGATTTAGTAGTTTAATATTTTAAAAAGTTGATTTTATTAATTTGGCTTATTTGGTGTTTTTGGAGTTTTAAATTGTGTCTTATTGGCTTATCTTAAAAATTATTTTGTCTTATTTTTTGGTTATTTGCTTAATTGGTTTTAGCTTATTATTCCTTTAATCCGAATTATATAAACCCTCTTTTCCCTAACTGTTACTTTTCTTTTTTATTCCGAATTAAATTTCTAAACCCTTTTCCTGAATTTTATCCTTTACAAACATTCCGAATTAAGTTCATGTAATACATTCCAAATTAAGTTGATTTCAGATTATTCCAAATAGTGTGCCTATTCCCTTTTCCGAATTACATTTAGACTTAATATTCCGAATTACATTAACAAGCTCAACAAATCCGAATTAGGTGTAGTGTTCAAAATTCCGAATTAGATCTCAAGTCAAATTTCCGAATTATACTCTTTGTGTTATTCCGAATTAGGTTTGTTTTTCATTTTTCCGAATTAGGTTAGAATTTAGATATTCCGAATTAGGTCAGTTTTTGTGCATTCCGAATCTGGTAATTGAAAGATTCCGAATTAGGTTGTGTTTTCATTGATTCCGAATTGTAAGTTTGTTTCCTATATTCCGAACTGAGTTAGAACAAGTTATTCCAACTTGTGTTTATTTCTACTTTTGCAAATTATTATTTTGATATTAATCCGAATTGTTTTCTACATTTCTTATTCCAAATTGTTTTTAAGATTTACTTTTCCCGCCATTTTTGTCAAGTTTATTTCGAATCGTTTTGTTTAAGTTTTATTCTATTTTTAAACAAGTTTTAATTTGTTTATTTTCTTTATATTTGTCATTTGTTTTAGTTTATTTTTAGAAATAGATAATGACATTTTCTTTTATCAACCAAAAACGACTGAGTCACACGTTAAACCGGATCAATTTGAATAGATATAATAAGAACATTTTTCTTATCAAAATTCGGTTATTACTTATGTTAGTTTAAATGCCTAAGCCATATACGTGCATGACCAGTGTCACCTAGTTATGGAGGTACCATAACCATAACACTAGAGGCACTAGTGTTATGACTTCCCCACGGCGGAGTGATTGCTCGTGGGTTCCCTTTTCAGTTATGGCCTATATTTATTATCATGTGGGGCGTATGGGTGCATCCTAGTTACATGTTTTATAGGATTTTCATGGTGAATGCGATGTGTGCCTTGCATCCTTCACAAGGAGTTGATCCCTAATACCCAGACTATTTAATTAAAGGCAACCCCTCTAATTACATGATGATGTCTCCCCTCCAAGTATTCATGCACGGTGGAACCTCGTGACCTATATGGGCTATTGGCTAATTATTACATATTTTCATATAAAAACATAAGTCTTTTCAAACTATAAAACCAGTTTTATGAACATGTTCCAGGTTATCTAGGACTTATACATTTCTGCTGCTATTAAGTCTTTATTATGTTTCAGTCATTCATATTATGTCATATATCCGTTCACTGAGCATATTGCTCAGCCGTTACTTTCCTTTCCATGTCCGAAAACAGTAGGTACCCAAGGACAGACTTGAGCATTTGGAGTACGTGCATAGGATAGAAGCTGTCTTAGACTTCCTCTCCTTCTGCCTTCTTATACTTAAGATTTTTTGGACACATGTTTTGTTCTTCTCATTTCATTTACTTTATTTATGTTTTAGGATTATGTTTGGGAACCGATATTTGATTCTGGTTTTCCCTTTTTGGTCATGTATGTTTTAGTACATATTACTTTGCATGCTTTGATGACACGCCATAAATACGCGTAACGGTACACTTATCAAAGTGGGGTGTTACAATTATGGTATCAGAGCCAAGGCTTCGACCTGTAAGATCTAAAACTCGACCTGTGACTAGTGGGTATTCACCAGAAGCTTCCTAAGGCAACGCTTGTTATTCCACGTATTGATGTTTTCAGCACCTCGTTGTTTTAACCATGATGTTTTCATCGGTATTGTTTTACTAATTTGGATGAACAACCATCATCCATACTTAGTTATGTGTCATTGTTTCATGCATGATGTTCCTCGTGAACTGTGGCTAATGTGGACTGAACCCCAGTAGTTCATAATTGGTCACATAAAAAATTTTCTATTAAGTTTTGATAGTTGATTTTTCACTCATTTATTCCAAGTATTATTGTTGCAGGTATTTTGATTAAGTAATGGTTGGTACAGGACTGGCCATACTTAGTCGCATGTGATTTTATTCGAACCATTTTGTTTTGATGGACCGACGCATAGGCGTCCACCCTCGTCATGTCATTTTTTTTAGGTAAACCGACCCATAGGCGTTCACCCAAAGCCATGTCATTTTCATTATCATGCATCCATACACTGTTTTCATGCATATTTTTTTCATGTTTATATGCATAAATTTTTTCATGATTATGTATTATGTCCTAATCAAATGAATCATGTCAAATTTTACTTTAGTGAATCGACCCATGGTCGTTCACACCAACAATTTTTGGATTCATTTCATTATAGTCATAAATTTTTTTCATGTCCCCTCAGTAGTTACTATGTCTCTTTATGTCAAGTAAGTTTTCATACTATCATGGTTAACTTCGTTTTCATGATGATTATGTGATATGCTCCTTTATGTTAATATTGTCCCATGTTTCTTCATCTTGATTTCGTCTTCTTGCTCATTAAGTCTTACGCCTCTTATGTTGTTTATGCTTTCATGCAAGACATTAATAGATTTTATTTAATCTTGCTTTCATGATAGTCATGGTTGGTTTTCATTAATCATGCTTTCAGGAAAATCGTCGTTGAATTTTGTTTAACCATATTTTTTTAGCGTTTCTCTATGCAACCAGAATGATGTCTATGCTGGAATTGCCAGTCTATCATGATGCTCATTCCAGTTTGGTTTTCTAACCGTTTAACCAATTATTTCTTTTGAAATCACGTCAGATGATCGACCCCATACCGATCATTTCATGTGTACTCAATGTACCGTATACCATGTGTATTACACGTACCATAATCCATGTGTATTTCACTTTCAATACTCCACGAGTATTCGCTAGTCGATTCTAAATCATCTCAGGCGTATTCTACTTGTTGATAATCTACAGGATTGCTGATGCCGCTCATAACTTGGAGATGTTACTAAAGGTTGATGATGCTAATTTTAGAGACGCTACGAGATGCTGATGCTGTTCACAACCTGGAGATCTTACAAGATGAAGACAAAGGCGTTAGATTAAAGCGATCGGACGTGAAGATGCTTCACCACCAGACGATTTCCATCACAATCCATGTTCCTAATTCTTAGTTACACGTCACACGTCATTCAGTTGTCTTATCAGTCATACGAGCGAGAACCGGTACCAGCCGGCCACTCAGCTGAATGGTTACATGAATCACAGTTATGAGAATGACCGTCATGGAACTGACAGACAAGACGCTAGTAACCACTACTGTGACAGCAACTATCCTAGCAATCGCAACAGAAGCTCCGGCCACGGACGTGATTAGAAATATAAGGTTCAGTAGTCCAACCGATCCGCAAATTCTAGCATGATAACCTAAGAGTTTCAGTTTCATTCGTTTCACACCTCGAGACACATGTCAAGACATCAGTCAAGACACATGTATCACGTATATTTTATGAAGACACATGTCAGGACACTAGTAAAGACATATGTCATACGCATATTTCTCTATACACGAGTCAAGACACACGACTCACGTCCATTTTCTGAAACAACCCTTATAAATTCAGGGTATCCTCTAAGGAGTATATCCATGTTGTTGTGCCATGCATTTATCAGGCCACAAGAATTTCCGTAACTTCACCGACGTATTATTCGCATTTGGACACGTAGGATTCGTTCTGCGTGGGTCAGGAAAAACACATTCAGTGAGATCTGTCACGTTTGCTTCATGACACTTTCATTTCTTAATTTCATATTTCATATTTCATATATCCATGACCATAAGGGACGCCATTCGTATCACCATGTATACGAAGTTTTTCCCTTCAGTCTATTGATAAGATCCAATCTACTAACGCACTTACCTTGGACAGATACGAGTTAATATGATTCTGATTTTGGACTATAAACAGCACACCATGCTACGACTGGTCGCCATTTATATCAGATTATGTATAGTAATGTTCAGGCTCCTGAATACATTCAACATGGTTTTCCATCAGGAAAATCTGTACAAATTATCTATGCTTTACAAGCACGTGTTTTGTTAGCCCATGGCTACGAAAATTTTCTAACTGTCAGTTATGACACGACTACTGAAGTTCCTTTTATGCATAACCAGCCGATTATGAAGAATCTTCAAGGAGAAGGTCGGTAACATGAGATTATGTGTTGACTACCGGCGATTTAAACAAATCACCCTTCATAACCGTTATCCTCCTCCACGTATTGACGATGTATACAATCAATTACAGGGTCTTAAGCACTTATCCAAGATCGATTCATGATCAAGTTACCAACAGTGACGAATAAAGGAGCATGACATTTCCATGACTGCCATTCGTTCACGATTTGGTCATGCTAAATTCATGATTTTTATAGGTCTCATGAATGCTCCAGCAGTATTGATAGATTTGAAGAATTGAGTTTCCACGAACTCATAAAAAGATTCATGTTATTTCTTTAATGACACCTTGATCTTCTCTAAGTCGGGTGAAGGGCACGAATACCATATTCTCACTACGTTACAAATTCTACGACAAAAGAATTCTCACCTAAAATTTTTCTGGTACAAATTTTGGTTGATTTCAATGACACACTGAATCACATTGATTCTCACAGTTAATCCTACCATGACCTCAGCTTACGCGTAAGGAGATAATCCTACACTAAATTATGTGTTCCAGGGGATCTTACGCTAAGAGAAGTCTAGATTACAAAGACGCATGGTGTTCCAAACTTTTATGTATCCAGTTTCTATGAAGCAGGATACGGTTAGGTTCATATTTAAGTACCTGACATACCAGCAGGCTAAGATAGAACACCAACAGACTAAGATTTATTTCCACCATTAGAAATTTATGAACGGATAAGTGACAAGATCTCCATGGATTTTGTTACCGGATTTCCGCAAACTCAGAGGAAGCATTATGCTATTTGGGTGTTATCAATAGTTTGACCAAGTCTGCAAATCCTTTAATCCGCAAGGATTATTCAGTCAGCAGATAATCAGACGTTTCCAGCCAAGGATCATCCGATCACTTGATACTCCCCAGCTATCAGACCGGACAGAAGTGCATGTTCGTATTCGTTGTCACGTTCAGGTCCTTTGTCCAAATTTTATGACTTGCTTTCGCACTCACGTTCATGACACTATTCACGTTCATGATCATATCCTGGCTTACGATTTTACGTTCATGTTTCGTTCTGGGAAGTACTGCAAAAGCTTGAGAGACCAGACTCAAGTTTAGTATAACTTTCTATCCTCAGACAGATGTTTCACGTCACATACCACGTCTCACCTTATAGCGTTTGGTGTTACCTCCTCAGTTATCCCATGTTCACGATATGTTTCACATGTCATGTTCATTCCACGTTTCTCATATCACGTTCACGATATGTTACACGTATCATTTTTCACCATAGGTTTCTCATATTACACTCACCATATCTCCACGTATCACGTTTACAATTGTTTACGTATTACGTTCACAATTGTTCACGTACTACATTTCAGTATGTCTCGCGCATCATTGCTAAGACGTTACTAATGTCAGTTAGTCTAGGTTATTTTGCATCATAACGTTTCATTTACCCTTGCATGTTAATTCTTATCCACTCGAATAAATTCAGGAGGATCTGTCTTACGTTGATAACCAGGAACTTTTACGTATTGTCAAGTCAAGGTCATGAAGACCAAGATTTATCATTTGTGTCAAGATCTTGTGGAGGAATCGTTCTGAGGGGGAAGCCACTTGGAAACGGAGGAGTCCATCCAGATTTCATCCTCTCATCCTTCCATAATTCAGTTATGTTCATTTCAGGCACGTCACGTTCCATGTCCTTGTCATTCATGTCACGTCCATGTTCTTTTCAGTCTTATGGTTATCTATAATTTGGGGATGAATTATTCTTTCTAGGGGGGAAGAATTGTAAAACATGCATATAAATGCCATGAAGAGTACCCTGCGTAAACATACGAACCAACTAAAACTTTTCTTTTATGTCATGAACACGTGTCACGAATATTAAATTCTGAAACTACGTACGTGTTAGTGCACGATAATTATATTAAGTACGTATTAATACACGATAATTATATTAAGTACGTATTAATACACGATAATTATTAATCATAATAATTATAATCACGAGCATTTAATCACGAACATAAAACACGAACATGTGAACTATGTATATTTATTATTTCACGATAAATATTGGTTACGTACAAGTATTAATTACAAAGCGAATAATTAACCACGAACTAACACGAACACATTAGTAAACGAACACGTAAATTATTGAACATGAACAAAGCCCGGGAAACCCCTATGGGCTTATGTAGCCGCAGACACAAGGACAAAAGAGGGCCGAACCCCTTTGATTTTTGATTAACTTAACAAAAGGAAAACACAGGTTTATTCATTCACAAAGTTTTCTTAAAAAATAAAAACCCTAGCTTGACTCCTTTGCTTCCCTTTGCCGCCGGCTGCAAAAGACACCACAAGGGTGTTCTTCGATTTTTATCTTGGAATTCGGGAGATCGTTTTTGTGTTCTTTGTCCTTTTCAAATCAAGTGTACGTTATCATCGAAACCGTTCATTTAGTTATTTTTTATTTTCTTTATTTTGATTCATGTGTTCTTGAAAATAAAAAACAAATAAAACATGTTAACTAATCAAGAAAACAAGTAATTAAGTTGGTTTTAGTGGGGGTCTGTTCGGCCGACACACGAACCGAGAGCCCTAGGCTCTCGAGTTAGCTCGTTGTGTACCAACTGCCGAGACATCAAGTCTCGGCGTGGTGGTGTTGGTTCGATAACAGGGAAACAAGGACCCCGACTTATGTCGGGGTGGCCTTGTGGCCTGTTTGGGTCTCGGTGCAGCACAGAAGCACCACTGGCTCAAGCCGGTGGCTGCTTTGGTCTAACAGTGGGAACGCAGCGAAGAACAGGGGGAACCACCGGCTAGCAGCTGGTGGCTGTTTTGGTCCAGCAGTGGCTAGTCATGCCACGAAAGTGGCTGCCGGCTAGACAGGTTTAGCCACTGTCGGGCCGGTTCGGTCCGGTTCACGGTTCGGTCCGGTTCACGGATTGGTCTGATTTACGGTTCGGTCCCGTTCATGGTTCGGTCTAAATTAAAACACGGGTTCGGTCACGGGATTAATTTTTACAAGTTATATTATTTTTCAAGAAAATTAAATTAATTAAAACACGACTGTATTAATTTAATTTAATCATGGACTTAGGTTATTATTATTTAATAAATAATACATGTTTTAAACTAAGTATTATTACCATTTAATTTAGACTATAGTATTAATTAATTATTAAAACGTAGACTATAATTTATTAATAAATCATGACTTAAGTTATAATTAATAAATTATTAATACATGTTTAACCTAAGTATTTTATATGTCATAATTTAATTAAATCACGTCTATATTTAATTAAATCGTATAACCTATAGTTTATTTAATTAACATGATATTATTAAAACACTATACTATTAATTACATGACTTCTGATATTTAACCAGCAAACTTAAGCTTATATTATTAGCTTCTTAATCCAACTTATTTCTAAATATGGAAACTTTCTATTTCGGGAAACTTACGATTTTTGGAAACTTTGTATTTTTAGAAACTGATCTATTTTTAGAAACTGATCTATTTTTGGAAACTTTCTATTTTTGGGAACTTTCTATTTTAGGAAACCTAGTATTTATAGAAAGTTACTTATTATTACATAGCAAGTATAATAATTCAAGAATACCAGATAATACTTAATCAGAATATATGAAATACATGATTAACGCATTATAAAATTTAAAATATGTAAACAAGCCAATAACATATAAAACAAGCCAAGACATGTTATAATCAGTTACGTACTCAGTAATCATAATACTTATACATGTCCCGTATTTATGTAGCATTAGTGAGGTTGGAGTAGGACTTTCATCCTTTCGTCTTTCCTCGTTCATTGGACACAAGGTACGAATTTCCCGTCCTTCAGTATGAACATTCTTTCCTTATTAGGATTCACCGTTTACAGCCAACTGTTTTCCCAGTATTGTTTTATGTGTTTGATTACTTATGTTAGTTTAAATGCCTAAGCCATATACATGCATGACCAGTGCCACCTAGTTATGGAGGTACCATAACCATAACACTGGAGGCACCAGTGTTATGACTTCCCCACGGCGGAGTGATTGCTCGTGGCGTCCCTTTTCAGTTTTGGCCTATATTTATTATCATGTGGGGTGTATGGGTGCATCCTAGTTACATGTTTTATAGGAATTTCATGGTGAATGCGATGTGTGCCTTGCATCCTTCACAAGGAGTTAATCCGTCCTACCTAGACTATTTAATTAGAGGCAACCCCTCTATTTGCATGACGAGGTATCCCCTCCAAGTATTCATGCACGGTGAAACCTCGTGACCTATATGGGCTATTGGCTAATTATTAAAGATTTTCATATAAAAACATAAGTCTTTTCAAACTATAAAACCAGTTTTATGAACGTGTTCCAGGTTATCTAGGACTTATACATTTCTGTTGCTATTAAGTCTTTATTATGTTTCAGTCATTCATATTATGTCATATATCCGTTCACTGAGCGTATTGCTCAGCCTTACTTTCCTTTCCATGTCCCAAAACGGCAGGTACCCAAGGACAGACTTGAGCATTTGGAGGACGTGCATAGGATGGAAGATGCCTTAGACTTCCTCTCCTTTTGCCTTCTTATACTTATGTTTGTTTGGACACATGTTTTGTCCTTCTCATTTCATTTACTTTATTTATGTTTTGGGCTTATGTTTGGGAACCGATGTTTGATTCCAGTTTTCCCTTTTTGGTCATGTATGTTTTAGTACATATTACCTTGCATGCTTTGACGACACGCCATAAATACGCGTAACAGTACACTTATCAAAGTGGGGTATTACAATGCTTTCTTGTATGGTGATCTTCATGAGGACATTTATATGACTCTTCCTTTGGGTTTTAATTGCAATGATAAAAATAAGGTCTACAAGCTAAATAAGGCTTTGTATGGTCTTAAACAATCCCCAAGGCAGTGGAATGCCAAGCTAACCATTATCTTGGTTGAGCATGGATTCATCCAAAGTAACTTTGATTACTCTCTACATCAAACAAAATGGGAATGTGTTCATTTCTCTTCTTGTTTATGTTGATGACTTTATTATTACTAGTAATTGCATTGAGGAAATTGAATCCTTTAAAAGCTTTCTAAAAACTAAATTCATGATAAAAGATCTTGACATAATGAAGTATTTCTTAGGTATTGAGATTCTTGAAATTGCTAATGGAATATGCATGACTCAAATAAAGTATTGCCTTGAGCTTATTTATGAGTTTGGTTTGCTTGCTGCCAAACCAACAGCAACTCCTTTGCCTGAAAATTATGTTTTGGTTGTTGATGAAAGTGAAAATGACAAATTACTTGTTAACATTTTTTAGTGTCAAAGATTACTTGGGAGACTTATTTATCTTATTCACACCATACCTGATATATCCTATGTTGTTCATTGTCTTAGTCAGTACATGCATGCACCCCTTTAGTCTCATCTTAAAATTGCTTTAAGAGTTATTAAATACCTTAAAAACTCTACTGGGACTAGAATCCAGTGTTATAAAGATAACTCTTTAAAGGTCTCTTGTTATACTGATGTTGATTGGGCAAAATGACTCAAAACTGGAAAGTATCTGGATACTGTGTTTTTTTGGAAGGTCTCTTGTCTCTTGGAAGAGCAAGAAGTAACCCACAGTATCCAGATCATCAGCTGAGGCTGAATATAGGTGTATGGCCAGTGCAACATGTGAAGTAATATGGATCACCAATTTATTGAGTGATCTCAGAATTAGAAACTTGTTCCTTGTGAACCTTTTTAATGACAGCAGCTCTGCAATACAAATTGCTGCCAATCCCGTTTTTCATGAGAGAACTAAAAATTTTGAGGTGGATGTTCACTTGGTTAGGGAAAAGGTTTAGGATGGTGTGATCAACACTATCAAAGTTGCTTCACTTGATCAAACTGCTGACATTTTTACCAAAGCCCATGGAATTAATCAACACTTGAAACTTTGTAAACTGTTGAGGCTTGTGGACATGTTTGGCAGATAATTTCTCTTCTCTCTCTCTTTTCAGATTGAGGAAGGGTGTTGTTTTGACAATCTTCCTTTGTTTGTTTTATTTGTGCTTGTTCCCTTTGTTGTCACATGTTTTAAGTTGTTTGGCCTATTTGGTGTTTACTCTACTCTTCACTCTTGGGCCTTTCTCTTGATGGGCTCTAATGTTTGGTGGGCTTTGGAACCGTTGTTGTCTAAGGGGTATATTACCCTAGTTTTCTCACAAAGTTAGGGTTATCACATCATAAACACACACACAGCCGCTCTTGGCTATTCTCTCTTTCTCTCTCTCTCATCAAGAACATGAAGCTTGACCTAGGAGTTTGATTATTCATCTTGTATAGTGTGTGATTGAGTGATCATTTGTACGTGATGGAGATCGGATCAACCTAATTGGGACGATCATAATATTCTTTTGTATTTGTATGATTAGCACTCGATTGAGGACTAATCCTTTCATTTCTTTTTGTACTTGAATCTTTAAATAAATATCACAAAGAGGAAGTTGTTTGTGTGATAAACTTGGTATTCATGTTACGTAGTATTTGTTTGATGCAAGGTCAACATGGTAAAGTCAACAGCTAGTCTGCAACTACCTAATAAGCTAAAGCTCCACCCACAGTGCTCAAAGAAAATGCACGAGGATATAGTCTTAGTATTGTATTCATGTAATTATTTTGTAGTTAACATCTTGTAAGTGTAATTATAGTTTTGACTGTTCTATATAATATAAATGATTGTAACAATGTGCTTAGTTGTAGTAATGAAAGTTAACAGTTTTTTCAATAAATATCACATATTTCTCAAAAATACGAAGTATATTGCGTTCGACGTCATAAACGAGAAATCTTGAAAGTTTTTACTAATAATGTACTAGTATTTGTGGCGGATCCTCATGGATGTTTTTTTGTTGCATCGTAAAAGTTCAGATTTCTCCTAAAGGCTAAATGTGTAACACCCCACTTGGATAAATGGACCGTTACGTGTATTTATGGCGTGTCATCAAAGCATGCAAGGCAATGTATTAAACATTAACTGACCATACGGAAATACCAGAATCAAACATCGGTAGCCCAACATAAGCTCAAAATATAAAGATTAAGTACTGAAAGAAAAAGGACGAAACAGTGTCCAAACAACCAAGGTAATGTAATGTAATGTGTGCATAAAATAAAGGAGTCTGGATAGCTCCCATCCAAATGCACGTACTCTCTTAGAAGTCCTAAGATCGTCCCTGTGTACCTGCCGTTTGGAAACATGAAAGGAAACTACGGCTGAGCATAACGCTCAGTGGACGGATATAGCATGATAAGAATGTACTGAAAGTAATGGAATAGAAGACAACAATGAAGCTATAAGACTGATATGTAACATGTGGTAGAACTCTGCATAAAATCTGAGAAACCTGGTTCATATATACTGAAACTGAAATATAACTATTAATTTTGAAAACATGCATTTACTGTAGTTTAATTGCCAGAGCTTATATATGTCACGTGTTGTAACAACCATGCATGAATAACTGGAGGGGTGACCTCGTCATGCTGTAGAGGGGTGACCTCTAAATATTGTGCTGGGTGGAGGGATCAGCTCCAATGTGAAGGATGTAGAGCACACACCACATTCACCCTGATAACTTGTAAACTGATAAGCCTAGGATGCATCCATACGCCCCACTAAACATAAATATAAAAATGGCCACCCTGAACATGAGTGGGACGATGCAGGATATCACTCTCCTGCATGTGAGTCACGACACCGGTGCCTCTAGTGCCGTGGTTACGGTACCTCCGTAACTAGTACATAAACTGGTCGTGCTTGTATATAATGCTCAGACAATTTATTTAGTTATTAACATGATTACTGATAAGCTTAAACATATACTGGGGAAAAAACATTTGTCTGAAGACGGGGAATCCTAATCATGCATAGAAAGGATGTCCTTACTGAAAGGACGGAAAATCCGTACCTCGTGTCCAGTAACCGACCGAGATCAACTGACAGGAAATCTACTCTGATTTCACGCGAGCTACATGAATAATGGGCGTGAATAAGTAAATTGATATTCGCTTATTTAATTCCATGTTCTTATTGGCCTTTCATTTATTTATTTTATTTCTGAAATTCCGTACGTATATTAACTGATAAATCTGACCTTATAATAATTCATTTTAGTGTATTATCTTTCTACTATTAGTTATGGTACAACGTATTTCTGACGCTAAAGTAATACTATATTAAGTATCCCGCTAAAATAGAAAGTTTCTTAAATTAGAAAGTTCCCAAGTAATTTAATTCATTTCATAAAATTATACCCTTTTAAATATTAAAGAACTATTTTAATTTAATACATTTAAAATATATTTTAAACTTTTATAAAACAATTTAATTCAAAAGGTATAATATAAGAATATTTATTTTATTTATTATAATAATGTCCCGAGCCTACCGAGATACTCCTTCTCGGTCGCACTAAACAAATCAACATATAATGATTAAATCTGCCTATATAAATCTGCGACAGAAAACTGCGTCACTAAAACTGTCGCTAAAAGCTGTCCTTAAAGACTATAAAAATAAAACTGTCACTTATTAAACTGCGACAGAATTTAGCGTCGCTATTCTGTCGCTAATCTGGATTTTAATTCATTCAATTTCCTGTTTAAAGAATACTCATTGCTCTAAATCAAGTTCCCACCGTTTTAGTCAAGTTCCCACCGTTGTCACAGTCCCAAACGCACCCTTAATAATTACAACAGTCCGTGTGTTTGGCAGCCCCCTTTTGGGTCGAACCTGGCCCTAGCCACCCTTGTGTGGGTCACGGCTGGGCAGGCTGAGGTCATCGAGGCCTTAGGGTCTCGGTTTTGTGCACCAACGCAAAAACCCGCACCAAACATAAAACATACCCCCTTCGTGGGGTGGGTTTTGTTCACGGCTGAGCCAAAAGGAAACACCACCGAGACATGGTGGTGTCTCGGTTCATGTGCAGCCATACAACCCGAATCCCATTCTTATAATAACTTCATGATTATCAATTAAACTTACTTAATCAGGTTGTTATCATACTGATAATGGATAGAGAATGGATTAAAAGGAAAAGATGAAGCATACCCTATTCCGTGTTGAAGATAAAAACGACCCTTTTCTCTTTTTTTTTTCTTCCCGACGGCCACACACACTCTCACAGAAACCCTAATTTTTTTTCGTTTGTTAAGGAAGGAGGGTTAAAGTCCCGTTTTTATTATTTTTTTGGTAACTGAAGATGGGCTAAAGCCCATAATTTTTCTTTCCCTTTTTTTTTAAACAAACCGGCCCCCTTTTTTTACTTTCTTATTTTTTATTTTTTTAATACTTGTATATATAATTTCTCGCGTTTGTCTTCGTCGATAATTACTATGTAAATAGTGTAATTAATTAAACTGCGTATTTACATTTCCCGATTTAAATACGGGTTTTACAATTCTTCCCCTCTAAAAAGAGTAATTCGTCCCCGAATTAAGGATACGGCCGTACTGGGTTTTACAGTTCTTTCCCTCTAAAAGAATAATTCGTCCCCGAATTAAGGATACGGCCGTACTGGGTTTTACAATTCTTTCCCTCTAAAAAGAATTCGTCCCCGAATTATAAGGTAATTAAGCTGACTGGTGTAAAAGCCGAAAATGCTAATAAGCTGGAAGACATAGAAGCTGAAAAGACATACCCGAATCAAAACTGAAAGTGAGGATAAGAAGTCCGTATAGACTCCTCTGTTTCCCAAGTGGCCTCCCGCTCGGTATGGTTCCTCCACAGGATTTTGACGAAATGAATGGTCTTCTTTCTCATAACTCGATCCTGGCGATCTAAAACTGCTTCGGGTTCCTCAATATAAGATAAATCCTCCCGAATCTGATCGAGTGGATAATTCACTTTGTGAAGCTCATGATAGTTGTACCCCCTGAGTAATGATACATGAAACACGTTGTGGACGTGTGAAAGCTGAGGTGGTAACGCCAACCGATATGACACTTCACCAATACGTTCAAGGATTTCGAACGGTCCGATGTAACGAGGGCTGAGCTTGCCCTTGAGGACAAAACGTCTGACGCCGCGTGCGGGTGATACTTTGAGGAACACCCGATCCCCATTCTGAAATGATAGATCTCTGCGATGCTTGTCGGCGTAACTCTTCTGGCGAGTACGCGCTTCTTACAGTTTTGCCCTAGCAATGGCGACCTTTTCATTGGTCAGTTCTATCAATTCTGGTCCTTCAATCAAACGTTCTCCCACCTGATCCCAACAAATAGGAGAACGGCATTTCCTGCCGTATAACATCTCGAATGGAGCACGCTTGATACTAGCATGCCAACTGTTGTTGTAGGCAAACTCGACCAAGTAAATATAGTCATCCCAGTGTCCTGTCCATTTTAATGCACATGCGCGTAGCATGTCCTCCAAGGTCTGGATGGTACGCTCTGACTGACCGTCCGTCTGTGGATGGAAAGCTGTGCTGAGCTTGAGCCTAGTTCCCCAAGCTTTATGCAAACCTTTCCAGAAATGAGAAGTGAACCGTGGATCCCTATCTGATATAATTTCTGAGGGTGTATAATAACTGGATTTTACTCAGTTAAAAAGTTCTTTGTCGTAAGTCTCTTCGAATTGAAAAATGGATTAACTACGCGACTCAGTCGTTTTTGGTTAAGAAAAATATTTGTCGTTGTAGAAAAATAAAATGCAAAGACGTAAATGTAAATGGACGTCAAAATAAAATGCGTTAAAATTAAAATGGCGTTAAAATAAATCTAAGTTTAATTAAAAGAAATGGTGCAATATTAAAACTTTGAAAAGTAAATAACTAAATGACGGGAAATTAAAAGCGTGACGAAAATTAAAATTTGACAAAGTATTAAAATGAGAACTTAAAAATAAAATAAGACAAAATAGAAAATAACCCTACCATCGGAATATATTCCGATCAGAATGCCCTCACCTTGACCTGATCGGAATGTTGTCGTCGGAATACCAATCGGAATTGCTGTCACCAATGGCTAAATCGGAATAACCAAATAAACACCTCAGATCGGAATGTGGAGTGGCCTCAGATCGGAAATAGGAGTGGTCTCAGATCGGAATACTGTCACTAGACTGATCGGAATAACCAACTTACCTTTGATCGGAATGTTACAAGCCTCCCAATCGGAATGTTGAATAGACTCCTGATCGGAATAACTGCCACTTACCCTGATCGGAATGTGCTAGAATCCCCTGATCGGAATAACTCAAACCCTTTTCCGACCAAGCAAAGGGTTGCTGGTCGGAATGTGAAACCCTTTCCCGACTTGTATGGTCGGAATACAGTAAAAGGAACCGAAAATAAGCTAAACAAATAAGCTATAAATCAAATAAGCACTAGACTAAAATCCTAAGCAAACACGTATAAGAAAAAGCTAATAAGCTACAATTTGAAGACTTTAAAAACACAAAATGAAACAAAGTTTACGAAAACAACTTAATATAAAAATAACTTTTATAAAAACTTAAGAAACTTTAAGATAAAAACAAATAAGCTATGAAAATCAATAAACCAAAACAATCAAAAGCATAAAAACATAACCTTTAATCAAATAAGCAAGTTAATAAACACATAAACATAAAGATCAAGCAAGAAAGAAAGGTAGAATGAGAGATAAAAACAAGAAAATTAAAGAACACTTACTTGGAATTAAATGTATTTAAGGTGCAAGACAAGTATTTAAATTGACATGTATTTAAAGAGCAAGTAATTAAAAGGTGGAAGAACTAGTGTCACTCTAGCCAACAAAATGAAAATGAAATGCTAATGATCTATATATAGGGGAGGATTAGGGAATGCTTAGGAAGCTTCCTCCCCTCCTTCATTTCTTCTTAATTGCACCATTAAGTCCTTCCCTTCTTAAACTTTTGTTAATCTTGGACTTTAATGACTTTTGGCTCGGGATTTCTTTAAACTCGTCTTTTAATTCTTCAATAAATAAGACTTGAGTTCTTCGGCTTTTAGTAAACTTCCGTCTTTTGACTTTTTCTTCGATAAATCTTCAGAATTGGTCTTGGACTTCCGTTCTTTTTGCACTCTTGACTTCTTGACCTCGTCTTTCATCTTTTTCTTCAATAAAAGCCCGTGAATGCCCGTGTTTTCCCCACGTTTCACCTTTTCGTCCTAAATCACAACAAAAACACGAACCACGCATAATTCTGACATAAATGACATAAAATACACGCTTTGGCTCGGTTATTATTGTAATTAAGTGGTAAAAATGATGGGTGTTTACACACCTATCAAATCCCCTACACTTGACCATTGCAATGTCCTCATGCAATGCATTAATTACAAAGCACGTTTACATTTTTCATCATAATCAATCCACGTTTGCCTTTATTCAAGAGATAGAAAACTATAAACATTCAAAGTAAAGAAATCAAAAGCATACCTTGGGTTTTGGAAATGTCATGAATAATCATCATCCTCAAGTTTTCACTTTCTCCAAACCAAGCTTAAAAACGAGATCATTGTTATTATAAGTTAGTAAACTAACACGAACTCATGTGGGCCAATTACTCACTTAGACTCCCTTATTCCTAGGTGTATCTCTTATATTTTATTTTTGTCTTGAATGATCACGAAGATGCATTGTTGACTTATTTCGATAGTTATTTAGTCCGAAAATAAAGTGAACGATTTAATCAATAGTTAGCTAAAGGACAAAATCTTTTAAAAGTGCTTCTCGGGACCTCATAAAGTTCATATCTTGGCATAACTCGTTTCGCGATTTGAGACCTTTCTCGGACCGATATTTGGCAGCGACTTCATACTTCAAACCTTGAGAGACGTTCATGAAATTATGGTCTTCTCTTCATAATGGAATTTCTTCACTTGAAGTTTTGAGAGATTCATACTTGGACCACGACTTCTTCATTTTTCTCCAATCTTTATTTTGAATTTTGATATACAACGATCCGCCTCCTTTTATGACTTGGATCTATTTATCCTCATACCTTGCTAGGGTCTTTTCGGATACACTTCTCCATGACTTTTGGGGAGTTTTTGCTTTTCGTCGTGTGTCTCGATCCTTCATATTGATTTTCGATAAATGATTCTTCACATCACTTTGGATCTTTAGCAACAAAATATAGCCCCCATGCCTTGTTAGGACCATTTTGGACTCGCCAATCTTCGCATCCCGCTTCAATAAGTTATGCCTTGGCTATGAACTCTAATCCATACCGAGCAACTTTTAAACGATCTTGGGCTAGAAGCTAAGTAACTTTTCAAATCGTACAACCTTATTTATTGCAGATAAATTTATTAACAAGCGATGGGAGAATAGGCTCATAATTAACTCACATAAATTCCCGAAAGAATACCAAACTTATAATTGGCTCTATCATCTCTCGTTCTCCACAGTTTAAAATCTCAAGTAATGAGACTCGTGGATGCTTAGCCTATTAAATCAAAGTTTTGGGTTTTCGAGTCGCCTATAGGATCTTGCAAACTCTTAGACTTTTTCAAGTTTAGAAATCGCATTTTAAAGTTCCCTTGATAAACGACTCTCTAGGATCAATTATAGGAACTTGCGAAAAGTTCTTGTTCTTAACCCGTGAGAGTTAAGACTTTCGCGTTTTATAGCTCCCTATATAAAACCTAGCAAAACTTGACTTAAACACGTTAAGGATACTAGCTAGAGTAAACTAAGATAAGTAAACTCGGGTTGAGTCAAAAGATTCACAACGTTTGAAAATTAAAACCACTATATTAAAAGTTTATACTAGCAAAGAAAGAAAAATAACTATACAAAGGGAAAAACTAATAGGCCAAAATAGATCAAAAATTTTGAAAAATGTCGAAAAATTGATTTTCCGGTTAAAATGAGGACAAATACAAGGAAAAGGCCACTTAACTTCGATAGAAGTCCCCCTACACTTAACATAAACATTGTCCTCAATGTTTAAGCATGTGGGAGTAAACTCCCCTACACTTAGGGTTTTGGATTATTGTTGTTGTTAACACCTGACATACTTAAATCTTCTCGAGTCTCGGGCTCTTGATAATTAGAAGATCTAGTATGCATACACCTACAAAGGCAAAAGAAAACAATACCAAACACAAAGACAATATATATACACAATAAAAATAAAATCTTTTTGGATTTTTGAAATTTTTAATTTTTATGTGTTTTTTATCAATTTTTAATTTTTATGGTTTTTTTTGTAAATTTTTGTGCAAGAAAAATAACGCTCACAAGTAAACGGATCCCAAAAAGCAACACGTCTCTCACAGAAAACCGTTAATCTTTACGAAAAGAGCCGGCAGCGGCGCTATTTAATAACTGGATTTTACTCAGTTAAAAAGTTCTTGGTCGTATGTCTCTTCGAATTGAAAAATGGATTAACTATGCGACTCAGTCGTTTTTGGTTAAGAAAAATATTTGTCGTTGTAGAAAAATAAAATGCAAAGACGTAAATGTAAATGGACGTTAAAATAAAATGCGTTAAAATTAAAATGGCGTTAAAATAAATCTAAGTTTAATTAAAAGAAATGGTGCAATATTAAAACTTTGAAAAGAAAATAACTAAATGACGGGAAATTAAAAGCGTGACGAAAATTAAAATTTGACAAAGTGTTAAAATGAGAACTTAAAAATAAAATAAGACAAAATAGAAAATAACCCTACCATCGGAATATATTCCGATCAGAATGCCCTCACCTTGACCTGATCGGAATGTTGTCGTCGGAATACCAATCGGAATTGCTGTCACCAATGGCCAAATCGGAATAACCAAATAAACACCTCAGATCGGAATGTGGAGTGGCCTCAGATCGGAAATAGGAGTGGTCTCAGATCGGAATACTGTCACTAGACTGATCGGAATAACCAACTTACCTTTGATCAGAATGTTACAAGCCTCCCAATCGGAATATTGAATAGACTCCTGATCGGAATAACTGTCACTTACCCTGATCGGAATGTGCTAGACTCCCCTGATCGGAATAACTCAAACCCTTTTCCGACCAAGCAAAGGGTTTCTGGTCGGAATGTGAAACCCTTTTCCGACTTGTATGGTCGGAATACAGTAAAAGGAACCGAAAATAAGCTAAACAAATAAGCTATAAATCAAATAAGCACTAGACTAAAATCCTAAGCAAACACGTATAAGAAAAAGCTAATAAGCTACAATTTGAAGACTTTTAAAAACACAAAATGAAACAAATTTTACGAAAATAACTTAATATAAAAATAACTTTTATAAAAACTTAAGAAACTTTAAGATAAAAACAAATAAGCTATGAAAATCAATAAACCAAAACAATCAAAAGCATAAAAACATAACCTTTAATCAAATAAGCAAGTTAATAAACACATAAACATAAAGATCAAGCAAGAAAGAAAGGTAGAATGAGAGATAAAAAAAGAAAATTAAAGAACACTTACATGGAATTAAATGTATTTAGGGTGTAAGACAAGT
Source organism: Glebionis coronaria (assembly GCA_025667525.1). Classification (NCBI taxonomy): domain Eukaryota; kingdom Viridiplantae; phylum Streptophyta; class Magnoliopsida; order Asterales; family Asteraceae; genus Glebionis; species Glebionis coronaria. The sequence goes on from CM046878.1 coordinate 634,509,354, forward strand.
ATTTAAATTGACATGTATTTAAAGAGCAAGTAATTAAAAGGTGGAAGAACTAGTGTCACTCTAGCCAACAAAATGAAAATGAAATGCTAATGATCTATATATAGGGGAGGATTAGGGAATGCTTAGGAAGCTTCCTCCCCTCCTTCATTTCTTCTTAATTGCACCATTAAGTCCTTCCCTTCTTAAACTTTTGTTAATCTTGGACTTTAATGACTTTTGGCTCGGGATTTCTTTAAACTCGTCTTTTAATTCTTCAATAAATAAGACTTGAGTTCTTCGGCTTTTAGTAAACTTCCGTCTTTTGACTTTTTCTTCGATAAATCTTCAGAATTGGTCTTGGACTTCCGTTCTTTTTGCACTCTTGACTTCTTGACCTCGTCTTTCATCTTTTTCTTCAATAAAAGCCCGTGAATGCCCGTGTTTTCCCCACTTTTCACCTTTTCGTCCTAAATCACAACAAAAACACAAACCACGCATAATTCCGACATAAATGACATAAAATACACGCTTTGGCTCGGTTATTATTGTAAAGTGGTAAAAAGGATGGGTGTTTACACACCTATCAGTGTACCATGTAACCGTACAATTTCCTTGGTGAATAGTTCTGCTAATTTACTGACTGCGAAATCTTTACGGATAGGAATGAAATGAGCCGACTTGGTCAAATGATCGACAATAACCTAGATTGCATCATGTCTCCGCTGAGCCTGTGGTAGTCCGGTGACAAAATCCATAGAGATCTTGTCCCATTTCCACATTGTAATATCTAATGGCTGGAGAAGACCACTAGAACGCTGGTGCTCTATCTTAACCTGCTGGCAGGTTAAGCATTTAGACACAAATGTTGCGACATCCTGTTTCATGCCGCTCCACCAGAAATGCTTCTTAAGATCGTGGTACATTTTAGTGGAACTTGGATGGATAGAGAACGGAGAGCTGTGAGCCTCAGTCATTAAGGCTTCTCTGAGAGCAGGGTCTTTTGGAACGCAGAGTTTGGTACCCTGCCATACGATACCATCGTCATCGATGCGAAATTCGTTCTGCTGGTCAATGTTCTGGACTATCGCCCAGATTTCACCATCATCCTTTTGTGCGGCTTTAATCCTAGAGAGTAAATCTGGTTCTACCCTCAGACTAGCCCAGTATCCCCTCTGTCCGCGTACTAAGAGCTCAACATCATACCGCTCTAAGTCCCGAATAATATCTTCCTGAACATTGATGCCATTTATCATACCTGACTTTCTACTAAGGGCATCTGCTACTACATTTTCTTTACCTGGGTGATATTGGATATTAGTGTCATAGTCTTTCAGCAGTTCTAACCATCGCCGCTGTCTCATGTTCAGCTCTCGTTGGGTGAATATGTACTTGAGACTTTTGTGATCAGTGAAGATATCACACGACTCACCGTATAAATAATGCCTCCAGATTTTAAGGGCGAAAACGACTGCTGCGAGCTCTAGATCATGAGTGGGATAATTTTCTCATACGGCTTCAGTTAACGCGAAGCATAAGCAATGACTTTCCCGTGCTGCATAAGAACACAGCCTAAGCCCTTTCCTGAAGCGTCACTGTAAATCTGATAACCACCTGTACCAGATGGAAGTGTAAGTATCGGTGCTGAGATCAAACAATGCTTGAGTTCCTCAAAACTCTTTTCTCTCTCCTCGGTCCATATAAACTTTTCACCTTTTCGCATAAGTTGGGTCAATGGTAACGCCAAACGTGAGAAGTTTTCCACAAACCTGCGGTAATAACCAGCCAACCCAAGAAAACTACGTATCTCTGTGACAGACGTCCGTCTTGGCCATTTGGTGATAGCCTCCACCTTTGCAGGATCCATAGTGATTCCTTCTGCAGAAACAATATGACCTAGAAACGCCACCGTATTCAGCCAAAACCCGCACTTCGAAAATTTAGCATATAGCTTTTCTCGTCTGAGAATCTGCAAAACTGTACGGAGATGATTCTCATGTTCCTCTTTGGATTTTGGGAAAATAAGGATATCATCGATGAATACGATCACAAACTTGTCTAAAAATTAGTGGAAGACTCTGTTCATCAAGTCCATAAATACTGCAGGCGCATTCGTGAGACCGAATGGCATAACAACAAACTCGTAATGACCGTACCTCGTGCGAAAAGCAGTTTTGGATATATCCTGCTCTTTTACACGCAGCTGATGGTAGCCTGATCGTAGATCGATTTTTGAAAAGTGCTTGGCACCCTGAAGCTGATCGAATAAATCGTCAATACGAGGAAGTGGATAACGGTTACGAATAGTGAGCTTATTCAACTCACGGTAGTCAATACACAATCGCATACTACCATCCTTCTTTTTGACAAATAAAACTGGAGCGCCCCAAGGTGACACGCTTGGACGAATGAAACCCCTTTCTAGAAGTTCCTGAAGTTGATCTTTCAGTTCCTTAAGCTCTACAGGAGCCATACGGTAAGGAGCTTTAGATACTGGTTCTACACCTGGAATGAGATCAATACTAAATTCTACCTCTCGCATGGGAGGTAAGCCTGGGAGTTCCTCTGGAAAGACATCTAGAAAATCTGACACCACTGGCTGATCATGAATTGAAGGTGCCTCAGAAGTCGTGTCATGAACTGTAGCTAGGAAACCCTCACAACCATGGTATAATAAGGTACGAGTGTAAAGTAGAAATGATCTGGACATGTTTTCCTGGTAGGAAGCCCCGGTGAATATACTCTGGTGTCTGGACATCACCAAAGATGACCCGGTGAGCATGACAATCTATGGGCACGATGAACCGACAGCCAATCCATACCCAGAATAATATCGAATTCACACATATCTAAAGGAAGGGCACTGACTGGACGGATTTTATCACCAAACTCAAGAGGGAGATCCTTATACACCTGGGTAATGAGTACAGAGTCTCGCATGGGGGTAGATATACTAAGTACACTGTCTAGTAGCGTAGGGGTCATGTTTATTCTAACAGCATATAAAGTAGATATAACTGAGTGTGTGGCGCCTGTATCGAAAAGCACGCATGCAGACTGTCCGTGTATAAACAAAATGCAAATAATGGTACCTGTGGTCTTATTTGCTTGCTCACGGGTAGTAGTGTAGACACGACCAGTGGTTGGTGGTATTGGTGGTGGTGGAGGTAAAATCTGAGGAATCTGGCCTGAGGTACCGGCAGCATCCCCGCTCTTGCAATCCCTCTTCAAATGGCCCGGCTGACCACACTTGTAACAACTACCCGTACCACGGTGACAAGGTCCCGTGTGTTTCTTCCCAAATGTGATGCAAGTGGGATAAGAATACCCGGTAGAAGCAGCTCTGGTTTGCTGTGAACCTGATTTACATTGATAAACACGTGTCACGATTCTGATAACTTAACTGAAATAAGGCTGATTGACTGAAATTTAAAATTTACCAGAATTTGCCGGTCGGGCAACCTGCTGACCTCTGTTGTTTTGGTCACGCCCCTGTCCAGCATCTCTGTTGGAATTTACAAAAATTTAAGATCTGTTTTACACGATAGTTTAGTATTTCTGGAGCTTAAAGAATCACCTGTAGCTGCCAGATGAGTTTGAGCTGCCGCGGTAGTTATCACCGCCGCTCCTCTTATCTGATCGATTACGGTCATATGACTCACCGTGGTTCATGTAGTTCTGATGTGGAGTAGCCGATTGGGATCGGTCTCCTCCTCTGTGTCTGTAAGATTATGATTGGATAACATATAAGTTGACAAGTAATAATGGGAGTTAAATTGTTTAAGTCTGTTGGGTGAGATGTACCTCTTCTTCGGACGCTCTACATTCTCGAGCTCATCCCTCTCAAAAAGCATCTCAATATCACGAGCTGCATTAGCTACTTGTGACACATTAGTGAATGTGGCACTCACCAGCCTATCTGCAGTCCTAGAGTGAAGAGCCCAACGAAATTGCTTTGCTTGCTCCTCTGCGGTACCCGCAGCCTCCCCTAAGAATCCAGCCATCCTGAGGTATCGGTGCATGAACTCTATACTGTTCTCGCCATGATTCTGACGAATGACGTGGAAGTCCCTCTTCAGTTTAGCTTGCTCCGCATGGGGGAAAAACTGGTCATAGAACATCGCCTTGAAGCGTGCCCAGGTCGATGTAAGCTCCCAAGCATCACCCCCATTGGACAGTTTCTGAGACCTCCACCAATGCAGAGCAGGACCCTCCAATTTATAAACTGCAAGCCTAACCTTGAAAGCATCACCACAACCCATAGCTCCAAAAAATTTCTCTACATGGTAGATCCAGTCTTCCGCGTCAGTTGGAGCTACAGTCTGCTCAAAAAGTCGGGGTTTCTGCTTGTTAAACAAATCTAGCCAAGCGGGTAAAGTGGCAGGTGGTGGAACAGGAGGGTTGTTATTCTGCTGAGGTCCATTTTGATATTCAGCTCGGATCTCATCACGAATTTGGGGTAACATGGCTTGTATAGCAGCCTGAACAGCAGCAGCAATGGCAGCTGTGTTATGATCATTCTCGGTTTCGCGTCTGGGTGGCATCTGATATAACAGAGGATAAGTTGATAAAACTGCCAAAACCTGGGGTAATAAATCTGAATATGCATAGTGTAATTCATGAAGGTATAGCCAACAAAATATGACATGAATACTGGTGAACGCCTAGGGTCAGTTCACAAAATGACAATTTACTGAAACATAAATCTGACATGAGTAAGGATGAACGCCTATGGTCAGTTCATCTACACAAAATTTAAACGGCAAGGGTGAACGCCTATGGTCAGTTCACCAAAACGAAAAGTTCGCTGAAAAGCACATGCGATTAAGTATGGCCATTCCTGTACCAACCGTTTACTTAATCAAAATTTTGGAAATCCGACTGATAAAATACATGAGTAGCATGGAAGATAACGACGCCAAAATACAGGAAGTTCTTGGTGACTACCCACTAGTCACAGGTCAAGTTTTAGAGCCTACAGGTCGAACCTTGCGCTCTGATACCATAATTGTAACACCCCACTTGGATAAATGGACCGTTACGTGTATTTATGGCGTGTCATCAAAGCATGCAAGGTAATGTATTAAACATTAACTAACCATACGGAAATACCGGAATCAAACATCGGTAGCCCAACATAAGCTCAAAATATAAAGATTAAGTACTGAAAGAAAAAGGACGAAACAGTGTCCAAACAACCAAGGTAATGTAATGTAATGTGTGCATAAAATAAAGGAGTCTGGATAGCTCCCATCCAAATGCACGTACTCTCTTAGAAGTCCTAAGATCGTCCCTGTGTACCTGCCGTTTGGAAACATGAAAGGAAACTACGGCTGAGCATAACGCTCAGTGGACGGATATAGCATGATAAGAATGTACTGAAAGTAATGGAATAGAAGACAACAATGAAGCTATAAGACTGATATGTAACATGTGGTAGAACTCTACATAAAATCTGAGAAACCTGGTTCATATATACTGAAACTGAAATATAACTATTAATTCTGAAAACATGCATTTACTGTATTTTAATTGCCAGAGCTTATATAGGTCACGTGCTGTAACAACCGTGCATGAATAACTGGAGGGGTGACCTCGTCATGCTGTAGAGGGGTGACCTCTAAATACTGTGCTGGGTGGAGGGATCAGCTCCAATGTGAAGGATGTAGAGCACACACCACATTCACCCTGATAACTTGTAAACTGATAAGCCTAGGATTCATCCATACGCCCCACTAAACATACATATAAAAATGGCCAACCTAAACATGAGTGGGACGATGCAGGATATCACTCTCCTGCATGTGAGTCACGACACCGGTGCCTCTAATGCCGTGGTTACGGTACCTCCGTAACTAGTACATAAACTGGTCGTGCTTGTATATAATGCTCAGGCAATTTATTTAGTTATTAACATGATTACTGATAAGCTTTAACATATACTGGGGAAAAAAATTTGTCTGAAGACGGGGAATCCTAATCATGCATAGAAAGGAAGTCCTTACTGAAAGGACGGAAAATCCGTACCTCGTGTCCAGTAACCGACCGAGAACAACTGACAGGAAGTCTACTCTGATTTCACGCGAGCTACATGAATAAGGGACGTGAATAAGTAAACTGATATTCACTTATTTAATTCCATGTTCTTATTGGCCTTTCATTTAATTATTTTATTTCTGAAATTGCGTACGTATATTAACTGATAAATCTGACCTTATAATAACTCATTTTAATGTATTATCTTTCTACTATTAGTTATGGTACAACGTATTTCTAACGCTATAGTAATACTATATTAAGTATCTCGCTAAAATAGAAAGTTTTCTTAAATTAGAAAGTTCCCAAGTAATTTAATTCATTTCATAAAATTATACCCTTTTAAATATTAAAGAACTATTTTAATTTAATACATTTAAAATATATTTTAAACATTTATAAAACAATTTAATTCAAAAGGTATAATATAAGAATATTTATTTTATTTATTATAATAATGTCCCGAGCCTACCGAGATACCCCATCACGGTCGCACTAAACAAATCATCATATAATGATTAAATCTGCCTATATAAATCTGTGACAGAAAACTGCGTCACTAAAACTGTCGCTAAAAGCTGTCCTTAAAGACTATAAAAATAAAACTGTCACTTATTAAACTGCGACAGAATTTAGCGTCGCTATTCTGTCGCTAATGTGGATTTTAATTCATTTAATTTCCTGTTTAAAGAATACCCACTATTCTAAATCAAGTTCCCACCGTTTTAGTCAAGTTCCCACCGTTGTCACAGTCCCAAACGCACCCTTAATAATTACAACAGTCCGTGTGTTTGGCAGCCCCCTTTTGGGTCGAACCTGGCCCTAGCCACCCCTGTGTGGGTCACGGCTGGGCAGGCTGAGGTCATCGAGGCCTTAGGGTCTCGGTTTTGTGCACCAACGCAAAAACCCGCACCAAACATAAAACATACCCCCTGCGTGGGGTGGGTTTTGTTCACGGCTGAGCCAAAAGGAAACACCACCGAGACATGGTGGTGTCTCGGTTCATGTGCAGCCATACAACCCGAATCCCATTGTTATAATAACTTCATGATTATCAACTAAACTTACTTAATCAGGTTGTTATCATACTGATAATGGATAAAGAATGGATTAAAAGGAAAAGATGAAGCATACCCTATTCCCTGTTGAAGATAAAAACCGACCCTTTCTCTTTTTTTTTTCTTCCCAACGGCCACACACACTCTCACAGAAACCCTATTTTTTTTCGTCTGTTAAGGAAGGAGGGTTAAAGTCCCGTTTTTATTATTTTTTTTGTAACTGAAGATGGGCTAAAGCCCATAATTTTTCTTTCCCTTTTTTTTAAACAAACCGGCCCCCTTTTACTTTTTTTTTAATACTTGTATATATAATTTCTCGCGTTTGTCTTCGTCGATAATTACTATGTAAATAGTGTAATTAATTAAACTGCGTATTTACATTTCCCGATTTAAATACAGGTTTTACAAAATGAACCCAGTTCAAAAAATATTATGTCATTTAAATACATATCTTGTTTAGTTATTCAAAAACATATCAAAAGAAATAAATATTTTAATTTCTCTAAACTTGTTTACTATATTTAACTAAATCGTACACCTTACTTTATTTTTATATCTCTTCATCACAAAATTATTGTCCTTCGACAAAAATACATAGTTAATTTTTATTACAACTTTTTTTTTTAATATTTTTTAGTATAATGACAATTTTACTCTTAAGTAATTAATTAAATCGTTTTTAAAGTTTGTAATAACAATTTCAAATAAGGATAATATGGTAAACTTAATCATACTTTCATATATATTTTTAATAGTGTATAATAATTTTAGGACAACCAAAAATAAAAAGATGGACGAGACGGGAAAGTTTATCATTTGTACTCAAGGAAAAAAAGTTGTGCATTGAGCACCTCAACCCTGCTAAATCTTCAAGAAAAAATAAATTCGTTTTACATAACAGATGATGATGCCCTTAAACTTCAACCAAAGACGGCATGGCCATCGCGATACCAATTCTTCAGAAATCAGAACTAAACATAATATCCCAAATTCCTCGAAACGGAGTATAATGCGTATGACGTCATCAATGGAAAATCTTATGAGTTTTTAGAAATAATGTCTTAGGGGGTGTTTGGATGTGCGTTTCACCACAAATAATCTCCGAATCCCAGTTTCAAACTGGAGAAAAAGTAGAAAAAGGTGTTTGGATAAAAAAGGCCAAAACGGCGTTTAGTTATTCAAAAATGGAGTAAAACGGCGTTTTGTAAAAGTTGGTTAGGAGGTCCAGCTACGAAAATGGAGTTTTCAAAAATGGAGTTCTCAAAAATGGAGTTTTCAAAAATGGAGTTTTCAAAATGAAAATGGAATCCCAAACACCCCCTTAGTGCCGAACCAGTAGAGGATTCTGATGAATATTTTTGCCGCATAGTGCAAATTTGCTTTAAAATTTTCGATTTTTTTAAATGAACCATTAAATCAGTTTCCGAAACATTGCATGTGTCACAGTGCTAAATCTTCAAGAAAAAGAGTTGTGAACAGTGCTAAATCTTCAAGAAAAAATCATTCTTTTTATTACAGATGATAATGCCCTTCAAGAATTCAACCAAAGACGGCATGTCCCTCACGATTAGGAATCGGGTCAGATCACTCGTGTTCGGGTTAATTTGAGTCAGATTAATTTGAGTTCAGGTCAACCTCAGTATAAGGAGAAAGTATGAAAATTAGCTTATTTAAGTAATAATACAATGTAAAATGTGTTATTCGAGTCATGTTGGTCGGGTTGGGTCAAATCGAGTCAAGGCTAAAAAAATATAAACCCGAACACGAGTCTAATTAGAACTCGGGTCAACCGAAATTGACCTGAATACGTTTTTAGACCTGAGTAACCCGACTCGAATAGACTTATTCAGGTTCGAATTCAAATCAGATCGATTTTTTCGACACTCTAACTCACGATACTATCTTGTTTGGATATGCTAGCATTAAATTAGGGATTCACATAATGTCAATCAGGTGAAGATGCACATGCTGGACATGTGTGTATCGTTATCAGCGGACCTAGCATAGTTAAGCTGGTTGTTAAGAAATCAGATATAGTCAAATGCTTTTTAAAAAATGTGTTGGAATCAAAATAAAGATTTATGCGGGTCGTTTTTCTTGTTAGAGCATGGCTTTAAATAGCTTATTATAGCAGCGTTAAAGCGAGGTTATATAGTCTGAAATTTGTCTTTTACGTTACGAAATAAATTAAGATGTCGTTTGTTTTTTTTGAAGTTTGTTTTTTTAGAACTTTGTTGTCTGAATCTGAATACCATTTTTAAATATATATAAAAAAATCTGAGTCTAAATTATTTTAGACTGCTTGTATATATAAAATGTCTGGATAAAAAAAACAATTACTTTTGTTAGTAAAACTAACCGTAACCGATCGTCGTCGGTTCCTGACATGAATTCCTAATTTTAGAAAAGTGATTTAAACTCTCAAGGGATGTTTGGAATTTGGTATTCGGATATTTGAATTTGAAGACCAAGATTCGTTTGTTTTGAAGTTTCATATGAAGTTGAACTCACGGTAGAGATTGTTGGAAAGTGAGTTAAACTTTGGGGTTTGTTTAGTAAATTTGTTTTAGGTAATTTGTTTGGTTTGTCCTACAAGTTTTGTTATTTTTAATATGTTTTTGTCTGGTAAATTTTAGGTCATTGATTCCTTATAAATAGAAGCCAAAGCCATTAGTTTTTCTTGTAACTTTTGGATTGTAACTTTGATATTAAATAAAAGTTTTCGCTTCATTTGTTCAGATTTTGTTTGTTTGTTTGTTCTTTTGAATTATCCAACAAAAATATTAGTACGTTTTAGATAATTTTTATGTCGTTCCCTTTAAAACATAGAATTCATAAGATCGAAATAAACAATGAAAAAAAAATATCTAGTAAAATTGTTTAAGGCTGACACAACGGCAGTATACTTTTTAAGTCACGACTGAGGTCGAATTCGGTCGGTCCGTTGCGGCGATCGAGTCGACGAAATCGGTCGACCGAATCATCCAACATTTCGATCGCCCCCACGATCTATTTGTGCAATATGTCGTCCTACTTTTTTTTTTTTTTTGATCAAATATTAGATTTACATATTAGGAGAAGGCAAACGGGCAACAAGCTGCGCCGCTAGCCCTTTTTGTATAGCAAAACCAAGTCTATTAAATACAACGTTTGTGGATTTAGGAGTCAAAACATTACTATTCATAACACGTTGTATTCTCGTAAGTAGCTCCACCGCCTCAGGTGCAAGGAAACCAAATGTATCAAACGCGAAAGGAATAAACACGTGTTGATTTTCAACACATGCTTTCTCGTGTTTAGTCACTTTGCACGAGGCGGCTTTTATAGCAGCCTGACCCGCTGTAAAATCTCGACTGCCTAAAATTTGTAATAAATTTTCGAATTTTAATATATTTAGCTTTGTTTAATTCCTCACAACATATATTAATTTGATCATTTTTTGAGTTAATTTTAGCTAATGTATTTTACCCTATTTGCTTTTATTTAAGTCTTTTTTTAATCATTTTTAACGATATTTAAATATAAATATTATTGTAACGCTTTTTATTTTATTTAAATAATTATTTAAAAGAATATATATTAAAAAATTGAATTTGATCGCAGCAGTAAATTGTTTTATTGGAGCAAATAAGTCGTTGTATGTTGTCGAATAAAGAAAGCTAACGTGAAAAAAAAAAATAAAGTCGCACTAGACCTGTTGTGTCCAGCCTAACAAAATACTTGATAAAAGATATAAGCCCATTACCTTGTTATATGAGTAATAAAAATACAATGAAATAAGGATTGAATAATATGGAGTGACAGATTGATGTTTGGACTTCCTTCATTAATGCCTTTCAGAAACAATAAGATATTATACAACCTTTAATAGAATCAGAGGTTTTTCAAAAATGTTTACATCTGAAATCTTAAAAAAAAACAAACACTACAAATCGACAAACATATGATCGAATCAGATATCAGATATCAATCAGAGTTTTTGTTGAAAAACAAACAGCTTCTAAGGTATCGTCTTTAAGTGTAACGTGTTATAAGACGATTATAGCACAAAATGTGACGAATTTTTTGAATGAACTCATAATAAAATATTTTTACAAAAATTAAAAAGATTACATGCAAGGACAATATTTTAACGTTTTGTTTATTATATACGTATAACACTTTTTATAAATTAGATATGTATAAAATATGATATAAATGTTGGTTTATGTAATTCATAACAATTATAAAAACACAAGTAAAGATCAAAGCACGTAATAGCGGAAACGGTTTAAACAAAATCATACAATAACACATTTATAATTAATCGATCAGGGTTACGTACCTTTTTGCCATGCAATTTTTGTAGTGGTCTTCCTACGAGATCGAATCTTTCTTCTCGCGGTATTGTTTTGGAATCTGTCGTTTGTCCCTTTTGTCGTGGTACCGTGGAAGATGTCCATCATGTTTTGTTTAGATGTCATATGTCTCGGGCGGTTCTTCATCGTGTTTGTTGGTGGTGGGAGTTGGAATTTCGAGATTGTGGTTCCTTTTTGGACTATTATGATTGGTTCTCTTTCATACGTCTTCCTCATAAAGTTAGAGTCTTGTTGGAGGGTACTTTTTTTCGCTTAGTGGGTGATTTGGGGTCTACGGAACCGTACCATTTTTGAAGATAGGCCACCTGCTTGGGGTACGGTCTTCCACGATATAGTTTCTCTTTCTTTTCATTTGTGTAAGAATAGAGATTATAGGCAAATGTCTTGGGATTCTTGGTTTAAAAGCCCGAACTTAATATTTTTGTAATTTTGGCTCTAACTTCTTGCTAGTTTTAATCAATTTCCGTTAAAAAAAAGAACAAATCTCCAATTTAGGGTTTATGAGGATCAATGATTAACCCCTTACCGTTGTGTTAATCGATCCAAGATATAATCTATTGTGAGATTATATTACGTTCTTTTACACACGTATAATAACGATTTAACCGAAAGACTAGTTCGTGTAAGACGAGTATAAACGTAAAGTGGAAAATCAAACCGAAACCCTTTGTGGGTATTCGGTCAATCGCAAAAGAGAGGGGAGAGAAAGATGTGTGGGATGGAAAATAATGAGAAATCCCATGGGTATTTATAGGGTAGCAAAACTTAGGGCACAAGTTTTAGCAATAAGGAAAAAGTTTCCTTTTCCTCCCCCCCCTATAGTCGATCGGAACACACTCCTTCTAGGGTGTTGCCGGAAACTTATTTCCTCTTCTATATTAATCCACATCAATCGTTCGTACTTAACTATTATAACTTAATCACTATTAAACGTTTTTAGCTCGTTTTGTTTAATAAACATATAAAATATATATTTATTAATAAATAAACTCTTTACTTATTGTGTGCAATCTCGTAATCTCGAGTTCGATCCTAACACACGACTATGAAAATTAAGTCCATAAACTAACAGCTCCCACTTGGACATACTTTAATAGCATGATCACATCGGTTAGCGTCTAGTTACACGCCGATGCCTCTAGTACAACTCGATTAAGGTCTTCTAAATCAAACCTTATTAATGATTCATCATTATCATTATCCTTTCATTTCTAATACAATCTTAATAAGGATATGGATCATAGTAATTTCTTAATTAACTATTTTGTTTCTCGTTTATCCGATTAAGCAAGATTACCAAAACTTCTGAACAAAGTTCAGAATGACTTTGGGTGCGGCCACACAAACATCTTACTAATCCCACGAGGGGCCCATCTGTATTAAACTCCAAAATGAATGTGGAGAAAACAAATCCCATATTGACTATAAGCAAAAAACTTATAAATTTTTCAACACTTCTGAAAATAACCCTTATGGCCACCAGTTACGTATAGCTTTAGATTATTTCACAAAAATTCACTAGATCCACGACACTTTCCTGGTATCTCAGGTCTGAGAATAACTATTTATGATTTATTTGATGACAAAGATCCATAAAGTATAATCATATAGTTGGAATAAGTCTTATATTCAATTCATTTAATATCATCTAAATTTGATATGTTAACATATCAATATACTTTCAAGTATATTCTATCACAATTTAGATTTGTTTTAATTTAATAATACTCCCATATTATTAATCGACAATGGACATTTAGAATAATTTAATATTCATGGATTAAAACCTGTAAAATAGGATACAAAATCAAGAATAAACATAACAAGTACTTTATTTTATTAAATAATTATGTCTAATATCCTTTATCCAAATACTAATCACAGATTTGCATGAAATCACTAGTTAAATGAAGCCCAATTCCATTGGCATGTTCAATGACCTTTCCTCTAGGAAAAGTCTTAGTAAAAGTATCAACTAAGTTATTATCTGTGTGAACTTTTATTAATCTGATTACACTAGCCTCAACTTGTTCTAGAACATAGTGATATCTACGTTTAAAGTGTCTAGCGCTCTTCATGACTCTAGGATCATTGGCGAATATGGTTGCGGCAGAATTATCACAATACATATTAATAGGTTCTTCTGTTGAAAAAATCACTCCAATATCTCCAATAAAATTCCTAGTCCAAACCACATTCAGTTATGTATCGGGCTTCCCACTTAACACTAAAACCATATCTTTTGTACTCCTCAAGTATTTTAGAATATGTTTAACAGCAACCCAGTGGAGGATCCCTGGATTGTGTTGGTAACGACTGACTAAGTTCTGAGCAAACGCCACATCTGGCCTTGTGCATCTTACATCATACATGATAGATCCTTTAGCCGAAGCATAAGGCACTTTCTTCATGTATTCCACCTCTTCATCTGTTGATGCATCCATCTCATGACTTAAATCATGCTTAACCTCCATAGATTGAGAACATTTCTTGGAGTTATGCATATTAAACTTCTTCAATATCTTGTCAAGATAAGTACTTTGACTAAGACCAATTAACCGCTTACTCCTATCTCTATGGATTTTAATTCCCAAAATATATGTAGCTTCTCCTAAATCCTTCATAGAAAAGCATTTGCCAAGATAATCATTGACTTCTTTAAGTCTTGGAATATTACTTCCCATGATTAATATGTCATCGACATATAAGATTAGGAACACTACATCACTCCCATTAGCTTTGTGATATCCAAACGGCTCATAACGATTTTGAACAAATCCAAACTTTTTGATTTCTTCATCAAATCACTTATTCCATTGAGGTGATGCTTGCTTCAAACCATAAATAGATCTTTAAAGTTTACACACGCGTTTTAGATATTTTAAATTAACATACCCTTCAGGTTGCTGCATATAGATGTCTTCATCTAAGAGACCATTCAAGAAAGCAGTTTTAACATCCATTTGACATATCTTATAGTCATAGTATGTTGTTATAGCTATGAGAATCCTAATAGCTCTTATGTCTGCTACTAGAAAAAGTGTCTCCTCATAGTCAATGCCAAAAGTTTGAGTAAAACCTTTAGCTACTAAACGAGCTTTATTGGATTGTATTTTGCCATCCATGTCGGTTTCTTCTTAAATATCCACTTACTTTTCACTACTTTAGCATTCGGAGGTGGATCTACAAGAATCTAAACTTCATTTACTTTCATGGAGTTCATTTCCTCATCCATTTCACTAGTCCACTAAACCTTTTCAGGATCAAGCATGTCGGACTTATAATTAGCAGATTCACCAAGATCCCCTACTTTATCATCTTCATCCTCTATATTATGACATAGACGGTTTGGTGCACGTATAGTCCTTTTAGATCTACTGACAGAAACTAATTCCAGTGGAACTCCCAGACTTTTTGATTCTACTAGAATTTCGCTAGTGTTTTCAGAAGGTAATGTATCCATATGATCCTCTTCAAGATCATAAGTTCTCCCACTGAATTATTGAGATATGAGATCTATTTCAAGAAAATCTCCATACCTTGCAACAATAAATTTATTTTCAGGTGGAAAATAAAAGTAGTAACCCATAGTTTCCTTAGGGTATCCTACAAAGATACATTTCACAGATCGTTGTTGGAGTTTATCAGCTGATTCACGTTTCACATACGCCTCACAACCCCAGACCTTTAAATAAGACAAGTTGGCGATTTGCATGCCATATTTCATATGGTGTCTTATTTACCTTCTTTGTGGGAACCATATTTAGAATACGAACAACAGATTCTAAGGCATAGTCCCAAAAGGATAATGGTAAAGTTGTAAGATCAAATATAGATCGTACCATATCTAATAATGTACGATTTCTTCTTTCATATACACCATTTTGTTGTGGAGTATAAGGATAAGTAAGATTCTGAACAATTCCATTCGCACTTAATAATCTTTAAACTCTTGGCTTATATACTCGCTACCTCTATCAGAATTAAGAGCTTTAATCTTCTTTCCTAGTTGCAGTTCTACTTCAGCTTTAAACACTTTAAATGTTTCAAATACATCATGTTTATTCTTAAGTAAATAAACATAATCATAATGTCTAAAATCATCTGTAAATGTTAAGAAGTAGCTAGCACCTTTCCTTGACACGTGTCTAAGTGGTCCACGCACATTTGCATGTATTAAGCCAAGTAGATGTGTAGCTCTTTCAACATTGCTATTAAAAGGTTTCTTGTTCGTCTTTTCAGAGATATAAGACTTACATTTATCAAATGATTCATCATTGATATTTTCTAAAATACCTTCACGTTGAAGATTTTGTATGCGTGTCTTCCCAATATGGGCAAGTCTACAATGCCAAAGATAAGAAGAGTTTGAGGCTAACTTTCTCTTCTAATTCATGTTAAAGACAGAATTATTATTATACTTAGGAAACATTATCATGCATGTTAATTTCAAACACACCATTCACAACAATTGCAGTAAAATAGAAAATGCCATTTTTGAAAACAGAAATTCCATTAGTATCAGTAGTGAACAAATCCAAGATCCAACAAACAAGAAAAGGAAATGACATCTCTAACAATAGAAGGTGCATAATGACAATTATTTAAGATTAGTACTAAACCCGAAGGTAAAATTAAATTAAACAATCCTATGGCTTCAACAACTGCTTGTGCTCCATTGCCCACTTGCAGATATTGCTCTCTATAAGATAGCTTCCTTTCCATCTTAAACCCCTGAAGCGTATTACAAATGTTAATATTGCATCCCATATCATGTACCTAGGAATTTAATTTGTATGTTAAATTAAATAATTCACTCATAAATAAGTTACCTGAAGCTGCAACACTATGCTCGGACTTCTTGTTCTTACATTCTAGCAACTCTTCGAGATACAGAGGGCAGTTCCTATTAGTGACCACTGGCGTCGCGTTGGTGACAATTCTCATCCTTTTGAGATTGATTCTTCTTAGAGAGATTTTGCTTAGGCTTTTGATAAGTCACAACTTGCTTGCCTTTATCACCTTTACTTTACCTTTCATCTTTTTGTTCGATTGCGGTTTTGGCTTACTCACTCTACCCTTTTGTATGTAAAGTACTTGAGGACTAGAGGTCGGTTCCTTGTCCTTTAAACCTTTTTTGAAGTCAGTGAGCATTGCGTGCAAATCATCATTGTCTTCCCCGCGCAATGCATATTAAAATTTCTAACAAAATCGCCAAAATCCTTGTTAAGGGACCTATTGATTAAGTTAATAGCCATATCATTGTCGTAGGATTTCCCAAGTGCATGTAGTTGGTCCATGAAACCTTTCATTTCCTAATAGTGAGCACTCACGGATTTTCCTGGGGCTTGTTTACAGTTGTGCAAAGCATCCACTAAATCGTAGATCTCCACAGCTTGCGGCTTCTCAAACATTTTTCTTAGTTCTTCAAGCATGGTTTCTGGAGGATGATGCTCAAACTGCTTTTGAAGAGTATGTGACATTTTCCCAAGCATTAAACAAGCCACATCATTATGCTTTTTGTATTCAGCTTTCCATGCTAGCTTATCAGCGTCGGAAGCCTCCTCATGGGGTTGTAGAGGAACTGGCATGAACAAGTATTCATAAGTACCCACAACTCTCAAGACAATTCTTAGTGAGCGGTACCAATCGTTGAAGTTTTGACCAGTCACTTCTTGACTTCAAAGAAAGTTTTGAACGCCGAACTTAAAGTGTTGTTGTTTTCGGGTTGAGCCGTTTCTACATAAATAAGTTCAAGTATTAGTATTTTCGATAATACTTTCAAGAAAATAAAATTATCCCGGTAAATAAAATTAACCATGGTATTTTTTTTGAAAAACTAGAATCCATATTAATATAAATTCATTACATCAGTTGATCTGCTAGTATTGAATGTATTTAACATGGTAACTTGTCGAACAATTAGTTGACTAATAATTTTCAATTTTCAAGATTTCTTTACGGACTTACATTGCCAAAACTTGTTGCATTGTAAACATGTTTCATCCCCTTTTAATGCCTTAAGTTTTAGATCTCACTAAGTAACTTAATTAAGTCGTCTAGTCTAAAGAACGTAAAACTAATCATGTGAAGTCTCATTCAGCGACGAAAGTTTTCTTTCCATCACAATCTCGTCCATGGTCTCACATGACGATATTGTAACTTCAAGTGTCCTCAATTAGATGTCATTTGACTTAAATTTTCGGGTATAAGTTTTTAATGTGAAAACTCAAAATCTATGTATGGAGAAGCATGCATACATCTCCATATCATAAGTTTAATAAAATATATAATAAACTTTTTCAGCATGATTAAATATACATGAATTGTCATTGAGGCATTGGTTAAACCAATTAAATAATTACCCGCAACAAAATTCACAACACACTTTTTCTAGAGGCTAAAGTACAAAGCAATAACCTTATTCATTGTGATTCGGATGTGAATTTACGGCAAATCAACCTTAAAATAATTATGCAAATAAATAATCGTGGGTAACTCTAATTTGACGCACAAGCGAGCTGGGAATTTGGTCAACGACAAATGGCGTAACCTCCTTCCTTAGTCGGGTTCTACCAGCGACGCGTGATACCCACCACACAGTTTGTCAAAATTTGATGAGCCTTTCTAATTATTATTGTAAAATTACCAATCAACAAAATTTAATGTAATTTATATCTCAAAACAATTCTTATTTTTATATGATTTAGTCCGTATTATTTTTCTTAAAAAAAATTATCCTTGTTTACAACGATTCATGTAATTTAAATAAACAAATATGAAAATAAAAAAAACTAAATCATAAACACATAATAATAATTTATATGTGCAATAAATAAATCAAAAAGCCACATACATACGATTTTATTCAATAAATTTACAAATCTAGGTTTTTATATTCATATAAAAGTCTTCCCTAATTCTAGATTTAATAAATTAAATAAACAAGTAGCACATATACGTAATTGTAGAAACTAGAATGGGGGTTGAATAGTTTCTCTCGATTGTGGTCCTAATTAAAATCATTTCATTTAGGTTTGTCTCAAAAATACCTTTTACTTAAAAAAAACTAGTTTTATAGTTGTTAGGTTCAATTCTAATGTATTAACAATGAGTAGTGACAATGAAATGCAATGTAAGAATGAAAGTATTAGTAAAGAGTAAGGAAACAAGCAACCTAAGGTACGACACCAAGATTTATAGTGGTTCGGCAACGAAGCTCTATCCTCGTTCCTACTCCACTCCTCGAGTACACCTTACTCGAGATTTCCACTATATCCACAAGCCCCCTTCTTGGCGGAGAAAACCTTACAACGTCGCTTATATTATTTTCCGACACTAAGCTAAATGTCGAGACCAAATCTTAGATAGGACCAATCTACACACGTCGCATACTTCACCATTTTTCGACACAAGACTAGATATCGAGTTCTAATCGAATGCTAGAACCAATCTTCGTCGCCCATCTTCTTTTCTGACACAAGGCTAGATGTCGAGTTCTAATCCAAATCTAGAACCAATCTTCATAACTCTTCACTTTGAAGTTTAGTGAGAACTCACAAGACACATACACACATCACTTTATAGTTGAGTGAGAACTAACACACAAGACTTATTACAACTCAATAAGACATATCCAATTATACACATGTAACTTGGATCCACATAAGACAAATCCAAGTATACACATATACAATGGATCTACCCAAGACTAATCCAAGTATCTACAAATACATTGGATTAACACAACACTAATCCAAGTATACACAAATACATTGGATCTACACAAGACTCAAATATAAAATGATAAACATGACTAGATCTAAGGAAGGATGATCTTCATCAAGGCTTCATCTTTAATCACATCACAAATGTGTGAGTGATCTTCTCTTTGGATAAGTGAAGAAGGAGATCAAGAGGATAATCATGAGTAAACATACTTAACAAATTAAGTGATCATTTACTAATGATTGAAGAACATAGAAAGAAGATAAGAGGCAGAAAGATTTTGTCCAAAAAGGCTCTTGGAATATGAAATTTTGATCCACTACTTATAGGAGACAAAAACCAATGGCTAACTGGGTGCGGTTCCTTAATTAAGGTGCAACTCAAGATCAATATTGAACCGCATAGCTATTTGGGGAACCACCCCTGTCTTTTAGTGGGGAAATGTTATCTGAGGTAGATTTTACCTTCAAAGGATATTCCTATGACATTTGGAATATGCCATATTCAAATTTTCATTTTCCATTTTAATAAAACATTTTCTTAAAAATAAAGTTTATTAAAATCTTTTGTCAAATTTGTCAAAATGTGAATTTTAAGGTTAATCACTTTATATGATCACTAAACATGATTAAGATATGTTTGTGTAAGACTTAAATGATTATTACCTTGATGATAGTGTTTGTTGAATAATTCGTCTTTCGGTTGTCTTTGACGATAAATGTATTTATAATTTGTCGTGATCAAAACTAAGAAAGATTATTTAACACAAATAATGTTTTAGGCATTGCTTGCATTAACAATCTCCCCCTTTTTTATTACGACAAACTATAAACTCATTTATGTAAAAACAAAAGTTTTCATATTGTTGAACGAGTTTATCACTATCATTTCTCGCCCTTTGTCGAAGCAAAAAGGTTAGCAAAACTCTTTGAAGGAGAGAAGAATCAACTTTGCTAGTAGCTCCACCTTGGTGCTTACTCCCCCTGGCTTGGGGCACCAAGAGATAGAACTAAGGTGACAAGATACATACCAATGTTATTAGAAAGAAAAGAAATACCAATGTATAAACTATAGTCACTACCTACTAACTAACTTGAGAGGAAGAGAGAAAAGAAATCTCAAATTAGAAGTAAGTATTTGCTAAGTAGTCCAAAGAGAGTGTTTTGACAAAATCAATTCACAATTGGTGGAATAAAGGTGGAAAAGAAACATACATACCAATTGTAATTAAACAAACTATGTCAAAGGTTAAACATTTAGAATTGTTGGAATCACCCGAGAACAATAGTAAATTTTAACCATAATCAACTCTTAACAACATGTGTGAGAAAGAATTAACAACACAAGAAATAACACACATAACAGTCATATTACAATAATATGAGAGAGCAAACAAGAAAAATATTCATATACACAATATGAATATTAAAACAAAAATATTGAAAATAAACAAGAAAAGCAAAAACTATTCTATTAGAGATAGTCTTCCAAGATTACTTAGGTTTTTATTTGACTCAAACATTTAGAACACAAAGTGTGCTTTAATTGGTAAAATAAGATAAAGAGGTATCATTCGAAGATTTGTTCACGGGAACAAATACTTTGAGGGGAGGTCGAGTGAGAAGAAATTAAAGAAAATTTAACTTGTCATAGACATGAGCAAGTTCAATTTGTTGAAATCGACAACACGCACACGAGTTTCCATGATGCAAAACAAAGTCGTTTTATGGGGGAGGACCATCAAAATAAGAAGGTGGTGGTGGAGAAGGAGATTGAAGATAAGAGAGGTTTTCACAGTGCCTAGTGAGGTTGGGGAAACAAGAAAAGTCATTGAGATGAGCTATGTTGCAAGGTTTAAGTGGTGGTGGAAGAGCTTCTCTTTCTTTGGTAATTAGATTGATTAAGAAAGTCTCATTCCAATACTCAATAGGAGAGAAAGAATAAGTCTTGTAAGGTTTGGGAGAAGAGGAATCATGATGATCATTTTTCTTCTTGATCCAAACGGGTCGAACTGAGATTTTTGGTTTCTTAGAAAGCTTAGAAGAAGAAGCTTTGGGCTTAGAAGAAGAAGCTTGTGACAAAGATATGTCAAGGTTAAGATTAGAAGAAGAAGACATTGTGAGGGATGAGAATGAGAACTCCCAAAGTAAGAAGATTTAAACAAAATAGACAAGGCAAGGAATAAAAAGAAAATTTAAAAATTTCAAGGAATGTTTAACTAAAAAAGGCAAACAAAGAATCTTGAAAAAGACTGAGGTCAAATATGAAAGACCAAAAACGAGCCAAAAGTTGGCTTGCTGTCCGCGGTTCCTTAAAGGAACCTGCGGTTCAATATATATATTGAGCCGCACGACCTTTATTGAGCTGCCGATAGTGGACACAAAAATCTGATTTTTGAGAGTTTTTGAGAAAAGACTAGACTTTTTCAAAATTAAGAAAATCTTGGATTTTTACCTTTAATAGCACTAGGTTAGGCTATTGTTGCACAAAGGGCAATAAACTCACAAAGAGTGTCTTGACAAAGGGTGACAAAATATTTTGATAACATTTTGAACCAATTTTAGTCAAGTTTAGAGGTTGTGATAGATTTAGGTTCAATTTTAATTAAAATTGAAGTTGATTAATGTGAGCACATAGGTTGAAACACACAAAATCTTAATCTAAAAAACATCTTCATGGAAAAATCATGAAGGAAACCAAGTACAAGTAAATATAACAACTAACTACTACAATAGCTAGCTAATCTAGTTCTTGATTAAACAATCTTCTTTGGCTTGACTTCTTGATATTTTTGAAAAATATCATCATCCATCTCTTAGGAGGAGGAGGAGGATTGGTGAACAAAGTTAGCAAATAGCTTTGTAACTTTATGTGAAGTCCACTCATTTCCAACCTAAGGATGTCGATAAGGTTGAAATTATTCAAGCGACATGGACAATTAGTGTCATTGCTTATGAAGTAGTCAAATAAGTGAGGATCACCCAATAGGTTAGAAAGAGGAACACCCAAAAGTTGTTAGGAGAAGGATGAGGAGGAGGAGGAGGAGGAAGCATGGTGTCCAATGGTGAGATGGGTGAATTTGGTGGAGTGAAAGGTGAGGTTTGCAAGGGCTCGACAATGTCATTCTCGAAAGGAATGCTTTGAAGAGATTAAGGGTTCACATTCCAGAGAGGACTAGGAGTGAAAGGTGAGTATAACTCATTCATCCTTGATTGGAATGAGGAAGAGATGGAACCATGGGAATGTTTAGCACCATGAGTTGAACTACTCTTGCATGGAGCAAGAGGTGGTGAAGGTGATGAAGAAATAAGAATAATAAATATCTCATTCTTAGGTGTAAGATAAGATGAAGAACCTTGTTTAGGTATCTTAATCTTAATCTTAAGGTTTCTTTTGGAAAATGAGTATTTTGAAGAGTTTGAGGATCTTGTGGACACCATAGTTGTGTGTCAAGGTTAAGAAGAAGGCTTAGAGGATGAAGAAGAAGAATAACCAAGAGAGGTTTAAGAAGAAGATGGGATGATCCAAACTAGTAATAAGTTAAAAATCATTTTGGTGAATAATGAAACTTGCTAGGGTTAATTTGGAAAAAGTTGTTTTTAGAAACAATTTCAGCCATGTTTACAAAGACTTGAAGAAAATAGTGTAAAGCATAGATGCTTTCGAAGTCATCACTTGCGGTTCTCTAAATATAGGCGCGGTTCTTTATCACTAAGGAACCGCCCATAATTATTGAGTCGCGGGCAGAGACCTTCAAAAAGAAGACTTCCAGCATTTTTCACAAGCTTGGATTTTAAGCAAAGGTTTGACAAGACAAGATAGATTACTAATCAAAATCTAACTAGCTGACTAACAAAAAATTGCACAAATTCATGTAAATCGATAGTTCGATAACATGAACACATAAGGATTAAAATAGTAGTCAATCCAAACATAAAGTATTAATAGTACAAACCAAAGTCTAAAAGCAAGAAAATTAAACAAGTCTAATGAAAAGAAGAAATATCCAACATTACACTAGTGCTAACAATCATGTCAACAAACCAAATGCTTCACCAAAAGCTTTACTTAATCATCATTTCTTTTTCTTGCCAAATGCCTTGATCATTTTTCCAAAGCCTTGAAGGCACTCCTTGACTCCGTACGATGATCGTACAACTCCCCTCGTGTTTGAAGGTTAGATCAGTAGACATCCTCAAGTCTGAAGTTATCCAGAGAGGGGTTGAAGAGTAATGAAGAGGAGGATTAATTTGGTTCAACCCATCCATGAAAGTTTTCATAGATGGGGCGGAGTCACTCGAAGAACCAACATGAGCACTAGTTACCACATCATCACCATCACTTGTTGATGCGGGATCTTCCTCATTGTCGGATTCTTGTAGATTACCTCTTATCTTCCCTCAGTCATTCCTAGGCTTTTGTGGTTGCAACTTTTGAATAGGATGCATCACATGGTCAACCGGTGTGTAGGAAGATAAACCGAGCTCGTGGAATTCTTGATCAACCCTTTTTAAAAGGCGATTGAGAAGCATGACATAGGGAAGGTTGGCTTTTGGTTTCGAGAGGACATAATTGATCCGTCGAGCGATGAAGTATGCAAGATTGTACTTGGTGGAAGTAAAGATGCAACAAATCATATGTGCCATACATGCCGGAACATGATCCCGGTTTCCACCATGAAAATATACATTCTCCCTAATGATGTCGGCCCAACAAACCATACACTCATTAAGATCGCTAACGAGTATCTCATGGCGCTTCAAAGTACGCTTTTTAGTATGGATACTACATAGAACAGATTGATTAAGCCTTTTGGTGATGAGGTCAAGGATGAGTTCAATGTCCGGCATCTCGGTATCATATGAAGGGTTGGCGGTACATGTTTCCAAGGAATCAATCTTCGAAGTCTTCGTGAACTGACATTAACCTTCATATGGCAGTCCAAGTGCCTTACCAAATTCCTCGAGAGAGTACATGATGAGTTGACCATTTATGGAGAACCTAACGAACATTCTATTATCATTATAGATAAGGGAGTATGTGCTAAAGAACTCTAGGAGGAATTGGTGATAAATAAGTTCATGAATGTCTAGCAATCAATCGAACCCAATTTGGCCAAACATGTATTTAATGTAGCTATATCCCTCCCATAGACAACTCTACCCTCGTGAAAACAACATTTTTGAAGTAAACGATAGATATTACCAAGAGTTATGGAAGAGCAAGAATCGACAAGGTTAGGTATGTAGTTTCTAGAATAGTGGTGGTCTTGTTGATATTCCGAAGGCATGATTAAGCACATATACAATAAAAATATATCCACAATCGCTCTTATGTTACGTAATAGATGAAAAATCAAAAATCATGGGAATGTGTTTAATCAATTGCTTGACTAACCAAAGGATTAATCCTTAACATTCTCATGTTCACAATGTCCCAATCTCATCTTTGATTAATACATATGAATCATGTAAAATCAAACATGAACTTTAAACACCAGTTTTTCAAAATTCGTTTTTAGGTAAGCATTAGCAATGCAATTACTAATGTCTTCAAGGGTTCATATCAATTCCATCATTTAACCAAAATACATTAGCTAAAATTCGGATTTGTTCTATAAGTGGGTTTTAGTGAAATCGCAAGGAATTCAAACCTAAGAAATCATAGCATTACAACTATGTCAACCCATATTCCTAATTAGGTTCCAATTTGATTTTAATTTTAAAAATACTAAATTATGAGCCTAGAACAAACTGATTGAAATTGGATGAAAATACTTACACAAAATTGATGTTAGATGAAAGATGAGTGAAACCCTTGTCTTGAAACCAATTAATTTGAGTGACTGAAGTTTTTTGAAAGATCAACAATGGTGGTTTGAAGAAAACCCGGCGCCTCTATGGAGAATAAAGAGTGGGGTTTTTTCTGAAAAAGTGATATTTTAATAAAACATGATTATTTTAGTCCCTAGTGGTCTGCGGTTCGATATTGATATTGAACCGCGGGTTTGATCCGTGACAATTAAAGAACCACCGGTAGGGGACATGTTTAAACCAAGAATATGAAGGAAATTTTCAAAACCAAGTGTTTCTAAAATACATAAAATATATATCAAGCCTTTTGGAAATCATTGGACCACTTCAATACTATGTACTAATGCCTTGATGAAGGATTGATATGAGCAAAAACTCATATCAATTTATCAACAAATCACCCTAAAACACAATAAAAATACCTAAACTTTGTGCTATAAAGCGGAATTATGTGGTATGTTTTGTGTTTGTGCTCAAATAGGTAAGAAGGATACATTTTCAAGCAAACAAAGGAAAATCAAGCTTAATTTGATGAAAAAGACAAAGAAGGATCAAAAGTGACAAGACTTTGAAGACAAAGGACATATCTTGACAATCTGCCAAAGATGAAGGACCAAAAGTGTAAATATGACAAATCAAGATCAAAGTCAAATCTGGTCAACTCTCAAGTCAAATTAGTCAAAGGATCAAATTTTTTCAAGAATGAAGTTTGAAGGACCAATTATGCCAAAGAAATGAAGTTACTAACTAAAGAATACAATCTGCCAAGTCAAGGGGTCATTTCTGCCAACTTTGGAAAGATAATTCAAGTTTAATCCGTGTCTAAAGATCTAAACCAATGGGAAGCCAAGAAAAGTGATACATGGATCACCAACTAATCTTCATTTATTGCCACTCAGCCACCAGCCATTTATTGGTCACAATCTCAACAGTTAAATGCACTATCCATATTTCAGCCAATGAGAGGAGGACATGCAATAATCAGAATATCCAATGTGGATAATGATCCGCAACTCATTCTTATTGCCAGTTAAATCATGACACGTGTCATCTTCATCAACCAAATTTACCAGGATCGACTTTGAGCTAGAGTGGATTTCAGAAGATGATTTAAACATCAAACTTGCTCTTTTTGAAGGACGAATCCAATGGTTACAACCAATTAGGCTGAAATCAACTCAAGATAAAATCCCCAAATCTGTTCTTCATCAGCAAAATCCAATATGCAGATTTTTGATACGTGGAAGCCTGGGATTGGTTCCAACACGTCACCAACCCCAACTGCTTTACTCCTAAAGTCTATAAATACATGTTTAGTTCTCATTTCTTGGAGTTGTAGAAAGTGTGAAAATTACACACACTTAGTTTTCCTCTCATCTCATTTTTAGTTCTTAGCTTAACAACTCAAAAGTTTGACACACTCTTGAGTCTGTTATAGTTAGTTGTAACAAATACCTGCCTTTGTAACTACTTTCTACTCAATAAAATTTAAATTCTCATTCTCTCTCCAAAAACTCTCAATATACTCTACTGTTCATTACCTGCTTCCTTGATACTCTTGTTGCTATTGTTAGTTTGTTATGATCATATCTTGATCATAACTGGCTAAAGTTGAAGATTGTTGCTGTTTGATCATCCATTTCCAGTTATAGCAGAATCTGATGAGTTCAGTCAGTTATGGTGATTCTTGATGATTGTAGCTGTTGATTTGATTGTTGATAGGGTTATCTAGTGCTAAGGTGGTGGTTAGCACTAGAATAGAGAGCTCAACGCTCCTCTACTCCCCAAAGGAGGCCTTTGCAATAGGTTTACATGTTCTGAATTTCAATTCCACTAAACAGTTGCTTGCCTGCTCAATTCTTAGATAATTTTGCTTGTTTGCATGATCAAAGTTGTTCTATCTTGTTTTTTATCTGATCCTAGAATTGTTATAGCTTAATTGTAGCTTAATCTGCCTATTAGTTTTGTTAATTGTCCTGTTTTCAGCTTATTTCAGTCACTTTATCTTTGCTATCCAATTTTGAGTTCTAGTTGTGTCCATTGCTTGTTACTAGATCTGATACATTTCATTGTGGTTTTAAAACTTAGTGTGCTAAAGCTTTTTACTCAGTTTAGTCCTTTGCTTATTAATCATTCACTAAAATTCCAAAAAGTTTAGTAAGTGGTGTTTGGCATTAGGTTTGATTCAGATTTTAAGTGCTAGAATTTGGTTAACTTTGCTTCATTTTCAGTTTACAAGTGATAACAAATGGTTTTAAGTCATTTTCAAGTCAAATAGTTGGTCAAAAAGGCAAATGGGTAGTCTAAAAAGTGTGGGTCAGTTTTGTTCAAGTTCTCATTCAGAAAGTTGTGATATTGATTTGCTTACCATTTCTTTGATTGTTAATGAAATTCCACCAAACCAGTTCTCAAATCTCAGTCAATATATGAACTTTCAAAATCTATAAGGAAATTGTACAGTATTAGGTATTCAAGTAGAAATAAGCCAAAGTTTAAGCTCATTGAGCAAACTCAAGTTTCTGTAACTTGTGAACTGCTTTTTCATATCTCAATATCCACTTCATAAACTGGTCGATTTTCTTTCACAATATCATTCAGTAAGTGTTCCTAGTTAATTTTTGAGAATTTGAGCTTATTGAAAATTCTTGGTCAACGTTGGTCAACATAAGCACTCTTTTTGCTTATTTTAAGTTTTTGAGCTTATTACTTGATGATTTCTCATGAGACTTGATTTCCCGTTCTTATTTTGAGCTTATTAATCATTTTCATCACTAAAATCTAGTTGT
This sequence comes from Glebionis coronaria, assembly GCA_025667525.1. Taxonomy (NCBI): domain Eukaryota; kingdom Viridiplantae; phylum Streptophyta; class Magnoliopsida; order Asterales; family Asteraceae; genus Glebionis; species Glebionis coronaria. Next base: position 634,537,109 of record CM046878.1, read on the forward strand.
GCAAGTTTGGATTAGCTTATAGCTTATTTTGTGCTTATTGAAACTAACTTATCAGCTTTTTAGTCATTTTTAGCAAAATTCCTTGGACAAGTCTAGTTTAATTCTGATTTTAAGACGTTTGCAAGTGGTTTGGTCGAATTTGGTTGAAAAATAAGCTCAAACGAGCTTATTAAAAGTTGTAACCCGTTTTTTATTAAAAGTTTTCAAAAATTGCATTAAGGTCCTTGAGGTATTAAACTGTTTGAAATCATGGATTAACTTGCTAGTTTTTAGGGTTTGCAACTAATCAGTCCTTGTACTTTTTAGTTTGTTAAAAATCAGTTAGATAGTTTGGAATTTCTTGGAAAATTGGTTACTTGTTTGGATAGTGTTCATTTTCAGTCCTCATACTTTACTGATTTTGCACATCTAGTCCTTGTACTTTTCAGCTTTACATTTTGAGCATTTAAATTTCATAGAATTTACATTTCTAGTCCTTATAGTTTGTAAAATTTACATTTTGCATTTTAATTGAATAGAAATTGGAATTTGCACTGTGTTTTAAATATAAGTAGACGATATTTTTCATTTTTGCAAGACTTGTTTGAATTAGCAATAGATTATCCAAAAAAAACATTACCAACCAAGAACAATTAAAAACCCGATATTGTTAGGACTTTCAATTTGTTAAGAACTGAGAAAAACGAACTTCAACTATACACATTTCAAATGGCGCCGCTGCCGGTTCTTGACTTTACGAGAGACTATCGATTGACGGTTTTCATTGGCTTTTGGGATCCGTTCACCTTTTGAACGTTATTTTTACGTATCATAAATCAAAAACAAATAAAAAATCAAAAATATAAAAATATATAAAAAAACTAAAAAATTAACAAAACAATTCTTTTCCTAAAGAATTGACCAAACAAATTAAAAAATCCAAAAAACAATCTTTTTCCTAAGAGATTGCACCCAAAAATATATATTATTGGATTCTCTCGGTTTTTATGTACATATAGTATTTTCTCTTAAAAACTCATAAATACAAAAATATTTTCCATATATTATTATAAGTAAATACGTATACGTATAAGAATAACCAATCTACATATTCTCCATAAGTATTGCCAAGGCAATACACCGTGTTGAGGGGCGTTCTGGTCCTTGACACGTGTATCGATCAAACAAAATAAAGCAAGAATAGATAAATACTCTCAATAAGCAACAATTCGAAGAATACAAACAATTAAGTGAATAGAAAGGCGATGTGTTATAAAATGCCATCTAAGGGTCAATAGGTACTTAAGTGCTTCACGCCACCTAACCCCCCGTTCACTTGTGAGTATTCTAAGAAGGAAGGCTTCATTGGGGGTCTTGCACCCAAGTAGTACATACATATATATTATTTTCTTGTGGATATTTCATATTGAAACTCGAAGAGGATAATCCTTTTCTCTTCAAAGTCACACGAGAGCTTCTCTCTCATTCCTCGTATTGAGTTGCATGCTCACTCGCGGGCGTGCACAAATACCGATTGGTGTACAACCTCTTCCTCCGAAAAGGAAGAAAAAGAGAAAGAGTAAGACTACCACCGTCCATCAAGCCGATCACGAGAATCGTGCTTTGACTCATCCACAACAAGAATCCATGGCTGTTGATAATCGTTCTTTGATGGAACGTTTGCAATCCAATGTTCACGGATATGCTAATGCTATTAGAATTCCCGACATTCCCGCAAATTCATTTGAGCTAAAAACGGCTATGATTGCCTTGGTTTCACAAACACCTTTCTATGGTCACAAGAATGATAATCCTCATGATCACCTTAAGAGATTCCTTGCTCTTTGCAATACCCTTAAGTACAATGGAGTTCCACATGATGCTATCAAGTTGATATTAGTGCCATTTTCACTAGAGGGAGCCGCTAAGCATTGGTTAGACACCCAACCACCCGATAGTATCACCACATGGGATGGTTTTACCACTAAGTTTTTGAACAAGTTCTTTCCTCCATCTAAGACCACGGCTTTGAGGAACTTAATTATAGGCTTTCAACAAAAACCTAGTCAATCCTTTAGTGATGCTTGGGAAGAGTTTAGAGAGTTATTGAGGCGATGCCCTAACCATGGATTGGATGAAGTTCACCAAATCAATACTTTCTATGATGGCCTTAAACCTCATCACCAAGATTCACTCAATGCTTCCGCGGGAGGGAATATTCTTCTTAAATCCATTCAAGAGGCCTTGGACATCATTGAGACAAAATCAATGGTTCAAACAAATTCTCAATTTGAAGAAAGGGTTCATGTTATCCAAAACGATTCTCAAACACCTTGTGATAACCAATTCCTCAAGTATCACCAAGAGCTCATGCAAAAGATAGATAGAGATCATAAGACGAGTTTTAAGCAACAACAAGAAATGATTCAAGCCATTAAGAGCCTTTCATTGAACAATTCTTCAAATGATGTGAATGCCATTACTCTTTCTTGTGTAACTTGTGGAGGTCCCCATTCTTATGAACAATGTGATAAGGTGCAAGGTTATCAAGGGGAATGTTATACTTACCAAGAGGAACATCGTGAACACTTCAAGCCAAATATCAATCCTAATAACCTTTCTTACAAGTCCCAAAATTACCTTACTCCACCGGGATTCCCACTCCAACCACCCACTCATATTCAACAAAATCCTCCTCAAGTGTTACAAAGGAATCAAGGGCAAAGACCACCTTACCAAGGGAATAACTATAGACCACCAAATACCTTCAACAATCAAGGAAATACCTTTCAAGGTAACAATCAAGGGTTTTACAATCAACCTCCACCTTTCCAACCCCAAGGTTTTCAAGGAAATGTGCCACAAGATTATAACACAATTGATCTTATTCACAAAATGATTCAAGAGAATGAAAGGCGGTTCCAAGCTAATGAGAAGAGATTAAGAGAAATGAATGAAGCTCATGAGAGAAGAATGAGAGAAATGCATGAAGACACAAATAAGAGGTTTATGATGCTTTATAATCAAAGACCACAAGGGGCTTTACCATCCAACACACAAACAAATCCAAGGGCAAATTTCAATGCTATTACAACAAGAAGTGGAAAAACAACAAAGGATCCTTCACCTTCTAAACCTCCTATTGTTCCACCCACTTTTGTTCCTACTTGTGACAAGCCTTCTACCTCTACTTCACCACCTTAAAATGCTCCCATTCAATCAAACACACCTTCTCAACCCATTCATACTTCTCCTCTACCTTCCACACATCCCAATGAAGAAGCTAACAAAGACAAATCTTCCACTACAACACCTATTCCACCTACACCAAAACCTACTCTTCCATATCCTTCAAGGTTGAAAAAGGACAAGTTAAAGAACAAGGATGACATCCAAGTCTCAAATTTCTTAAGGATGTTCAAGCAACTCAACATCAAAATATCCTTTGCGGAAGCTCTTGCTTATATGCCAAAGTTTGCTAAGATGTTCAAGGATTTACTCTCCAACAAAGAAAAATTGGTTGATTTGCCCAACACATCCCTTAATGAAAATTGTTCCGTCGTGCTACTTAAAACCTTACCAACAAAACTTGGAGATCTGGGCCGCTTCTTGATACCTTGTAATTTTCCCGGTGTAGAAAATTGCATGGCTTTGGCAGATCTAGGGGCAAGCATTAACCTAATGCCTTTATCGGTTTAGAAAAAACTCTCTCTTCCCGAGCTCACTCCAACTAGGATGACCCTTGAGTTAGCCAACCGAACCATAGCTTACCCCGTAGGTATAGCGGAGGATGTGTTTGTAGGTGTGGATAAGTTTACATTTCCGACCGACTTTGTAGTGGTTGATTATGACATGGATCCTAGAGTTCCTTTGATTGTTGGTAGACCGTTTTTGAGAATGGGTCGTACTTTGATAGATGTGGTGGAAGAAGAACTAATTATGAGAGTAGCGGATGAGTGAGTGGTGTTTAAGTTAGGGAAAGTTTGTGATAGGAAAGAGGTAAAGGAGTCTAGACCTTGTGAGACTATTAACATAGTTGATGTGCTAGATGAGGTGTGTGATGAACACTTTCATGATGCTTGCAAGAGTACTAGTGATGAGATGCCCCATGTTGAAACCGTGGCCTCAATTGCTCCCTCTTTAACACCTTTTGGAGAGAGTGATTTCCTCTTGGAGGAATTTGAGTCAAACTTTCTTGGTGATGATGATTCTCCTATTTATTGGGAAGAAGATATTCTTACTATCCAAAAGTTTCTCAATGAGGACCCTATTCCTTCTCCTATTCTACAAGAAGTTACCAATGAGGATCCTTCCATAGTAAAACCTTCCATAGAGAGTCCACCTCCTATTGAACTTAAGGACCTTCCATCCCACTTAAAGTATGCTTTCTTAGAGGGCAAAGACCAATTACCCGTGATCATTGCTAAGGAGTTGAAAGAGGATGAGAAGGAGCAACTTATTGAAGTCCTTAAGAAACACAAGAAAGCCTTAGCATGGAAAATATCCGACATAAGGGGAATTGATCCACATTTTTGTACACACAAAATCCTTATGGAGGATGACTACAAACCCGCCATTCAAAGTCAACGAAGAGTTAACCCAAAAATCCATGAGGTCATAAGAAGGAGGTGATTAAACTCCTTGATGCGGGTATGATTTACCCCATTTCCGACTCTCCATGGGTTAGCCCGGTACATTGTGTTCCAAAAAAGGGTGGAATCACCGTAGTGCCTAATGAGAACAATGAGCTTATTCCTACGAGACTTGTCACCGGTTGGAGAGTTTGTATTGACTATAGGAAACTCAATGAGGCTACTAGGAAAGACCATTTCCCATTACCTTTTATGGATCAAATGCTTGAACGCTTAGCGGGAAATGAGTACTATTGCTTTCTTGATGGCTTTTCGGGTTATTTCCAAATACCCATTGACCCTAAGGATCAAGAAAAGACCATATTCACTTGTCCCTACGGCACATTTGCTTACAAGAGTATGCCTTTTGGCTTATGTAATGCACCGGGGACGTTTCAAAGGTGCATGATGGCGATTTTCCATGACATGATAGAGCAAACTATGGAGGTTATTATGGATGATTTTTCCGTCTTTGGAAATTCGTTTACCTCATGTCTCACCAATCTAGAGAGAATGCTTAAGCGTTGTGAGGAAACACGTTTAGTGCTTAATTGGGAGAAATGTCACTTTATGGTGAAAGAGGGAATTGTTTTAGGACACAAAATATCCAACAAGGGATTAGAAGTGGATCAAGCTAAAATTGATGTGATTGCTAAGCTTCCCCCACCCACCTCGGTTAAAGGTGTGAGGAGTTTCTTAGGTCATACGGGATTTTATAGGCGCTTTATACAAGATTTTTCTAAGATAGCTAGACCTATGACTCACCTCTTGGAAAAAGAGGCTCCTTTAATTTTTAACCAAGATTGTTTGGACCCTTTTGAGACTCTTAAGGAGAAATTGACAAAGGCTCCCGTTTTGGTTTCTCCAAATTGGGAATCACCTTTTGAGCTTATGTGTGACGCTAGTGATTATGCGGTGGGGGCCGTCTTAGGACAAAGAATGAATAAGCATTTTCAACTTATACACTATGCGAGTAAAACCATGACCGGTGCACAACTTCATTACACTACCACGGAAAAAGAGTTGCTTGCTATAGTCTATGCTTTTGAGAAATTTAGACCATACCTTGTGCTATCCAAAACCATAGTATATACGGATCATTCCGCTCTCAAGTATCTTATGACAAAACAAGATGCTAAGCCTAGGATTTTGAGATGGGTTTTGTTGCTTCAAGAGTTTAAGATAGAAATTCGTAATAAGAAAGGGGCCGAGAATTTAGCGGCGGATCACTTGAGTAGACTTGAGCATCCTTTTCAAGGAGATTTTCCACATCAAGAAATCAATGAAACCTTTCCATTAGAGGAGCTCATGTCTATCTCTTCCCAAGAGGATGCCACTCCATGGTTTGCGGATATAGCAAACTATCTTGTGGGCAATGTGCTTATTGAGGGTCTTACTTATCAACAAAAGAAAAAAAAATTCTTAAGGAAGTTAAGTACTACTTTTGGGATGATCCTTATCTTTTTAGGCAATGTGCGGACCAAATCATTAGACGGTGTGTAGATGGGCCCAAGGAATTTAAGATCTTAGAAGCGTGTCATAAAGGACCTACGGGTGGACATTTTGGGCCCAACTATACCGCCAAGAAAGTCTTTGATTCGGGTTACTATTGGCCTTCCATTTACAAAGATGCCCATGAAATGGTGAAATTTTGTGATGCGTGTCAAAGACAAGGAAAAATTACGCAACGTGATGAGATGCCACAAAATTTTATTCAAGAGTGTGAGATATTTGATGTATGGGGCATTGATTTCATGGGACCTTTTCCATCCTCTAAGGGAAACAAGTATATACTTGTGGCGGTGGATTATGTGTCCAAATGGGTGGAGGCTAAAGCCTTACCTACCAATGATGCTAGAGTTGTTGTGAAGTTCTTAAAGCAATTGTTTGCTAGATTTGGTGTACCTCGGGCCATCATAAGTGATCGTGGTACGCACTTTTGTAATGATCAATTCACGAGAGTTATGAAGAAATATGGAGTTAATCATAGACTTTCTACCGCGTATCACCCTCAAACCAATGGTCAAACCGAGGTCACAAGTCGTGGTTTAAATAGAATTTTAGAGAGAACGGTGGGAGAGCATCGAGCTTCTTGGTCGGATAAGCTTGATGATGCTTTGTAGGCTTTTAGGACGGCTTTTAAGACACCAATTGGTTGTACTCCTTATAGGCTTGTCTATGGTAAAGCGTGCCACCTCCCATTCGAGTTAGAACACAAGGCATCTTGGGCTCTCAAGTGGGCTAACTTTGATTTAAACCAAGCCGGTTCACATAGGAAAGATCAACTAAATAAGATGGATGAATTGAGAGCCAATGCCTATGAAAATTCTTTGCTTTACAAGGAAAAGACTAAGAAATTGCATGATGTTAAGATCAAGAACCGTGAGTTCAAAGTTGGAGAGCCGGTTCTCCTCTTTAACTCAAGGTTGAAACTTTTTGCGGGCAAGCTTAAGTCGAGATGGTCCGGTCCATTCACTATTGCTCAAGTGTTTCCATATGGAACTATTGAGTTGTCACAACCCGATGGTCCAAACTTTAAAGTGAATGGTCACCGTGTGAAGCATTATTTTGGGGAGGACATTTCCGTTGAAATGGTCCAAGAGATCCCCATTTTCCCCATGAATTAATTCATTGAGGGACGAGTCGAGCTAGAGACTCATTAACTCAAGCATCGTATAACTAGGTTTAGAGTGTTGTAGGTTAGCAATAAAGGTATAGACTTGGAGATAAGTGTAGGGGAGACCTTCTTTTGTCCTCATGATTGTTTGTAGGGTTGCTCACTCATTTCATGCTTTGGAGCTTATGGAGGAGGCCCTTGTATCCGGTTCACTTTGTTACTATTGTGATCTTTCATTGACACTTTGTGCTTAAACATGAATTCACTAATAGTTGTACATTCCTTAACTTGGGTTAAGCAAAGTCTATTCATTGTCATAAGTGTAGGGGAAGTTTTTATACTTCCATGCTCTTAAACATTGAGGACAATGTTTAGCTTAAGTGTAGGGGGGTCTTCTATCGAAGTGACCTTACTTAGAACTTGTCATTGTCTTTCATGATAACATGGAAAATTAATTTTTCAAACATTTTTCGAATTTTTGATCTACTTTGGCCACCAAAAATATGCATACATAATTTTTGCATTAATCATTTTTCATTTGCATATCACATTTGCATTGTATATATTTCTTCTTTATTTTTCATCAAAAATGTATAAAAGAGAAAAATATAATAAAAACATGGTTTAACAAGTTTGGATTTCTTTGATATATTAGGCCCGCCATGGATATTTTGACTCAACCCGAGTTTGCTTATCTTAGCACTCTCTAGTTAGTATCCTTAACCATGTAGTCCTTCATTGGTCTATTAGGCTAAGCATTCACCACTCTCATTATTTGAGATTTTAAATTTGTGGAGAATGGGAAATGATAGAGTTGAAGCAAGTATAAAAGGGCTAGATAAACTTCATGATAATTACTTGTGGCTAAACCCTTCTCTTCTTAACCTCTAATTTCTTCGCATGTATATATGTTAATAAATAATCAAGAACGGTTTTAATTGGTTTGTAATCTCTTATGCGTTTTTGTCTAATCATTCATGGTTGATATAAGTACGTCTTAAGATTCTAAGTTAGAACGTTTTATGTGTACTAGACTTATGTCATGCTCAATATTTAGCGGGTGTTTTTCCTTTTATTCTTTTCAAATTTCTTAGTGAGGAATAAAGAAAAATAAGAGCGGCTTATGAAAAAAATGAGTGGCTAGAAAAAAAAAAGAAAAAAAAAAGAAAAAAGAAAAGAAAAATAATTATACAAGACTCCCAAGAGGGGCAGTGTGGTGTTAATTATAGTGACTATTGAGTTCCAATATTACCTTGACGGGTTACGGGGATTCAATAGATTGCTCCAATCCAATATTACCTTGACGGGTTGCGGGGTTGAAGATCCAAAGTCTCAAAAAGATGGCGGATGTAAATTATTGCGTGAGTTTTATTTTTCTTTCCTTAGCGAGTGTGTAGCTACTTATGAAAGCATGACATGAGGATTTTACACATAAGGCGAATGACTTATTACTCTTGAAACGGACTTGTATTAATTGTGAGCGGTTTTTCAAGTAATGGATGAGAGGATTACTTAGGATTAAAACCGTGCTTCCTTATTTTTGGATTTTATATTTCTTATACTTCACACTTGAAATAATGACAAATTTGCCCACAAGCAATTTGCTCAAATAATAACCGGTTCCAAATTTAATTGTCATGAATAAGTTGATGCACTTTTTACTTGTGAATACAATGATCCCATTTTTAAGCTTGGTATGGGGAAAGTGAAACTTGAGGGTGATAAATGTCCATGGTACCCAAGCCCTAATCAAAGTCATTGAATTCTTTATGAGTTATTTCCATCAAAACCAATTCAAGAAAAATCAAAAAGATATAGATAGAATTATATTTTGTTCATTACATTGTTAAAAATCAAAATCATGCATCATCTAGTTTAGAGTAGTGTAGATGCATTCCATATGGCCAAGGTGGATTAATTATGAGGAGAATGTAAATTTGTGCTTTAAAATATATAGCATTGCATGAGGACATGACAATGTTCAAGTGTAGGGGATTTGATATGAGCAAAAACTCATATCAATTTATCAACAAATCACCCTAAAATACAATAAAAATACCTAAACTTTGTGCTATAAAGCGAAATTATGTGGTATGTTTTGTGTTTGTGCTCAAATAGGTAAGAAGGATACATTTTCAAGCAAACAAAGGAAAATCAAGCTTAATTTGATGAAAAAGACAAAGAATGATCAAAAGTGACAAGACTTTGAAGACAAAGGACCTATCTTGACAATCTGCCAAAGATGAAGGACCAAAAGTGTAAATATGACAAAGTCAAGATCAAAGTCAAATCTGGTCAACTCTCAAGTCAACTTAGTCAAAGGATCAAATTTGTTCAAGAATGAAGTTTGAAGGACCAATTATGCCAAAGAAATGAAGTTACTAACTAAAGAATACAATCTGCCAAGTCAAGGGGTCATTTCTGCCAACTTTGGAAAGATAATTCAAGTTTAATCCGTGTCTAAAGATCTAAACCAATGGGAAGCCAAGAAAAGTGATACATGGATCACCAACTAAGCTGCATTTATTGCCACTCAGCCACCAGCCATTTATTGGTCACAATCTCAATAGTTAAACGCACTATCCATATTTCAGCCAATGAGAGGAGAACATGCAATAATCAGAATATCCAATGTGGATAATGATCCGCAACTCATTCTTATGGCCAGTTAAATCATGACACGTGTCATCTTCATCAACCAAATTTACCAGGATCGACTTTGAGCTAGAGTGGATTTCAGAAGATGATTTAAACATCAAACTTGCTCATTTTTGAAGGACGAATCCAATGGTTACAACCAATTAGGCTGAAATCAACTCAAGATAAAACCCCCAAATCTGTTCTTCATCAGCAAAATCCAATATGCAAATTTTTGACACGTGGAAGCCTGGGATTGGTTCCAACACGTCACCAACCCCAACTGCTTTACTCCTAAAGTCTATAAATACATGTTTAGTTCTCATTTCTTGGAGTTGTAGAAAGTGTGAAAATTACACACACTTAGTTTTCCTCTCATCTCATTTTTAGTTCTTAGCTTAACAACTCAAGAGTTTGACACACTCTTGAGTCTGTTATAGTTAGTTGTAACAAATACCTGCCTTTGTAACTACTTTCTACTCAATAAAATTCAAATTCTCATTTTCCCTCCAAAAACTCTCAATATACTCTACTGTTCATTACCTGCTTCCTTGATACTCTTGTTGCTATTGTTAGTTTGTTATGATCATATCTTGATCATAACTGGCTAAAGTTGAAGATTGTTGCTGTTTGATCATCCATTTCTAGTTATAGCAGAATCTGATGAGTTCAGTCAGTTATGGTGATTCTTGATTATTGTAGTTGTTGATTTGATTGTTGATAGGGTTATCTAGTGCTAAGGTGGTGGTTAGCACTAGAATAGAGAGCTCAGCGCTCCTCTACTCCCCAAAGGAGGCCTTTGCCAAAGGTTTACATGTTCTGAATTTCAATTCCACTAAACAGTTGCTTGCCTGCTCAATTCTTAGATAATTTTGCTTGTTTGCATGATCAAAGTTGTTCTATCTTGTTTTTGATCTGATCCTAGAATTGTTATAGCTTAATTGTAGCTTAATCTGCATATTAGTTTTGTTAATTGTCCTGTTTTCAGCTTATTTCAGTCACTTTATCTTTGCTATCCAATTTTGAGTTCTAGTTGTGTCCATTGCTTGTTACTAGATCTGATACATTTCATTGTGGTTTTAAAACTTAGTGTGCTAAAGCTTTTTACTCAGTTTAGTCCTTTGCTTAATAATCATTCACTAAAATTCCAAATAGTTTTGTAAGTGGTGTTTGGCATTAGGTTTGATTCAGATTTTAAGTGCTAGAATTTGGTTAACTTTGCTTCATTTTCAGTTTACAAGTGATAACAAATGGTTTTAAGTCATTTTCAAGTCAAATAGTTGGTCAAAAAGGCAAATGGTAGTCTAAAAAGTATGGGTCGGTTTTGTTCAAGTTCTCATTCAGAAAGTTGTGATATTGATTTGCTTACCATTTCTTTGATTGTTAATGAAATTCCACCAAACCAGTTCTCAAATCTCAGTCAATATATGAACTTTCAAAATCTATAAGGAAATTGTACAGTATTAGGTATTCAAGTAGAAATAAGCCAAAGTTTAAGCTCATTGAGCAAACTCAAGTTTCTGTAAATTGTGAACTGCTTTTTCATATCTCAATATCCACTTCATAAACTGGTCGATTTTCTTTCACAATATCATTCAGTAAGTGTTCCTAGTTAATTTTTGAGAATTTGAGCTTATTGAAAATTCTTGGTCAACGTTGGTCAACATAAGCACTCTTTTTGCTTATTTTAAGTTTCTGAGCTTATTACTTGATGATTTCTCATGAGACTTGATTTCCCGTTCTTATTTTGAGCTTATTAATCATTTTCATCACTAAATTCTAGTTGTGCAAGTTTGGATTAGCTTATAGCTTATTTTGTGCTTATTGAAACTAGCTTATCAGCTTTTTAGTCATTTTTAGCAAAATTCCTTGGACAAGTCTAGTTTAATTCTGATTTTAAGACGTTTGCAAGTGGTTTGGTCGAATTTGGTTGAAAAATAAGCTCAAACGAGCTTATTGAAAGTTGTAACCCGTTTTTGATTAAAATTTTTCAAAATTGCATTAAGGTCCTTGAGGTATTAAACTGTTTGAAATCATGGATTAACTTGCTAGTTTTTAGGGTTTGCAAATAATCAGTCCTTGTACTTTTTAGGTTGTTAAAAATCAGTTAGGTAGTTTGGAATTTGTTGGAAAATTGGTTACTTGTTTGGATAGTGTTCATTTTCAGTCCTCATACTTTACTGATTTTGCACATCTAGTCCTTGTACTTTTCAGCTTTACATTTTGACCATTTAAATTTCATAGAATTTACATTTCTAGTCCTTATAGTTTGTAAAATTTACATTTTGCATTTTAATTGAATAGAAACTTGGAATTTGCACTGTGTTTTAAATATAAGTAGACGATATTTTTCATTTTTGCAAGACTTGTTTGAATTTGCAATAGATTATCCAAAAAAAACATTACCAACCAAGAACAATTAAAAACCCGATATTGTTAGGACTTTCAATTTGTTAAGAACTGAGAAAAACGAACTTCAACTATACACATTTCAAGGATTACGAGTCAAATCGAGACCGAAAAAGACCGAAACGAAGAAACGACTACTCGTAAGAAATGAGTTAGTGAAGAGAGATCAAGAGGAGTGAATCAAGGCTAAATCAAGAGATGAGTGGCAATCTTCAACTAGTGGTACCGAAGAGCTTGTGTCATCTATAGTGGTTTAAGACATGTCTTTTCGGCGAAAGTCTAAACGGCTTTGATAATAAACCATACCAAACAATTTTGTTAAATAGAGTAAGATCACTTTCAAGTATTTATCTTAAACTATTTCAAAATGTGAGCAAAGAATAAATTCACTTTCTCTCCCCACGTGATCGGACAAATATCATTGCTTAGGATTACAATGACGATATCCTTGGAATATTTTGTAATATCCTAATTTTTACAGAAATTAATAACGGATAAGTCAAGTATGAAAGTGGAATAAATAGAAAGTACCACTTTAACGGGGCCAATATATAATTAGTTGGGACTTGATATGAAATAAGATATAACTAATTTGGATAAGTATTTCAAGGCATTTTGACTACAAGGGTTTATAGTGTAGAGTTGTGAAAGTTGGAGAAATTACCAAAATACCCAAAGTCGGTCCAGGGAGGTATATACTCCCACCTCCTTCCCACGTTCCAGAAAAGAATAGAAGAAAAGAGCAGGACAAACTTTCTTCAAAATGAAAAATTCTTTGATTTCTAGTAATAACTCCCTCAAAGATTTAATCAAGAAGCAAAAGGGTTTACCATGGCAGGAAGAATCAAGAACTCCAAAAGGTTATTAAGACTTTCCTGAATTTCCCCAAATTTCAATTAAGTGGTTAATTAATATTTAATCATTATGAGTTACGAGTAGTACGGGGTTATGATTATTAAGTGTTTTATATGATATATGTGAGGAATTCATGAAGTATGTGTTATAATGATTCGAATGATGTATGGTGGTCATGATGGAATTATGTTAATCATCATGCTAATATGTTTATGAGGTATTTTTATGAATTGTGAGTTGAACCAAACACCCTCTTAATAGAATTAGGCGCTATGTGATATTGGGGAATTTTCTGAATTTGTTGGTCATATTAGAACTATCATATAAAATAGATCATAGCTCGGATTGAAGCATGATATGAGTTTTCGGAAACCACCAAGTACTACTTCAGTTATAGGTAAAAATCATTGGCTAATTCAGAGGTAAAATGGGTCAAAAATGAGTTTTACTACAGATTGACCGATTCTAAAAAGTGCAGCGAACATACTTTCAAAAATTCATATAAAATCAACCGCAATTCCGTTTAAATCATGCCATACCTTTTCGGGAAGCCAAAAGATTATACTTCCATGTAAAATTGTCATCATGATCTGATTCAGTAGTTAAGTCAGTCAGAATGAGGCATTTACAGGCTGCTGCAGAATCGTAAACAATGTTTTGCCAAGTGTTTTAATGATTTGGACCTGATATGACGTTTTTGAAAGTTCCGGGTGATTTTTCATATTATAACATATATTCTCAGCCTATGTGGGTATGATTTATGGTATGCAAGTATAAAGTGGTAAGACTTGGTTAGCTTAGCTTGTTATGTTTGCTGTGACTTTTTATAACTAGTTCATGAGTTCTTAGCCGTGTTCATATTCTTAATTACTAGTTTTCCATGTCATGTGTATGTGTTAGATATGTGTTAATATCTTTCACGTGCATCTATCATGATTTAGGTGGTGGAAGTATGATCATGGATCGTTAGCTTGCATTATATGGCCCAGGTGAGTAACGTAGTGTAAAAAAAACAAGTATTTGAATTATCTTCCATGAAATCATGATCATGCTATTTATATTTCCTATGTTCATGTTATGCAAGGTTCTAAGTTTATATACTTGTTTCTATGCCTTTATGTTACAAGTGTGCATGTTGATTATTACCCAAGTTATCGATTATATATAAGTTATCTTACTCATAATGACATGAATGGTCGTATTATCTTTGTAAATGGAAGTGATGCCTAAAAACATTATTAGTGTTAACTAATCTTTCTTAGTTTTGATCACAACAAACTATACAACACATTTAGTGTAAAACACAAAACGAATTATTTAACTAACACTATCATCAAGGTAATAATCATATCACTAACCTTTCTTAATCATACTTAGTAATCATAATAACTCGATTTTACTCAGGTTAAAAATTATCGTTGTACCAATCTCTTCGAATTGAAAACCGGATTTTATGTGTGCGACTCAACTGTCTTTGGTGAAACAAAAGTGTGTCGTTGTAGTATAATTAAAGAGGTGCAAAATGATTAATGTAAATGACGTTAAAGTAAAAGGCGTTAAAATAAATGGCGTTAATTTAAAACTAAGTCTAATTAAAAGAAAGGGTGCAATATTTAAAACTTTGAAAAGTTAAATAATTAAATGACTTAAAATTAAAACGTGACAAAAATTAAAATTGACAAAGTATTAAAATGAGAATGAGAAAATTAAACAAGACAAAATATAAAAATAACACCCTAATCGGAATGTATTCCGATCTGACTCACCTTACACTTGATCGGAATGTTGTCGTCGGAAAATGCACAACCGTCCAATCGGAATGTCGCAAACCTACCTGGTCGGAATGTTGATTCCGTCGGAATGTGGAGTGGACTTGGTCGGAATGCTGATCGGAACCCCTTGATCGGAATATCGTCACTATACCTGATCGGAATACCAAAAGCAACTCGATCGGAATGAGGGAAGGAGTACCAATCGGAATGCTGTCACAACCCCTAATCGGAATACTCAAAACCTCCACTGATCGGAATACCAAGACCCTCTCGTCGGAATGTGTAAACCCTTTTCCGACCAAGCAAGGAACGCTGGTCGGAATAATAAACCCCTTTCCGATCGTACAGATCGGAATACGGTGAAATAGATGAAAATTAAGCTAGAAAAATAAGCTACTAATCAAATAAGCACACAACGAAAATCTTAAGGAAAACCGTACAAAAATAAGCTACTAAACTGAAATTTAAAGACTTTTGTAACACGAAAAGAAAAAGGTTCACGTAAAAACAAACTTTTATATAAAAATAACTTTTATAAAAACTTTATAAACTTGAAAATAAGCACAAATAAGCTACAAGAATCAATGATCTAAAACAATCAAAAGCATAAAAACACAATCTTTAATCAAATAAGCAAGACAATAAGCATGTAAACATAAAGATCAAGCAAGAAAGAAAGGTAGAATGAGAGATTTTGACAAGAAAAGTAAAGGTGCAATTAAAATAAAAGTAACTTACTTGGAAAATTAAAGTGCAAGACAAGGTAATTAAAGGTGCAAGTAATTAAAGGTGCAAGGTAATTAAATGTGCATAAAAGTAAAGGTGGAAGAACTAGTGTCACTCTAGCCAACCACAAAAAATGATTAACAACTAATCTATATATATAGGGGAGGATTAGGAAGCTTCCTCCCCTCCTTCATTTTCTCTTAATTGCATCATTAGGCCCTTCCTTCTTAATCTCTTTGTTAATTGCATGCTTAGTCCTTTTCTTCTTATCTTCTTAAATCTTGAACTTTTAATGACTTTTGGCACGGTATTTCTTTGAACTCGTCTTTTAATTCTTCAATAAAGTAGACTTGAGTTCTTCGGCTTTAAGTAAACTTCCGTCTTTTGACTTTTTCTTCGATAAATCTTCAGAATTGGTCTTGGACTTCCGTTCTTTTCGCACTCTTGACTTCTTGACTTCATCTTTCATCTTTTTCTTCAATAAAAGCCCGTGAATGCCGTGTTTTCTCCACTTTTCACAATTTCGTCCTAAATCACAACAAAAACACAAACCACGCATAATTCTGACATAAAAGACATAAAATATACGTTTTGGTCCGGTTATTATTGTAATTAAGTGGTAAAAAGGATGGGTATTTTCTGTAAGATTTTGTAACACACGACTTATAATGAAATAGAAATGTAGATGAATAAGATCAAGATTAAAACTATGAATGGAATATTAGATTAGATGAAGAAGAATTAGAAAGATACAAGGTAGATGATTCTAGTGAGAGAAACTAAGGAGAGTTTCTCTCTCTAAAACAATAAGAAGAGAAAAGATACAAATGGGAGACCCACACACAAATGAGGATGGTTATGCCTTTTATACTAAGGCTTACATGAATAGGAGGCCTTCCTCATTTGTGTGTTCGGGACTAATTCCCGTTTCATGCATAATAATGACATAGAACTCTCGACACTGTTGAATAGCATTTTCCACGAGCTTCGCAACGGTATGTTATATGACCATCACTTTAAATACTTCTAACAATCTCCCCCTAAGGGGTGGTCATATAATATGTGACTTCACTTCTTTGACCATCACTTTAAATACTTCTAACAATCTCCCCCTAAGTGGTGGTCATGTATTATGTGACTTCACTTCTTTGTTGTTGCAGACTTTGAAGCTCGTTGTCTTGAGAGTTCTTTCATCGATCCTTTCATGACTTGTGATCTTGGATCTTTGATCTTTGCCTTGACTTGATCTTGTAACTTTTCCAGCTTGTGTTCTTGTGTCTTTACCCACATACTCATGTTTTGAGTTGTCATGAAAGCTTGTTAACAATCTCCCTTGATCATCAGAGTAGCGGAAGTCTTTGTCTTTAGATGTTCTTGAGCTTTCTTCAATAATCCTGAATATGTGGCCTTGAATTGCGACTCTTGAGATAACGCCACCGTTTGCATTCCACCGGTTTCCCGTTATACAGTACGAATACTGTACCTGTGATCAGGTAAGTTCAAAGAACTTCCTTGACAGGATTTCCAGCTGTGGTAGCCGTTCTCAATACTTGAATATATCGAAAGATAATTCAAAGTAAGGAGTGAATCATGCAGTTCCATTCTGCTGATTAGGTCGTCAATTCACTTTCCTGGAACAAGTCTGAATCAATTAAGAATCAAACCATCGTTGCTTTCCAGTTGACACAAGTTTGATTCATATAGAATCGCACAAGTTACCTACCGCAGTGCTGTTTGATGATGACACTGGAAGGATTTCCATTCGTCACTGTAAATACTGAAAAGTATTACTCTGAATGTTCTGGCAAGATCATAAAGATATTGCGTCGAGACCTGGAACGAGTTGAATCAATTAAGAATCAAACCTTTATTGCTTTCCAGTTAACATATGTTTAATTCAAGTGAATCTTACATATGACCTACCGCAGTGCTGTTTGATGTTAACACTGGAAGGATTTCCATTCATCACTGTGAATACTAAAGAGTATCACTCTGAATGTTCTAGCAATACCACAAGGATAGAGCGTAGGACTCTGTAAATCATCGCTTGTGTTCTAATGATGAACAACAATTGATCTATGGAATAAGTGTCCTAATGAGATTTTTGATGAATCTCGTTGGCTCTAGACTCTATAAGTGCACGTTTATTTAGTGACCGAAGGCTGGAGCAGACTGCCACCTATTCAATATCTACTATCTCGGAGTGAGAAAGTTGATAGAAATGAGTTGAACTCCGTGACAATAAAACAAACTTCTTTTGAGAGAAGCTTGAGTAGGCTGGGAAGGGTTGTGCATTGCATCACTGGGTCCATGATGCTTTGTCTTCAGTATCAGAAATCATCAAAGTAATTCTGATAATAGATGTATTGACCCGGTTTCTACCTAAGTTGTATGGAGGGCTTCTTTCTTTACACCCTTTATCCTTACACTTCTTTTTCATTCTTCAACCCCTTCAATGCTTACCAAGACGTCATAACTAGCACCTTGTTGTGATTGTTCCAGTGCTAGCTTAAGTCATTAGTCGGCATTATTCCCGTACACTCAACTACTCCATCTTTCCTAAGGACTTCTAAGTTCTAATGGATTGTCCCTGGGAAGATCCCTCCGGTTTTGGTTGGATCATAGGACGAATACCTAACCACCTTTTGACACCAATATCGTCGTGATTAATTGTGTTGAAGGGTATAGATATCGTAACCAGAAAAATCAATTGAAAATGCAGTCAAGGTGTTGATGAAATCAATGTTTACACCTTAAGAGTTTTCTATATCACCAAAAACGCTCCCCCTACATATGTGCATCATAAAAAAAAGAGATTTTTGCACATATTAGGAAGAGAAAGCACTTATATCAAAGATCTTATTCAAGATAACACATTTTAATCACTATTCTCCCCCTCAAAAATTGCATGAAATTGAAATTTTTGTGAAATTAGTGATGAAACATGGAGAGAATAATGTGTCATGAAACTTTGGAACAAATGTTTATGAAATCATTATACTCCCCCTCGAAAAGAAATTCTTTTTAAATAGGGGAGTATATGAGCACATTGTTTTGAAATACTTTGAGAAATTGTGCTCAAAAATCCGAGAAGAATTGTGTTCATGAGCTTAAAACTTTGAATGTTTTGATATAAGCTCATGACCGAGAAAAATGAATTTCTCGTTGTTGAGGATAAGTCGAAGACTTTCCTTTATTTAGGGACCGGGTTATAGTCTGACATGTGACTATAAGCCATTATGTTGAGCTCAAAACGTTAAATGTTTTGTGACAAGCTCAACCCGAGATAGATTGCTCTACCCGTTATTAGGATAAGTTATCTTTAAAAATACACTCTCCTTTATTTGAAGTTCGAGTTACAGTCTGACATTTAACTGTAAGTCGTTTACATGAGCTTAAAACATGGAATGTTTTTATCGGAAGCTCATGACCGAGAAAGTTTTATTTTCTCGTTGTTAAGGATAAGTTATCATCCGTGATCAACTTTCCTTTCTTTGAGGCACGAGTCACAATCTGAGGTAACTGCAAATCATTTGAAGAAAGAGGAAATGACATGTTTTGAAAAACATTTAAACTCTCATTCGAACTTTATGTACGTACCCGTGTCGTTTTTGAACAACATTTCTAAGTGCGTCCATATTATCGATGCTGAGAGACATGTCGAAGAAGAATATTTTTTGGTATTTTTGAAAAATTTTCACATTTTTTATTTTGTTTTTATAAGTTTTATATTTTTGTATTTTGATTTTCAATGTTTTCGAAAATAATCCAAAATAGACCTTTGTACAGCAGAAGAAGGTGATGTCGAATGTACAGAATTGGAACCCTTTGAAGAAATAGATTCAGAATCCGCTGAAGTACCTGCAATGACAGAAGAAGAATTTGCACAAATACTAGTGTTAGGAGTAACAAATGCATTTTCTACATTCAAGACACTCGCATTAGTGCTGGAGAAGGTGTCATCACTCTTCTTGATGGGAATCCACTTAAGACCGACTTCCTTAAAGATCCTACCCGTGGGTTTCCACTGAAGACTAGATCTAGGATTAGTGTTCTCTTGCACATCAGAAGACTTCTTTGGAGAGAAACTAGGTCCTGCATTGATCCGCCTTGAGGATTTATTGACATTGCTTTTCTTTGTGACGGGTGGGAATATCCTTGTTGGCTTATGGGATTCTGCATTCTTTCTCTGTGTGAAAGAACGAGAGTTTACCTCATAGAGGTATTGCAGAATGCAATGAGCATGATTTCCATGGTGAATGCCCTTTTTGCACGTGGGGCATACAGGGAGTTTGGGATTCTCGAAAGGTCTTGTGTACCTAGGGTTTGCTGACCGTTCAGGCACTATGTTCGAAACACGGCTACTCATTGGTGATTGCCAATTCCTAGGTTGTTGGGAAGGGGTCCTAGGTTTTGGTTGATGACCATTAGGTGTGTGTTGAACTCTAGTGGTTGTTGGTTTACTAGGTTTTGAATACACATGGTTTACTTTCTGAATGTTCCCTTTTTGCTTACCATCCCCTAGGTTTTTGGTTTGACCAACGTCATTTGAACCATTAGATTCCTTTGTGGGCGTAAGAGTCACACACTTGGGAGTACTCTTAGGAGTAGTGCAAGGTGCATTCACAGAGTTGTGTTTAGCAAGAGTGGGTTTTCTAAATGGAGGAACATAGGGTGAGATGGCTGGTTTTGGTACAGTCGATGGCACATCGGTATTAGGAGGTAACCTAGAAACATTAGAAGGCGGTTTTCCTAAGATAGATAGCTTTGGTACTTTGTACGCATTGGGTTGTCTAACAACTGATTTTACAACCTTAGCTTCCACAGTTTTCCCACCCATCTTTCCAACAAGTTTCTGCAACTCAGCAATCGCGATGTCTTTGTCTTGCAACTGAGCTTTCAGATCAGAAATATCCTTACTCTTTTCATTCAATTCACGAAATGATTCAGAGAGTTTTACTTGTAAATTATTGTCATCAGGAACTTTTCCAACTTTGGTTTGCAAAGCAAGTTCAAGAGAATGACAATGTTTCTGAAGAAAATCATATCGGTGTTGAAGAATCATGAACTCTTTTTGATTAACATTTGTTGAAGGCTCACTGTCGCGACATTCACCTCCTAACTGAGCTCGTAGCTGTTCGATTGTTTGTTGCAGTTCATTGTAAGCTTTATCATACGAGAGTTTGTCATCCTTACATTCATCACATTTTTTGACATATTTATTCCAAAGATCGGTGAATTCGTTGTCCTTTTTGATGACATAAGACTCCATTTTCTCTTTCGTACGATCAAGCTCATTTTGGAGGGTTTCATTGTCTGACACAGAGATGTTTACCGCAACGGGGTTACTATCAACACAATCACCATTGTCACTTGCTTTCGAGAGACATGCAAGGTCGCTTTCCAAAACTTTAATTTTATCAAGAGATTCATCAGCCTCCTTCGCCAAAGATTTAAAGTCTTCAACAAATTTGGCTAGTTCTTTTAGAAAAGCGTTCTCAAGATTGCCTATCCTCGCATCAACTTGATTAATAATCGGATTGATTTCAGTATGAAGCACTTTTTGTAACTCGACATGAACAGGTGATGTAAAGTTTCCTCCAGTCATTTTGGCGTTAACAACCCGTTTGAGAATGACAAAATTATCTTTGAGCTCGTTAAGAAATCGTCGTGCAACACTCGGTTTAGGAGAATCCTTTGTCAATTCCTCACTAGGTAGCAAAAGCAATTCGGTACTAGTTTTAGATCGAACAAAAACCGTTGGAGGATTAACTTTTGGATAGTAAACAGGTGTCACTTCTTTATCAAGCTTTTTCATTCTTAAACGAGTTTCTTCAGCAAGTTCAGTAGTTTCCTCATAATCATGCACACTAGGAGGATCATGCTCATCAGACAGGAGCACACTACCATTATATAGAGTTTGATTTGTGGCCTGAACCTGCTTAAGATATTCTGGAATTGGGAGGAAGAGGACAACCTAAAGCCATTTTGTAACGGGTGTAATTTATCTCATTCACTTTAGGTGCGAGCATATTTATCGTCTGCATAGATTGTCCACGTTTTACCAAAAGGTTGTCTAATTCCCTAATCCTATCCTGAGCTTTGCAAAAATCCTCAAGAAGCCCATCTTCTCGAATTTTGAAATCATGTTTCAGCTTTTTTCGTTCTTCTTTTAACTCCAAAATGGTAGATTTTTCAGTTGAAAGCTGTTTATTAAGAGATGTGATTTCATCATTCAATTCGCTTATCTTTTTAGCACTACTCAAATGTAAGGCATTTAATTTCTTAGTGGTGCATTTTTCTTGATACACCGATGTAGCATGAGCTTGTTCAAGTTCCTTGATTTTAGCATGATGAATCTCAAAACTTTTCTCCCGTTCCTTATATCCTGCAAGCTCAGTGGTCAATTTGGCATTAGTTTCTCTAAATTTATTATTAACCACATTCGCATGAGCAACATCCTTGGCAAGCTTATCAAATAATGATTTATAATACGCATGCGTCTCGTCAGGAAGGGTTGTAGGTTGCGCTACTTGATCTCCACTAAGGTCCACACTGGGCGCATTAGAAATAATATTGCTATTATTCGTTGGAACCCCGTGTGTCTCAGTGGAAGGCTCAAGTGACTCAGTATACTCTTCCTCCTGATTAGACATATTATATAACTCATTATCATTGAGACGTCGGTGTACCTCAGAAGAACCGTCTGAATCATACACAGGAGCTCTGTCAGGTTTGACTACCGATGTGGATGATTGCTGTGAATTAGCCATCAAGATGGAGTCGGTAGTCACCTCTTCTTCCTCATCATATGCTGCTGCAGATGCCATGAGATCAAACTCTTTAGCTAGAAGTGGAAATCCTGCTTCTTCCTTTTGTGCTATAAGAAGCTGAGACTGGAGATGGGCAGCATTCCTCTTCTTTCTTACATGGCTATCACAAAGCTCAAAATCCGCAGCATCATTGTCTTGTTGATAAGTCATAGTAGAAGTCGTGTGATAAACAGGATCTCAATTCGTAGAAAGCGTGTGTTGGGGTGACAACAAAATCAAACTTTGCCTAAATTTTCCAGCCCGACAAAAAATTCCTCAGTCCGACAAAACGGTAATCCGAAAAAATTTTGAAACACTAAATTTTGAAATTGAGTTAGAAATAGCCAATAACTAGTAGGGAAAAAATTTGAAAAAATGAAATTTTTTAATGAAAAATAAAACCTAAAAAATTTGAAATTTGGCCTAAAAATTTGAATTTTGGTCCGAAAATTTGATTTTTTGGTCGAAAATTTTTTCGCATAGCCAAAATTTGAAATTGAAGCTTAAATGGCCTAAAACTGGTCTAGGAAAAATTAAATTTTACTATGGTTTTCCCGCCAAAAAACTTTTTTTTTTTTTTTTTTTTTTTTTTTTTTTTTTTTTTTTTTTTTTTTTTAGATCTTCGTGTAAACTATGTTCCGAGACTAGTCTAGATAGTGGCTAAGTCTAAAAATTACTCAAACAAAATTTCCATCGGAATGTTGATCGGAATGATCCATCGGAATGTCCCTCTATCGGAATGTGCAGATCGGAATCCTAGATCGGAATGTGTAGATCGAAATCCTAGATCGGAATGTGTAGATCGGAATCCTAGATCGGAATGTGCTTCTATCGGAATGTCCTACTATCGGAATCCTAGATCGCAATGATGACCTGTCGGAATGCTTAGATCGGAATGTTCAGATCGGAATCTTCAGATCGGAATGTGGCTAAGATCAATTTGGCAGAGTAACGTCTCAAAGTTCCTTAAAAACCGTCGGAATCCCAGATCGCAAAGAACGATCGGAATGTCCAGATCGGAATAGGTATCGAAATCTTTAGATCGCAAAGTAAAACCCTTGGGTTATTGCGATCAAAACCGTACTTACCTTTCCCGAAATTGTAGCTATCGCAATAAGAGAACTTTCTTCCAACTTTTTAGGCAACGATTTTAGCAACTTTTAGGCAACAAATTAGCAACTTTGAGGCAACAAATTCGCAACTTTGAGGCAACAAATTCGTGTTTTTGAGCAAACCAAAATACCCACAACACGAATACTTGGAACAACAAAAAAAACACGAAATTTTTTTTTGAATCTTTAGTAAAAAAATCAAAAACCCACGGAATTAACAAGAAACAAGGACAACACTAAAGAGCTATCCACGAATCCCTTGGCGAATGATACCACTTGTAAGATTTTGTAACACACGACTTATAATGAAATAGAAATGTAGATGAATAAGATCAAGATTAAAACTATGAATGGAATATTAGATTAGATGAAGAAGAATTAGAAAGATACAAGGTAGATGATTCTAGTGAGAGAAACTAAGGAGAGTTTCTCTCTCTAAAACAATAAGAAGAGAAAAGATACAAATGGGAGACCCACACACAAATGAGGATGGTTATGCCTTTTATACTAAGGCTTACATGAATAGGAGGCCTTCCTCATTTGTGTGTTCGGGACTAATTCCCGTTTCATGCATAATAATGACATAGAACTCTCGACACTGTTGAATAGCATTTTCCACGAGCTTCGCAACGGTATATTATATGACCATCACTTTAAATACTTCTAACAATCTCCCCCTAAGGGGTGGTCATATAATATGTGACTTCACTTCTTTGACCATCACTTTAAATACTTCTAACATTTTCACACCTATCAAATCCCCTACACTTGACCATTGCAATGTCCTCATGTAATGCATTAGTTACAAAGCACTTTTACATTTTTCATCATAATCAATCCACGTTGGCCTTTATTAAAGAGATAGAAAATTATAAACATTCAAAATAAAGAAATCAAAAACATACCTTGGGTTTTGGAAATGTTGTGAATGATCATCATCCTCAAGTTTTCACTTTCTCCAAACCAAGCTTAAAAACGAGATCATTGTTATTATAAGTTAGTAAACTAACACGAACTCATGTGGGCCAATTATTCACTTAGACTCCCTTATTCCTAGGTGTATCTCTGATATTTTATTATTGTCTTGAATGATCCAAAGGATGCATTGTTTGACTTATTTCGATAGCAATTTAATCCGAAAATAAGGTGAACGATTTAATCAATAGTTAGCTAAAGGACAAAATCTTTTAAAACTGCTTCTCGGGACCTCATAAAGTTCATATCTTGGCATAACTCGCTTCGCGATTTGAGACCTTTCTCGGACCGATATTTGGCAGCGACTTCATACTTCAAACCTCGAGAGACGTTCATGAAATAATGGCCTTCTCTTCATAATAGAATTTCTTCACTTGAAGTTTTGAGAGATTCATACTTGGACCACGACTTCTTCATTTTTCTCCAATCTTTATTTTGGACTTTGATATACAACGATCCGCCTCCTTTTATGACTTGGATCTATTTATCCTCATACCTTGCTAGGATCTTTTCGGATACACTTCTCCATGACTTTTTGGGAGTTTTTGCTTTTCGTCGTGTGTCTCGATCCTTCATATTGATTTTCGATAAATGATTCTTCACATCACTTTGGATCTTTAGCAACAAAATATAGCCCTCATGCCTTGTTAGGGCCTTTTCGGACTCGCCAATCTTCGCATCCCGCTTCAATAAGTTATGCCTTGGCTATGAACTCTAATCCATACCGAGCAACTTTTAAACGATCTTGGGCTAGAAGCTAAGTAACTTTTCAAATCGTACAACCTTATTTATTGCAGATAAATTTATTAGCAAGCGATGGGAGAATAGGCTTATAATTAACTCACATAAATTCACGAAAGAGTACCGAACTTATAATTGGCTCTATCATCTCTCGTTCTCCACAGTTTAAAACCTCAAGGAATGAGACTCGTGGATGCTTAGCCTATTAAATCAAAGTTTTGGGTTTTCGAGTCGCCTATAGGATCTTGCAAATTCTTAGACTTTTTCAAGTTTAGAAATCGCATTTTAAAGTTCCCTTGATAAACGACTCTCTAGGATCAGTTATAGGAACTTGCGAAAAGTTCTTGTTCTTAACCCGTGAGAGTTAAGACTTTCACGTTTTATAGCTCCCTATATAAAAGCCTAGCAAAACTTGACTTAACACGTTAAGGATACTAGCTAGAGTAACTTAGATAAGTAAATTCGGGTTGAGTCAAAAGATTTACAACGTTTGAAAATTAAAACCACCTTATTAAAGATTTATTCTAGCAAAGAAAGAAAATAACTATACAAAAGGAAAAACTAATAGGTCACAATAGATTAAAAATTTTGAAAAATGTCGAAAAATTGATTTTCTGGTTAAAATGAGGACAAATACAAAGAAAAGACCACTTAACTTCGATAGAAGTCCCCCCTACACTTAACATAAACATTGTCCTCAATGTTTAAGCATGTGAGAGTAAACTCCCCTACACTTAGGACATTGTGCACGTTGTTTAAATCTCGCTAAGGAAAGGACAACTAAAGAGATTCCTATTTTAATATTGAGAAAATATAAAATAGTGAATCGAAAAGAGTTTAGGATAGAACCGGGATAATGGAACACGGAGTCACAGGTCGTCAAGAATCATCAAGAGTGTGTCTTTGAAGCTCGAACCCCTGATTAAGAAGAGAGGAGAGGAAAGCAAACCAACGGGTCTCCCCCTACACTTATGATAAAGAAAGCTAAAAGATAGATACATGGTTTGCCTCCCAAGAAGCGCTTGATTTTTGATTACCGAGTCGTGAGCCTGACTCGACCTTGATCATCATAGGAAGAAGCATGAAACATATCCATCGGGATCAAAGACATAGTTTTCGTCCATCATATAGCACAAGCTTAAGGCGAACAAGGCAAGCCAAAGAAGAATAGGCAAGGTTCCCTAAGCAGTGATGGAGCACGGTGGAAGCAAGGGTGAAGTGGTGCAAGAAGATTTCCATAAGTTCCAAAGATATTTCCTTTTATTTCATCAGGTGGATACTGAGATGGCTGCAGAATATCGATACCGGGGTCGAACACCTTTTCCTTTAAAGGGAAATAGCACTCAGGCTCAGCAGAGTGTGAAGAAGATCCGCGAAGAAGCACAACCTCGTCCTCAGAAGATGGACAAAGAGGTGTTAACTCATACGTGCTACGGATATGGGTGTCGACCGGTTTCTTCTCCTTTGAAAGAATGTTCTTCAAATCCAAAGTAGGATCAAGACGATAATCTTCAAAATCATAAGGAGGAGCATTGTGGAAACCTTGGTTTCCGGATCTTTGAAGCTACTAGGATTGCACCATGTTCATATGATTATACAATCAAAGCGGAATTAGAACATGATACATTAACAAGGTGTTTAGGGCACAATAACATGAATTAAAACAAATGGATTGTTCATTATATTAATAACAAACAATCACTAGACGTGTATACATTTAATCCCACGTCTAGTGCACACACGCTTTAGGTTTACATTGTGAATGAATTGATAAATAAAACCTAAGACCCTTGTTCCTTTTATAGTGGAAGGAATAGAATCTACAAGAGATCAAATCAAACAAACATCTAAATATTCTATTTAGATAAACTATA
This sequence comes from Glebionis coronaria, assembly GCA_025667525.1. Classification (NCBI taxonomy): domain Eukaryota; kingdom Viridiplantae; phylum Streptophyta; class Magnoliopsida; order Asterales; family Asteraceae; genus Glebionis; species Glebionis coronaria. Next base: position 634,564,249 of record CM046878.1, read on the forward strand.
TATTGTGTATATCATAAATAATATACTCAATATATTCCCTAAATAGAATTCTCCATCAAATCTATCAACGTTGACTTTTGTTGACTGTGTTTGACTTTTGTTGACTTCTGTCAACGCCTAATTTGCTCTTGTCAACTCTTGTATTACTCTTGTCAACGCCTGAGTAAATGTCCTTTGATTTTGAGTTTCTGCCACATCAACTTTTTGACCTAACAATCTTCCCCTAGTTGATGGTGGCAAAACTCTATGTGTATCTCTTGTAAGTTGTACATGATCTTCAAATTGCTTCCCCTCAAGTGTAGCATGTATTTCTTCCCCTTTTTGTCACATCAACAGGGAAGTAAACAATGTATGCAATCTTTGAAGATTCTCCAAATGTAGCTCTATGTAATGATCTTGAAGAACAATTAATAAAGTATTCTTGATGTAGAAGTAGAATAACCCAACCTTGTGTTCTATGTCTTGTACTATCCATGTGATGAAGAACTTATACCAGATTGAAAAAGAATATAAGTAGACCTCGATCCCTTGTCCATATTCTCATCCTATGTGAGACACTGAGCACGATAATGTAACTCCTTCAAGTGTTATGACAAGCCTTCATCACCAACCATGTAAAGCACGAACAAGTTACCTTAAAAGTCAATGACTGGGAGTGCATGACTTTAAGATATGGTAGAACACAAACTCGCGAAAATCTTCTTCAAGCATCAAACTTACCATAAGAATTCTTCCCCTTAAGCTAACACCTCTTTATGACAAGTCAATATCTTCATATGTAAAAGCTGTTAACGAATAACTCTTTCACAAGGCTATCCCGATTACATACTCCAATAAATTACTTCATGAATCGTTGCTAACTCGCCTTAAAATCATTAATCCCTTTCAAAAGTATCCGAGCCATAAATATCAACATGATATTCTAAATTAAAACGGAGATTCCATGTACCTTCGTGTGTATAATCTTCCTTTTTGTGTGCTCAAAACGTACTAATTTTCTCAACAGCAGCTATTCTTTTGTTATCCGAGAACCTTCTTTGTCCAATATCTTTTCTATGTGTACTGTCACATATCGGACAACACCTATCAACGCTTGAGCAAGCGTTTCTCGGACAACTCATGTCAACGCTCTCTTCTGTCAGCGTTCACTTATTTCTTGTCAGCGTCAAACTTACAAACGTCAGCGTCTACTCAGAAACCTTTGGCTTAAACACTCTTCATTGTGCGTAAACGAATAATAAGAACAGTGTTTTACTTTAAAGGGTAACAATAATATGTTTTCCGTATATATCCACATGCCCTTTTCCAATCCCATATATCACGTACACTTTTAGCAATGCTTCCTTACGTGGCATCCCATTATTTTGCTTATCTTAACAAACAATTCCTGGGACCACACATCTTTCTTGACTTCATATATCCACGATCATATCCAAGAATAGAGAGAATCAAATAAAAATAACAGATGTGCAATAGTTACCACTTTTATGAAGATCCTCCTATTCTTCTTTTGCATCGTTGTACAGCTTTTTCTTTTGGCCAGAATATTTGCTTTCCTTTCTTGGCTTTAATCTCACATGACTTTATTCTTTTCAAACAATATCACGTGGCTTTAATCCATGATAACATTCATGGGAATCTCATCCCTACGTGATACACATCTTGATAAACAATATTTGCCTCTTTTACTTGACCACATCGGGACCACCAATACAAAGTTGCTCCATGTTTGTCTCTTACTTCTGACTTTTCTGATGTACGTAATGCAAAAGTAACAGCAACCAAGTTAGGACCATTGAACAAGTACAATGCTTCCTTAATTCTTGTAATCCCATGTTACTTTTCAGAAGCTAGACAATTGATACTTTTGGATTCATACAACTTAAACATAGTATTGGTTGTACACATCGAGTTGTACACAAACCCATGTGAACAAACTTGGACCACTTTATTTTTATTTTGTGCCACAATAGCACACGTCCCTTTCCTTGTACTCGCATGTGAACACAAACCTGCTTCCAACTCGTACAGTAACAGCCTTAAACACTGTCACATCTTTTCCTTAGGCAGCATAGTACGAGCTCTTGGGACCATGAAAAATAATGCAATGATCATGGACCTTGAATATCGAACAACAACATCATAAACCTCAATAATCACCATTCTAGGATTTATAGTAAACCCTAAATCTTAGACCATAAAACTCCTTCTTTTCTGATGAAAAATCGATTCTAGGGTTTGAAGAAACCCTAGTTCATGATTTCATGTAATCTAGAATTTAGAAAAACACATTCTGCAGCGAACTTCAACTTAGAATAACTTCTTCATGTAAGCTCAGATCGAAAATCCCTTCGGTGAAATCCTAGAAACATGTACCAAGAATCTACAATTCAAAAATCACGAAGATCCAACGGTTAACGAAGGAGAAAACGTGTTTTGAATATGGTTGTTCACAGAAAACTGCATTCACTCACTGCTGACTTTGACGCTTAATAACTTTTTCTTGGGGATAAAACTTGACAATCCCTCCGGTGAATGTCTAGATATATGTGTATAGAACACACACAAGAAATTTCGTGACGATCCAACGGTCCAATAAAAAGTTACGACCTTCTGAATACTGCTGCGCACACAAAAACGTCCAGAAAAACCCTAGACGGATTTTTCTTTTCTTCACCATACACGAACACCTTGTTGGTCCTAGCATCACGAGCCACGAGGCTCTGATACCAATTGTGGAAACCTTGGTTTCCGGATCTTTGAAGCTACTAGGAATGCACCATGTTCATATGATTATACAATCAAAGCGGAATTAGAACATGATACATTAACAAGGTGTTTAGGGCACAATAACATGAATTAAAACAAATGGATTGTTCATTATATTAATAACAAACAATCACTAGACGTGTATACATTTAATCCCACGTCTAGTGCACACACGCTTTAGGTTTACATTGTGAATGAATTGATAAATAAAACCTAAGACCCTTGTTCCTTTTATAGTGGAAGGAACAGAATCTACAAGAGATCAAATCAAATAAACATTTAAATATTCTATTTAGATAAACTATATATTGTGTATATCATAAATAATATACTCAATATATTCCCTAAATAGAATTCTCCATCAAATCTATCAGCGTTGACTTTTGTTGACTATGTTTGACTTTTGTTGACTTCTGTCAACGCCTAATTTGCTCTTGTCAACTCTTGTATTACTCTTGTCAACGCCTGAGTAAATGTCCTTTGATTTTGAGTTTCTGCCACATCAACTTTTTGACCTAAAAAGCATCACTCTCATGAGGGAAGTAAGTGTTGAGAAATTCAGAGAAGTCTTCCTCAAATGAGTAATCGTCCAAAGTAGGATCGAGTGATGGCGGAGGATCTTCATCATGTGAAGAATCGCTCGAAAGAGTATCAGCCTCATCGAAATCATCAAATGTGGGCAGATCGGGATACTCAGAAGTAAGGTCATCATAATCATCCGAATCTGAGCTAGACTCATCATCATAAGCATCAAAGACCGGTGGAGAATCATAAATGGGAGAAGGTTCCAAATTGGAGCGAGAATCATCCACATCATCATGAAAAAGTGGATTATCGATGCAAGAATTTTAGAGGATTGTTGTAGACAACAAAGTCATCGAGGACATTAATCATATTCACTGATTCTCGTCCATAGGATTTGCTTGTAAGCTTCCCTATTTTGAAAACTTGTGCATCATCCCCGACTCTTAAGATTAACTCGCCTTCGGCAACATCAACTAAAGCGCGTCCGGTTCTCAAGAATGGCCGACCAAGTATTAAAGGAATACGAGGGTCCATTTCATAATCAACAACGAAAAAATCGACCGGGAAAGTAAATGTGCCAACTTTGATGAACACGTCTTCGGCTATACCAACGGGGTAAGCGAGAGTGCGATTTGCAAGTTCAAGAGTCATCTTTGTTGGAGTGAGGTCGGGTAATGATAGTGTTTTCCAAACACTCAAAGGCATAAGATTAATACTGGCCCCGAGATCAGCAAGGGCAGTAAATTCTTCAATTTTGTTAAAAACGCAAGGCAACACAAAACGACCGGGATTTCCAAGCTTTTCCAGAAGTTCTTTAAGAATAACTGCAGAGCAGTTTTCATTTAAGCGTGTGTTAGCGAGCTCAATCAACTTTTCCTTCTTGTTAAGCAATTCCTTAAATGCTTTAACAAATTTGGGCATGTAGACAAGTGATTCAAGAAAGCTAATGTTGAAGTTCATCTGAGAGATCATCTTCACATAGTGCGACACTTCAGAGTCATCCTTGGTTAGCATTTTGGTCTTGCCTAAACGAGAGGGATAAGGAATATTGGGTTTGGGTGGTGAAGGTGAAGGCGTAGCAGGTAAAGGTTGAGATGTTGAAGGGTCCTTCCTAGAGACATCATCATGGCGAGGCGGAGACGGTAATGGTGCACTAATACTAGGTGTAGGAGGAGTAGGGATAAATGGTGGTGGAGGAGGTGTAGATGATGGGGGCGGGATTGGTGGATCGACAATGGTAATTCCACTACAAGTAGTAATAACACTCACATTTGCTCGCTGATTGGTGACGGTGTTTGAAGGTAGAGAACTTGAAGAAGAAGGTTGAGCTGCGGGCAAGAAACTAGCAAGCATATTCTTCAAATCATTGGTTTGATTGCTGAAGGAGGATTGAATATTATCTCGAAGCTCGGATCTAATCTCATTTCCTTGCTTTGTGATATCTCCTTTCAGATTGATAATTTGGCTCTGAAGATTATTGATTTGCTCACCTTGGGTTCTCATGATGGCTTCAACATCAGGGTTAATGGGTGGGGTTTTTTGAGCGGGTGGGTGATAAGGATTAGAAGCTCTTGGTGGGATTTGGTTGCTTCTATTGTAGTTGTTGGCGGGGTTTTGGTTTTGAGGAGAAAAACCGGGTGAAAGGTAGTTGTTGGACCGGTAACTCAGCAAATTTCTATCCCCTTGAGGTCGAGCTTGGTAATTTTCCGGTGAATAATTACCATAAGCTGCATACACATTTTCCGGAATTCCTTGTATCGAAGGACAATCCGTGTATGAGTGAGGACCGCCGCATGTTTCACAAGGATTAGCAACCGCTTTAACTTGTTGTTGTTGTTGGTTCGAAGCGAGAAGCGTGATACTTTTGCTCATTTCAGTCATCATGCGGGTGAGTTCGGTCATATCAGGGTTTGCTGAATTGGAAGAAACATTGACTCTCGGGTTGTTCCTTGAAGAATCGGAGGAATCCCAGTTTTTGTGGTGAGTAGTCATGTTCTCAATGAGCTCTCTACACTCCTCGGGTCTCCTTTTCATAAATGTGCCACCGGCGGGTGCATTAATCGTATCATGATCACGAAAAGTCAAACCGTTGTAGAAAGTATCTATTAAGGTCACAGGGAGCATGTTGTGGTTTGGACAACGATCGATCAAGACATTATATCTTTCCCAAGCATCAAAAAGAGATTCATCGGGATCTTGCATGAAACCGCTGATTTGATTGCGAAGGCTTGTGACCATGGATGGTGGAAAGTAGCGTGATAAAAAGCGTTGAGTCATGTCATCCCAAGTGTGAATAGAATTCTTCGGGAGACGATCAAACCATTTCTCGGCATGATGCGATAAAGTATGTGGAAAGAGTTGTAGGCGAAGAACATCCATTGTGGCACCAGGCAACTTCATGCTTTGGGTGATTGTAATGAACTTGTCGAGGTGTTTGTTGGCATCATCATCAGGCAATCCTCTAAAAGGATTTGTTTGCACTTGCTGAATCATGTGGTGCTTCAACGAAAACTCAGGAGCCGTGATTTGCATCGGCGCAATCGGTCCTCCTCGTCCAAACATGGTGGGTTGACAAAGCTCCTCCATGGTCCGAAGATCGGGCTGTGGAAGAACATTGTTGTTATTATTGAGGTGCGGTGGATTATTGTTGTTGACACCTGACATACTTAAATCTTCTTGAGTCTCGGGCTCTTGATAATTAGAAGATCTAGTACGCATACACCTGAAAATGCAAAAGAAAAAGAAACCAAACACGAAGACAATATATATACACAATAAAAAGAAAATCTTTTTGGATTTTTGAAATTTTTTATTTTTACGGATTTTTATCAATTTTTAATTTTTATGGTTTTTTGAATTTTTGTGCAAGAAAATAACGCTCACAAGTGAACGGATCCCAAAAAAGCAACGCGTCTCTCACAGAAAACTGTTAATCTTTTCGAAAAGAGCTGGCAGCGGCGCCATTTAATAACTCGATTTTACTCAGGTTAAAAATTATCGTTGTACCAATCTCTTCGAATTGAAAACCGGATTTTATGTGTGCGACTCAACTGTCTTTGGTGAAACAAAAGTGTGTCGTTGTAGTATAATTAAAGAGGTGCAAAACGATTAATGTAAATGACGTTAAAGTAAAAGGCGTTAAAATAAATGGCGTTAATTTAAAACTAAGTCTAATTAAAAGAAAGGGTGCAATATTTAAAACTTTGAAAAGTTAAATAATTAAATGACTTAAAATTAAAACGTGACAAAAATTAAAATTGACAAAGTATTAAAATGAGAATGAGAAAATTAAACAAGACAAAATATAAAAATAACACCCTAATCGGAATGTATTCTGATCTGACTCACCTTACACTTGATCGGAATGTTGTCGTCGGAAAATGCACAACCGTCCAATCGGAATGTCGCAAACCTACCTGGTCGGAATGTTGATTCCGTCAGAATGTGGAGTGGACTTGGTCGGAATGCTGATCGGAACCCCTTGATCGGAATATCGTCACTATACCTGATCGGAACACCAAAAGCAACTCGATTGGAATGAGGGAAGGAGTACCAATCGGAATGCTGTCACAACCCCTAATCGGAATACTCAAAACCTCCACTGATCGGAATACCAAGACCCTCTCGTCGGAATGTGTAAACCCTTTTCCGACCAAGCAAGGAACGCTGGTCGGAATAATAAACCCCTTTCCGATCGTACAGATCGGAATACGGTGAAATAGATGAAAATTAAGCTAGAAAAATAAGCTACTAATCAAATAAGCACACAACGAAAATCTTAAGGCAAACCGTACAAAAATAAGCTACTAAACTGAAATTTAAAGACTTTTATAACACGAAAAGAAAAAGGTTCACGAAAAACAAACTTTTATATAAAAATAACTTTTATAAAAACTTTATAAACTTGAAAATAAGCACAAATAAGCTATAAGAATCAATGATCTAAAACTATCAAAAGCATAAAAACACAATCTTTAATCAAATAAGCAAGACAATAAGCATGTAAACATAAAGATCAAGCAAGAAAGAAAGGTAGAATGAGAGATTTTGACAAGAAAAGTAAAGGTGCAATTAAAATAAAAGTAACTTACTTGGAAAATTAAAGTGCAAGACAAGGTAATTAAAGGTGCAAGTAATTAAAGGTGCAAGGTAATTAAATGTGCATAAAAGTAAAGGTGGAAGAACTAGTGTCACTCTAGGCAACCACAAAAAATGATTAACAACTAATCTATATATATAGGGGAGGATTAGGAAGCTTCCTCCCCTCCTTCATTTTCTCTTAATTGCATCATTAGGCCATTCCATCTTAATCTCTTTGTTAATTGCATGCTTAGTCCTTTTCTTCTTATCTTCTTAAATCTTGAACTTTTAATGACTTTTGGCACGGGATTTCTTTGAACTCGTCTTTTAATTCTTCAATAAAGTAGACTTGAGTTCTTCGGCTTTAAGTAAACTTCCGTCTTTTGACTTTTTCTTCGATAAATCTTCAAAATTGGTCTTGGACTTCCGTTCTTTTCGCACTCTTGACTTCTTGACTTCATCTTTCATCTTTTTCTTCAATAAAAGCCCGTGAATGCCGTGTTTTCTCCACTTTTCACAATTTCGTCCTAAATCACAACAAAAACACAAACCACGCATAATTCCGACATAAAAGACATAAAATACACGTTTTGGTCCGGTTATTATTGTAATTAAGTGGTAAAAAGGATGGGTGTTTTCACACCTATCAAATCATCAAAATGATTATCCTTAAAACTCACTTTTGTTAATATGACAAAAGACTTTTTAATAAACTTTCTTTTTTAGAAAATGTTTTATTAAAATGGAAAATGAAAATTTGAAAATAGCATACTCCATATGCTATTAGAATATCCTTTGAAGGATCCAAATACCTCAGATATTCCCACCTCACTAAAAGACAAAAAATGGAGCGTACTCTAGGGGCGGTACCTTAAGTGGCTAGGCGGTTCCCTAGCAATAAGGAACCGCGGGCTAGATAAGGTACCGCGCCCAGATAGCCGTTATATATCCGTTATACTTTGTCTCCTTTAAATAGTGGGTCAAATCTCATTTTCCAATAAGCCTCTTGGACGTTTTTCTCAGCCCCCTTTCTCTTTTCTATAGCATAATCATTAGTAAATGATCACTTAAAGTGTTAAGGATGTTTACATGTGATTATCCTCTTGATCCCCTCCTTTACCTTGTCCAATGAGAAGATCACTCACTCACTAGTGTTGTGATAAAGATGAATCTATGAGCTAGTCATATTCATCATGATACCCTTTTTGTTTTATGTCAATCCATTGTATTTATGAATACTTGGACTAGTTGTGTTCATCCAAGTTATTTGTGAATACTTGGATTTGTTGTGTACATCCATTGCATATGTGCTTGCTTGGATTTGTGTTGTGTAAATCCAAGCTACATGTGTGTACTTGGATAAGTCTAATTGAGTTGTAATAGATTTGATTAGTAGTTCTCACTAAACTATAAAGTGATGTGGTTGTGTCTTGTGAGTTCTCACTAAACTTGAAAGTGATTAGTAGTTGTGTTGTGTGAAGTTCTCACTTAGCTTCAAAGTGAAGAGTCGTGAAGATTGGTTCTAGCTTTGGATTAGAACTCGACATCTAGCCTTGTGTCGTAAAATGGTAAAGTAGGCAACGTCGTGAAGATTGGTTCTACCTTAAGATTAGAACTCGACATCTAGCCTTATGTCGTTAAATTGTGAAGTAGGCAACGTTGTGTAGATTGGTCCTAGCTAAAGATTAGGTCTCGACATTTAGCTTAGTGTCGGAAAATAATGTAAGCAACGATGTAAGGTTTTCTCTGTCGAGAAGGGAGCTTGTGGATATAGTAGAAATCTCGAGTATGTATACTCGAGGAGTGGAGTAGAAACGAGGATAGAGCCTCGTTGTCGAACCACTATAAATCTTGGTGTCTTCCCACTAGGTTGTCTCTTTCCTTACTCTTTACTTATTTCATTATCATTACACTTACCTATTATATTTGCTAGTGCATTTGAATTGAACCTAATCATTATGCAACTTAGCTTCAAACAAAAGATAGTTTTGATACAAACAAAATTAAAAGTAATTTTAATTTGGTCACCAATAAAGAGAAACTATTCAACCCCCCCCCCCCCCTCCCCCCCCCCCTTCTAGTTTCTACAATTGGTATCAGAGCGATGGTCACTCAAGATCTTTGAAGTATATTGTACTTTGAAACTTGGATCGATCCATTGTCTCCTCAAATTAGGAGGTCAAGTTGTACTAAAGTTTCTCTTTGGTCAAAACTATTTTGTTTTTTAAAAATAGGTCTTTTAATTGATAATATTGCATCCCACTTAAGATTAGTAGTCTTTATGCATTTTAGATCTACTCTTGAAATGTATCTACTAGTTTGCATCTTGCTTTGTGTAGGTACTCATGAAGATCAATCACTTAATTGGTTGTGGATTAAGTTACTTGCACTTGTAGAAGACTCATCTTCATTGATCTTTAACATCTTTGAATGATGATACCAAGATGATTGGGAATGATACTAGTCCTTGAAGACTTAGTACTCATAATAGTCATTGTTGGGCATAGCATTGATTCCTTGATGGATTGCTCTTTGTGGCCAAGGTACACTATCGTTCTTCCACACGCCCTTTGATCATTCTTTTGATCATTACATGACTATGTGCTTGCTCTTGGCATCCTTGCCTTGACATTTGTTTGTGGTTTGTGATTCTTTCCTTTTATCCTCTCAAACCTTCATTGCTTGGATACTTGACTCACTATAGTGACGTAGAGTGAGTTAGTAGTAGCTTAAAGTATCAAGCATGATATCATGGTTTGCACCCATACGGTTAGTAGGCCCTTCGTGGGAGAGAAAGTGAATCAATGCCTTGCTCATATCTTGGTTAGACTAAGACTATTATTGAAATTGATCTTGTCTATGCTTCAATATTTGCTTTGTGTTTATTCATTACTTAAGCCGTTTAATGTTTCGCCGGAAAGGCACGTCTTAAACCACTATATATGACACAAGCTCTTCGTTACCACTATTTGAAGATTGTCATTAATCCCTTGAGCATTGGTCCTAGTCTTGATTCACTTCCCTTGACTTCTCTCCACTTTGTTGTTTTGCTACGAGTAGTCGTTTGTCCGTTTCGGTTCTTTTCGATCTCGATTTAACTCGTAATCCTTCATTAAGGCATATTGCTTAGTGTTATGATGATCCAATGATATTCTAAAAGGCTCATGATATATTTTTAAGTATCTTAGAAAAACTTGGTTTTTAAAATTTGGCGTTTTTCATTGATAAAAACCTGCCTCTGTAGGCGGTTCTTTATCTAGGCGGCTCAAACCCGCGGTTCCTTATCGATAAGGTACCGCGGGCAGTAAAGTTTGTCAGAGCGCTAGTTTGATTATTTTATTCTTTTTCAAACCACTATCTCTCTCCCAAAAACACACAGCCGACGTTTTTCTTGTTTTCCACCATTGTTGAAGCTTCAAAAACCTTCAATCACTCAAATTAATTGATTCTAAGTTGTGGGTTTCACTCATCCTTCATCTAACATCAATTAATTGTAAGTATTTTCTTTCAATTTCATCTATTTTGTTCTAGGGTTCATCCTTTCATAATTGGGGATTTTTAAAATTCAAATTGAATTAATACCTTAATAGGAATGTGGGTTGACATGGTTATTTTACTATGATTCCTTAGGTTCATATTCATTAAGATTTCACTAAAACCCACTTGTAGAACAAATCCAAATTTTGATTAATTATTTTGTTAAAAGATGGATTTGAGATGAACCCATGAACAAATAGGTAATGACATTGTTAATGCTTACCTAAAAACCTTGTTTTGAAAAACCAATGTTCTAGTCCATTATTGATCCAACATAGTTCATAAGTTCTTGGTAAATAATGGAATAACTACACTGTGAACATGAGAATGATATGGATTCAATCCTTTGTTTGTCAAGAAATTGATATAACACATTCTCATATTTTTGATTTTTTTATTTTACTTTTCATATGTGATTGGAAAAATGTTTTCTTGTTTGTATTTAGGTACTAATCATGCCTTCACAGTATCAAAAAGATCATCAACTCACTAGACAATACATGTCAAACCTTTCCCAAACCTATGCTTCCCCCCAACTTCAAAACACTTTTCCATTCCTTTCTACTCGTTGTTTCCATGAGGGTAGAGTCGTTGACAAGGAAATAACGGGTTATGTCTATATCTAATCTATGTTTGAGCTTTCGGGGTTTGATTGCTTGCTCAACATAGAAGAAGATATTTACCCCTTATTCCTTCTTGAATTATTTAGCACCTACTCCATGCTTGAATACAATGGAGAAATTTTCATTCGTTTCGTGTTGAATGATCAATTGATTCAATACTCCCTCGAAAACTTTGGTGAAATTCTCGATGTGCCATATGAAGGCACTTGTCGTTTTACGGATAAATGGAGACTTGATGCTCTCTTGAAATCCTACGATAAACCTCCAAATGACCTCACCAAAATTGATCTAGAGTTCATCCTTGACATCATTTCGAAAGTGCGTGATGGAAACGTTGTGAGAAGCCTTCATTCAAATGTACGAAATGTGAATCGATATGAAGTGCTCTCTAGCGACTTTAAGGATTTTATGGTCCAATGGGAAAATATCCTTAGGGAGAATGTCTTTTGTCTTGGTGGAAGCCGAGATCATATCCCGGCTTGTATGGTGCATATGTTGAGTTGCATCTTTACATCCACCAAGTACAATTTGGCATTCTATATCGCTCGACGAATCAATTATGCCCTTTCAAAGCCCAAAACAAACCTTCCCTATGCTATGCTTCTTACTCGCCTTTTCAAAAGGGTTGCTCATGATTTTCCCCACCTTGATCTTTCTCGCTTCTACCCGGTTCATCGGGTTATGTTGCCTATTCAAGAGGCATATGCAAGAAAGACAAGAAGTGATCGAGGATCGCGAAAATCCGATCATCAAGAGATGGATGATGAGGACATGGACATGCCAACAAGTGATGGTGATTGCATAGGTACTAGTTCTCACTTCAACTCTTCGAGTAATTCCCACCCATCCTCAAACTCATTCGTGGATGGACTTGAAGACTTAGCTCCCCCACCTCATTACTCCTCTAGTGAAGTACCGGAATGTCTCAACATGGAGCATCTCTATCGTGAAAATCTTAGGACTAGAGGTGAATTGCATGAACACCGGGTTGAGTCAAGGAAGGGATTCAAGTATTTGGGGAATATGATCAAGGGATTGGGCAAGAAGAGAAGGTGAAAGCTTTGAAGTATTTCAAAGAATACATGTTGGTAAACATGTAATGTTGAACATTTTTTTATCTTGGATGTGTATTAACTTATGCTATATGTTTGAATTGTTATTTATTTTGATCCTAAATACTGTTTATGCCATCATGTTTGTGATTTACATAGCTTTGTGCATGCCTTATGATAGTTAGCTTCTTAGATTTTAATCTGTAGTTAACTTTGGCTTGTGAATCCTTTGGTAAAAATCTGGGTTAACCAAAATTTGGGATGTGAAACTTTTGAAAGACCTCTGGTCGCGGTTCCATATTGACCCGCGGATCCTTATCGATAAGGAACCACCGGTCCTAGATAAGGAACCCCCGCCACTGTGTCCGACAGAATCTTTTGCTTTACACTATTTTCTTTAATATGTGTAAACTTTGCATGATTCTTTGCAATAACCTGCATATTTCCTAAACTAGGTTACCTAAATTCATTATTCACCTAAAATGATTTTAACCCATTACTAGTTTGGATCATCCCCTCACCCATTTAAACCCACCTTGTTAGTCATGTTCTTCACACATCAAAACATCCTACCCTAACCCTTAAACCATCCTTGTCAACCATGGTTTCTACAAAAACCTCAAACACCCCAAGGAAAACACTTAAGATTAGGATTAAGGTACCCAAGCCTAACTCATCACCCTTTCACACACCCAAAAATGAGATGGTTCCAATCCTCATTTCCTCATCACCTTCACCACCCCTTGCACCATACAAGACAACATCCACCCATGGTACTAACCACTCCATTGGTTCTACCTCCTCTTCATTCAACTCAAGAATGAATGAGCTCTCTTCACCCTTCACTCCAAGTGCACCCTTGGATGTGACCACACAACCCCAACCAATCCAAAGCATTCCTTTTGTGAATGACTTTGATGACACCTTGGTGACTTCACTATTTACCCCTCATAACTCACCCATTTCACCAACCTTGGAGAACATACCTCCACACTCACCCATTTCCCCTTTAGGAAACATGCCTTCACTCTCACCCACATCACCCTTGGAGAACATGCCTCCTCCACCTCCACCCAACTGAAACATTCCAATTTTGGGTGTCCCACTTTCCCTCCTTTTGGGTGATCCTTACTATGGGTTTCAAGAGACTCATGGTCCTAATTGTCCATGTTGCCTTTACAACCACTACATCATCCATAACCTTAGGATGGAGATGTTTGGACTACATAGGAGGTTGCAAGAGTTTTTGCTTACCTTGTTCTCCATGCCTCCTCCTAGGAGATGAATGATGAGTTTTCTAAATAAATAGCTTTCAACAAAACCAAGCCAAAGAAGACTACTAATCTAGATCTAATGTTAAGCTAGCTTTGTAATAGTTAGTTGTCTTTATTTTCTATTTGTCATTGTAGTTTCTTCCTTCATGTGTGTTTCATGAAGTTGTTCTATGGATTTGGCTTTATGTGTTTCTACTCTTATGTGCACATTAATCAACTTTAATTTGAAATTAAAATGGAACCTAAATCTATCACAACCTCTAAAAACTTGACTAAAATTGGTTCAAAATGATATTCAAATATTTTGTCACCCTTTGTCAAGACATTCTTTGTGAATGTGTTGCTTTATGCAACCCTAGCATAATTTGGTGCTAATAGAGGTAAAATTCCAAGATTTGCAACTTTTTGAAAAAGTCTTAGTTTTTCCCAAAACCCTGGAAAAACATGGTTTCATGTCCACTGGAGGCGGCTCACTAAAAGTCGCGCGGTTCCTTATGTGATAAGGAACCGCCGGTCCCTTTAAGGTACCGCGGACAGAAATCAATTTTTGACGATTTTTTGGTCAAAACTTTTAAAACCCTACACCCTGTCAAGATTCCTTGTTTACTCAAATTGACTAAACATTCCTTGACACTCCATTTTTTGTATTCAAATTCTTACCTTGATTACATTTTACTTATACCCCAACCTTGAGATTTCATTCTCACACCTTCCCAACCTTGAGAATTCATTCTCACACAACCTTGAGATTTCATTCTCACACCTTCCCAACCTTGAGATTTTGTTCTCACACCTTAACAATGTCTAACTCATCCTTTCATAACCTTGACATTTCATTGTCACAACCTCACTCACCCAAAGCTTCCTCATCCAAGCTTTGAAAGAAACCGAAAATCTCGGTTCGACCTATTTGGATCAAGAAGAATGAACCATCTTCTTCCAAACCACCCAAAAACCCTACCTTCTCTCCAATCAAGTATTGAAATGAGACTTATACCATTAACCCCATCACCGGAGCTAAAGAAAATGTTCCCCCACCACCACAATCCTTCAATACCCCTCAACTCAATGATATTTCAACCTTCCCAAACCTCACAAGGCATTGTGAAAACATTTCCAAACCCATTACCCCTCCACCACCAAACCCTAGGTTTGATGTCATACCCCCATCAACCGATTTTATGTTGCATCATGGATACTCGTGTGCTTGTTATCGATTTCAACAAATTGAACTTGCTCATGTATATGAGAAGTTAAATTTCCTTGAATTCCTCCTCACTCGACCTCCTGTCCAAGTTTTAGTCCCGGTGGACAAAACTTCGAATGATGCATCGTCGTCTTATTTTTCCAACTAAAGTCCTTATCACTTTAGTTGTTTTAGAGTCTTTAAATTTTTAAGCAATCTTCGAAAATTATCACTATTAGAATAGCTTATGCTTTGTGGTTTATTTTCCATATCTTTTGCTTTAGATACTCATATTGTGTGTATGACTATCTACTTTGTTGTGTCTTTTCTATTATGTAACCTTTGTGTGTTATCCCTTTAGTTCTATTTTTAGTTGATCATGGTTAATTTTTACAATGGCTTATGGGTGATTCCATCAATTCTAAACTTTAACCCATTGACAAGCTTATCATCTTCATTGGATTGAAGTTTGATTTTGTCAATTACCTTTTTGGACAAACTTAGCAAAATACTTGCTTCTAATTTGAGATTTCTTCTCTCTCTCCCTCTCAAGTTACTTAGTAGGTAGTGATCATATATACATTGGTGTTTCTTTCCTTTCTACTAACCTTTGTGTAGCATGTCACCTTAGCTCATATACTTGGTGCCCCAAGCAAGGGGGAGCAACCACCAAGGGGGAGCTACTAGCAAAGTTCGATGTTCTTCTAAGACTTGTGCTAACCTTTTTGCTACGACAAAGGGGGAGAAATGATAGTGATAAACTCGTTAATAATTCGTTATTTTGTGTTTCTATGCAAATGAGTTTATAGTTTGTCGTAATCAAAAAGGGGGAGATTGTTAATGCAAGTGATGCCTAAAAACATTATTAGTGTTAACTAATCTTTCTTAATTTTGATCACAACAAACTATACAACACATTTAGTGTAAAACACAAAACGAATTATTTAACTAACACTATCATCAAGGTAATAATCATATCACTAACCTTTCTTAATCATACTTAGTGATCATCAAAATGATTATCCTTAAAACTCACTTTTGTTAATATGACAAAAGACTTTTTAATAAACTTTCTTTTTTAGAAAATGTTTTATTAAAATGGAAAATGAAAATTTGAAAATAGCATATTCCATATGCTATTAGAATATCCTTTGAAGGCTTCAAATACCTCAGATATTCCCACCCCACTAAAAGAAAAAAAACGGAGCATACTCTAGGGGCGGTACCTTAAGTGGCTAGGCGGTTCCCTAGCGATAAGGAACCGCGGGCTAGATAAGGTACCGCGCCCAGATAGCCGTTATATATCCGTTATACTTTGTCTCCTTTAAATAGTGGGTCAAATCTCATTTTCCAAATAAGCCTCTTGGACGTTTTTCTCAGCCCCCTTTCTCTTTTCTATAGCATAATCACTAGTAAATGATCACTTAAAGTGTTAAGGATGTTTACATATGATTATCCTCTTGATCCCCTCTTTTACCTTGTCCAATGAGAAGATCACTCACTCACTAGTGTTGTGATATAGATGAATCTATGAGCTAGTCATATTCATCATGATACCCTTTTTGTTTTATGTCAATCCATTGTATTTATGAATACTTGGACTAGTTGTGTTCATCCAAGTTATTTGTGAATACTTGGATTTGCTGTGTACATCCATTGCATATGTGTTTGCTTGGATTTGTGTTGTGTAAATCCAAGCTACATGTGTGTACTTGGATAAGTCTAGTTGAGTTGTAATAGATTTGATTAGTAGTTCTCACTAAACTATAAAGTGATGTGGTTATGTCTTGTGAGTTCTCACTAAACTTGAAAGTGATTAGTAGTTGTGTTGTGTGAAGTTCTCACTTAGCTTCAAAGTGAAGAGTCGTGAAGATTGGTTCTAGCTTTGGATTAGAACTCGACATCTAGCCTTGTGTCGTAAAATGGTGAAGTAGGCAACGTCATGAAGATTGGTTCTACCTTAAGATTAGAACTCGACATCTAGCCTTGTGTCGTTAAATTGTGAAGTAGGCAATGTTGTGTAGATTGGTCCTAGCTAAAGATTAGGTCTCGACATTTAGCTTAGTGTCGGAAAATAATGTAAGCAACGATGTAAGGTTTTCTCCGCCGAGAAGGGAGCTTGTGGATATAGTGGAAATCTCGAGTAGGTGTACTCGAGGAGTGGAGTAGAAACGAGGATAGAGCCTTGTTGTCGAACCACTATAAATCTTGGTGTCTTCCCACTAGGTTGTCTCCTTCCTTACTCTTTACTTATTTCATTATCATTACACTTACCTATTATCTTTGCTAGTGCATTTGAATTGAACCTAATCATTATGCAACTTAGCTTCAAACAAAAGATAGTTTTGATACAAACCAAATTGAAAGTAATTTTAATTTGGTCACAAATAAAGAGAAACTATTCAACCCCCCCCCCTTCTAGTTTCTACAATCTTGTCAAGAATTCATGTTGACCAATGAGATCTTGTAGTTAGTTCACGTTGACCCTAGTGTCCACACGCTCATGGCAAGTAGTTACGCTCACTCGAGTGGTCTTGAATAATGTCTAGTAATCATGAAGACCTGAGTGGTTATAGTACGCATGAAAGTAATCTCGTTGACCCGAATGGTCATAGTACCATGTCAAGGACTCATGTTGACTCGAATGGTCAAATTTCCATGTCAAGGAGCCATGTTGACTCGAATGGTCATATTGCCATGTCAAGGACTCATGTTGACTCGAATGGTCATATTGCTATGTCACGGACTCATGTTGACTCGAGTGGTCATATTATCACGTTTTATGTTGAACACGTGGATCATATTTCATGTTATGTGCTTAATGGAGCTTATGTTCCGTATATAGAATTCACGTCATCGTATATGGGGTACATGTCCTTAGCAAGCACTCACGATCATGCCATGACCTAAGTTCTAAGTTCAAGCGAAGTAACATTTTTTACACGTTTATCGTTTCATGAGTTTAGTTTATACTTCGTTTATTCACTAAGCTTATTGCTTACCCGTTACTTCATTACATGTTTTATAGGTGATCATATTATGCTAAGGCTATGGGGGCAAGGACGCGTGCGAGTTAGCTATCGGTAGTGCTCTAAAGTAATGATAAATTCTCTAACCCATTCTCTTGATATGACTAGTTACGCCCAAATTCATTTTGAGTTGTCACACCAAAAAAAAATAAAAAAATTACGAACCTTTTAAGCTGGTTTTTCGGCCGTTTCAAGTTGGTATCAGAGCTGTGGTTTAAGAGATTTAGGTATCCACCGTTAGTTGGGTACTTAGACTTAAACCTAGGCTCTATGTGAATAGTAATATGTTGCCTTTTCCGCTTATGTGTTTATATTCAGTTATATTTTCCGATAGAAAGCAAGAAATATCATGCGTGACGTAATATTGCACTTGATTCCAGATGCACATCATGGCAGAAAGCATATTATTACATGTTTCAGCATGATATTTGGTTATGTATTTCGGGACATAATTAAAACATGTGTATGATTATTAATTTTTAGTTCATGAATTGAGTATGATATGGTAACGATGAAGCTTAGATTATATCATGTAATTATTATGACGTCTGGCCAACGTAATAATAATCGCAACACATAACGAGGGTTATCGATATTTTGTCATCGTTAAGGATTGAAGTAGAATGGATTATTGAGGCATAGGATCGATTGTAGCATATGCATATCATGATGCGTATTAATACCTTATATTCTTATATGTTTAAATTTCCAAGTTTTACTAATGAGTGAAAATGACGCATGTAGGTCCAATGAGCCAATTCATGTTTTTAGGGCACGAAGTCCTCACCTGAACTCATTAGATATTTGAGAGTACGATAATGTTTATATATGTGAACTTATAGAAGTCAAGTTAGGAAGTATAACATGCTATGATGTTTCGTGAGCCTGGCGACCTATTATAAGACGAGTTTAAGGAGTTCTCTTATTTAAAACTTACTTCCTAAATTAGAAATCAAGAAAACACGACTATGCTTAAGGAGCCTGGCCTGTCTGACTTTCCTCGGGACTTCCCAGTCACGATTCTGACTTTCCAACCGGTTCATGAATTTATTATGACTATTCTTGTCCGTTCAAGGTAAAAAGGGAACACCGTGAGTACTAAAATTTTCACGAACTCTTAAATGTTAGGCCTTACAAGAGATTCAGGTCATATTTCTTATTTCAGTTAAGGGAATTCACACGACATTGTGATAGGTACCTTCCTTGTCCATGTGAACTTGCTCGTGCGTTATTTCTATATTGGTGTTATTAGATTATTAACGTTAGAACGGATCGGTTAAAACTTTATACCCTTATCAGTCAGTTCAAGTCTCCTTTAGATGTAGGGATAATTAACAAAATAACTAAAGTAAATGCAATCTTTATGCTCATGGAGAAAGCGATGATGGAATCAAGATGAATCGGCTAGCCGAGGACGAGGTCCTCATTCCATGTTAGAATAAGTTAACCTAATGTAAAATTAGTGGGGGAGACATGTTTATTTATGGTGAACATACGAAAACTTCTCTCGATGATATGAACTTATGCGGGAATCGATAGGATTTGGCACAAGGTTGCCAAGCTTACCTAGCAAAATTAATTCTCGGAAGATTGTTTAGTACTTTACTAGTATTTGTGGCGTTCATTAATTTCTTTCATGTGACCTCAGATTACTTTCCGCCATTCCATGTATTAGATGAGTGAATTTCCGTAGCGATCTTGTCCTAGGAAGTATCTTGACAACAAAACTCCCTACATACTTGAACCCTCGGAAATAAAAGAACCAATTAGATAATAACATGAATAATCATATATGTTTTATATGTTCGAATAATTAGTCATGTGCAACTCCAGTACTATCAGTAAAAAAAATGATACATGTGTATGTGTATAAATTAAGGAAGATCAATCAAGCGTTTAACATGAGCAAGTATTTAAATTTGGAGTTGAGGATTTAACCAATCAACAACAAAGTGTAAGTGTCTCATTTAAGATTCATACAAGATCAGTCTAAAACTCGTCACGAGTCAGATCTTTTCTTAGTCTTGTGAAATACAGTGGTCGTGTCACTCAAGATTATTTTTCCACAAATGTACCAATTCCTTACTAAACCTACACGAAAGAATGTTATGTTCGAGTGTAAGAAGATCAAAAAGTAGTATTTCATACGATAAGTAAGAGATTAAGCCAGATTTTAGTCATAGCACTGTCACAAAAAATCAGAGATACAGTATTTTAGTGTCATGCGCCGTCAAATGGACTTAAATGTATCCAGGGTCATGTTATCATTTATAGATCTAGACATCTGAAAAGCATGTAGAAGAGTAGTTCACTCAAGAGTTAGATCTTGTTGTAGGTTGTCGCTTTAATAATCGAGAGACATCACCCCTTACGGTATGAAGATTCAAGTTTACGTCGACCGTAAGAATCCTAAATAATTCTTTGATCGATCTAAATGATCATGATACAAGGACTTTATGCTAAAACCGTCAAGGAATCTAACTGAAGAATCAGTTGAGGATAGGTTGAGCAAAAAAAAACTGAAGCTATTCACTATAGATAATAGTCACTTTTGACTCCCATTGGAATATGAAGTCAGTTCGACAAAAAAAAGTGCTAATTTGTTTTTTTAGTTTTGAACTCCAGAGAACTTAATAATTTGTATCTTGACTATAAAGCTACCTAGGTACAGTCGCAAATTATGTATATTTAGTAATAGTTGATTGCATAGCCAAGAGTGCAATCTTTTAATTATCCAAGTGGCATCGTTATGAGAAACCACGTAGAACTATATTTCCATGAAGCTATAGCTAGACAATTTCCACACGATCAGGAATATATAGTAAATTAAGGTTAGCAAAATCATCATCAAACCTTTGGTATATATTTCAGGTGGGTTTTGATACTTGTATGTATTTTAGTACTATTTATCTTCATCAGACCAGTTACTGAATGGAAGGACGATTCACACATTACAAAACATGTTTAGAGAATGTTCCAAGGATTTGCAAACAATTAAGATATTATACATTGAAGAAGTGGGAGATGCTCAGACCAAGTCTATTAATGTAACCTTCGAAAGATGATAAGATATTCATAATAATTCTCATGTAGCCGTGTTATATGCACCTACGATCCTTAATGGAGATCGTGCTTAACGACTAATGTGATGTAGGGAGTAAGAAACCTACATTGCATTTGAGGAAAATGTATATTTCTCTAGTGTGGAAATATTATGAGATATAACATATTCATACAGGTCATGAGTTACATGAGTTACAGCATTTTCATATTTGAGTAGCATCTAAGGAAAAGATAATGAAATGAGATGAGGAAATATCAATAATAGGTATAGACTGATCGAGTAAAGAGACTCCTCGGATCAAAGTTATGAAACATGGATTACGGATTACAAGATAAAATGAAGTTTCAAGATATGATACCTTAGTGAATGATGTGTGAATCCGGGTAATAGTTAATCCTTCTTTTTCCTTTTTATGTGAGTTACGAGATTTTTGTGAATAGACAAGTTAATTTAAGAATGAAGATGATTAGGAGATCATTGGGTCACTTTAAAAAGAGGACAATCGGAGTTTAGATGGCCATGAGAAAGGAATAAGACATGAGTGCAGGTACCTTTTATAAACTTGTTATGTATCTAGAGGAGCTGAAATTTAGTTTGACCTTTATAAGAAGAATATTAATCTTATCATAGGCTACTGACGTAATACACGCTCAAGAGGGGAGTATGTATACACGATTACACCTAATTTAGAGGATTTCTTTAGTTTAGTAATCATAGTTCGTGAGGGCACGAACGATCCAAGTGGGGGAGAGTTGTAATATCCTAATTTTTATAGAAATTAATAATGGATACGTCAAGTATGAAAGTGGAATTAATAGTAAGTACTACTTTAACGGGGACAATATATAATTATTTGGGACTTGATATGAAATAAGATATAACTAATTTGGATAACTATTGCAAGGCATTTTGACTACAAGGGTTTATAGTGTAGAGTTGTGAAAGTTGGTGGAAATTACCGAAATACCCATGGTGCTTATTTTTTTAGTTATTATGAAGTCGGTCCAGGGAGGTATATACTCCCACCTCCTTCCCACGTTCCAGAAAAGAATAGAAGAAAAGAGCAGGACAAACTTTCTTCAAAATGAAGAATTCTTTGATTTCTAGTAATAACTCCCTCAAAGATTTAATCAAGAAGCAAAAGGGTTTACTATGGCAGGAAGAATCAAGAACTCCAAAAGGTTATTAAGACTTTCCTGAATTTCCCCAAATTTCAATTAAGTGGTTAATTAATATTTAATCATTATGAGTTACGGGTAGTACGGGGTTATGATTATTAAGATATATGATATATGTGAGGAATTCATGAAGTATGTGTTATAATGATTCGAATGATGTATGGTGGTCATGATGGAATTATGTTAATCATCATGCTAATATGTTTATGAGGTATTTTTATGAATTGTGAGTTGAACCAAACACCCTCTTAATAGAATTAGGCGCTATGTGATATTGGGGAATTTTCTAAATTTGTTGGTCATATTAGAACTATCATATAAAATAGATCATAGCTCGGATTGAAGCATGATATGAGTTTTCGGAAACCACCAAGTGTCTACTTCAGTTATAGGTAAAAAGCATTGGCTAATTCAGAGGTAAAATGGGTCAAAAATGAGTTTTACTGCAGATTGACAGATTCTAAAAAGTGCAGCGAACATACTTTCAAAAATTCATATAAAATCAACCGCAGCTCCGTTTGAATCATGCCATACCTTTCCGGAAAGCCAAAAGATTATAATTCCATGTAAAATTATCCTCATGATCTGATTCAGTAGTTAAGTTAGTCAGAATGAGGCATTTGTAGGCTGCTGCAGAATCGCAAACAATGTTTTGCCAAGTGTTTTAATGATTTAGACCTGATATCACGTTTTTGAAAGTTCCGGGTGATTTTTCATATTATAACATATATTCTCAGCCTATGTGGGTATGATTTATGGTATGCAAGTATAAAGTGGTAAGACTTGGTTAGCTTAGCTTGTTATGTTTGATGTGACTTTTTATAGCTAGTTCATGAGTTCTTAGCCGTGTTCATATTCTTAATTACTAGTTTTCCATTTCATGTGTATGTTTAGATATGTGTTAATATCTTTCACGTGCATCTATCATGATTTAGGTGGTGGAAGTATGATCATGGATCGTTAGCTTGCATTATATGGCCCAGGTGAGTAAGGTAGTGTAAAAAAACAAGTATTTGAATTATCTTCCATGAAATCATCATGCTATTTATATTGCCTATGTTCATGTTATGCAAGGTTCTAAGTTTATATACTCGTTTCTATGCCTTTATGTTACAAGTGTGCATGTTGATTATTACCCAAGTTATCGATTATATATAAGTTATCTTACTCGTAATGACATGAATGGTCGTATTATCTTGTCAAGAATTAATGTTGACCAATGAGATCTTGTAGTTAGTTCATGTTGACCCTAGTGTCCACACGCTAATGGCAAGTAGTTACGCTGACTCGAGTGGTCTTGAATAATGTCTAGTAATCATGAAGACCTGAGTGGTTATAGTACGCATGAAAGTAATCTCATTGACCCGAATGGTCATAGTACCATGTCAAGGACTCATGTTGACTCGAATGGTCAAATTGCCATGTCAAGGAGCCATGTTGACTCGAATGGTCATATTGCCATGTCAAGGACTCATGTTGACTCGAATGGTCATATTGCCATGTCACAGACTCATGTTGACTCGAGTGGTCATATTATCACGTTTTATGTTGGACACGTGGATCATATTTCATGTTATGTGCTTAATGGAGCTTATGTTCCGTATATGGAATTCACGTCATCCTATATGGGGTACATGTCCTTAGCAAACACTCACGATCATGCCATGACCTAAGTTCTAAGTTCAAGCGAAGTAACATTTTGTACACGTTTATCGTTTCATGAGTTTAGTTTATACTTCGTTTATTCACTAAGCTTATTGCTTACCCGTTACTTTATTACATGTTTTATAGGTGATCATATTATGCTAAGGCTATGGGGGGCAAGGACGCGTGCGAGTTAGCTATCGGTGGTGCTCTAAAGTAATGAGCATATCTCTAACCCATTCTCTTGATATGACTAGTTACGCCCAAATTCATTTTGAGTTGTCACACCAAAAAAAAAATTACGAACCTTTTAAGCTGGTTTTTCAGGCGTTTCATATTTCAATTCCAAATGTGTAATATCCTAACTACAACATATGATGTAGTTTGGTATCTCAAGGGATTAAACAATCATCTTAGAGATAAGATCAATTGCATATATTACACATGATATAGGGCCTACTAACCATGCAAGTTGCAAACCATAAAAATCATGCTTGATACTTTAAGCTACTACTAACTCACACACCAACACCAAGTGAGTCAACTATCCAAGAACATGAAGGTTTAAGAGGGTGAAAGAATAGAACAACATACCACAAACAAATGTCAAGGCAAGGATGACAAGAACAAGCATAAAGTCAAGTAGTGATTAAAAGAATGATCAATAGGGCGTGTGGAAGGACAAAAACGTACCTTAGCCGCAAAGTGCATTCCAAGTCTTTCAAAGACCAATGCTACACCCAAAATTGACCAAATTGAATACTAAGTCTTCAAGGAATAGTATCACTTACACCAATATTGATATCATCATCCTTAGATGTTGGAGATCAAAAGGAGATGAGTCTTCTACAAGTGCAAGTAGCTCAATCTACAATCAAGTTAATGATTAGTCTTCATGAATACCTACACAAAGAAAGATACAAACTAGTAGATACATTTCAAGTGTAAATTTAAAATGTACATAAGCTATTAAACAAGATATGATGCAATATTACCAATTAAAAGGTCTATTTTTAATGAAAAATAGTTTTGACCAAAGAGACACTTTAGTACAACGAACCCTTCTAATTTGAGGAGACAATGGACCGATCCAAGTTTTAAAGCACAATATACTTCAAAGATCTTGAGTGAACATCGCTCTGATACCAATGGTAGAAACTACAAGAGGGAGGGGGGTCGAATAGTTTCTCTCGATTATGGTCTTAATTAAAATCCTTTCATTTAAGTTTGTCCCAAAAATACCTTTTACTAAAAAAAATTAGGTTCATAGTTGTTAGGTTCAATTATAATGCATTAACAATGAGTAGTGACAATGAAATGAAATGTAAGAATGAAAGCATAAGTAAAGAGTAAGGAAAGAAGAAACCTAAGGTACGACACCAAGATTTATATGGTTCGGCAACGAATCTCTATCCTCGTTCCTACTCCACTCATCGAGTACACCTTACTCGAGATTTCTACTATATCAACAAGCTCCCTTCTTTGCGAAGAAAACCTTACAACGTCGCTTACATTATTTTCTTACACTAAGCTAAATTTCGAGACCTAATCTTAGCTAGGACCAATCTACATACGTCTCCTACTTCGCCATTTTTCGACACAAGGCTAGATGTCGAGTTCTAATCGAAAGCTAGAACCAATCTTCGCCGCCCATCTTCTTTTTCGACACAAGGCTAGATGTCGAGTTCTAATCCAAAGTTAGAACCAATCTTCACAACTCTTCACTCACTTTGAATTTTAGTGAGAACTTACAAGACACATACACACATCACTTTATAGATTAGTGATAACTAACACACAAGACTTATTACAACTCAATAAGACATATCCGTATACACATGTAACTTGGATTCACATAAGACAAATCCAAGTATACACATACACAATAGATTTATACAAGACTAATCCAAGTATCCACAAATACATTGGATTAACACAACACTAATCCAAGTATACACACCTACATTGGATCTACACAAGGCTCAAATATGAAATGATGAACATGACTATATCTAAGGAAGGATGATCTTCATCAAGGCTTCATCTTTAATCACATCACAAATGTGTGAGTGATCTTCTCTTTGGACAAGTAAAGAAGGAGATCAAGAGGATAATCATAAGTAAACATACTTACCAAATTAGGTGATCATTTACTAATGATTGAAGAACATATAAAGAAGATAAGAGGTAGAAAGATTTTGTCTAAAACGGTTCTTAGAATATGAAAATTTGATCCACTATTTATAGGAGACAAAAACCAACGGCTAACTAGGCGCGATTCCTTAATTTAAGTGCCACTCAATGTCAATATTGAACCGCATAGCTATTTGGGGAACCGCCCCAAGTAGACTACGCTCCTTTTTGTCTTTTAGTGGTAAAATGTTATTTGAGGTAGATTTTAACTTCAAAATACATTTCTATGGCATTTGGAATATGCCATATTTAAATTCTCATTTTCTGTTTTAATAAAACATTTTAAATTCTCATTTTCCGTTTTAATAAAACATTTTTCTTAAAAATAAAGTTTATTAAAATCTTTTGTCACATTTTTCAGAATGTGAATTTTAAGGTTAATCACTTTCTATGATCACTAAACATGATTAAGATATGTTTGTGTAAGACTTAAATGATTATTACCTTGATGATAGTGTTTGTTGAATAATTCGTCTTTCGGTTTTTTTTACAATAATGTCTTTATACTTTGTCGTGATCAAAACTAAGAAAGATTAGTTAACACTAATAATATTTTTAGGCATTGCTTGCATTAACAATCTCCCTCTTTTTTATTACGACAAACTATAAACTCATTTATGTAAAAACAAAAGTTTTTGAATTATTAACAAGTTTATCACTATCATTTCTCCCCTTTTGTCGAAGCAAAAAGGTTAGCAAAGTCTTTGAGAGGAGAAAAGAATCGACTTTGCTAGTAGCTCTCCAAATCGAGTGTATGCCTATTCATCCTCTAATACATCTTTGTAGCTAGAAAAGCATAACATTTTTTATAGCATAAGAAACTTACAAATCAGGTTTATGCATGTTCATCCTCTAAATAACATTTTGTATAGCATAAGAAACTTACAAATATCCATATAACATTTTTGAAAAAAAAAATAGTTTATTTAATAGTAAATGATTTCCTCGTAGAGTTTTAATCGGCCTTGTTCATAAGATTAAGTTTACAGCCTAAAAAGTATTAGTAGAGCAGGTTGTTACTCGTTTCAAATATGTAATTAATGAGTTATTATAATAAAAACTTATGTGACTTTATTATTTATATTTGCTTTATTATGGATTTATACCAAACAAATGAATTAAAGTATCTCTCAAGTCCATTCACACAATCCAATTTTCACTTATACTAAACTGTAGAATTATTTTTGTTTTTCATCTTTCTTCTATTTCTCATTTTCTGTATCATTTCATTATGGATTGCGAATTCATTCTATGTGATTCATACTTTCTTTTTGCCCCTTTACACTATGTTCCCGATTTTAATAAGGAAATAAGACAAAGTATATGAGAAGATGAGGAGCGGAGTGAAGAGGAAATGACTGAACTTTTTGTGTTCCAGAGTTGGAAAGAAGGGTAAAAGGTGACATAACTTTTATGTGTTCCTAAAAAGTGTAAAAAATAAAAAAAAATTTAACTAAACAAGTAAAGGAAAACATACTCCTCTCACTTTATTTCTAAATCATCCCAAATTGAGAAGTAAATTATGAGTGAAATTATGAAGTAATTTACTCTCCTTTACTCTTGTTAAAATGTTTACCTAATCTGCTAACCCAATTAAACCTTAGGACTTGTTGTGTGTTCTTTGTATCTTTCAATTATGCTTTAGATTTGCAATGATAGAAGTTATCGATGTCAGGGACTATTTTTGTCAACGTTTGATTCTCCTGTTGGACTCAAGCCCACATATCAGCCCACCAGCCTAACGGCTAGAAAAGGCCCAACACCATGTATTATCTAGGGGAGCGTCTCATGTTTCTTGTTATCATCGCTCATTCATAAGTGTGTGTTTACATACACATACTCTCTATGTTCTTGATCTTTGAAACCCTAGTTTTCTTTCAGTTTATTGTTTAATTGTAAAACTATTATCATGTAGAAAATAGGGCTATACGTGATTAGCACTGGTAGTCTTATCTTTTTATTTAATTATTTAGTTTTGTTGTTCAAATCTCATTTAATCTATTGAAAAGGTGTTGGGTTCTCTTGATTCATGTTTTTCTACATGGTATCAGAGACAGGTTACTAAAAAATTGATGAATTTTTTTAGGGTTTGATAAAAATTGGGGGGTTTTGTTTCTACATACTTTTTGGTTAGATCTTAATACAAGGCTTTTGCCCGTATAAAAATTATGTGTTCGTTGATGTGTGTCTAATCGAATTGATCTAGGTTTTCTATGTGACTCAGTTTTATTTTGGTGGAAACAAATAATTTTGGTTGGTTTTTAAATTTAAATGTGCAAAACTTAAAAGTAAATGTCGTTAAAGTCTAGGGCAAGAATTAAAGTGCGTGAAAATAAAACTAAGTCTAATTAAAAAGAAAGGTGCAATATTTAAAAACGTGACGAAAAGTAAGTTAATTAAAATGACTTAAAATTAAAGCGTGACGGAAATTAAAATTAGACAAGTATTAAAAAACTTAAGCTAAAAATTAAACAAGTCAAAATAAGATAAAAACACCCTCCAATCGGAATATATTCCGATTGAACCAATCTGAATGTCAAACGTGACCAATCGGAATGTCTATAGAAACCCAATCGGAATGTCACTCCCCAATCGGAATAACCAACACCTTCCAATCGGAATGTTCAACTTACCTGATCGGAATATAACTGGATGCTGGTCGGAATGCTTATCGGAACTCCAATCGGATTATCTGTCACCTGTTACGATCGGAATAACCAAGTTGCACCTCAATCGGAATGAATCAAGGGAACCAATCGGAATGTTTGTCACCCACACACCAATCGGAATACTCAAAAACACTCACCAATCGGAATACCAAGACACCCTCAATCGGAATATTAAACCCTTTTCAGATCGGAACCGATCGGAATGTATAACCCCCTTCCGATTGTCACGGTCGGAATACGGAGACTTGGATGGAAAATAAGCTAAGTAAATAAGCTATAGTTCTAATAAGCACTAGACTAGATCCTTAAGGTAAATCGTGTAAAAATAAGCTATAAAACTGAAAGATATCAACTTTTAAAGTACGAAAAAGATAAACTTTAAGAAAAACAACTTTTTATATAAGAATAACTTGTGTAGAAACTATATAAACTTGAAAATAAATCAAATAAGCTACGAAAACAAATGGTTTAAAACAATCAAAAGCATAAAAATCAAACCTTTAAACGAATCAACAAGAGAAAAATGCGTAAATCAAAGAAAGGTAGAAGAAGATTAACAAGATAAAATAAAGGTGCAAGAAATTAAAGAAACACTTACTTGAAATTAAAAGTAATTAAAGGTGCAAAACATGTATTTAAATGTGCAAGTAATTAAATGTGCATAAATGAAAGTGGAAGAATGGTTTGTCAAGCCACCAACCATGGAAGAACTAATTGTCACGATTAGTCAACAAAGCTAAATGAAATGAAAATGAGAGTATTTATAGGTGATTAGGGGAGAGGTTAGAGGAAGCTTCCTCCTCTCCTTCCTTTCTTGTTAATTGCACCATCAAGTCCTTTCTTCTTAATCTTTTTGTTAATCTTGGATTTTGATGACTTTTGTCTCGGGATTTCTTTGGACTCGTCTTTTAATTCTTCGATAAATAAGACTTGAGTTCCTCGGCTTTAAGTAAACTTCCGTCTTTTGACTTTTTCTTCGATAAACCTTCAGAATTGGTCTTGGACTTCCGTTCTTTATCCACTTTCGACTTCTTGACTTCGTCTTTCATTCTTTTCTTCAATAAAAGTCCGTAAATGCCCGTGAATGTCCGTGTTTTCTCCACTTTTCACCTTTTCGTCCTAAATCACAACAAAAACACAAACCACGCATAATTCCGACATAAAAGACATAAAATACACGTTTTGGTCCGGTTATTATTGTAATTAAGTGGTAGAAAAGATGGGTGTTTTCACACCTATCAAATCCCCTACACTTGACCATTGCAATGTCCTCATGCAATGCATTAGTTACAAAGCATGTATACACTTTTCATCATAATCAATCCATATTGGCCTTTATTAAAGAGATAGAAAATTATAAAAATGCAAAGCAAAGAAATTAAAAGCATACCTTGGGTTTTGAAAATGTCATGAATAATCATCATCCTCAACTTTTCACTTTCTCCAAACCAAGCTTAAAAACGAGATCATTGTTATTATAAGTTAGTAGACTAACACGAACTCATGTGGGCCAATTATTTACTTAGACTCCCTTATTCCTATGGGTATCTCTTATATTTTATTATTTGCCTTGAATGATCACGAGGATGCATTGTTCGACTTATTTAGATAGTTATTTAGTCTGAAAATAAAGTGCACGATTTAATCAATAGTTAGCTAAAGGACCAAATCTTTTAAAACTGCTTCTCGGGATATCAGAAAGTTCATATCTTGGCATAACTTGGTTCGCGATTTGAGACCTTTCTCGGGCCGATATTTGGCAGCGACTTCATACTTCAAATCTTGAGAGACGTTCATGAAATAATGGTCTTCTCTTCATAATTGGAATTTCTTCATTTGGAATTTTTGAGAGATTCTTCATATATGGACCACGACTTCTTCATTTTTCTCCAATCTTTATTTTGGATTTTGATATACAACGATCCGCCTCCTTTATTGACTTGGATCTATTTATCCTCATACCTTGTTAGGGTCTTTTCGGATACACTTCTCCATGACTTTTTGGGAGTTTTTGCTTTTCGTCGTGTGTCTCGATCCTTCATATTGATTTTTGATAAATGATTCTTCACATCACTTTTGGATCTTTAGCAACAAAACATAGCCCTCATGCCTTGTTAGGGCCTTTTCGGACTCGCCAATCTTCGCGCCCCGCTTCATAAGTTATGCCTTGGCTATGAACTCTCGTCATTACCGAGCAACTTTTAAACGATCTGGGGCTAGAAGCTAAATAACTTTTCAAATCGTACAACCTTATTTATTAGCAGATAAATTTATTAGCAAGCGATGGGAGAATAGGCTTATAATTAACTCACATAAATCCACGAAAGAATACCGACTTATAATTGGCTCTATCATCTCTCGTTCTCCACAGTTTAAAATCTCAAGTAATGAGACTCGTGGATACTTAGCCTATTAAATCAAAATTTTGGGTTTTCGAGTCGCCTATAGGATCTTGCAAATTCTTAAACTCTTTCAAGTTTAGAAATCGCATCTTAAAGTTCCCTTGATAAACGACTCTCTAGGATCAATTATAGGAACTTGCGAAAAGTTCTTGTTCTTAACCCGTGAGAGTTAAGACTTTCGCGTTTTATAGCTCCCTATATAAAAGCCTAGCAAAACTTGACTTAAACACGTTAAGGATACTAGCTAGAGTAAACTCGGATTGAGTCAAAAGATTCAAAACGTTTGAAAATTAAAACCACTTATTAAACATTTATTCTAGCAAAGGAAGAAAATAACTATACAAAGATAACAACTAATAGGCCAAAATAGATCAAAAATTTTGAAAAATGTCGAAAAATTGATTTTCCGGTTAAAATGAGGACAAATACACGGAAAAGACCACTTAACTTCGATAGAAGTCCCCCCTACACTTAAGATAAACATTGTCCTCAATGTTTAAGCATGTGGGAGTGAACTCCCCTACACTTAGGACATTGTGCACGTTGTTTAACTCTTGCTAAGGAAAAGACAACTAAAGGGATTCCTATTTTAATATTGAGAAAATATAAAATAGTGAATCGAAAAGAGTTTAGGATAGAACCGGGAAGAAGTGGAACATGGAATCACGGGTCGTCAAGAATCATCAAGAGTGGATCATTGAAGCTCGAATCCCTGATTAAGAGGTGAGGAGAGGAAATAGCAATCCAAAGGGTCCCCCCTACACTTATGATAAAGAAAGCGGAAAGATAGATGCATGGGTTGCCTCCCAAGAAGCGCTTGGTTTTTGTTAACCGAGTCGTTAGCCTGACTCGACCTTGATCATCAACGGAAGTAGCATGAAACATATCCACCAGGATCGAAGACATAGTTTTCATCCATCAATAAGCAAGAGCTTAAGGCGAACAAGGCAAGCCAAAAGAGAAATGGCAAGGTTCCCTTAAGTGATGGAGCACAGTAGAAGCAAGTATGGTGTGGTGCGAGCATGTCTTTAATAGGTCCAAATATTTTTCCTTTTATTTCATCAGGTGGATACTGAGATGGCTTAAAGACTTCAATACCGGGATCGAACACCTTTTCCTTTAAGGGAAAATAGCACTCAGGCTCAGCCGAGTGTGAAGAAGATCCGCAAAGAAGCACAACCTCGTCCTCAGAAGTGGGACAAAGAGGTGTTAAATCATACGTGCAACGGATTTCGGTGTCAACCGGTTTATTCTCCTTTGACAAAATGCTCTTCAAATCCAAAGTAGGATCAAGGCGATTATCTTCAAAGTCAAAAGGAGGAGCATCACTCTCATGAGGGAAGTATGTGTTGAGAAATTCAGAGAATTCTTCCTCAAATGAATAATCGTCCAGAGTAGGATCGAGTGATGACGGAGGATCTTCATCATGTGAAGAATCGCTCGAGAGAGTATCAGCCTCATCAAAATCATCGAAAGTGGGCAGCTCGGGATACTCAGAAGTACACTCA
The DNA here is from genome assembly GCA_025667525.1 of Glebionis coronaria. Classification (NCBI taxonomy): domain Eukaryota; kingdom Viridiplantae; phylum Streptophyta; class Magnoliopsida; order Asterales; family Asteraceae; genus Glebionis; species Glebionis coronaria. The sequence continues at coordinate 634,596,982 of CM046878.1, forward strand.
AAATCATCCGAATCTGAGCTAGAATCATCATCATCATAAGCGTCAAAGACCGGTGACGAATCATAAATGGGAGAAGCGTCCAAAGTAGGGAGAGACTCATCCACATCATCATGAAAAAGTGGATTATCGATGCAAGAGTCGAATAGAGGATTTTCGTAGACGGTAAAGTCATCTAGCACATTAATCATATTCACTGATTCTCGGCCTCCAAAAGTTAAACTAGTAAGCTTCCCCATTTTGAAAACTTTTGCATCATCCCCGACTCGTAAGATTAACTCACCTTCGGCCACATCTACTAAAGCACGTCCGGTTCTCAAGAATGGCCGACCAAGTATTAAAGGAATACGAGGGTCCATTTCATAATCAACTACGACAAAATCGACCAGGAAAGTAAATGTGCCAACTTTAATGAACACGTCTTCGGCTATACCAACAGGGTAAGCGAGAGTGCGATTTGCAAGTTCAAGAGTCATCTTTGTTGGAGTGAGGTCGGGCAATGATAGTGTTTTCCAAACACTGAAAGGCATCAAATTAATACTAGCCCCGAGATCAGCAAGGGCAGTAAATTCTTCAGTTTTGTTGAACACGCAAGGCAACACAAAACGACCGGGATCTCCAAGTTTTTCCGGAAGTTCTTTAAGAATAACTGCAGAGCAGTTTTCATTTAAGCGTGTGTTGGCGAGTTCAATCAGCTTCTCCTTCTTGTTAAGCAATTCCTTAAATGCTTTAACAAATTTGGGCATGTGGACAAGTGCTTCAAGAAAGCTAATGTTGAAATTCATTTGAGAAATCATCTTGATATAGCTAGTCACTTGAGCGTCCTCCTTGTTTAGCATTTTGTTCTTGCCCAAGCGAGAGGGATAAGGGATATTAGGTTTGGGTGGTGAGGGTGCAGATGTAGTAGATAACGGTTGAGATGTTGAAGGGTCATTGGCGGGAGCTTCATCACGTCGAGGCGGAGACGGTAATGGTGCACTAATACTAGGTGTAGGAGGAGTAGGGATAAATGGTGGTGGAGGAGGTGTAGATGATGGTGGTGGGATTGGTGGTCCTACGATGGTGACTCCACTACGGGTAGTAATAGCACTCACATTGGCTCGTGGATTAGTGACGGTGTTTGAAGGTAGAGAACTTGAAGAAGAAGGTTGAGCGGCTGGCAAGAAACTAGCAAGCATATTCTTCAAATCATTGGTTTGATTGCTGAAGGATGATTGAATATCATTTCGAAGCTCGGATCTTATCTCATTTCCTTGCTTTGTGATATCTCCTTTCAGATTGATAATTTGGCTCTGCAAGTTCTTGATTTGCTCACCTTGGGTTCTCATGATGGCCTCAACATCGGGATTAATGGGTGGGTTTTGTTGGGTGGGTGGGTGATAAGGATTAGAAGCTCTTGGTGGGATTTGGTTGCTTCTATTGTAGTTGTTGGCGGGGTTTTGGTTTTGAGGAGAAAAACCGGGTGAAAGGTAATTGGTTGAACGGTAGCTCAGCAGATTTCTATCCCCTTGTTGTCTAGCTTGGTAATTTTCCGGTGAATAATTACCATAGGCTGCATACACATTTTCCGGATTTCCTTGTGTCGAAGGACAATCGGTGTATGAGTGAGGACCGCCGCATGTCTCACAAGGATTAGCAACTGCTTTAACTTGTTGTTGTTGTTGGTTGGAAGCGAGAAGCGTAATACTTTTGCTCATTTCAGTCATCATGCGGGTGAGTTCGGTCATCTCAGGGTTTGCTGAGGTTGAGGAAACATTGACTCTCGGGTTGTTCCTAGAAGAAGCAGAGGAATCCCAGTTCTTGTGGTGAGTAGTCATGTTCTCAATTAACTCTCTACACTCCTCTGGTCTCCTTTTCATGAATGTGCCACCGGCGGCTGCATTTATCGTATCACGATCTCGAAAAGTCAATCCGTTGTAGAAAGTATCGATCAAGGTGACTGGAAGCATGTTTTGGTTTGGACAACGGTCGATCAAGACATTATATCTCTCCCAAGCATCAAAAAGAGATTCATCAGGGTCTTGCATGAAACCGCTGATTTGATTGCGAAGGCTTGTGACCATGGATGGTGGAAAGTAGCGCGACAAAAAGCGTTGAGTCATGTCATCCCAAGTGTGAATAGAATTCTTCGGGAGACGATCAAACCATTTCTCGGCATGATGTAATAGAGTATGTGGAAAGAGTTGTAGGCGAAGTTCATCCATTGTGGCACCAGCCAACTTCATGCTCTGGGTGATAGTAATGAACTTGTCGAGGTGTTTGTTGGCATCATCATCAGGCAATCCTCTAAATGGGTTTGTTTGTACTTGCTGAATCATGTGGTGCTTCAACGAAAACTCAGGAGCGTTGATTTGCATCGGCGGCAATCGGTCCTCCTCGTCCAAACATTGTTGGTTGACAAAGTTCTTCCATGGTCCGAAGATCGGGCTGTGGAAGAGCATTGTTGTTATTATTATTATTTAGGTTCGGTGGAATGTTGTTGTTGACAACACCTGCCATATCTAAATCTTCTTGAGGCTCGGGCTCTTGATAATTAGAAGATCTAGTACGCATACACCTGAAAATGCAAAAGAAAAAGAAACCAAACGCAAAGACAATATATATACACAATAAAGATAAAATCTTTTTGTATTTTTGAAATTTTTAATTTTTTATGGATTTTTATCAATTTTTAATTTTTATGATTTTTTGACTTTTTTTATGCAAGAAAATTAACGTTCACAAGTGAACGGATCCCAAAAAGCAACGTGTCTCTCACAGAAAACTATTGATCATAACGAAAAGAGCCGGCAGCGGCGCCATTTAATACAAGGCTTTTGCCCGTATAAAAATTATGTGTTCGTTGATGTGTGTCTAATCGAATTGATCTAGGTTTTCTATGTGACTCAGTTTTATTTTGGTGGAAACAAATAATTTTGGTTGGTTTTTAAATTTAAATGTGCAAAACTTAAAAGTAAATGTCATTAAAGTCTAGGGCAAGAATTAAAGTGCGTGAAAATAAATCTAAGTCTAATTAAAAAGAAAGGTGCAATATTTAAAAACGTGACGAAAAGTAAGTTAATTAAAATGACTTAAAATTAAAGCGTGACGGAAATTAAAATTAGACAAGTATTAAAAAACTTAAGCTAAAAATTAAACAAGTCAAAATAAGAGAAAAATACCCTCCAATCGGAATATATTCCGATTGAACCAATCTGAATGTCAAACGTGACCAATCGGAATGTCTATAGAAACCCAATCGGAATGTCACTCCCCAATCGGAATAACCAACACCTTCCAATCGGAATGTTCAACTTACCTGATCGGAATATAACTGGATGCTGGTCGGAATGCTTATCGGAACTCCAATCGGATTATCTGTCACCTGTTACGATCGGAATAACCAAGTTGCACCTCAATCGGAATGAATCAAGGGAACCAATCGGAATGTTTGTCACCCACACACCAATCGGAATACTCAAAAACACTCACCAATCGGAATACCAAGACACCCTCAATCGGAATATTAAACCCTTTTCAGATCGGAACCGATCGGAATGTATAACCCCCTTCCGATTGTCACGGTCGGAATACGGAGACTTGGATGGAAAATAAGCTAAGTAAATAAGCTATAGTTCTAATAAGCACTAGACTAGATCCTTAAGGTAAATCGTGTAAAAATAAGCTATAAAACTGAAAGATATCAACTTTTAAAGTACGAAAAAGATAAACTTTAAGAAAAACAACTTTTTATATAAGAATAACTTGTGTAGAAACTATATAAACTTGAAAATAAATCAAATAAGCTACGAAAACAAATGGTTTAAAACAATCAAAAGCATAAAAATCAAACCTTTAAACGAATCAACAAGAGAAAAACGCGTAAATCAAAGAAAGGTAGAAGAAGATTAACAAGATAAAGTAAAGGTGCAAGAAATTAAAGAAACACTTACTTGAAATTAAAAGTAATTAAAGGTGCAAAACATGTATTTAAATGTGCAAGTAATTAAATGTGCATAAATGAAAGTGGAAGAATGGTTTGTCAAGCCACCAACCATGGAAGAACTAATTGTCACGATTAGTCAACAAAGCTAAATGAAATGAAAATGAGAGTATTTATAGGTGATTAGGGGAGAGGTTAGAGGAAGCTTCCTCCTCTCCTTCCTTTCTTGTTAATTGCACCATCAAGTCCTTTCTTCTTAATCTTTTTGTTAATCTTGGATTTTGATGACTTTTGTCTCGGGATTTCTTTGGACTCGTCTTTTAATTCTTCGATAAATAAGACTTGAGTTCCTCGGCTTTAAGTAAACTTCCGTCTTTTGACTTTTTCTTCGATAAACCTTCAGAATTGGTCTTGGACTTCCGTTCTTTATCCACTTTCGACTTCTTGACTTCGTCTTTCATTCTTTTCTTCAATAAAAGTCCGTAAATGCCCGTGAATGTCCGTGTTTTCTCCACTTTTCATCTTTTCGTCCTAAATCACAACAAAAACACAAACCACGCATAATTCCGACATAAAAGACATAAAATACACGTTTTGGTCCGGTTATTATTGTAATTAAGTGGTAGAAAAGATGGGTGTTTTCACACCTATCAGATCTGCTATTGAGATAGATGGATCTGTTAATATTACTTCTTGATCTTCTGTTTTAGTACTTTAATTTTTTGAGAAAAAATTAGGGTTTCGGAGATCTGCTAATTATTATCATTTTTGATACTTGGTCTTGTTACTAGCTCTCTTGTCCTTTGATTAAAGTGATTTTCCCTAATTTTTCTTGAAAAAAAATTAGGGTTTCATTTTTTTTGGAGGATTGGCTGACTGGTGGTGGTTACTGTGGTGGATTGATTGATTCGGTCATAGATCTGTTCGATTGGGTCATTTTCCCTAATTTTTTTCCGAGAAGAAAAATTAAGGTTTGTGGCTAGGAGGTTCTGTTACTTCCTAGACTAAGTGAATCTAGGAGTAACAATTCGATTGTGCTTATTGCATGCACTATAACACCTCTCTTCCCTCTTTTTTGATTGCTAATTGTTTTCTTATGAATATTTGCTCTTATCTGTTGTTTGTTCTTGGGTTGGTAGTATTTACTTTCTTTACCCATTTATCTGGATCCTCACTCTCTGTCTTGCCCTTGACCTGCCACCTTTAGTGGTTTGGAAGCCTGGGAACTTAGTTGGCAGTGTTGTGAGTTCTGTTTTTGACCTTTGTGACCTTTCACCATGTCTGACCATGAGGAGTCTGTACATGGTGATGATGATACTCAAAGTGTGACTGATTCAGTCACACTTATTAGTAAGCTTGACCTGAGTGCCCCTTTGCATTTGCATCCTAATGATACTGTTGTTGACTGTTGCCACTGTTAAATTAAAGGGAACTGAAAATTAGCAGGTTTGGGCTAATGATATGTTACTTGCTTTAGAAGGGAAAAACAAAATTGGGTTTATTGACGGATCTTGTAAAAGTTCCATAGTTGATGAAATTTTGGGTAAACAGTGGGATAGAGTGAATGTTGTTTGTTCTTGGGTGGATTTTAAATTACATTTTTGAGGATTATTCCTTAATCAATTTTTTTCTAAAAAGCAAAACATGTTTGGACTGAACTTAAAGAAACTTATCATAAAGTTGATGGGTCTGTGATTTTCAATCTTCATCATAAGATCAACACTCTTAAGCAGAATGGGTCTAATTTATCTGATTACTATCATAAATTGAATGCTTATTGGAAAAAATATGATGCTATGATTGCATTGCCTAATTGTTTGTGTCCAGCTACTGGTGAATTTAAGAAACACAGTCAATTGTTGAAACTTAAGCGATTTTTGATGGGTCTTGATGATTCCTATATGAGTATTAGGAGTTCTACTCTCTCTAGGGAGACCTTGCCAGATGTCAAGGGTGTTTATGTTATTATCTCTAGTGATGAATCTCATAGAGTTGCTTCTGGCACTCTTATTGGGTCCTCCCAAAGGACTCAGACATCTGCTTTTCTTTCTAATGGGCCTGCTAGAAACAATGTTCAAAGAACTCAGAATACTAATAATAGTAATTTTAGACCTAATTATAGTAACAATGGCAACTTTAGACCTAACTCTAGAACCACTGGATTTAGACCTAATACTCCAAACAGTAATGTCTTTAGACCTTATGGTAATTCTAATGCTAAAGTTGTTTGTGAAAAATGTGGTTATAATGGTCATACTATTGATAGATGCTTCAAAATCATTGGGTACCCTAACGACTTTGGAAAGAAAAAGGGGGGGCAGAATTTTAAAGGGAAAAGTGTGTCCAACAACTCTGTTGGGACATCTTCTTCTTATGGCTTTACTGATGAACAATTGGCTACCTTGTTCTCTCTTATAAAGGATAAAAAGGGTACTACTAATGATTTTAGAAAAGGGTTTCATGCCAATATGCCAGGTATTTACTTTCACAATAGCAAGGTTTTTAATGATAATTTTGAGAATTTTTTTTGTTCCAACACCAACATCAAATCAAAACTTGGGTATAATGGGAAGGTGGTTGATTTTGGGGCAAATCAGCATATGACCAATAATAATACTGAATTGGATATTGTGTCTGATATTTCCCACCTTAATATTAGAGTGGCTCATCCTAATAGGACTGAAGCCATCATATCTAAAATTGGCAACCTTAAACTTTCAAATGGTTTAGTTTTGTTTGATGTTCTTGTTATACATGATTATTGTGTTACCTTGATTTCCGTTCACAAACGTGCAAAGGATAATAAAATCTTGGTTGTTTTTTATGAGAATAAATACTTTTTTGTGAATCAATATTTGAATCTCAAAAATGTGTTAGGGACCGGTAGGCAATCTGGTGGTCTTTACTATTTGGATATAAAAGGTACTAAATATGTGAATCATTCTAATGTGCTTACTTGCTCTCTCTCTCTAAACATGATTGGCACGTTAGATTAGGTCACCCAGCTGACCCTGCTCTGAATGCTCTTAAAAATCATTTGAACATTACTAATTTTGATCAAACAGATTTTTTGTGAAATATGTCAAAGAGTTAAACAAACTAGAGAACCATTTCCTTTAAGTGATCATAAAACAAAATTACTTGGTGACATTGTGCATTTAGATTTGTGGGGTCCTTATAGGATGACCAGTCACACTGGTCATAGATATTTTCTAACTATTGTGGATGATTTCACAAGAGCTGTGTGGGTGTATTTAATTAAAATCAAAGATGAAGTTGGTTCTTCAATTGATATTTTTTACAATCTTTTAAAAAAATCAATTCAAAAGGAATGTAAAAAATTTCAGGAGTGACAATGGAAATGAGTTTGTAAATCATAACTTCCAAAAATTTTGTCATGAAAAGGGAATTGTACACCAGACCTCTTGTCCTTATACTCCACAACAAAATAGGGTTGTTGAAAGGAAACATAGGCATCTGCTTAATGTCACCAGATGCCTTATGTTTCAGGGGGGGGGGAATACCTTTGAGATTTTGGACTGAATGCATTCTAATTGCTACTTATCTTATCAACAGATCACCTTCTTCTGTGCTAAATGTTAGATCCCCTTATGAGATGATTTACAATTCATCCCCTAATCTCTCTCATATTAGGACTTTTGGGTGTTTTTGCTTTGCCACTATTTTAAATAGTCATGATAAACTCACCAGTAGGTCTGAAAAATGTGTTATGATGGGTTTTTCCAATTCTCAAAAGGGTTATAAACTTTACAGTCTTGAAAGACATCATTTTTTTGTTTCAAGAGATGTTAATATTTTTGAATCTATATTTCCTTTTAAGGATGCTGCTTTAAATAAGAAGAATAATAACAAAAACATTAATGTTTTTCAAAGTGATAAAGTTTTGACCTTTTTTACTTGGATAACCCTGAGCTTCCTGATGATGATGAAAGAGTAGTAAAGAATCATAATGGTGACCCTGAGTCACCAAGTGCTAGCATCCAATCCTTTAGTCTAGGTGACAATGAAAACATTGTTTCAGAAAATGATACCATTGATGCCAGGTTAAATGGGACTAAGGCTTCCACACTTGATGATAATCAAATGTCTGAGGGAACTGTAGATCTTAATCCAACTCTTCCCTTCCATGGACAAAACATGGAAGAGAACTTGGGTGATACTTCTAATACTAATGCTCAGGGGTACCATGTATTGAGAAGGTCTTCTAGACCTTCTATTTTTCCTAAAAACTATAATGACTTTGTTGTTAATTCAAAAGTTAAATATGGGATTGAAAAATTTGTTTGGTATTCTAAACTCAAAGGGGGTGTTTTGTGTTTTGTCACTGAATTGAATAGAAATAGTGAACCTTGGAAATTTTTTGAAGCATCTCAAAGCCCACATTGGGTGGATGCTATGAACTTGGAATTTGCTGCTTTACTTGAGAATGACACTTGGGACTTAGTTGAGTTACATGCTGGTAGGACTGCTTTGAACTCTAAGTGGGTTTGGAAACTTAAGTTTAAATCCAGTGGTGAAATAGAAAGGTATAAAGCTAGACTTGTTGCTATGGGTTGTGGTCAAAAGGAAGGGATTGATTATGAAGAAACTTTTTCTCCTGTTATTAAAATTGTTACTTTTAGATGCTTAATTAATTTAGTTGTTAACCAGTCTTGGCATGTTTACCACTTGATATCAATAATGCCTTTTTATATGGTGAGTTGGATGAAACTGTCTTAATGAAACCTCCTTAGGGTTTCCATACTCGAAATAAAAAATCTAGTTTGCAGGTTAAAAAAGTCCATTTATGGACTTAAACAATCTCCAAGACAGTGGAATTCTAAACTTACTTATGTGCTTGTGGAAAATGGTTTTGTTCAAAGCAAATCTGACTACTCTCTTTGCGCTAAGTCTGATGATAAATTGTTTATTGTTGTGCTTGTTTATGTGGATGATATCATTGTTACTGGTAATAATCAAAAGGAAATTGAGAATTTTAAAAAAAATTGAAAGGAAAATTCAAAATCAAGGATTTGGGAAACCTGCAATATTTTTTGAGAATTGAGGTTATTAATACTAATTCTGGAGTTTGTTGAATCAAAGAAAATATGTGTTGGATCTCTTTTCTGAATATGGTATGCTTGCTTGCAAACCATCTAAGAATCCTCTTATGTCTAAGCTATCTATTTCCAATGAGGCTTCTGAGATTGACCCCTTACTTGAAAATATTGTTGACTACCAGAAACTTATGGGCAAACTTATTTACTTGACCAATATTAGGCCTGCTATTTCATATGTTGTGTAGTGTTTAAGTCAGTTTATGCATTCTCATTTGAGGTCTCACCTCAAAATTGCTTTTAGAATTTTAAGATACTTGAAGGGATCTTCAGGCCTTGGTATTCATGTAGCCAAAAATTCTGGTATGTCTCTTAAAGATTTTTCTGATGCAGATTGGGCTAAGTGTATTGTCACAAGGAGGTCTGTGACTAGTTACTGTGTCTTTGTGAATGATAATTTAGTGTCTTAGAAAAGTAAGAAGCAGCATACTCTCTCTAAATCCTCTGTTGAAGCAAAGTATAGGGCTCTTGCTTCTGTCACTAGTGAAGTCATTTGGATCCTAAAAGTCTTGGGGTCATAATCTTTTACCTGTGGATCTATATTGTGATAGTAATTATGCTATTAAGATAGCAGCCAACCTTGTTTTTTATGAAAGGACTAAACACCTTGAACTTGATCTTCATTTTGTAAGAGAAAAATCTTAAATGGTGTGGTTAAGACTGTTAAAGTGGACTCTGCAAATCAAATTGCATATGTCCTAACTAAAGGGTTGGACATTGGTTTGCACCAAAAGTTTGTCAACAAACTTGGCATGATAAACGTGTATGGATTATCAAACTAAGGGGGGATGTTAAAATGTTGACCTAATATGCTAACTCAATTAAACCTTAGGGACTTATTGTGTGTTCTTTGTATCTTTCAGTTATGCTTTGGACTTGCAGTGATAGAAGCTATGGATGCCAGGGACTATTTTTGTCAACGTTTGATCTGTTGTTGGATTCAAGCCCATATATCAGCCCACCATCCTAACGGCTAGAAAAGGCCCAACACATTGTGTTATCTAGGGGAGCGTCTCATGTTTCTTGTTATCATCGCTCATTCATAAGTGTGTGTTTACATACACATACTCTCTCTGTTCTTGATCTTTGAAACCCTAGTTTTCTTTTTAGTTTATTGTTTAATTGTAAAACTATTATCATGTACTTAATAGTGCTACATGTGATTAGCACTGGTAGTCTTAACTTTTTATATAGTTATTCAGTTTTGTTGTTCAAATCTCATTTAATCTATTGAAAACGTGTTGGGTTCTCTTGATTCATGTTTTTCTACAACTCTTCTCTTTTTTTCTAAAAAAATCTTAGGAACACAAATTTTTATTCTCATCTTCTCAAAACTTTCACTTTCACTCTAAAATTAATCTCAGAAACATAGTGTTAAGATGACCATTGTAGTCTAAAAAGTATTTATCATAGTATGTATTTTCTATAGTTAACAAATTTTAATTATTTTTTTCCTATAACTAAAAGCTGAGTTCTAATTTGGTAATCATCGTTCACATCTCCATCCATGTCCTTGTCTCTACATTCTCCTCGTCATTTATGTTTTATTTTGACTATAATATGCACTTCAGATGACGTCGGAATCATGCCATAACTATGAACAAGTTGGCAACTCTGAGAGGGCGAAAGAGACGAGAACATATATCTTGTCGGTCAATAGATACTATCGAGAATTAATTTGTACATTCAAAAATATGATTGAGACACTCAATATACAAGTAGATAAAACATATTATAAAGTCTGATAGTACTATATAATACAAGAAAAATGTCTCAATCAATTTTTAAATGTGCAAATTAATTCTCTTTATATTGTGCCCGAGTCTTGTTGTGAGTGTGCGAATTTATAAAAGCATAAATTATCACAATATGTGAATTACTCTATTCTTTCTTATTATGAAGTTCTTAAAGCATGAATAATGTATCAAGTTTTCAATGATTTGATGCATTAAATGATTTAATGCATAATACATAAATGGTTAATAGTTTAATAAATACTTGAAAATCCTCGAATCTTTTGGAAAAGTTTTAGAAAAACTTTGTTTGCAACGACAAAAAACCTATCAAAAAGTTTTTAAAATAATAAAAATATATTGTTCGATCATTTGAAACACTGAAGATGCTCTTAAAATACAGTACATGATACATCTACCCAGAAATAAATCACGGCTCCTCGCTCTTAACTCAAAACGCACTCTTGCACCGCCCTCGATGTTGCTTTGTAATTTTAGTTTACCAAACCGTGTAAATATCAATTTAACCTTTTATAGATATATATGAAACGTAATGAGGATATATTTGACGTACATACCAGATATTTAAAAGTCTGATTAGAACTAGAACAACTTGTACTCACTAGTTGTGATTTACGAAAAAAAAAAAAAAAAAAACACTAGTTGTCCTAGTTGTGCATGTAGGGTGTTAATTTGCGCCTTATTTGCAAAAAGTCAGAGACGCATGCCGTTTGCCTTTAGCTTTCATAGTTAATGCTACCTCAGTTTCACATTACTGTTCAAGCTGAATTTTTCGAAGAAAAAAATTCTTTCAATTTTTATCGTAACTAATTTTTTGTTATGTTATATGATAGTTAATGTAAAATTTATGAATTGATAGAGTTTGTAATATATTATTCATCAGTATAATTTTCATTAAGTATTATATAACACAAACATAAATATTTATAGTTAATATTGATAAAAAATATCAAAAAAATTTCATTATAAACACTTAATATGGGATAAAGAGAATATTTAAAAGTCTAATTAAGTTATAAAATAAAACTCATGCATTTGTTGTGTTTGACAACAAGCGGTTTGAAACGTTTTAAAGCGACAAACAGTTAGCAATTTGGCTCAAAAACTTGTTTGGCAATAAAACAACTAAGGTTTGGAAATTGTCTAACTACCCTAGTTTAATATGTTTTTGTTGGAAAGTGAGTTAAATTTTATGGTCTCTTTAGTAAATTTGTTTAGCTTGTCCAACAAGTTTGTTTTAGCCTATAAATAGGGATTAATTGTTTTAGTTTTCTTTGTGGCTTTCGAATTGTAATTTAGATATCTAATAAAAGCTTCCGCTTCGTTTGTTTAATCTTTGTTTATTCGTTTGATTTATCCAATAGTTTTTAAAAAGCATTTTAGAACTGATCTTAGCCTTTTGTTTATAAAATTACATTTAAACCCTCAAATATAACATTTTTAATTTATTTAATCAAGTTTTATTCTTTTTTTTGTAATTTTACATTTCAGTGGCCATTGACCAAAATATGGGATACATGGAGCTAAGGTTTCAGTGGCCATTGGCCGACAACGTCCTCGTCTCTTCGTCCTTGTCATTGCCAACTTGTTCATAGTTATGGCATGATTCCAACGTCTCGGAGGTGTGCAGATAATGGTCCAAATAAAACATAAATGACGAGGAGAATATAGAGATGAGGACATCGGACATGCATGGAGATACCCTATTGGCACCCTTACCTCACAAAACAAAATAAGTACAAAAAGTATATTATTTATGTACTTTTTGTCTTCCAGTTTTTTGGACAGTTTTTTAATCAGTTTTTTTTCCGTAATTTTGTGTTTTGACTTGTTTAACTTTTTTTTTTATTTCGTATTTTCTGATTCATAGTTTTATAACGAAACCAAAATTATAAAAATAAAAAATAATAAAAAAATTCAAGGGGTATAGATGGGAGTTTTGGAGGGTCTTAATAACCTAGTCCTCCTATTGATACCTCCTAAAAGGCTAAAACACAAAAAAGTACAAAAAATTTGTACTTTTTGTCTTCTTGTCTCCCTGTTTACAGTCTGACATCAGTTTTTTTATCAGTTTATGTTCCGCAGTTTTTGTAGTTTAAGACTTTTAACCTATCAAACTTAATAAATTTCGTTCCGTATTTTCAGTTTTTTAATTTTATAATATATACTAAATTATAAAAAAAAAATTTAAAAAAAATCAAAAATATAGGAGGGTATGGATGGTGATTTTTGGGGGTCTAAATAGCTTCTATTAATCATGATTACTAAAACAACTCAATCTTCATGGTTTAATTTTGTATGATTTTTTTATAGGAAAAAAATTATTAAGAATATTACAATAATCACCTAAAAAATACACATCGATAAATACATTTTTCCAAATTATAGTACAACGCTCATTTTAAGAGCTCTAATTGAAACCAGTTTTTACGTGAGTACTTGGAAATGAAGAACACCATTTGATTATACTCACGCAAAGCAGCAACGACGATTTTAAATATGCATTTTTTATTGTATCTTGATTTTCACCCGGTATGCCGGCAGTCCGTGTTTTTTTCCGTATAGTTCTGAAATTGTGGGCTTAAGTTAAATTTCCATAAGTATATTAATACAATTATAGATATTTTTAAATATATTTATTCAAATTTAGTAAACATAGACTGTTTATTACCATCCTCGTCCCATAATTATTCTCAAGTGTCAACTTTTGATATTTTTATTTTGCAACGTTGATATTAACTTTGTGTTATATAAAATTTAATGCAAAATATATGAATAAACTGGATTTTTAATGTATTTTTATTTGTATAAATTTTATCGTATTATATTACAGAAACAAAATATATAAGAGTAAAGTTAAAAAAATTAAGACTTTAAAAATTAACATTAAACAATAATTATGGGCGAGAGATCATAAAGTTTAAATCTATAAATTTGTATTATTATAAGTTTGGAACATTCATTTTAATACTAAAATTAATGCATCACTAATTTACATTCTAATGCTATTAGTGTAATGTAAAATTTAATTATTAACTCAATTTTTTAACTTATTTTAATAGTAATATACGTTGTCTTAATATTATTGAGACTTCCTTTCAATGTTTTGAAGAAAAAAAATTATATGTAATTTTTGTTAATCATTGAAAATATAATTTTTTTTTTTTGAAAAATTGAATTTATCCGAGGTTAACCCAGTAACTCGGTGATCCGATTACTTGATCTTGTCGATTTAAAAATCGATTTTTCAAAACATTGCTTCCTGTTATAGAAATTACAAAGTTGATTGTAAAATAGTTTAGATTAATTACTTTTTTTTTCGCAAAAAGCAAACCATATTATATGGTCAAAGGAAAAAGAAAAAAAAAATTGATAATTATCAAATTTCAAATAAAAGCGAAAATTTTTAAAGAGATACACATGTGCTTTCATACAAATAGTAGTCACTTTTTAATCTTCCCATTGGTATTAAGGTTACGTTTGGCGCGTGAGAGCTCATCTTATAAAAATAAGCTGCTATTAAAAATAAGTATCGTTTGGGTTACAAAGCTTGAAGGAGCTTGTTAAAAAAATAAGCTTTTAAATGACATGCTAGTTAAAGTAGCATATGAAAATAAACTCAAACTACATGCTCCAATATATCCAGCTCTAATAACCCGTTTCAACAATCCGCTTTAGCTCTTAAGAATGCCAAACATACCGTAAGTTGGGACCTATGCAGAACCAGTTAATTTGGGGATTCTATAGTGTTATATATACTTTGGGCTTTGGGTTTACAAAAAATAACATAATTGGATTCATCGAAGGCCCAACACCTACTAGTCACCTTCTCCCTCTGTCACCCCTGCAAGAGGTGTAAGTTTTAACCTTCGAGATAAGTGAGCCACAAGATACCTTGGTTAAGTCGGTGAGGTACACATCTTTCTAAGAGAACGTATAAAACGACTACGAAAATACCCTAGTCAGGTAGTATACATCTGAACCGAAGACTCATTTGAGTTGTTTGCCTTCTATTTCGACTTATTTGACTTATTACTCGTATGAAGACGGTTAGAATGATCAAATTTGAAACTTTTATTTCATTAAACTAGAGACAAATTTAAGAATGATCAAGTTTGAAATAGTACAATGCTTTTACCCATTTAATAGAACATTCTAACAAGCCCAATGGCACTTATTAAACCTCTAAAACGTTAGTGTTGTTTTGGGTAAGGTCTCGGACTTTTTGCCAACGGGTTCAAGCCTACCCGGCACAAAAATTCAAACCAGGTTCAAAAGATTGGCGTGACCACTTTAAAGTTGTTTGAACTTGAACACTATAGTACATTATAAACAATGATACGTGAGTCTTATGACTTATGAGGGTACTACAGTTATTTGCAGTACAGCTAATTTCAGATCTAAAGAAAATCTCGAATGTGAATCACCTCTAATCTAACCACTTGGTTAAGTTTATAGCTGTTCGGCTGCTTGTTTTGGTAGAACCAAAAATGTTTTTCGTCAAACTTGTGTAGCTGCCAAATACTTAATCCACCAATGTTCAAAAAAAAAATACTTAATCCACCTTGTACAAACTTACGGATAGAAAAACTTACTTACTTCAATAAATACGATACACATATCCCCGAAACTAAACCTACACAAACAAATGCCTATAAAACAAAGAAAGCAAAAAGTAAAACATCAACGATTAATGTGTCAGCATCATTTGCAATTTCATATAGTACCTTTTTACATAGTCACAATAAGAAAATTATAAAAAAAGTTAATCACACCTTGATTTTTCATTAGTTTAAACCAAAAACATAGTGTTATTGTCAATTTTTCACTTAAAAGAAGCTTGAACAGGCTCAAACTCATATAAATAACCAACAACACAAAGTAGCAAGATACAAGTGACATGAATGGGTGCAAACTCACCGTTCTTTAACCTTCCTCCCCAAACTCCTTAGTAAATCGCTCGTGAACCTCAAGGTCGCTTTTGCTCACAGTTGGCCTCTGCCTCGCGAGAACTTTGTCAAAATCTGCTCGCATTATTGGTGGTGGACTTATCTGCAAAAAATTTCAGTTGACTCAGATGAGTGGGTCTTTGGATGTGTTCTAAACTTCTAATACTGATAATGAGATATTATATTTTTCTGAATGTTAAAATAGTAAACTTGAAAAGCTATCGAATGGTCAATAATTTACACGTGAAGAAATTTCTTTACCTTCGCTGCAAGTCCTTTTGCTGCAAGATCCTGCATGGTAATCTGGACAGCCCCGCGTTGTTTTGGCCCACATGGTACCCACAAATCATCATGTGTGTTAACAAAAAACATGGCATCTTGAGTTTTACGTACAGGTTCAAATAGAACATCCTTAACCTGTAAAAACCACAAATAGAAGACTCAGCAGAGATAATATGTATCCCGAGATGCTATTTATCTTTGTATAGTAAACCTAGGACTTGCACTTACACAAACAGCAATATCAGAACCAGAAAATCCCTCGGTCTTACGAGCTAAGGCTTCAAAGTCACCTTCAGTCAGGTTATTGGGAGTATCCCCTAGATGCACCTGCATATCAGGCCACAGCAAGCTACATGTTATATAAAATTCATGGTCTTGCAAGCAATCGAGTTTATATAATCATTCTGACCCACTAATATATAATTGGTATAACTGAAGTGTGGTTCATCCCTAACGCTGAAAAAAGTTAGATAACAAATTCATAGTTAACAAGAAATGGGTCAAACGGACTGAAAGTTGCCCAAACTGTATCTTAATGCAGTTCAACCCAGCCCTACGAATAACTTATTTCAACCAAACACATCACAGAGACCGACCCACCCATCTTCCACCTCTACCGTTTAGATATAAAACTCCAAATTCCAAGGAAAAACATATTTTGGAACAGACAAATACTTTAATAAAAAGAGCTGCAGAAATCAAATTTGTGGAAAAATTATATTACTTTGAACATGTGTTGCCTCGCCTTCAAGTCGGGTAGTGGAATGTATATACGCTTATCAAAACGTCGCCGGATAGCCTGCAAAAATAATTTAATAATATTTTATTAGCTGGCTGCCCTCGTGAGTCGGGAATTAGTAAAAACTTTCAAGTTTTTTCAAAGACCTGATCTAGAGAGTAGGGTGTATTTGTAGCTGCGAGCACTAGCACTTTATCATCGTTATGTCCTACACCCTGAAAGAATAAGACAACAAAATGTTTAGGCATATGTTGTTGCAACAGTAACCAGCTTCCTTTTCTTTCTGCCAAATTCATGTCCTCGTATATTAAACTTACAAGTGGCAAATTCAACCTACTTACTATAACTGGGTAACTGCGTTATGTACTTATGTTTCGTCTCTGAAGGAATAATGTGTCAAATAAATAATAGTAAGAAGGTAATGGGTCAACGGAGTCTAAAGTTGCGTCAAGTATATTCCAGACAAACAAAACTTCATAACACATCTATCTATATCTATATCTATCTATAGAAATTGAGTTTCATGTCGAAAATGCAAAGTACTAACGATTATAATAAGTTTAAAAGATGAAATTCAAGCGACTAACGGAAATTCTAAAGTAATAAAACTCTTTAAAAACTTCAATAAGCAAAGTTAAATAATGTATAATTTAACCGAAATTCCCGGTAACACAACAAGCCATCAAATTTATCAACAGCTTATATAATATATATATAATGACGCCCATCGCACGGATCAGCTTGCCTATTTTATTCAAAAGTTTAGATTATTGATGAAAATAGTTTGATCTTTATACCATATTTAATGTGATAATTAATTATAGTATAAAGATAAAAAGTGTTTCTACTAAATACACCAGTTTTAACAGGAACGTAAATCATCCCGTCTGGTCTTTTATCCAACCCACCCATTTTGCCACCCTTATATTTATCTATTTATCAATCAAGTAAGATCATGGACAAACTGTAACTTCTTTTTCCTAGAGAACGAATAAACAGGACAAATAGTGTACACAATCAAAAGATCTAATAGCAATTTATTTGTCAGTTGGGTTCCCAACAATTACCTGCATCTGAACAAGAATTTCAGTTTTAATACGCCTTGAAGCTTCACTTTCATTGCCTTCACCCCGCTGGCCACTCAAAGAATCAATCTCATCAATAAAGATGATGGACGGTGCACTTTCACGAGCCATTTCAAAAAGATTTGACACCAGCTTTTCACTTTCACCCATCCACTTTGAAACAAGATCCGATGAAGAAACACTGCAGAAAAGCAGCAGCAGTTGGCACTTGCCAACTTATTGGCCTAAGTTCATGAAATACAAAAGAAGCCAAAAAGTAACATAAACTAGTCAAGAAATTAAAATTCAGAGAGCACGATCTATTTTAGTCAAGAAAATTAAATACAGAGACCACGATCTATTTTTCATTGAGCAGAAATATGAACATTGTTTAGCCTCATAGTGATGATGTTTTATAGCAAGTGCAGAAAAGCGGCAGCAGTTGGCACTTGCCAACTTATTGTCACATAGCAGTGACGTTTTATAGCTTGCGATTATATATTTTCATGAAAGTGTCAACATCGTTAAGCAGAAGCAAAAAAAACCAATGAATGTATCTAACAGATAACTTTTCTTTAGTGTAAATACATAATGAATTGATACTCGATGGTTCTCAAACTGTATACTGTGTAAACCATTTCCATGCGAAAGAGACAACAATAAACTATTGGAATACTTGAAGGCCTGTAATAAAATCCTTTCATAAAGAATAACAAACTGAACAGTTTAAGCTTGCATAAACAACATCATATCATCGCTAAATTAGATAGCTACAAACACGTCTTGAATTAAAAAAAGCAATTATATGAGGGGGGAACTGTGTCAAGCTTGCATCACCAATATACCATGGGCTGGAAACTAGAATTGCATAAATGAGTGATGCAAGTGAAATATGCCACTGTGTAAGGCCTGTAAATTGTACAAGTCCGCGAGCATATAAGTTAGGTCGCAAATGCACAGATATTATCGACTCCAATTGCAAAAAAAACAAGATTGAAACTAATAGCGAGCCAAAGCTCGAGCATATAGAGTTATAAACTCGAGCCAATTCTTATCAAGATTTTGAGCCTTATATACTATGCCAGTGCTGATACATACGTAACTATGACGGCTAAGAGCCTAAGAGTCAAACTTTTATCAAGTTATTCAATCTCGAATTTGACTCTAGCCCATTCATATTGAGCTCAGCTGAGCTCTTGAAATCGATTACTTGACTAAGTATAGAGTTTAGTGAATACTTCCAAACTCTTCGAACCGGGCTCAAGCTTGCATCTAGAAGGCCTACTGCTCTACCAACTCATGCTCGTCTAAGCCTACAACATCAGTTAATCCAATTTACTCAAGTCCCGTACTTAATTGCAGTTTTCTAAGTAAAAAGTCATGCAGAGTAACTTGCAAATCCAACTAGCTAAATGATCAAGAGTTTAGATACTCACATCCAACATGCATTCTCTTGTCAGTGGTGAGAAGCCCTAAAGGTCATTCATATTATAGCCTGACTTAATCCCTACACAACATTTCTGCAAGTCTATGTCTTGAAAAAAAAAGATGCTATGAGTAAATCAGCCTGAAGCAGCCATGGAACTTTAAGATATGGGATGATATCTTACAATTCTTCATCTCTGTTTTTTAGATTTACATTTTAGGCCCTAGATGTTTCTCGAGTCAATCATTTGTTCTCTTGAAAATTTTGTTTTATTAACAATTTAACATTAACCATCTAACTCATAACAGATAACCACTAGTGGCCCAGGAGCTTGTTCATAATTGTCTAAAAACAAGGTGGTAGCGAATTGTGCTTTTGATTATGTTCAGACATCTATTGCTCAATCTATCTCATTCTTGCAAGTGCCATACTGACTATGTTGAGTCATAAGTTAACTCACCATTCATAGATAGTTGAAACCAAAAAAGTTAACCTACTTCTATACAAAAGGTTGGTCTGTGTACAGTGTACACTATAACTGTACAGGCAGTACTGAAGGTCATAATTGAATGGTCATATCGTATGAAACTAAGCAAAAACACAGAGCAAAAAAAGACGCTGCTGGGATAAGATCAAGTTGATAGATGCTAAAACCCTAGTCCAATTGTCGTTTACGGGTCAAAAGAGTCGACCACCATGCGTGTGTATCCATGTATAATAATCTTAACAAGAGTATATCCAACATACAGAAATGTTCAGAGAAAATCTCAAACTGTCATACCAATGACCCTTGCTTTCACCACCTCAAAGAACGATGCACCAGGTTTAGTACAAGCAATCCTCTAAAGATGATCTTTGCACAAATGAATATATGTGTATGTAGTAATGTACAGTTATGCCTAACCTTTTTCTCAAAAATCTGTATGTCAAGTAAACCTTAATACAAGAGTCTACAGTTAGCCAAGATTCAGCACCTGAAAAATGTAGAGTCCGCTTCTGTTGCAACAGCCTTGGCCAAGTATGACTTTCCTGTCCCAGGTGGACCATATAAAAGAAAAGCTCTCCAAGGGCGTCTTTTACCTACCAAAACACAAATTATTCAAAAAAAAAAAAGTAAGAAAGTGGAAATACATCAAGCATTCAATAACTTGTAATATAACTGAAACCAAAAGTCATAGCCAGCTGTATGTAGCTCTTGTATAATTCTGACTAGAGAGTCAGGCCAGTGGGTAAAAATCTGCCCATTTAAAAGTGTGGTATCTTGATTCTAGATAAATATTCAAGTTTAACAGGGTAGTTATGCACACTAATTGAAAAGCCAGCTTTATTCTGTCAGTCAGATACTCTCAATCCTTCAAGTCCTAAGTAATATAAAGCACATTTCACTCCCAAAAAACAATGAATCTCTACCACATAGTAACAAATACCAAACACCTTAACCATCTGCCATTAAAATTCTCTGAATTAAAAATGGTATACCTATAACTCTCCAGGAAGTTACCCGCATCATAACAGATATAGAGATTTCTTTGGAAGAAATAAACTAAAGTATGACCACATATTGCTTGGACATGTGCAACTCAGAGAATTTTGACGGTAAACATTCCTACAAGTTAGAAACACAATTTTACATTTTACCCCGATCATCACAAAATAGGAGTTTTCTTCAACTGTGTTATTTAAGCTCAGTGAACGTTCTTCATTTAAAATATTAAACCCCCATGCCTTCATGATACCAAAAACAGTAGTCCATATAACGTCAACTTTGAGAAGAAAAAAAAACCTTTGACCAACACTCTTTGGACTTGGTGTGATTGAGGATCATGGTAATAAACGCGGATAATATACACATAAGGCCACATAAATATCAAAACATCGTATAGGGCACGCAATCTTTGCTCTAGCTTCGTTTAAGCCAATCCTGGAAACAAACTTGCCTTAATTTATTCAGAAGGAAAAAAAACCCTAATACAAACTTGCATAAAACGAAGCCAGGCTGCAACTTATGTGGTAGGTCACAACGTTCAAAAATTTAGGTAGTCAATGTGTCACTCAGTAGAAACTTTTCCCTATGTATATATTATCTCAAATCTTTTTTTTTTTGTGTAGACACAGAAAACATCGAAGTTGCAAACTTTATAATGACACAAGCTGTAAAAAGATGATAACCAGGCAAGCTAGACACTTTTATTTACGAAAAAGATAAGTCATACAGCCATACAGGTCATTAACTTTAACTAAGATGGTAAATGAGCATTGAAAATCCAAAAGTCAAAAACATAACGACTTCCAACAAGTTTCGTAACACCTAAAATCACAGAATAGACATGAAGGATTAACAAACACATAAACAATAACCAAAAGCACAAACCATCAAGTCACTAAGGCGGTTGTCTGGGGGAATAGGAAATGAAAGAAGTGTGCTTGTGTTTTTCTCTTATGTCTGCAAGTGGGAAGAGCAGATGAAAGAAATGCTTCTGTTTATTTTTAGACAAAAAATGACTTTTTTCCTCTTTAACTTTGTAGATAATTTCCTTTGTCTGATTATCACTCCTTGTATCTTAAGAACTTCGGATCCACTTCTCTCACAGACATGGTTTTGTACATCAGAAACTAAATTTTTCGCAACCTAACTTGAAACTAAATAAAACGCAACCTAAAACCCCAAGTTGGCCACCAACTATAACAACTAAAGTTAACAATCTCACTACTACATTTCACCACGATAATACAAGTTAAAAACCACCAAAACAGTAAGAACTAAATAAACCGCGAAATTCATACCAGTAAAAGCATATGAATCCCTAAACTGGCATCTGTAACACCATACATTAATCCCACATCAGTAAAGTTAAGAACTTCATTACATTTCAAAACGATATCACAACTTAACAAACACCTAAACATCAAATCAGGCCACTAGCTAACGCAAACTAAACAAACTACGATACTGAAATTTCACCATTTCTTGTATCTATCTTAAGAACTTCAGATCCACCTCTTCTCTTGCAGACATGGTTTTGCACAACTTACGGAAACTAAATAAAACGCAACCTAACTTATGGAAACTATATAAAACGCAACCTAACTTTCGGAAACTAAATAAAACGCAACCTAACTTTCGGAAACTAAATAAAACGCAATATAAATCCCTAAGTTGGCATCTTTACACATTACAAAATCTAAATAAACGGCGCCCATACATACCAGTAAAAAACTGGGGAAACTTAACAGGCAAAATAACGGCCTCCTGCAACGCCTGTTTGGCACTCTCCAACCCCGCGACATCACTCCACTTCACATTCGGCTTCTCCCTCACAATCGCGCTATTCAACCCGGCTCTCAGCTTCGAATTCTCCTCCCCATCCCCTCCTCCCCCTGCCTCCCCATCTTTCTTCACTTTCGGCTTAGCCGCAACCGCCCCGTCCCCTCCGTTACTCGTCGCACCCGTCCCGCCCTCATCCAACACAGCCCGTATCTCCTCGGCACGACGTAAATACTCAGTAAACTTCTGGGTAATAGCTTCCCTGATCTTGGGATTCTTTTCGTATTTTAAGTGGGTTTTGAAATACTCTAAAGCGTTCATGTATAAAGGGAAGGCTTTTTGGTAGTTGCCTGCATTGTCTTCTGTTACGGCTTGTTTTACGTATTCTATTGCTTGTTCTTTGAAGTTACTGTACATGGTTTTGATCGATTAATTGGATTGATTTAATTAGGGTTTGGGGTTTTGAATCGAGCCCTAGAATAATTGGATTTGGGGGAAAAGATGATGAAGATGAATGTACATGCGATTTAGAGGATTATTTGTTTGTATAATTGGTGATGATAAATGTATATGAATTAATTACTACTTGATGACTTTTCAAAGGTTTGAGTGGATGTATTATTATAAAGAACTCCAAGGAAATCAAGTGGTTGAAGATTAACATTAATAATTCATAATTATGAAAAAAGTTTAAAAAATTAAAAGTTAAAAAAAAATTTAAAAAATCTTTTTTGCATGATACCAGTCTCTTGATACATTAAATGAAAAACTTTCAATCATAAATGCACAACTTATTTAATTGCAATAGCTTGTGATTTCCTATAAATGACTATTGGTTTACAAGCTTTTACTAAAAAGTCATAATCAAAGTATTACCTCTAATGCATCAAATATACAAATAACTTATTTAAATAATAAAAAGTCTTATGTAAACCTATTGCATGTGGTTGCTCTAAGAGCATCCACACTGGATCAAGTTGTGGATGACTTTTTACAACTTTGAAAAGCTTTGTAAAAAACTTTTTGGCATTGCATGAAGGACTTTTTAAAACTTTTTGAGAAAGACTTCACCTCCCAAGTTTTTGGTAAAAGCTTTAAACATTTTTGGTAAAAGCTTTAAACATTATATATATAATGGAATTAAATGCAATTAATGCTAAAAGCTTTTGGAAAAACTAGCACTGAACAGCAACAATCCATTGAAACCCCTTTCTCAGTGGATGAAATCAAAGGCGCAATTTGGGCTTGTGGTGGAGATAAGGCCCCCGGGCCTGACGGGTTCACTTTCAAATTTCTTAAACATCATTTTGACTGTATCATTGGTGATATCATGAATTTCATTAGTTATTTTGAGGCTAACGGTGTCATTGGCAGGGGATGCAACTCTTCATTTATCACGCTCCTCCCAAAGATCAAAGATCCAATCACTCTTAGTGACTATCGACCCATCTCTTTGATTGGATGTATGTATAAAGTTATAGCCAAAGCTATGTCACATAGAATAAAGAAGGTTATTGGATTTGTGGTGGGGGAAGTTCAATCTGCATACATCAGTGAGCGCAATATATTGGAAGGTCCTTTAATAATCAACGAGGCATGTTCATGGGCGAAAAAAATGAAGAAAAAGATGTTTATGTTCAAAGTGGATTTTGAAAAGGCTTTTGATTCGCTTAATTGGGGTTATCTGGACTCAGTTATGGAACAAATGAACTTTGGTGACAAATGGCGGGGTTGGATCAAAGGTTGTTTATCATCATCATTTGCATCGGTTTTGATCAATGGCTCACCAACAAGTGAATTCAACATTACAAAAGGTGTAAGGCAAGGCGACCCACTTTCATCTTTCTTATTCATCATTGCGATGGAGGGTCTCAATGTCGCTATGGAGTCGGCTTGTCAAAAGGGCCTGTTCCGTGGTCAAAAAATTGGGAATAACGGACCATCCATCTCTCACCTCTTCTACGCTGATGATGCGATCTTTGTGGGCGAAGGATCCGAAGAAAATATGAAAAACCTCGCTAGGATTCTGAGATGTTTCCATGCTTCGTCGGGTTTGCAAGTCAACTTTCACAAATCCAAAGTTTTTGGCATCGGTACTTCTAACTATCAGGTGGATGATTGGGCTGCACTTCTTGGATGTCTTCCTGGAAGTTTTCCTTTCAACTACTTAGGGGTTCCTGTTGGAGCAAACATGAACCTCATAAAGCATTGGCAACCTGTCATAGATAGATTTAATACTAGGCTCTCATGTTGGAAGGCGAGTTGCCTGTCATTTGGTGGGCGTTTAACCCTCATCAAATCTGTTCTCAGTAGCCTACCACTTTATTATTTCTCGCTATTTAAAGCTCCTAACGGCGTGGTCGAAAAACTGGAGCAAATCCGCAGGCGATTCCTATGGGGTGGTGTTAACAATTCGAGTAAAATTAGTTGGGTCGCCTGGTCCACCGTCACCGCTTCCAAAGAACATGGAGGGCTCGGCATTGGATCCTTGAAAACTCACAACTGTGCACTCCTCTTAAAATGGTGGTGGAAACTGATGGATAGTGGCTGCAACAGCTTGTGGAAAGATGTGATTAAGGAGATTCACAGCCTCCACCACAAGGCTGTTCATCTCCTCTCGAAACCCAATTCGACTGGGATTTGGAACAACATTGCAAAGGTTGATGATGTTCTAAACGGGTTTGGGATGGCATTCCATGACATCTTCTCTTTAGCAGTTGGCAATGGAGGCAAGTTCTTATTTTGGAAGGATAGATGGATTGGTGATACCCCACTTCAGTTTCGATTTCCTTATCTTTTTTCACTGGAATCAAACAAGGATTGCTTCATTATGGATCGAATATCCAATCATGGCTTCTCATGGGCTTGGAACGGCAGCTTCAATGATTCGATTGTGATCAACGAATTCTGTAATCTTTTGCACCTCCTCACAGACATTGACTTAAAACATCATCCGGATAAAGTAACTTGCAAGTTGTCCCCTGATGGGTGTTTTATGGTGCATCACGTTAGGAAGTTTATGGATGATAAATACACTGCCACTGGGTTCGTTGATATGCCTTGGGTGAGAACTGTCCCCCTTAAAGTAAGCTGCTTTGTTTGGAGGATCGGTCTTGGGCGCATTCCTGTTGCCATAAATCTTCACGATAGGGGCATTCAGATTGACACTTTATGCCAAGTATGTAAGCATCAAGCTGAAAATGTTAATCACGCGATTGTCCTTTGTCCTAAAGCAGTTGATACATGGAGATGGATATTCAAATGGTGTAACATTCCAATCCCCACGTTCTCCACAGCAAACGACATCCTGGATTTCGGAAACAAATGGGGTAATTGTCTTAAAAGGAGGAAAGTATTATTAACTATAATACTTGGTACTATGTGGAGCATATGGAAAGCGAGAAATGATCTCATCTTCAATAATATTCACAAGTCTTATACGGCGATTGCGGGAGAAGTCATATCCATGACATTCCTTTGGATCAAGCATAGGAGTAATTACTCATGTAATTGGATAGAATGGGAATGTGATCCTTTTTCAATCTTCTTGTAATCCTTTTGTTTTCATGCCCTCCCTTAGTTTCTTGCTAAGGCGAGGTGCTTTTCAATAATATTTGCCGTTTCCAAAAAAATAAATGCCCTAAGGTCTTAACTCATAATTAAATAAAAATTTTGCAAGAGCAAATTGCATAAACCATGCTTGAAGTTTAGTGAGATTGCAAAAATCATCCTTAGAGTATGTTATAGGTAGGGGTGGAAAGGAGTCGAGTCGAGCCGTTCATGAAAAACTCAAAATCGGATCGGTAAAAAACTCGAACGAGTCGAGCCTAAACGAGCTCGATCTCGAGCTTTACGTACAAAGCTCGCGATCTTAAACGAGTCTAATGTTTTTATATGTAAGCTTATTAACGAGCCTAAATTAGATATACTACAAGCCAAGCTAGAGCCAAGTTTTAATTTTACATTATCAAATCGTAAAAACGAGTCGAGCTCGAGTCGAGCCTGAGCCTGTCTAATATACCACGAGCTGAGCTCGAATTTAAATAATAAAGATCGAAATGAGCCAAGCTCAAAATTGAGCTCCATTAAACTTAAACGAGCCGAGCTCGAGCTCTGACATGCTCAGGCTCGGCTCAGCTCGTTTCTACCCTCGTTATAGGATGGTCCTTTTGTTGAGCTAGAGTTACGGTTTATATTGTAAGTCGAGAGGCTTATAGTATAAACCAATATTGAAATTTGTATTTTTAAAATTATGTTTGCTAAATAGGTTCAGAATGAGGCTTATTATTGTAAATACTAAAAGTTATATAATTAAATGACTTTTTTTTTATATGTGATATTTTTATAATAAATAAGTAATTTATAGTTTAAAGGCCTCGAGTTAAAATTTGTATCCCTTTTATGGAGATGTGGCTTATAGTTTTAAAAGCTCTCGTAGGTCTTTACGTCTAACAGTACTTATATTATATAAACCGACTTATTTTAAAAAAACTCAAAACCCCTTAAACTCCTATAAGCCTGTAACCAAACATATCACATTTAATAAATGTGGATTACTTATAAATAGTAAAATACTAGTTTGCAATTTTGGTAAACCATGTATAAATCGTCTGCTCTTATAAAAAGACCAAATTCAACTTAAGTTTTCGTTATATGAAAATTGTCTGCATTTATAAAAAAAACTATAAGGACGAATTATATAATGAGGAATGTTATAATTGCAAAAATTTTACATAAAAATATTCACACAATACATGATATGTATGTTATTAGGGGCGTAATCAAGCCAAGCTTTTATCAAGAAACTCGAGCTCGAGCTCGAGTTTGGCTCGATCAAGCCAAGCTTTTATCAAGCTCAAGCCCAAGCTCAAGTCAAAAAAATAGCTCGAAACTATATCAAGCTCAAGCTCAAGCTTTTGATAGCTCGGCTCATTCTTATCAAGCTTTTTCAAGCTCTATCAAAAATATGTTTTTATGATGAATTTATATAAGCAACTAATTGTTAATTTGAGTATCAACTTAATTTTAAAAGCTAATTTCATAAATAAATAATATATTTTAGAAGGACTTTTAACTCTAAGTATATTTATATTTTAGTTTTTTATATTTTAAATTATTCTTTATTTTTGTAATTTTAATTATTGCATTTACTCGATACTTGCTGGAATACAATATGTGTATAAATATTTTTTGTACTCTTTTTAATACTAAACGCAACGTGTCTAAATTGTGCTCGGATTCACACCATGCAATGGGCTTTGGGACCTTAATCGTATTGGAGTGC
Source organism: Glebionis coronaria (assembly GCA_025667525.1). NCBI lineage: Eukaryota > Viridiplantae > Streptophyta > Magnoliopsida > Asterales > Asteraceae > Glebionis > Glebionis coronaria. The sequence goes on from CM046878.1 coordinate 634,624,781, forward strand.
AAATCACATTTTAAAACCAACATTGTATAGTGATTTTGTTATTGGTTTTATTAATGTTAAATAAATCAAATTTGTTTTAAGTAATGATTTTTGTTTTTTTATTTTATACATATGTTTATTGATGAGTTTTATTATAAAAAAAAATTTATACACATTCAAGCTTTTCAAGACAAGCTCAAGCTTTTATCAAGCCAAGCTCAAGCCTGAATTGGTAAAGCTTGACAAGCTATCAAGCCAAGCTATCAAGCCAAGCTCAAGCCTACAATTTTAGTATCAAGCCAAGTTCAAGCCCTACTAAGCTTGAGCTCGACTCGGCTCGATTACACCCCTATATGTTATTAGATGTGTAAACAAAGAGATTATAAAAAGAAGACAAAGTTCCTCAAATGAGATGACAAGTCATTTTGTGAATATTTGTTTGTAAAGTCATTTTGTGAATATTTGTTTGTAAAATATTTGTGGTTCTATCATTTATCTTCTACATTTTACTCTTTTTGCAATTAGTACAATAAATTTCATGTTTTCTTCTTTAATCCTTATTTTACCTTTCACACGTGTACATTTACGATTACCTGTTAGTCCTAAAATATGAGCGACTATACCCCTCCATTTATTGTAATCTCTTTGATTTGTATCGATTTAGGTTTAAACCTCTAGTTAATCAACCATTCGCATAAAAAACAACAAAACCACCAAAGGAGGGTGAAAATGAGAACCACATCTAGTTTGCATGTGTGTTAAACATGAACAAACTTCATAATCAAATAAGAAACACATGCTTGATAACCAGAGGCTTAAACCTAAATGGAGATTTATTGATAAACTACACATTCTAAACCTAAATGTGCATATACACATTCATGGTTACCATTGTCATCTCTTTGATTTGTATCGATTATGTAGTTTATCAATAAATCTTCATTTAGGTTTAAACCTCTGGTTAATCAAGCATGTGTTTCTTATTTGATTATGAAGTTTGTTTATGTTTAACGCACATGCAAACTAGATGTGGTTCTCATTTTCACCCTACTTTGGTGGTTTTGTTGATTTTTTATGCGAATGGTTGTGTGATGACTCGATAGTGTGTTGGTTTGCGTTAGAATCCTAAAAGGGTGATACAAACTACAAATAACAAAAGAAGGATACCATATTCTTTATACAAGATTCAGAAGAATTAATTCGAAATCAAGAATTTTTATTAAAATTTGGGTTTCGTTAATTATGGGTTTTTCTTGTAAATTTTAGTGTTTTTAAATTATTTAAATAAGATATGGAAATGTTATGATGTTTGTAAAGCTGTCAAGCTTACTTTTATGGACTTATGGAGTCATGTGATTTGAAGATGATTCTAATACCTTTTTATATGGGCTTTTTGTTTTATTATATGAGAATGATGATGATATTGGTTGTAAGGTGTTGTTGTGACGAGCTTCGGTTGGTTCGATTAAAGTTGAAATTTCCCCACCTTATTAAGTTAGATTATTATGGTTCCAGATATGTGGGATGTATCATTTTTCTTTGATTTATGGCAAAAACTAATGATGCGCCAAATATATTACATTTTCGCTTATGAGATTCGAGTGATTGGTGATAGTGTTGAGCGTAATAGACCACGGACCAAAGCAAACAGGATTGGACCAAGTTTATTTTGAAGCAGTCCTCGGTTTCATCCTTTTTCTCATATTCGGTCTTGGGTCCGGTTTGGTCTTACGCAAAACCGGCCATCAGACATTGTTGGAGCGGACCGACAAACCGGACCGACGAACCGAAAAATTCGGTTCTCGGTACGATCTTTTAGACCAAATCGATTTTCGGTCGGTCTTGGTCGGTCCAGTTTACGAACCATGATCAACTGAAGGCTATGATGAGTCTTAGTGGATTTGATAAAGCTGAGATGTTTGCACCTTAGTGTTGTAACTTATTATAATTGCGGCCACGGTGCATGTATCCTCTTTATTCGATTGTTCATTTGTTTTAACATCTCATGAAATGGTATTGACACCTTTTAAAGCGTGATTTTCTCATGCTTAGTACCGTGTTTTTGTTGATGCTTGGCTTTCTGGGTTTGGCTACAATAAAAGATACACGATGTTTATATTTTTAGCCTGCAATGTGCAACTTTTTTTAGTTTGAGCACTCATTTAAGTTCGACAATGACTCACACTCGGAGTCATTTATATTCATGCTTATTTAAACCAAAGTAACCATATTTTTTTTAACTATATTGTATTGTTGAGAATAAAAGAACAACACCCATTATCTAGGGGTTGCGAATTCTAACCTGACACGAAACTCGACATGAAACTAAAATGAAATTAACAGGTTCGGGTTGAGTATAAACAATTTTTTAGGTCGGGTTTGGGTCGACCCATATAACCCTTTATTAAATTGGTCAGGTTGGGGTTGAGAACAAATTAAACGGGTTGACCCGCCTACCCGTTTAAGATTTCCTCTTGAATTAAAATTATTTATATTTTATTATGCGGGTTTACTGTGTTAAATGGGTCGACCCACAAACCCGTTTAACTCGTGTAATATGCCAACTTTTGTATATAAAACGTGTTAAATAGGTTAGTCCGTGTTGGGAAACTAAGTCTGGTAGTTTTCCCTTAGTCATAGATTTAAGCATAAGTACGTTGTGAATCGTAAACTTGCATGTGCCTGGGATACAGGAAAGTATCGCAAGACTCACAAAGGTTATAACCTTTGTGAGCATCCACAGAGATTCTAAGTCAGAGACATTGTCAAGAAATTCGAATATTTGAAGACATACTCATTATCTATGATGGATAACAGCTAAGATGTATCAAGGACTCTCATTGGTTGAGTATTAACAGGGGTGACAATACCCTGTTAACACTATGTACCATCTGGATATCTCTAAGTGTTTAGGCGGTAACTATTTGAGCGGGACAAATAGTTGCTTTGAATTAAAGATGCCTAAAGTATAAGAATATGAAGAAAATGGAAATTGTGTCAGATCTGTTTCCCTAAAGTGTTGTAGCAGCTTACCAAGAATAAAAGAGCATTTTTTAAAGATGTATGACCCTACAAGTCTTGTTAAGTCGCTATCAACTCAGCCCATCAAGTCAACCTCATACCACTATATATAGAGATTATAGCCTAGAGTTAATGTTGTTCATTTTGTTAGTATTAGTGCATTAACTCTTTCAAACTTGTTGAAGAACAGTTGTGCTTGTGCTCTTAAGTTTGTTAGTAAACTTGTCACTTCGATCAAGTTTATTTGTCCAAAGTGTATACCACACATTGTCACTCAAACTATATGATCCATAACACATTGTAATACTTGTTATACAATAATAAAGTCTTACGTTTGAAAAGTATTTCATGTGTTGTTAATCCTCTAGATTATCGTTTCAATCACGGATTAGGGACTTTCAGCCCAAAACTCGTTTAACCAATTCAACCCATATAACATATTTAACTCTTCAATCCAAGTAATAATATGGATAAATGGGTGTCAGGTTTGTGTTATGTGTAAACAAGTTAGGGTTGAAATAGCTGACCTAAGTATTGATCGGGGTCAAGTTCGGGTTGGGTGTTTCTAACTCGCCAACTTGTCGACCCGATACCATCAACTCAAACCGAATTATCACTCCTAACATTATCTATACTAGTTCCATTTCAAGTGGGTAAAAATCTAATATTGTTGATAAAATGTACTTACCTAAAAATATGGGAAATCAAATAGGATGGCGTGATAGTAAATTTGATGCAAATTATTTTTTGTCTTTTCCTTTTCTTTCCCGTATTTTTTTGTATGGGTCCAATCTATCATTGATTTTTTTTTCTTTTTGTCGATTTGAAGTTAGATTCTACCCATTTATCGTATCGTCGTCGCTTTCATCCTTTTTAATTTTAGAACATATTTAGTATTATTCAAAAGAAATGAACACCATAAAATTTCTAATAGCAACACAGATTCGACAAAAATCAAATATGACTGGTTAGATGTGCTTTTCGAAATAGACATGCGAAATAGAGATAAAAGTAAAGGGGTCTCATAGCACATTTTATATAGCATAAGTACTAATCATGTAATAATTATGTTAGAAAAGCTTTAGCGGGAAAATATGTTTCACCCCAGCTTTTCGGGTACTTTGTAATCTTTCTCATTTAACTCGATCAATTTTAATATACCTTTTCACCATTTCTCTATTTTACTGTGTGTATTCTTGTTACAGGGTATATTTTTTCAAGGTTCTAAAAGGCTCGTAAAGGCTTCATAAAGGTGTGAGGCTTGACCTTCATGCCACGCAATAGACCAAGGCTTGAGATTAAAGCTTGAAGTGATACGATAATTGAAAAACGTGATAAGTCGCTATAAAATGAGATCCGTGGAGGCTTTTTAAATTCATATTTTTATATAAAAATAGAAAAGATTATATTCAAAAATAGTTTCCTAACTTTATTCCTTGTGTATTACACTTTTTGTGACCTAAATACATTTATAATGATATAAATATATAAATTTATATATTTTAAAATATTTTATGACGCTTTAATTCACGCCTTAAGAACATCATGGCTCGTCATGGCTCTCCATGGCTCGCAAAGGCGTGAGGCTTGGCTATGCCGTCACACCATGCCTCATGCTATCTAGAACCTTGATTTTTTCACATGGTATCAGATCATTATAACAAGAATAACTAACTTCTCAATAAAACAAATTGTGATTTGATTCAGTTTCATGTGATTGTGTTGATTCTTGTGATCAATTCTTGAGTTCTTGGTCAAAACAACACATCATTACTGTGTTAATTGAATCAAATTGTTCAATGATGGAAGTCATTGTTAATTTTGTGAATTTTGCTTCCCTTAAGTAAAAATGAGTCATGATCTCACTTCTCTATTGTTTTTGCATCCTTCTGAGGGTCCTAGTTCATTAGCAATCTAATAAAAACTAATGGGTGCTAAGAACTATCCATATTGGAAAATGGTTGTGGAAATTGGAGTGTCGACCAAGAGAAAGTTGGGATTAATAACATGTATTGTTCTAAGATCCCCTAGTGATGCTAGCTTGCAAGAACAATAGGATACTTGTAACAATGTGGTACTTAGTTGGTTAACGAATTTTGTTTCTGATACTAATGCTAAGTCAATTATGTTCATTGGTACTGCATTTGAGATATTAAGTCAGTTAAAGAAATGTTTACTTTGAGAAATGGGTTAAGAAAGTTTAAGCTTCATGGTGAAAATGATGATTTAATGCACTTAAGGCAACCAGTTAGTGAGTATTAGACCAAGATGAAGTATATTTGAGAGGAATTGGACCTAATGAATGTATTGCCTACTATTAGTACTCTTAGTACATAAATAACTACTTTCTTGAATGCCATCAATACTCAAAATGAAAAGCATAGATTATTTTATTTTCTAAATTGTTTGGATGAGCATTTTGATTCTCAAAGAAATCATTTGTTGGTAAGTTCTTCATTGCCTAGTGTTTGAACTACTTGTGCGCTACTTCAACAAGAAGAGCCATAAATGGAAGTGTTTGGTAGTTCTCATTCATTGGTTGAATCTACTACTTTGTATAGTAAAAGTGATGGTAAAGACAACTACTCTATTTGTGGTTACAAGTTCCATCTAGCAGAAAAGTGTTGGGAAAAAGTTGGTTATCCTTCTTGGCACTACAAATACAAGCAAAATCAATTGAAGAACAAAGGGAAGTATGTTGTTAAGCAAGTTTATAGTAAAGTGAAAAAGACTGTTGATGCAACTGCGACAAAGTCTCCATGACATATCATGTTTACATCCAAGTAGTTTGAGCAACTGATGAGAAGTTTGCCTCATTTTGGGAATCAAGTTGAAGCCATCAACTCGCGTGACACATATGATGAACTGGATCATGAGTATGTTGCATGTATATCATGGTACAATTGTTTATCTAGTGGTACTCTTGCTATTCATGGGTGGATTATGGATACTAGGGATTCTAACCACATAACACCCAATGATAAAAGGGTGTTTAGGTTAGAATATTAAATTTAAATCCTTTAATCAATTTACCAAATGGTCAAACCACACAAACTTTTAAAATATGAAAATTTAAGCTCACCAATGACATTGAATTAAAGGATACTCTTGGTGTTCCCAGCTTTAGATTCAGTCTTTTGTTTGTTGCAAACTCACATAGAATAACAAATGTTTTATGTCATTTTATCCAAAATTATGTATCATTTGGGACTTGTCAACCAGGAAGGTTATAGGAATGGGTAAAAGAAAGCATAGTCTCTATCACTTACTAAATTCTCCACTTGATCAATTTCATCCCAAGCTACAATCTATGGTGGTCACAACTATAGAAAAATTGTAGTTTATTCTTTTTTTTCAGCAAATGCCAATATTCATAAACATGTTACTGGTGTTTCTTTAATTCATACACTTTGTTACATCATAGATTATGACATTTTTCAAATTCTAATCTCAAATATGTCCCATGTGATTCCTTACCTAAACTCAATGCAAGTTCTAAAATTTGTCTTTCATGTCCTATAGCTAAATTCACCAAATTGTCTTATTTTTATAGGCAGCCTCATGTTATTGAATCATTTCATCTTATTCACATAGACATTTGGGGGCCTATAAGGTACCTGCTAATGGCGGGTTCATGTATTCTTTTTACCATTATGGATGATTTCAAGAGAGCCACATATACATATTTTCTTGTTCAAAAGTATGATTCATTCAAAGTTCTATATGGCTTTTTAAAAATTTGTGGAGACACAGTTTGATGAGAGAGTGAAAATAGTTAGGTTAGACAATGCCTTAGAATTCTTAAATGGATCATTAAGCCTATTTTATAGAACAAGGCATAGAACATCGTAGACATGCCAAAACAAAATTGTAGAGTTAAGAGAAAACATAGCCATATTTTCGAATTAGCTGGAGCTTTGAGGTTTCATGCTCATTTGCCTTTGGAATATTGAGGAGATTATGTTTTGACTGTCATATTTGTTTATCAATAGACCCCTTCTTTTATATTGTAACATAAGAAACCTTATGAGGTTCTGCGTAATAAAAGCCATGATTATTAGTTTATCAAAGTATTTGGGTGTTTAGCAATGGCAACTAACCCTGATAGAACAATTGATAAATTTTATCTAAGAGGTGGTCTATGTTTCTTTTTGGGATATCCTCATCATCAAAAGGTTACAAGTTGTATAATCTTCTCACTAAGAACAATTTTGTCTCAATGGATGCTCAATTTTATGAGAAAATTTTCCCTTTTTCACAACCTCATATATTGAAGTTGCTTAATCATCTTCCATCTCCTACTTGCCAATCATCGCATTTGTATGATGGGTATGTTACTACTACAAAACCAAATATTGTTGAACATGAACCTGTTCATGAAGCTGATCTAGTTGCTCTTTCTAGTGTACATGAGGTCCTCAATAATGAGTAGCCTATTTCACAAGTGGCAGCTACTAGAAGATCTTCTACTAGATACACTATCAAGCCTATTTGGCTTCAGGATTATGTTACTCCTATTGGGCCAAGATAAATTCTAAGTATATGTCAATCATGTTCGCTCACAACTTCAAGCATTTATAATGACATCCTTCATCCTTTAAAGAAGTTGTTCAAGATAAAGAATGATGATTGGTAACGGAAGCACAATTAAGAGCTTTAGAACTCAATGGTACATGGGAAATTATGAAACTACCAACAACAAAGAAGCCAACTAGCTATCATTGGCTTTTCAAAACTAAGATTAAGGCAAATTGCAGTGTTATAAAAAGAAGGTCAAGCTAGTAATTATTGGGAATAGACAAAGACTAGGTATAGATTTTGGAGAGACTTTTACTCCAATTTCCAAAATGGTTATTGTGAGGGCTTTGATAGCTATAACTTATATGAACAATTGAGATGCCAAATGGATGTTTCAAATGCATTCTTACATGGTGATTTGTATAAAGATGTGTACATGAAGCTTGCATTGGCGTATACAATTGCAGGGGGTCTGTGCAAAATGTTCAAAGGTCCACCAAGGTATGCAAGTTAAAGAAATCATTATATGGGCTTAAACAAGCACCAAGAAAATGTTTTGCTAAATTGTATTCAACATTATTGTCTTTTGGCTATGTTCATGCCAAAGCTCATAATAAATTTGTTCACAAAGGACTGTCGATTCTTTTAGTGCTATACTTGTGTATGAGGATGATTTGATGATTATCGGTACTCATAATTAAGAGTATCAAGCTCTCAAATCTTAGTTGAGTACTCATCTTCATATGAAAGATTTGGGTCTCTTAGCTATTTCTTGGGATTAATGGTGTCTAAGACCGATCAAGGCGTCTTTATATCTTAAAAAAGTATACAATGGACTTTTTACAAGAATATGGTGTTTCGCATTCTAAGCCTTATAAGTTGCTAATGGATCAACGTGTTAAACCCCAAGTTGATCAAGGTACTTTGTTAACTGATCCAGAAACTTATAGAAGACTAACTGGAAGACTCGTTTATCTCACTATCATAAGACCTAACATATGTTTGACTATTCAAGTCTTAATTTAGTTTATGCAACATCCTACTTCAGTTCATATGCAGGCTGATAAACATATTCTAAGATATCTTCTAACCAGTCTAAGTTGAGGAATTTTCTTGGCTAATAGTTCTCATATCTAACTTACAACATATTGTGTCTCTGATTGGGTAAGTTTCCCTATGACCAAAAGATCTACAATTGGCTATTACATACTTCATGGTAATTATCCTCTGTCTTGGAAGTCTAATAAGCAAGGTGTTGTGTCCATATCATGTGTTGAGGTTGAGTATAAGGCTATGAAATTGATTTGTTGTGAAGTTACATGGTTAATGAGCTTTTTGAAAGATTTGAGACTCTAAGATTTAGGACCTGTTAATCTGAAGTGTGATAATCAAGCAGTCATTTCTATAGCTGTTAATCCAATATTTCATACAAGAACAAATCATATTGAAGTGGATTGTCATTATGTGAGGGATCAAGGTAAAGTTGAAACCATCAATCCTACTTAAGTGCCAACAATAGCTCAAGTTATTGATGTCTTCACTAAAATGTTAGCTATGGGTCAACGTCAACAATTGTTATCCAAGTTGGGAGTTTCAACTTATTTCACTCTCAACTTGCTAGGGAGTATAAAAGTAAAGGGGTTTCTTAGTACATTTTATATAGTGTATAGACTAATCATATAAGAATCCTGTTAGAAAAGATTTGGGAGGAAAATCAGTTTCACCCAGCTTTATATACTTTGAAATCTTTCTCATTTCACTTAAACAATTTAATACATCTTTTCACCATTTCTCTCTGTTTTATTATGTGCTTTTCATTATGTGTATTATTGTTATATTTGTTCACAACATAAGAGAATGTTATGAAAGTAAACTTGGTGCAAATTCTTTTCATCATGTCCTCACATGTTTCTCATCTTTTTGTTTATGTATGCCCATTATTTCACTTATATCCTCGATTCATTTCAATTAATGGACTTATATATATATTATACTTTCGTGTTCATCTGTGTGCAAACGCACTGCCGCGAAGCGCATGCTTAAAAATATCCTTTTCTACATTAGCTAAGCTTAAAATAGATAAGTAAGTATCTGTAAAAAGTATTAAAGAAATTTTTACAAAAGTTCAAAAAACTGGATTTTAGTGGATACAAAGGTTGTAAAGTATGTTTTTGTTAAATTGTATATTTTTGTTGTAGAAGAATTGTTAGCTTACTTTGTGCATTAAAGTTTATAAATCTGCATGTGAAGCAAAAATTCGTTTTTAAGTCGACCCAAATCCTTAAGCTAAAGGGAGCGGAGGTGAGAAACTCACATCCACATCAGTGCTACCTCAACTTTCTCTCTTCACTTACACTACTCACTTTTCAACCTTACTGGTGGTGAGAAACTCACCGCCACCTCATACCCTATTTTTCTTCTTCTTAATTACTTTAATTTGTAAACTAAAAACATAATAAAAACGTAAACATAAACACTTTTATTCTAACATTAAAAGACTTGTTCAATAACTAAAAACATTAAATAGACTCGTATATTAAAACAATGAATTAGCATTAGTATACAAGTGTTCTACTAAATCGGCTCAAAGGTTTTGATGTACTTGTGCCGATCGGATGTACATCATAACTTCTTGCACTTGATCATCATTTCAGGCGATGTCCTATGGTCGATGTTCTTCCTCCTGGAACCATGCGGGAGATATTGCATATCGTTGTATTTTCGAACCATATTATGTAATATGATGCATGTGTACATCATATTATGGATTCGTTCTTTTTACATCTCTCGAGTAGGATTGACTATTATGGCTAATTTCTTTTCAGAACACCAAACGCTCGTTCCACATCCTTCCTTCCCAATTATTGTTTTCTTATAAAAAAATTTGTTTGTGGTCATCATCGGCTGCATCTGGTATTGATTTAACAACTGGCGCCAGCTCCAGATATATCCAGTCCACAAGATAATATCCCCACGGGTAAGATACACCTTTAGACCACAAAATCAATCTCTGGCGCTTATGCGCTCTTGAGATCGAAAGGAGATTGGTATAAAACTTTGATGTCGTTGTTGGATCCAACAACACCAAAGAAAGCATGTCATATCCATAAGTCTTGTGACGCAACAACTTCCAACAAAATAAATGAATTCGAACCATGATCACGTATAACATATTGGCCTTTAAATGTGTACGGACAAGCAAACCACTCTCAATATGTACAATCAAGGCTTCCTAACATCCCAGGAAACTCATCCTTTTCTTCGTGACGCCGATAAAGTTTTTCAACATCAGTGAATGTGGGTTTCCTCAAATATTCAGGACCGAACACTTCTATGACAGAAGTGAAAAACTTTAAAGAGCTTCCCGTGAAGTTCTCTCAATTATTTGCAGATATTCATCAAGAAAACCAGGATCAACCCCATAAGCCTATTGACAAATTGCAGATGTGCATTTGATTAACAATGACATGTCTACTTTTCTTGTACAATCAATGTTCTTAGTAAAGTAAGAATTATGAGCAGTTACCTCACCAACTGTCCAGTTAAAAACGGAGCGAGCCATTCGGAACGTCTTACGAAATTTATACTCGTCATATTTTGGATTCTAAAAAAAAGGCGGCAACTAAGTAGCCATGAGCGCCATAACGATCTCGGTGCACGGGGTCTCTCAACACTCGAATTGTTTCTCGTCTCTGCCTAATGAACGATATCGCTTTTGTAAAAAAGTTCACCTTCTTCTTAAGGATTTATTCTCCGTCGTCTTCGATGGAAAACATAAACTCATACTCGTCCATCTCGATTAAAAGTTTAAAGCTTTTTGTGAATAATATTAGAAATTTGAAGATGTTTGATTTAAAATGATGAGTTTAGTGATATTTATAAGAAAGGGTTAAGTCCATATATTGGTAATGTACTCTCCATCGTTTATACATCTAGGTAATATACTAAATTTATTACTAATCTAGCTATTCAAACCGGCTAACGTTTTGCAATATAGGTAATATGACCGGTTAGGTGTCAGTTGCAAGTTGAAAATGACTGACACGTCATTTTTTTTATCCTAGTTGAATATACCACATTAATTTTTTAACCTTACTTGGCTCATGACATGCACTTTATAAATAAATAGAATTATAATAATAATAAAACTGAATAAACTCAAAATTAAAGGTATCGAATCAATTATGTTCTTTGTTTGTACAACATTCGTCGATATTTTGTTATTCTAAAAGTCTAACTCGTATCATTTCCTCTAGCTTTAGCAATATCAGCAGCTCTGAACGTTTTGAGTTCACATATTTGATAGTTCTTCTTGTTCCAGGCCATCCATGAAATTATGAGCCAACTCTATTACTACATTTATGATTTTCTAATGTCAATTACTGATCTGGGTTTTCAAGATAAGATTTGAAAAGTTTCATGATTTGAGTTTTGATCAAGAACAAATAACTTATGATAATATAGATTCGATTTGAAGGTTTTCAAGATAAGATTTAAATAGTTTCGAGATTTGCTTTGGGTTTTAATTTGAAAGATTTCAAGATTCGATCTGGGTTTTGATTTGATGATTTTAAAATTCGGGTTGGGTTTTGATTTCAAGGGTTTAGAGATTCGATTTGGGTTTTGATTTGGATTTTTGGTTTTGATTTGGATTTTTGGTTTTGCTTTTAAGTTATATGGTTTGATATTAATTGCGTTAGAAGAGGATGAAAGCTTTAACTTTTTCTGGATTGATTGATTTTTAGAAAAAAATTCACCCTGAAAAATTATAATTAATTATTAATCTAGCAGTAAAATCAGCCGGTCATATTACCTATATTGTAAAACATTAGCCGGTTTGGATAATTATATTAGTAATAAAATTAGTATATTACCTAGATGTGTAAATGATGAAGAGTCATTACCAGACTTAACCCTATAAGAAAATTTAAGTAAGGTAACTTTTTTTTAAACATGTAACGGCAATATAGCATTTGGCTATGTATGACTCACGGTAAAAACTCAACTTCACTCCGTTATTTTCCGTCAACAAATTCCCCTATAACATTGACCTATATTGGTCACTTGGTCAGAATGTTACAAAAGATTAAAGAACATGAATGATGCTAGTCCGACTATAATTTCATATTATGCATAAAGTCAAAGCTGACAACTTCACTTCGTTAAGAAAATAAGTCCCTAAGTTGGTGTTTGTACACCTTATGCACACATCAACAACTATGGTAATTAGCACATCAATCACTATAACTTAACAACTCAACACGAGAACAATTCAAGCGATGAAATAATTACTACTAGTAATAAGCAAACAACAATTCAAGCGATGAAATACCTAAAGACAAGGACTAACCCAAAACTTCAATTAATTACTTAAACAAACAGTCTCAGTACAATCAGGATGTTATAAAAAGATATGAATCCATCCCATACCAGTTAAGTTAGCGATCTCACGACGATATCACCTAAACATCAAATCAGGCCACTGACTAACGCAATCTAAACAAACCGCGATAACTTAACAAACACAAAACATCAAGTCACAACGATAGTACAGGTTAACAAACACCTAGGCAATAACCACAAACAGAAAGCATTTACGGAAAGTAAATAAACAGCGAGATTCATACCAGTGAAAAATTGGGGAAACTTAACAGGCAAAATAACCGCCTCCTGCAACGCCTGCTTAGCATTTTCTAACCCCGCTACATCACTCCATTTCACATTTGGCTTCTCTCTCACAATCGCAGAATTCCACCCTACTCCCAGCTTCGAGTTCACCTCCCCTCCCCCCTGGCCATCTTTCTTCACCTTTGGCTTTACAGCAACCATGACGTCCCCTCCGTCACTCGTCCCGCCTTCATCCAACACCGTGCCATCTCCTCCATGTTTTGGCTTACTTTTCGGCCTCGCTGCAACTCCGTCGTCTAGCACAAACCTGATCTCCTCCGCTCGGCGTAAGTATTCCGTGAACTTTTGAGTGATGGCATCTCGGATTTTAGGGTTTTTTTCGTATTTTAAGTGAGTTTTGAAATATTCTAAAGCGTTCATGTAAAAGGCTTTAGGGTAGTTGCCTGCATTGTCTTCTGCTACGGCTTGTTTTACGTATTCGATTGCTTGTTCTTTGAAGTTGCTGTACATGCCTTTATTAATCGGTTTAGGGGAAACGTTGTTCGTGTTCTCTTCCCCATGTTCCGTGTTACTTTTCGGCTCAGTTACGACTGCGCTATCGCTGTTATACGACAGAGGCCTGATGATCTCACCCCGTTCTTGAGCGGACCTGATTTCCTCCTTACGACGTAAATAGTAGGTAACTTTTTGAGTTACATCTTCACAGATTTCAGGGTCTTTCTCGTATTTTAAGTGGGTTTTGAAATATTCTATAGCTTTGATGTAGAACATGACGGCTTTTATGTAGTTGCATGCATGGTCTTCTTGTACTGCTTCATTTGCGAACTCCATTGCTTGTTCTTTGAAATTGCTGCACATGATTGCATATAACGTTTTAAGGTTTCGACGAGATCAAATGAAACCTAGCTAGATATATGGTTTGACTTGGGGTGTCTTTTGTTGTTTTGGACAAAACGATATAGGAGACTATGATCGGAATTTATGTTTAAAATTGAATGTACACGCTGTCTAAGAGAATTGTTGCCAATATATTATGATCTAATCATTGTAATTAAAATTGTATGCTTGGTGTTTGACTATTTAATGTTGGATATAGGTGTATCCTAGGAAAAATAGCCGTAGGTTTACGTAGTATCTCTAGGTCATGTAAGCAAGGAGGGTTTGATCGAGGGTGTACAAGTGATATTATCATTTAAGATTTTTATTTTAAAAAAATGTTATTTTTTTAGTTTTAATTTATATATAAATATGTTATATATTAAACTAGAGTTAAAATCTATATAAACACTTAAATTAGCATAAACTTATCCAGCCAATAATAATCACCCATTTTTAAAAAAACCCACTTCCCACCACTTTTTTAAAAATTTAAATATCTCAGAAACGGTAAATCGTCAAACGAAAAAAATACACAATTGTGACGAGAATTAAATCATCTATCTATCGAAGGGCACATGTATATACTTTCGACGAACTTTTTTTTCTTAAGTCACGTCTGGAGAGAATCATATATGATTCGTGACGAATCATATAGGATTCGTCACTAATCATATATGATTTTCAGAAAATCATATATGATTCGTGATATGGATCATATATGATTTTCTGAGAATCATATATGTTTCGTGACGAATCATATATAATTCTCTCCAGACGTGACTTAAGAAAAAAAGTCGAAAAAAAGTTCGTCGAAAGTATGTGCCCCTCGATAGATAGATGATTTAATTCTCGTCGCGATGATATGTGTTGTTTTACGTAACGATGAACGGTTTGTGAGATATTTAAATTTTTAAAAATGATTTTTTTTGTTACATGATAAAAATGGATGGTTGAGATTGGTTGGTTGAGTCTATGCTAAACTAATGGTCTATGAGGATCTTTTTCCCATTAAACTATATATTAGTCATATAATTCAAGTTTACATAATTTTTTTTAATCTATAAATGTAAAAGGGTTTATTCGTCGTTATTGCTTAGGCCACTTAAAACCATGAGACGACCACGCATCTACGCAGGGGCGGAGCCAGAAACTTTTGCTCGGGGGTCAAACTTTGATATATTTTATAAACTACACAACAAAATGGTTTTTATGGAGTCAAATTATAAGAAAATCGATAATATTTTCGAAAATTTACAATATAATTTTTTCGTTAGGGAGGTCGGACGACCCCCTTGACCCCTCCCTATCTCCGCCACTGCATCTATCGGTATTAAGCGAGAGATGGTGAGCGTTAAGCGTTGTAATCTTTTAGTGTTCGTTCGGTAAACAACAATTGCTTTCATCTATTTTTTCGAAATGCTTGTTTTCAACGCTCCGTTAAGTAGTATTCGAGAGCATTAAGCATTTATTTAAATGTTGTTTTACATATTATTAATATACATGTAGCTACGTTATCTAAAGTTTTTATAAAAAGATTGTTACGCTGTTTTTGCCAAATACACCTATAATCAATATTATTTTGATTTATAAAAATATTTGACAAAATAGTTTATAGTTAAATTTTAACATGTGAAATGAATTAATATAGTACGTGCATTATAAAATTTATGGTATTTGTTTACTAAATTAGATGTGAAAGAGTAAGTAATAGAGGGGAGCACTAAAAGTTTATACTTACTCAATATTGAGTAAACAAAAGTATTTCCTATTAATTTATACTAAAAATATTATTTTGGTTTATAAAAATATTTGACAAAATAGTTTATAGTTAAATTTTAACATGTGAAATGAATTAATATAGTACGTGCATTATAAAATTTATGGTATTTGTTTACTAAATTAAATGTGAAAGAGTAAGTAATAGAGGGGAGCACTAAAAGTTTATACTTACTCAATATTGAGTAAACAAAAGTATTTCCTATTAATTTATACTAAAAAAGAGTCATTAAAAGTTAATTTTTGTCAACTCCTACTTTTAAGAAAAAGAGTAAGTAATAGAGGGGAGCACTGAAGGTTATTAGTTACTCAATATTGAGTAAGGAAAAGTGTAAAATTTTTAATTACTCTTTTTTTATTAGGGAAAAGAGTAAGCAAATGTTTTTGCTTACTTTTATATGCATTGTGTTTTAGTAAGAAAAAATTATAGTGATTTAAATGATTATAAATTTTGTTAGTAAATAAAACTTTTAGTAAGTAAATGTCATTTATTTTGTAGTGGTAGTAATATATTGTAAAGCTAGAAATACAAATTCATCCACGATAATGAATGGAGTTTATAGTTTTTATCTAATAAGTTAAGCTTACTAGTTTTTATAATAACTAAAAGTTTTATTTACTAACAAAATTTATAATCATTTAAATCCTAAGATATGAAATACAAATTCATCCACGATAATGAATGGAGTTTCATATATAATTTGGTAGACTTAAAGATGTACTGTATTTGATAATTAACAAAATACTAAAATGACTAAAAAATGTGGTTTGAAAAAATTTATTGTATTATAAAGAAGTTAGTTTATTTGTTGCAATCAAATATAATCAATTAAGAAAAAAAATTCATTAAAGTCAAACATGTCATTGCTGTGCTCATTCGAGCCTTCATTCCCAAAAGATTATTATTGTATGTTTGTTGACATAGCAATACAAGTCATCAAACTAGTAACTACAATTAATAATTATACCATTACAAAATTACAACTAAATTAAATAAAAAAAAATAATAATAAGAGAGATTATTAAAAGTTAGTGTTATCACTTCTTTCTAAAAAGAGTTATAAAAATTATTTTTATAATTTTTTTTTAAAAAAATAAGTAATAAAAAAATCATTAAAAATATATTGTTACTCAATACTATGATAAAAAATAGTTAGTAATAAAAGAAATCACTAAAAATATATTCTTACTCAATATTCTAGTAAAGAAAACTAAAAATATATTCTTACTCAATATTCTAGTAAAGAAAATACTAGTAAAACTTTTAATGACTCTACTCTTTAAGTAGGTAAAAGATATGAACTTCTTTTGCTTACTCTTATAGTCATTGTATTTTAGTAGGTAAAATTTATGGTGACTTAAATAATTATGTATCTTATTGGTAAGCATAAATTTTAGTAAGGAAATGTTTTTTGTTTTGTAGTTACATACAAGTTCGTTCTAGTATAGTTGACTCCTGCGATCACCCTCATTCTATATGACGAACAATGATAACGGTAGGGACATAATTAAAACCAAATATGATTTAATGCACATATTTAAACCGTAATACTAAAACACATTTTAATTAATCAGGTGTATTTAAATGCACTCACACCAACTAAATGTGGCAACAACATATATGTGTGACATGTTAAGCCATTTGACAAACACTTCACACCTCTCGAGCTAAGAACATCAACGTTTTTCAAATCATTAGATTCTTGGTGTCACAAAAAATTTTAAACGTTTTTCAGCATCATCGAGTCGCCCGTGCTGGATTTCATTTTCAAAATCCAAAGCAAACAATCATAAACAACATATTTTTATAAGACACAATATACAAGTTGTAACACCCCCATTTTACCTTTACGCAGTGGAATATTGATCTGGGTATTACTTCATAAAACACAAGTCATAATAATAGAAAACAACTCAAAAGAGTGATAAATCAACTTTATGTATAAATCATTAAAAATTCAAAGTTTTACAATATGAGGTTCCCAAAATCTAAGATAATAATTTCAAGCTTGTGCCTTTTCATGCCATCTTCATGCTGCTCCATACTAACAATTTTTAAAACATGAAATATATGCTTAATGTCACACCCCCAAATTCACCGCAGTGGAAGACTGGCTTTGGGATGATATGACTTCATGAGTAATCGAGAGCTTGATCCGAGAACGACCTCTACATGCCAAAACCACATAGCAGACTCCAAATAGTCCAGTCAGTTAAGTACCTGAAAATACATGCTTAAAATGTCAACATAAAGTTGGTGAGTTTATAAGTTTGTTTTAAAATGTTTATGAAAAAAATTGAGTTTATACCGACCAATGCACGTTGCAGTAAAATGTAAGAGTTTAAAAATCACAACTTCTGTTAAATAGACTTTCCTTGATGATTCCAAAATTTAATAATAAAGACAGTTTATTGATAGAAACAGAGTTTACTTATAAAATAGAGTTTACTGATAATAAATATAATTTACTGACAAAAATAGAGTTCACTGGAAATAATAAAGTTTTCGATAAAACAAAGTTCACTGATAATGATAAATATAATTTACTCATAAAAAACAGAGTTCACTGAAATAAATAAAGTTTTATGATAAAACAAATTTCATTGATATAAATAAAGAATTCTGATAAAACAGAGTTCACTGATAATGAATATAGTTTACTGATAAAAACAGGTGTTCACGATAATGATATAATTCCATGATAATAAGATGTTCTTGATAACAATAAAGATTCTTGATAATAATTGAAATCCCTCAGAATGTTTCCACACATAGATGATAAAAAAATCAGATACACAATCGCTTGCTAAAACAATATTAGTGTATAAGTGTAAACTAGTACAAATTGAACTTTTACAGAAACCCTTAATTGTTGATGTTTGTAGTAACCCTTCATTTTTAATATTAAGAGTGGAGTAACCCTCCAATTTTTGATGATCAGAGTGACCCTCGATAACTGATATTTAGAGTATCCCTCCATGGCTGATATTTAGAGTGACCCTCTACTATTGGTATCCAGTTTATCTATAAAATCTCAATCTGTAAGTTTATTGCATACAAAGTTACTCACCGTAACTAATAAGTCATGATAATACCATAGTAAATATAACTTCCATAACATACTATAAGTACTTATGTGTTAGCATTCATTGATGCATGAGTCCACAGACAGATTAAAATCAAACTATGATAGAGTAGATAATGAATATACAAATAGGCAGTTACTGGCGTTCACAGATGAGCACATAACAAATAAACAAGTAATGGAGTTCACCACAAAACACGTTAAATTTTCATGAATTTTCATAAGTGAGTAGTAGATACGTAATAAACGACTCAACTGAGCAAGTTTATAGACTCTTTATGACCAAGCATGTACCTCCCCCAAAATAATTATAAAACATTTATAAATCAATGTAAAGAAAGAAAGGTGGGGTATGAACTCACCTAAAATGAGAACGAGAGATATACAATACGAACGCCAAAGTAATCCTTCAAACGTATGTAACGTAACCTAGATCAAGTAAAGTGCATATGAATAACTAATTATACACTCGAATATTGATAAGGTCACGTATAATAAATCTTTATATGTAGAGGTGAGTTATTTATAATCTGTAATGGTGTGTAAATTATCTTTTGAAGTGTATATCATACAAATCATAATTACGTGAAAATAAATAGATTAAAATCTGGACCGGTTTCGTAATGTATAACATAGACATGAGCCAAAAGTAACTTTAAAATTTTGTAACACTTGTATATGTAACACTTGTAAAATTTTGTAACACTTGTACATGAGCCAAATGTATAAAATGGACCGGTTTCGTAATATATGCAGTTTTTAAAAACCTATTCAAAGCAGTATGCATCCAACGTGCTTATATACAAACAGATTCATCAATTTCTTTGTTCTCTTCTCCCATTGTGTATGTAATTATAATACCATTTAACAAAAGCTTCAAGATTTTATCATAATTAGTTTGAAAGGCTCATCTTGTCAATTGCTAAAACATTGAGGGCTTACAAGAAACATTTTTTAAAAGTTGGCAATGTCATGCACGTGAAGTGCAGACTGCCTTTTCTTGTTTCATTTCTTTTGAAATCGACATGTACAATTTCACATAGTCTTTTAATATGCCCTTGTCAACCTTTTAGATTAGCAAAACCATTTTACTTCATTACGTGAGTAAAAATGAAGAACTAGCTTTTGTTACGGTAGTCTTTTATACTTGGTTCTCATGGAAGGAGGATTTTTATGTACTAGTTTAGCTCGGTGAGTATGGAACATGAATTTGAAATGAACAGTATACCTCCGTGACGACGCCGAACGACATAGTTATGGTTGCGGATTTGAAGCATGAGCACAGTAACGCAAACATGTGCATGCATGTAAGAACACCATCTTAGTCCGAATCCCGCTTGTAAACGAGCAAACCATGCCTGAAACATGTGTCGTCTGGATGGAGACGGACTCGAATATAAACTGTACCCGATACCCGAATATTACACAGGAAACCCTAATAAGTGAAACAACCCTAACTTCACACGACCCAACCATGCTCCTGCTTGTCTATCAATAAAACAGTTTCTTATGTTGGTGGGGGCTGTCTTCAAACGTGAACTAGAAAACACCAAGAAGGCGAGTCGGATCCAAGGCGAGAAAGAGGGTGTGTGTTGTAAACCTAGAAGAGCAGTGTTTTTGTTTTGGTGCGTTGATAAAAAGAAGTAAACATGGTAACGTGGGGTGCTGTTTCATTCATGGTTTCATCTTCTCTAAGGATAACCAAAAGATAATCAGTGGTTGTTTTGTGAGGTAGTCGAATCCTAGGGTGCGGCACAAGATGGATGTTTGTTTGTATGTCCGGTTGGAAGTAAAAACAAGGTCAATGATGTTAGTCACGAAGATGTGAGATATGAGCGTTATATATATAGGAGATTAGGATAAGTATGATAGTTCTTGGTCTAGTTTCATGTTCGCGTATGTCTCCGGCATATGGCCGAAGGCATGTCACTAGCGCCGAGGCAATTGCCATGTAGGAGAGAGACAACAGACAAGATCCCCCATATATGGGGAGACCTTATTTTACCCAACAGGCAAGGTTTTATCCAACGGATCCAGCCATGATCCGCCGCCTGCTTTTACACTGTTTCTAACATCAGGGTACTGTTCATAAGCGCATGTCTCGATGACATGACTACACAGCTAGGTATGCCTTAAGCTTTGGGTATAAATACCCCAAGGCATTTACTACACACAACAACACACAGTACACCACATTTACTCCTACTTAATAACATATCTCCAGTATTCCACACCGGACACCACTCCAGTGATAGTTACTTACTTTCACGCCGGAGCTTGGTCTCGGGTTCACACCTGGGGAAAGCTAACGTGCGTTCTATTATTGCAGGGTAGGCCAATCCTACGAACACACCTTATACGATACCGAAGCTAAATATCCTTGGGCCCTGTGCCTACGGAAATTTATTTCAACATTTGGCGCCATCCGTGGGACCCTAAACTCGAATCTCCAACTAGCTAACAATGTCGGGGCCTTCGGGGTGCGGGTCTCCTTTAACCATTTCACCAGAGCGTGACAATACCACTGGTGGAGGAGAGACGGAAACACCTTCCACTTTGCAGCAAAAAATCCTTGATAGCGTGAGTGAGTTGCGGAGCTTGGTCGGACGTTATAACGCCGTCGGGCAAGAACCTCTTATGCCTATGAAGTTGGTCTTCGACGATGAGCCGCAGGATACTCATAGGAAGAGGCCTGAAACTGCAGAAACTCACAAGTCTACAGACATGTCAGTTGAAGAGCTACAAAAACCATTCAAGGACGTTGTCTCCTCACCGTTCACAAGGAAGATCATTCAATTCTCATCGCCAAAGCACATCCTTCTGGCAACACTGAAGTTGTATACTGGAGCCACAGATCCGAATGATCATATAACACGTTTCGCTGGTGCGACCAATTCGGGAGAATGGCCCATGCCGGTATGGTGCAGATTTTTCCAACAGACGTTGGACGGGGCAGCGGGAGGATGGTTCGAAAGATTGCCGCCAGGAAGCATAGGACATTGGGATGATTTGAGGGATCAATTCCTAGAAAGGTTTGCCTTGAGGAGGAAAAGTCACAGGAGCCCCATGGAAATCACCAGCATTGTGAGGAAGGCTAATGAGTCGCTCCTAGTGTTCAAAGAAAGATGGACTGGTGAAGCCAGCTATATACAAGGCGTTCCGGAACTCATGAAAATCTCTTCCTTTACAGCGTGAGCTAAGTGCCTAGAGTTGTCTCGGCGTTTCTCCGATGACGAACCAAAGACGGTAGCTGAAATGTTCAGAAGGGTGGATGATTTTGCCAAGTCCTAAGAGGCTTATAGAAACACGGAATTACCATAGGGTGAAGGAAGTGACAGAGGAGGAAAGGGCATGAAGGATGACAAATACTTCTCAGGGAAGAACTTCAACCGCAACAAAAACAAAAATGACTATAGGCCGAAGAAGAATCTGTATCAACGGCCCGACCTAGAGACGTTGACAAAATTTCCCAAGGATATTTGGCCACTGAATTACAGCTTCAGTTACCTCAACCCCCACCCACAAAGGGCATGGTGCGTCCAGAAAACATGGACAAGTATTGTGACTACCATAGGGAAAAGGGTCACCTCACAAATGATTGTCATCAGTTAAGAAAGCAGTTGGAGGCAGCACTCGAATCTGGAAAGTTGAACCATTTGGTCAAAGATTTGAGGGGAAAGGTGAAAAAGGGTAACCAGGGAAGAGGAAATGGAGGAGGTGAATACAAGGATAAAACAATAAACATGATAAGCAGCAAATACCGTGGCACGAAGCGAAAAGAGGTATGCCAGGTCGAAGTTGATTGGATGAATGTCCCAATATACTTCCCTCCGGTAACCGAAGCTGAGGCTTCAGATGATCCCTTGATATTCGAAGCAGAAGTAGAAGGCTATTGGGTGAAGCGCATGTTTGTCGATGAAGGAGCAGCCATGGAAGTAATGTTTGAGCATTGCTTCATGAATTTAGATCCGGATATAAGGCGAAGGCTAACTCCTGAACCTGTCAAGGTTCTAAGTTTCTCGGGGGAGGAAACTCAACCATTGGGAAAAATCGAGCTGGAGGTGACGTTTGGATCACATGGCATGGAAAGAAATACAACAATGACTTTTTGTGTGATTAAATCTCCATCTCCATACAACATCATCCTTGGACAAATCGGGATCAAAAAGTTAAGAGCCGTGCCTTCAACAATACACTCTTCAATGAAGTTTCCCACTCCTAGTGGCATCGCCATGTTGAAAACTACAGCCAGATCGATCTTTGAATGTAGGGTAATTGAAGATGGTCAAAAAATAGCAAAGGAAAAGGCCACGACCGTGGGCAAGGAGTTAGACAAATGGGTCGCCTTTGAAAAGTTCAACGAGCAGGAAAGAGTCGAAGGAGGGATGACAGAACAAGTCATCATTTATCCCGGTTACCCGGAGCAATTGGTAACCATTGGGAGGCTCTTCACAAAGAAATGTAGGTTACAACTGATAGATCTGTTGAAGAATAGCACATATGTGTTCGCTTGGGAGCCGTCGGATATGACGGGTGTCCCTAAAAGAATCATCAAACACTCGTTAAATGTGGATCCGGCCAGAACACATGTGGCCTCAAAAAGGAGAACGTTGGGTGAAGAAAAAAGCCGAGCAGTCCAGAGGGATGTTGTGGATCTTTTAAAAGCTGGTATAGTGAGACCAGTCCGATATCCAACATGGATCTCTAATCATGTCCTCGTAAAGAAGCCGGATGGTGATTGGCGAATGTGTATTGATTTCAAAAACCTCAACTCAGCAGCCTGCCCTAAGGATTATTATCTACTACCCGACATCGATCAAGATTGGTTCGGTCATGGGTTTCAAGTTCAAGTGTTTTCTTGATGCATACAAGGGATACCATCAAGTTCTCATGGACAATGAAGACGAGGAAAAGACGGACTTCCATACAGATAAAGGTACATTATGTTATACCAAAATGCCTTTTGGACTCAAGAACGCTGGAGCCACATACCAACGATTGGTAGACTCGGCATTCCGGTCACAAATAGGGACAAATCTAGAAGCCTATGTTGATGATCTGATGATCAAGAGCAAAACTGAAGAGAAGATGATTGAAGACATCAAGGAAACATTTGATAACTTAAGAAAAATCAACATGAAACTCAACCCAAAGAAGTGCTCTTTTGGGGTCGAAGAAGGAAAGTTCCTAGTATACATGGTGACTTCGGAAGGAATCCGAGCAAATCCTAAGAAGACGAAAGCCATCTCGGAGATGCGGTCACCTAGGACATGGAAGGAAATGCAATCCTTTAGTGGAAAGCTAGCAGCTTTGAATCGTTTTTTATCCAGGTCAGCCGAACGCTCGCTTCCATTCTTCGAAACCCTAAAGAACATAACAAAAGAAAATAAGGAAGAGTACCAGTGGACGGAGAAGGCAGAAAAGGCTTTTTAGGAACTAAAAAAGGTAATCATGGAACTTCCTTCGTTGGCATCGCCATGGAAGAACGAAGTGTTGTATGTATACTTAGCCGCATCGAAAGAAGCAGTAAGTGGGGTTCTCCTGGTAGAGAGGGAAGGCGTCCAGAAACCGGTCCGGTACGTAAGCAGAACGCTACATGATGCCGAGACAAGATACTCAACATTAGAGAAGTTAGCCTTCGCTTTGTTGCACCTTTCAAGGAGGCTCTGTAGATACTTCGAGGTACATGACATCCATGTCATAACCGACCAACCACTGAAACAAATATTGGGAAAATCTGAATCATCCAGAAGGTTGGCGAAGTACTCTGTCGAGCTGGCAATGTATGAAATATTCTATGTGTCACGAAACTCAGTCAAGGGCCAAGTTTTGGTAGATTTCCTCAATGAAGCACCTCTAGGCCAGGAAGGAAAAATGGAAATATATGAAATCAATGAGCAAATAGAGCCAGAGGTAGCTTGGACGCTGTACACCGACGGGGCGTCCAGCTCAAAAGGAGCAGGAGCTGGTCTGGTGTTGACTAACCCAGAAGAGATGGAGTTCACATATGCTTTAAGATTCAATTTCAATTGCTCCAACAACGAAGCAAAATATGAGGCATTATTGGCTGGGTTGCGGCTAGCAAGGAAAATGGGAGTAAAGGTTCTAGAAGCCAAAGTAGACTCTAAGCTTGTGGCTTGCCAGTTAAGTGGGGAATTTGTCGCCAGTGATGATAGGATGATGAAGTACTTAACCAAGGCCAAAGAAATCATCACATGCTTCACAAAGTTCAATATCACTCATGTGGCCAGAACAAAAAATCAAAAGGCAGATGTCCTCAGCAAGCTTGCATCAGTGGCGTTCAACCACCTCACTAAGGAAATCCTAGTAGAGATCCTAGAGTCCCGGTCAATAGATGCTCAAGAAGTGAATGACATAGTGCAAGAGGAGGGGGAAAACTGGATCACACCCATTCGGAAATGCTTAGAAGAGGGCGTATGGCCGCAAGACCCTAACGAAGCCAGGGCCATGAGAATGAAGATAAGCCAATATGCCATAGAAAATGATGTGCTGTTCAAAAAGTCCTATTTATCTCTGATGCTAAGGTGTGTGGGTCCGGCTCAAGCCAACTACATTATCAGAGAAGTCCATGAGGGGTCATGTGGAATGCACTCCGGCACAAGGTCGGTGGTGGCAAAGATCATGAGACAAGGGTATTATTGGCCCACCATTCACCAAGATACATGGGAAGAAATCTCCAAGTGTGATGCATGTCAGATACATGGACCGGTTCCAAGGCTTCCGAAGACAAAGTTGACCTCCATCATGTCACCATGGCCTTTCTATCAATGGGGAATGGACATCCTAGGACCAATCGATGGATCTCCAGGAAATGTGAAGTTTGTAATCGTGGCAATCGATTACTTCACAAAATGGATAGAAACAAAGCCTCTGGGACGAGTTACCGGGAAGGAGGTAAAAAAGTTTGCTTGGCAGAATATCGTGTGTAGATTCGGACTACCCAGGGTTATTGTGACAGATAATGGAAAGCAATTGGTGAAAGGAACATTAAGAAAATGGTGTGAGAAATGGGGAATTAAGCAAATGAACACCACCGTCGCTCATCCGCAAGCCAATGGTTTGGTTGAAAGGGCCAACAAGTCTCTGATGCATGGACTGAAAGCCCGGTTAGGGAGGAACCTGACAAGATGGGTCGATGAACTCCCTCATGTGCTATGGGCCCATAGGACAATGTTAAAAACAAGTAATGGAGAAACACCATTCAGCTTGACATATGGGAGCGAGGCAGTGATCCTGACCGAGATGGGAGTCTCATCCGCAAGAACCCTCATGTTCAACGAAGACAACAACGAGGAAGAGCTCCGGCTGAATCTAGACTTGTTGTAGGAGCGGCGAGAGACCGCAGCCATTGAGGAAGCAAAGTACAAGAAAAAAGTTGAACAATATTACAACAAAAGGGTAAAACTTTGCAACTTCAAAGTGGGTAATTTTTTCTACCGATGAAACGAGGCCAGCAGGGTTGAGAAGATTGGTATGCTTGGTCCCAATTGGGAAGGCCCTTACAGGGTAAAAGAAGCATACCAAAATGGTTCGTACAAGCTCGAGACTATGGATGAACGCGAGGTACCAAGAACCTGGCATGCAATCAATCTCCAAAAGTGTTTTATGTAAGGAAAGCAATGTAACGAAGAAAACAGTTGAATGAATGAAATTTTTACGTTGTTTAGGTAACACGATTGTCATTACGTTTGTAATCCTCGGAGTAACTAACCGAAGGATTGCAAAATGGTAAAAAACTCTAAGTGTTGGATGCGCCCGAGAGGCAATCCGGAGGACAAA
Source organism: Glebionis coronaria (assembly GCA_025667525.1). NCBI lineage: Eukaryota > Viridiplantae > Streptophyta > Magnoliopsida > Asterales > Asteraceae > Glebionis > Glebionis coronaria. The sequence goes on from CM046878.1 coordinate 634,651,468, forward strand.
TCAAAAGCGGCCATGTTCCGATGTCCTCTCATACATAAACTATAAAAAGAAAAACACTCTAAGTGTTGGATGCGCCCGAGAGGCAATCCAGAGGACAAATCAAAAGCGGCCATGTGTCGATGTCCTCCCACACATGAATCATAAGAGAAGAACACTAAGTGTTGGATGCGCCCGAAAGGCAATCCGGAGGACAAATCAAAAGCGGCCATGTGCCGATATCCTCCCATGTGAATAATGAAAAAAACTCATAAGTGTCTAAATGTTTCATAAAAGAGGTAAGCATTATCATATGACTTAACCTTTCGGTTCGATACCGAAGGACAGAGTACAAAAACTTGTCTAACACAAAAATAAACTAGACACATGAACATAAAGGAATACATGCAATATATTTCAAAGATAAGAAATTATAAATATGCATTATCTGTCACATGTTCAAATCACCAAACACCCACTACATGGTACGAATAATGTTATGCAAAAGATAAAAGTGAGGAAATTATTACAAGACTTGGAAATATTTGTTTGGTTACAAGCCCATGCCGGCATACCGAAGGCAAAGAAACAATCAGGGGACAGTTGCATCGACTTTGGAGTTCGCCTTCTTCTCTTCTTGGTTCTGGGATGAAGGCCCGGATAGTTCAACATCTTTCTTAGTAATGTTGGAAGCTGCGGCCGAAGGAAGCTCACTCGCCACAGATGAGGATGGCCCACATTCTGGCTCCAGCTGCAGCAACTCTCCAACAGACAAAGAGTAAGAAGAAGATATCTTTTCAACAAAAGGATATGAGGCAACAAATAAGGCGTCACAAGCAGCGACCCAAGTCTTCAAAGCATCTCTCTTGATATTCTTGACCTTGGACAACACATTCTTCACCTGCTCCGGAGTCCTTCTGAGACCGGTAGATTTCATAAAACCAGCAGAGAAGGCCACGCTACATGCTGCGCCAAGAGACATGCGATACTCATAGCTCCCAATCAACTTCCTGACCAAGCATGGGATCCCGTCCCGGATTAACATCTGCTTATCAACTTCAGCCTGGCTAAGAAGAACCGTAAGATGTTTGTTATTTGTTTCAGCAGTAGAAAGCTTCCCCGAAACATCTATAAGTTCATGGTTCTTAAGAGAAAGTTGTTCAGTTGCTTCGGTTGCAATCTTCTTGAGAACCTCATTCTCCTCTTCAAGCGCTTGAATGCGAAGGTTCAACTCATCCTCTCTCTTAGCACAAGCAGAATGGGAATCCTTAAGCTTTTGATGGGAAACCTTCAAGCGGCCCAACAATTCTTGCCCTTGGGAGAAGGACTCCTTCTCGGCAAAATGGGAGTTAGCCATATCAACATATTCACTGTTTAGCTTCTCATAGCGCTTCATCAACTCTGCTGCGGCAATAGTGCTTTGGGCGACGCTCCGGCAGCTATGACGAAGGATGTCATAATTGGACATCGCTTTCAGATGTTGGTCATCAGCAGGAGTGGCAAGATTGTACAGGAACTCTTTAGCAGCATAGTTGGAGTTAAATCTAACGTCCTCATTCAGCCTCTAGTTCGGAACATGTTTAGGGGGCTCAAATTCTTCTCCTGCTATATACGAAAGGATTTATACACATAAGCATACATATGTAAATAAAAAGGGTGAAGGCAAACAACAAAAAGAGATGAAAAGGAGGAAAGCAAAAAACTAACCAGCAAGTTGTGAATCATGTTCGGCATGAGGTGAAGAATGATCACTCACATGTACAATAGAGGGTGATTTCTCTCTAAGACCAGAACCACCAACCGAAGCTTGAGAGTTGGGTTTAGCAACACTTATGGGTTGAGTGGAGTGGGTTTTCTGGGAATCTGCCTCGGACTCGGAATGAACGTTTTGACGACCTTTTCTTTTTATCCTCTTGTTAGACGTGCTACCCTCAGCGACGAAAGAAGTTTTTCTCACCCTCGGATTCTTCTCCTGCTTCTGTTTGGCTTCCAAGATCCGAGCCGAAGGCTTCTCTACTGCTTGCTGGACGGGTGTCAATTTAGGAATATCCTGACCAACAGGTAAAGGATCAGTCACGCGAGGAGTTGGCTTCTCGTTTTCTCCATAAGGTTCTCCAATATCGACAATGCCTTCGTCGAATGAGGGAAGATCCAAAAAATCCATGAAGCTCATCTCTGTAAAAAGTGAGAAACAAAGGCAAGGCAAGCATAAGCAAAGCCCGCGTGAGTAATAATGAAGCAAGAACAAACAAAAACAAAAGCATACCTTTCTTGTTAGCGTCTAAAAGTAACCAGCGCAGCTCCGGATGACTATAGGGGAAAGAAAGACCAGCGAGAAAAAGTAAAACTTTAGGAGGAGGACGGCATAAAACGGGTTTCTTTCCAAGAGCTTTGGCATGTGCGACATTGTACGAAGCAGGGATCTCGTCAGTTATAACAGACTCACGATGTCTCCAGGGCATAGCAAAAGGTATCGCTCGACGGTCTATTAAGAAGAACTCTGTTTTCCACTTCTTGAGGCTAGAAGTGGTCTCGGTCAAGCAATTTCCATATTCTCCCTCTCCTCGACTCTCGAAGGAAAACTAATGGCCCTGCTTACTCAGCCTATAAAACACCCTAAATAACGTAACAGATACGGGAATCCTTGAACCGAAACAACGTAATTCGAACATCACTACCCTATTTACGCCTATGGGAACAAGCTGAGAAATGTGTACTTTGAAATACCGAATCACGTTCAAAAAGAAGGTGGAGAAAGGAATCCGAAGGCCAGAATGATCAAGGAACTGAAGATAAATGCCAATCTTAGAGTCAGGTAAGCGATCCATGGTCAAGTCCGGATCCGGAAGGCAAGGCCTTAAAAGCGAAGGGATGTTGTACTTACATATCACCACCTTCAAATCATCTTCGGTCATACCAGACAAAAGTATATGCATGTCACACTTGGGAGCACGCTTCACAGGGAGATCCACTCAAGACTTTAAGATCTCTTTCCCAGTCATCCGGAAAAGGCAGATGTACAATTATAAAAGATAACGAATGAATAAAAAATTTACCTACGGATTGTGAGAAGGAAGCAAGGATGAAGAAAATGACAATGGCGAAAACGGTAGGAGATGGAAATGGATAGCATGTATATATATAGGGGGCATGGGCGAAGAAAACGAGGCGACACTATTCACTCACGAATCACGAGGATAAAGATCCACCATTGAATTTAAAATTGCGAAACACGTGTCGTAATCCCATCCTCCACTAAAGGAAAAGGGAGTCCAAAATAAGAAACAGACTCGGACCGGTTTAGAAGATGGAACGGTTCAAAAATCAGCTCCGGACGAAGCACAAAACTAATTTGTTTAAAGTATCAGTCCATCATAAGTATAATGAACTAATACTTGGGGGGACATGTTCGCGTATGTCTCCGGCATATGGCCGAAGGCTTATCACTAGCGCCGAGGCAATTGCCATGTAGGAGAGAGACAACAAACAAGATCCCCCATATCTGGGGAGACCTTGTTTTACCCAACAGGCAAGGCTTTATCCAACGGATCCAGCCATGATCCGCCGCCTGCTTTTACACTGTTTCTGACATCAGGGTACTGTTCATAAGCGCATGTCTCGATGACATGACTACACAGCCAGGTATGCCTTAAGCTTTAGGTATAAATACCCCAAGGCATTTACTACATAAAACAACACACAATACACCACATTTACTCCTACTTAATAACATATCTCCGGTATTCCACACCGGACACCACTCCAGTGATAGTTACTTACTTTCACGCCAGAGCTTGGTCTAGGGTTCACACCTGGGGCGAGCTAACGTGCGTTCTATTATTGCAGGGTAGGCCAATCCTACGAGCACACCTTATACGAGACCGAAGCTAAATATCCTTGGGCCCTGTGCCTGCGGAAATTTTTTTCAACATTTAATTTGAACGAGTTTAGGATTAGCTTGGTTAGAAATTGTGGGTTTCTGGGGACAAATAGTACAATAGGAAAAAGGGCAATGCAGCAAATCACGTGGGATAGCAGGGGCGAGTACAAAAGGACGATGGGATACATTGGGATATGAGGGAAACACGTTTTCCTCTCCTTTTTTTAGGGGATATGTTGTTTTGCTTTGTATTTTCTTTTTATAAATGTATTAGATATAACATCTTGTATTTTCAAGGTTTTGTAGCTAAGGATTGTTTATATAAGAGTTGGTGTTTTTTTTAGAAAATTATTTAGTTTTAAATGAAGTTAAGGATTTGTGATTTATATTTACTTATTTAATGATGATTAAGTAAAAATGATGAAGTCGGACATCGGTACTTAGCGTATGATTTAAATAGTTGAACGCAGAATAAAAATGGTTGCATTTAGTTAAAAATCGAGGACTAAGTTATATTGCAATAATAGTCTTTATCGCTCGTTATAAATAAAAATTGAAGTACTAAATAATCTGGTAAATCTTTCTATCAAATGTCTCTGGATAATTAAATATAAGTTTAATTGTATCGCGCCAATTCTCAGATTTTTGTGTAGTCTTTTATAATATATAAAATAAACTCCCATTTTCGAATCAAATAACTTTGATATCTTTCGAAAACAACTTTCGATTAATAAATAATATAATTTATTATTATTTAAAGCCTAAAAAGTTCCGGGTTGTGACACTTAAATTCAACACAAAAGTTTAGTGAATCCATAGATTTAAAATCATTTTGAATACAAGACCCTTTTCCTGAGCTACGTTACTATTCGCTCATATAAAACATTTAATTATTTTTGCACTAGCTCATGCACCGCTACTTGACATACCAGAACCCAACAAATTGCCCTTAAGCAGGCAGTCTGCCAAACTCCTGTATAAGCAAAATAAAGTGTATCCGTTTAGCCTAGGTAAGAGCCATCAGCATTCCAACAAGTGTGACTTGTCTAGATAGGGGATGTTAGTCCCCAAATAATACTATTCACAATATTAGCGTTCACCTACTAGGATGATTAACGGTCGCGATTAAAAAGGGACTTTTAAAGGCATCAATAAACGTAGTGTCAATAACTATATCTAGAAGCATACCAAAAATACTTGTATTTTAGTTTAACATATATCCCCCTCACGGGTTTTTAAACCATTTATAAATTAGATCTAGTGAGGCTATGGACTCACCTGGGATTCATAAAGTCTGAGCTATATCAGATATACTTCATTCCAGATGAACAGCTTGATCATACAAACCACAACTTGGTCTCAATAACAACAACTTGATCTCACACAAACCTGGATTAATACATTATGTATAGTATCAGTCTTTAATCTTTTGTTAAATCTTTCTAAGTATTAGTTATATATTCTTTAATTAATATTTAGTTGTAATTCACTAATTCTAGCACCATTGTTCGGGCCATCATACTTAGAAGCCATTCTATAAACGTTTGAGGAGCGATGACACTTTAAATCGTAAGCCCAACCACTCAGTCAGAACGTGGAAAATCTTTGTAGAAAGCTTCCTACTAACATGATACTTTCATTACTTCCTCAAATAATTAATCTTCTTTAGTTTTCAAATTGGCAAAAATAGTCCTTTTAGTTATACTTTGGTATAATTATACTTTTAACCCTTAAACTATATAGTTTTAGTATTTTAATTTTAAACCCTCAATATTTAACCTTAGGACCTCAAACTTTTCAATATTTATTCTTATATATTTAACTTTCATAAAATGACACTTTTGGCCCAAAATGTTAATAGTATCAAAAATGACAGTTTTAGTCTCTATACTTGTAAAAATCACATAATAACCTCAAAAATAGACCAAATGATCTAGGATTTTAAAAAAAAAGTTTCAAAACATGTTTATAATCATAATAAAAACATTTATTCAGATTTATAGCCTTTGAAATGGATTTTTGCTTATTATTTCATGTAAATTATAAAATTAGGGTTTTAAGACATCTTTAACTTATAACTTCCATTTAAAATGACAAATGACTTAATTTCTTTTATATTATCTTTATAACATTATTTTGGCATTATAAAAACTATAATAATTCATTATAACAAGAGCAAAGCGTATCTAACATAGAAATTACAAAGGTAGCTCCAAAATGGCTCATAATGGCTTCCTATGACACAACTTGCTATCAAAGCTTCAAGAGCTTCATAGGCTTCCTTATAGACCTGGTTTTCGGTATTATAGGATATCCTAGGACGTTTATAGAAGTGGAAATGGAGAATGTATAGGAGGTAAAAGAGAAACGGGGTGCAAGTTCTAACTACGTACATTTGTTCCTATTTATAGTAATTCGAACCCTTAGGCTCCAAGCAAGACCATGAAACGTTTAATTCAGCTAGATATGTGAATAAGGAGGGCTAGTGAAGATCTATGCACGTTTTAGGGGTGAGTTTACATGCTAGTTTATTCCAATCTTCAACTTATGGCTAAAATGAAGTCACGGCTTGAAAAGATAGGAACAAGTATGTGTAGCACACAAGTAGGTGATGCACCTACTTGTAAAATATCTCCTAAATATATATATGATCTGATCCTATGTTTAAGTTTAGTAGGGAAAGTGTATGAATGTATTTTTGGAGGGAAAAAAGCTAGGAGGAATGAAAACTAGGGCTTGCAACTTTATACTTTGTGATTTTGGTGATTAAGGGCTTAGGAATGTGATTAGTGATGGATTAGGATTTAATTAGGGTATATACATTGTAATTAAGAAGTTTGGGTCTTTGGTTTGAAGTTTAACAAAGGTTTGATGTGAAAATGGGAAGAAAACTTAGGCGGGTTAGGGTTTCTAATGATTTATGGTTAATTCTTAGTAAAAGTGATTATATTTCAATTAGCTACTGATGTAGACTTAATTTATACATCTACATTATTCTTGATGTGTTAAATTATTCTTAGTAAACATGTCTTAAGGGTGAAAATACCCATTTTGACCTAATTTACAAGTCATGCACTGAAATCTTGTACCTTGTGCATTAGGGTACTTTTACATTGTCTTAATATAATCTTATAACCTTAATGAAGTGCTATGGATGTTTGTAGAATTGTCCTAAAAGACTAGGGGTCCGTTTGGTAAGAGCTTTTCTAAAGCTTTTATAGAGCTAAAAATAATCTAATAGCTCTGTTTGGCACAACATTTTTAAGAGTTGTTAGCTTTTTATTTTAACAAAATAGCTCTTAAATAAAAAGCTGTTCCATACAGCTTTTTAGATTTTCAAGAGCTGTTAAAGCTGTAAATTACTGATATAACCTCCAACCATATTATAATTTATTAAAAGATGTCCTTTTAAGTCATTTTACATCTTACCTTTATAGTTAACAGCTAATATACTAAACACTTTTATTAAAATTAACAGCTTTATAGCAAACAGCTTACAACTTACAGTTAACAGCTTACAGCTTACAGTTAACAGCTTACAGCTTACAGCTAGTTTTGCCAAACATAACCTAGGTAGTGATTCCACGTAGATTTCTTAATATAAGGGTTTTTAGGTTACTAATCCTAATGATTTTCTATCTTGGGTAATTAGTGTTTGTATCTTTATAAACACTTATTCTAGGGCTTATATAACATGTTTATGACTTCTAGGGATTCTACATTCTTAGTTTAAGGGTTTGTATAGGTTGATCATATTCTAGGGAAAATTATGGGAACTTAAGATCCTATGCTTTGATAACTTGTACCTTATGCTTTATTAACTTGTACTTTATATTGAAGTAAATGTATAAACTTAATATGATACTTAGTTGAATTCTATAATTAGTGGCAAAAGATTAGACTTTAATTCATTATAGAATGGATTTTATATGCTAATCTTGGTTATAGGTCATTTACTTGTAATTAGCTTGAGATTAGTGAATATTAGTGTTTTATTATTTACCTTTCCTTTATATAGTAGATTATACTTAGTATAGTGTATTTGATAATAGTACATAGATATTATGTAGTTATATTGCTTGAAACATTGTTTACTAAGGGTTTCTAGGTGGTGATCTAGACTACCATGTACATTTACTTGTACTTAGCTTTGCATAGTCTGTTCTTACCATTCTTAGGTATTATTATATTTTCAAAGTATACTTTATAACTTGTTCATAATCCATAATGACTTATTCATATGTATTCTTCATTCATTGTTTATTATCTTTGAGTTTACAACTCTTTTAAAGGGATTCTAGTGTTTCTATGGGAATTTGGGGCATCATAGTTATTTCTGAGATGTTATTATCAATATTAAACTTATAAGATTACTTTTAGATCTTAGACTTGACATATACATTATGTTTACAACATATAGGAATATGTTGTAGTTGCAGTTCAGATTGTGAGAAGCAGTTTATCTTACCAAGTAAGGCATAAAAGCAAAATTTTCCAACAAAATTTTCATATTGAGACAATTATAGCACATAATATATATGTGAAATTTGAGGATTGTCATACAAGCAAAGCATCTAGCAACTAAAATGACTTCGTCTTTATTAAACATCTGTGCTACACAAGCAAAAATCCCATGTAAGATGTTGTGGGAGGCACTTCATCCTAAGAATATCAAGTTACTTGATGTTCTTGTTGTCCCACATCTAACTAAGGATTTACTCTCCATTAGTAAACTTACATCAGATAACCCCGTTGATATGTTATTTTCTGAAAACATGTTTGCCATTCAGGATCGTCAAACAAAGGAAATAATAGCTCGGGGAAAGCGTGAAGATGGGCTTTATGTGCTCGAGAGAGGTCAATAGAGTTTATTGGCAAAGCTAAATTCAACACGTTTAAGGTCATCTTATGAATTATGGCATAATCGATTAGGACATGTTTCCTTTGATGTTATCTTATTGCTTAATAAGTTGGGATTTTGTTGTCCCTAATATGTGATGATTCTATACTATTAATGAAGAAAGAAAGGTAGAAATGAGATGAATTTTAGAGAGAGAAACTAGAGAGAGAAAAGAGAGAGAAGTGTGTGAACTTGTGAAATATTAGATTAAGAAGAAAAATGAATCACCAACCCTCCTAACATGCTAGGAGGATAGTATATATAGTCCACCCACATGCGGGCTTCTTTATGGACTATATGGTTTGGGCCGGGCTTTCCTTTTGGGCTTTAGTTACTTATTAATGAACTTTAGCCTAAAGTTAAGCCCATATAACACGACTAATATACTACCTATTACAACGTTCTAAAATACGATACATAATAAACATATGACCGAGCATTCTTGTTTGGCTCAATATTTTGAGGCTAACAATCTCCCCCAATGAGAGGTCATAAACCTTGGTCATTTAGGAAATTTGTAGAGATTACTAATCTCGCCATAAATGAGTCTTGAACGTGTAATCATAGCCTTGTTCCTTCATGCTGTGATCTTTGAGCCTTTGTCGTTGTCTTTCGACTTTGTCTTTAAGCTTGAGATCTTCAAATCATCCTTGACTTGTCTTTGCCATCTTGCGATCTTGTGTCTTCATCCACATGCTCACACTATTAATTGTTAAATATGTCTTTAGGCATGAGTATGTGGTTTCTGAATCATTGACTTTGCTGTGTACACCGTGACGCCACCTTCTCGAGACAAAACATAGACACGGACTGAATGGCTTTGACATTCGTCCTAAATCGGTAGCGTTTTACCTCCGGTCGGTGAAGACCGTTATACAATATTAAATATCGTACCTGTGATCAGGTAGATTCAATTAAGAATCTCCTTGACAGGGTTTCGCGGCTGTACTAGCCGTTCTCTTTACTCGACCGTCTCAAAGCAAGACTGCGAACATAAAGAGTGAATCAATTGGATAGATATCCGCTTGATTAAAGTCGTCAATTCAAATTCCTGGAACAAGTTTGATTCTTAACGAATCTTACCATTGTTGCTTTCCAGTTTTGCACATGTTCAATTCATAAAGAATCTTGCATATGACCTACCGCAGTGCTATTTGATGTTAACACTGGAAGGATTTCCACTCATCATTGTGAATACTAAGTAGTAACACTCTGAGTGTTCTAGCAATATCACAAGGATATAGCGTAGGACTATCTTGATCTTCATCCGTATGTCCTAACGAGATTTGATTGATCTCTTGGCTCTAGACTCTATTTGTGCACTTTTAGTGGTCGGAGGCTGGAGCAGATGCCACCTATTCAATATCAACTATCTCGGAGTGAGAAAGTCAATAGAAGTCGTGTTGATCTCCGTGACAATAAAACAAACTTCTTTTGAGAGAAGCCTGAGTAGCTAGGAAAGGGTTGTGCTTCACATCACTGGGTCCATGATGGGTTTGTCTTCATGATGAGTTGACCCGGTTTCTGCCTAAGTTGTATGGAGGGCTTCTTTCTTTACACCCTTTATCCTTACATTTCTTTTTCATTCTTCAACCCCTTCAATGCTTACCAAGACATCATTACTAGCACCTTGTTGTGATTGTTCCAGTGCTAGCATCAGTACTTAGTCGGCATTCAGCTACGTTCACATTCTACTCCATCTTTCCTAAGGACTTCTAATAATCTATTGGATTGTCCCTGGGAAGATCCCTCCGGTTCTGGTTGGATCATAGGACTTAAACCTAACCACCATTTTGACACCAATAACGTCGTGAATTAAAGATGTTGTGGGTATTTGATCGTAACCATGAAAACCACTTTAAATTCTAACAAAGTGTTTGAAAAGCATTTAACACCTTGCTAGTTTTTTCATTTCAGAAATGCTCCCCCTTCACATGTGCATCGATAATCGAAGGTGTTTCGCACATGTAGGTAAGAGTTAAAGTGCTTGAGTCTTATATTAGATCACATTTTAATCACATTTTCTCCCCTATCTCTAATATATAAAATCTTTTGATATTAGAGATACCAAATTTTATTAAAATATATTTTGAAAAATAGTCTTGAAATCTCCAGGAGAAAGATGTGTTAATCTTTTGCATGAAGTTAAAATGCTCCCCCTCAAAAATTGATCCAATTGAATTGTCATTGTGAGGATATGATCCATATTTCGCTTTTTGAGGATGGGAGTTGTTGAACACACAATTTTTGAAAGATTTTGAATATCATTGAAAAATTCTTGAAAAAATTGTGTTCAACGCTTTTTGAAAAATCAATTCTTTTTGTCGAAAGGTTTTTCTAAAGCATAAACTTGAGTTCATAGACTTTGAATGTCTTGACGAATCCACTCAAGTGTAAGAAGATTTCTCTTCTTTTGCTGAGAGTAAGGGTACTAAATCGTACACTCCCCCGTGAATATCGATCCGGGTTGCAATCTGAAAGTGATTACAAGCCATTGTGTTGAGCTCAAAACGTTGAATGTTTTGTGACAAGCTCAACCCGTGATAGATTGCTCTACCCGTTGTTTGGAAATATTTGTCCAAAATAGACAATTTCCTTTATTAAAAGAAGAAATGACATGTTTTGAAAAATATTTACAACTTTATTCGAGCTTTATGTACACACCCGTGTCGTTATTGAGCGACATTTCTACGCACGTCCATATTATCGATACTGAAAGACATGTCGAGAAGAATATTTTTGGATTTTGAAAGATTTTTAATTTTATGTTTTGCTTTTATGTGTTTTATATTTTTGTATTTTGCTTTTTCAAAGATATTTACAAGTTGATGTTTGATAGATAAATCAAGCAGGCACTTTTGCCAGAATCTCCAGGTCGGCTGGAGTCAAACATCTCATACCAATTTGCCTAACGAGGTACTCAAACCTATCTTTCGACAGAGCTTTCGTAAACAAGTCGGCTAATTGGTAATCCGTTCCAACAAAGTATAATTCAACGATACCTCTTTCAACTTGTTCCTTTATGAAGTGGTATCTGACATCGATGTGTTTCGTGCGGGAATGCTGTACCGGGTTGCATGAGATGGCTATGGCAGACTTTGAGTCACAGTACACAGGTACTTTATCAAATTGGAAACCATAATCCGTGAGTTGTGTTCTCATCCAAAGAACTTGAGCACAACACGCAGATAGAGACACATACTCCACTTCGGCTGATGAAAGTGACGTGCAATCCTGCTTCTTGGAAGACCATTCCACAAGCTTATCTTGTCCTAGAAATTGTGCACCACCAGAAGTACTTTTACGTGTATCAAGACACCCGGCATGATCAGAATCTGAATAGGCCGTTAGAAAGAAACCGGTTTCCCTCGGATACCAGAGTCCCAAATGAATGGTATTCTTAAGGTACCGAAAGATCCGTTTAACCTCCTTGAGGTGCTTTTCAGTGGGTCGTGCTTGATATCGTGCACAATAGCATGTAGCATGATGAATATCTGGTCTGCTTGCTGTCAAGTACATGAGGGACCCGATCATGGAACGATATCTCGTTTGATCTATGGGTAATCCCTCCAAGTCAGCATCTAGGGATGTGGTTGATAATGGTGTCCCAACGGGGTCACATGAAGTCATACCATGCTTTTTGATTATCTCTTGACAATACTTAGCTTGGTTTATAAAGATACCACTTGGGGATTGGTGAACTTGAATTCCTAGAAAGAATTTTAGTTCGCCCATCATTGACATTTCAAATTTGCTGTGCATTACTTTTTCAAACCATTTTGAAAGTTTTGGGTTTGTAGACCCGAAAATAATGTCATCAACATAAATTTGCACAAGCAAAATGTCATCCCCATATTTATAAGTGAACAAAGTTATATCAATGGAACCTTTTGAGAAACCTTTGGATACCAGAAATTTTGAGAGCTCGTCGTACCACGCCCTTGGAGCTTGCTTGAATCCATATAGTGCCTTGTGGAGACGATACACCTTGTCAGGATAATGAGGATTGACGAATCCTTCCGGCTGCGTGACATAGACTTCTTCCTTCAAAGGACCGTTAAGAAACACCGTCTTTACGTCCATTTGATAGACAGTAAATCCCTTATGTGCAGCATAAGCAAGGAAAATCCTGACCGCTTCCATGCGAGCAACTGGTGCAAATGATTTATCAAAATCAATTCCCTCTTTCTGGCCATACCCCTTAGCCACTAGCCTAGCTTTGTTTTTGATGATCGTATTCTCTTCATCCATCTTGTTTTTCCAGATCCAACGAAGATTTAATGGAGTCACATCGTATGGTCTGTCAACAAGTTCCCAGACTTTAAGTCTTTCAAATTGTTGAAGTTCATCCGTCATCGATTCAATCCAAGCATGATCAGCCATAGCTTCTTTGATGTTTTTCGGTTCAGCCGTACTCACGGGGAGTGCGAACATACAAACATCGCCATCGGTGGCTAGTTGTCGTCTTGTACGAACGGGCTGTGAAGGGTTTCCAATTACGTGAACCAAAGGATGATCTCGGGTCCAATGATGTGTTGACGGATGTCGTTGATAGAACGTATGCATATTTGACGGATCAACATGGCGAGTAGAAGACTCTCCAGTTTCGTGTACCGGTGTACCGAAAGGGTTGATAAATTCGTCTTCGTCAGATAATGCATCGTCTGCTTGATGTGTGTTCTCTGGAGCAATGACAGTAGTTGTAGATGTTGTAGGATCGATTGTTGAATTGATATTCTAAGGAGGTAAATCTGCAACAACCCGTGTTGAAGTAGATGAAGTTGTATCCATTTGTTGATGATGATCGGTATCATCATTCGTATCATGAGTGACAACGGAAGACTTAGATGCAACTTGTTTCTCCCCCGTGAAATATTCATCATACATTGGTCCATATAACATTTCCAACTCTTCAAGTGTCGTGTCCACTGTCATATCTGCTCTAGGAACATGTTCAGGAACCAACTTTGAAATTGACGGTTCATTGTTGTGGTCTTGAGTTCCGAGTTCCGTGCGGTTGTGAACGGAAGTCGTTTGTCGTTGTGGATCGGGACTTAAAATCCTTTGTTCAAGTGCAATCTCTTGCAATTCATCAAATCTGATATGAATAGTCTCGACTATCAATTTTGTTCTCTTGTTGTACACTCTGTATCCCTTAGACTGAGTTGCATATCCCACGAAAATGCATGCATCACCTTTCTCTTTCATTTTGTCCAGGTTTTCACCATCTCGAATAATGTAACACGTACATCCAAAAACGTGGAGGTGTTTGAGTGAAGGTTTGCGATCATTAATTATGTGATATGGTGTCTTATCGTGTCTTATGATAACTAAGGAGCGGTTTTGTGTGTAGCATGCGGTTGACACGGCTTCGGCCCAAAAGTATAGTGGAAGTTTTGAAGCGGATAATAATGTTCGAGCAGCCTCAACTAAAGTACGGTTTCGTCTTTCAACAACGCCGTTTTGTTCGGGTGTTCGAGCAATAGATGTTTCATGTTCAATTCCTTCAGCTTCAAAATAGTCTCTCAGTTTTGAATTCAAAAATTCAGTACCTCTGTCGGTACGAACCACTTTAACTTGAGCTTGAAGACCACGTTGTATCACTTTAAGGAAGCTGATGAGAACATCGGGTGTTTCATCCTTGGATCTCAATAAGTGAGTCCATGTGTACCTTGAGTAGTCATCGACAATTACCATAACGTATTTCTTCCCATTGATACTTTGAATACGCATGGGACCACACAAATCTATATGAAGAAGATCTAACCGTCCTTTAGAGCTAGGTGTAGTCTTTGTCTTGAAACTACTCCGTTTAGCTTTACAAAGCTCACAAGAAGAACAAAGATGATCTTTGATGAATTTCAAGTTAGGAAGGCCTCGCACAATATCTTTCTTGGAAAGCAAGTTGATGGTATCAAAGTTAAGATGAGATAAACGTTGATGCCATAACCAAGCTTGAGTCGTTGAAGCTTTAGCCATGAAACAAATTGGAGTTAAAGATGTGGAGTCTTGTAGTGAAATAGTGTAGAGATCAGTACCCCGTGTTCCGGTAAGTAAGTCATTCCCATCATAATCACGAACAAAACATGTCTTCTTTCTAAAAGCAACCTCCAAATCCGCATCACAAAATTGACCAACCGAGAAAAGATTATGATTGAGCCCTTCGACGTAGTAAACCCTTTTGATAGTGATATTCCCCTGAACCAAGTCTCCATATCCTAGGATCGGTGCAAATTGATCATTTCCGAATCGGACCGTACCCAGGAACTTCTCCACGAAGTTAATTAGAATCTTGAGATTCCCCGTCATGTGCTTCGTGCATCCGTAGTCCATTATGAAGAGAATTACTTCGATCACCTGCAGAAGAATTAGAACACGATGGAGCATTTGCTAAATTGGATTCCATGCTAGTTGTGATTTCCGATTCATTAGTTTCCCTAGTTTCATCACTTAGAGGCACACTAACGCTCGTAGTCACATTTTCTGTCCTACCCTTAGGCATCCATTTATATCCTGGAGGACATTGATTAGCAAACCACCATTTCCAAGGCTTGCTAGCAGATTCATATAATTCCCTAATTCTGCTTCTAGGGTTCTTAGTGGTGGAGTCTGATGCAATACTTTTCTTAGGGGGGTTGCACCAGAATGGTTCACTTTGCGTTTGGGTTTTCTAGCACTAATAGGCATCACAGTTTGCTTCTTAGTTTTAGTTTCTACGCCTTTGACATTATTCGAAACACACATAGCAATGATAGCATGATTAGCATTAGCACACTTTCCACATTTCACACAAACAAACTTAACTTTCATAGCATCCAAAGTTGAATCATTCAAATCGTCATTACACGCGATTACAGACGTTTTATTCTTAGAAACATTGAAAATCCTAGGGTGGTCTTCTACTTCCTTCATCTTCCCTTGACTTTTGTTTTGCCAGACCTTTTCATTCATGCGAGTGCTCTTAAGCTGGGGCCGGCTAACACTAGCAGTGGGGGCTACTCCTGTAGTAAAAGACACACGTCTATTAGTGTTTCTAGAAGTCTGAGGTGATTGACTTTCTTTGTTTTGTGTGGGTTTAGTGGCCAATCTATACATCCCTGGTTTAACCACATTTGTGTTCTTAATGCTTTTCGATCGAATATGTGTTTTAGGAGTGTTTTGTGGTAACCTATCCTTCCCATCCGTCTTGGGGGCAAACGCATGTTTTACAAATGCAGAATTAGAGAAAACAGATGGTTTTCCCAAGACAGAGGGTCTAGTCACTTTTTGAGCATTGGGTTGTCTTACAACAGGTTTCTTAACACTAGGTTCCACAATCTTCCCACCCATCTTAGCAATGAGTTTCTGCAACTCTGCTATCGCTCTGTCCCTGTCTTGTAACTGAGCTTTCAACCCTTTAATTTCCAAATTCTGTTCGTTCATTTCTCGAAACGTTTGGGAAAGTTTTTCTTGCAATTTATTATCATGTGGAAAACTACCAACGTCTTTTTGCAAAGCAAGTTCAAGAGAATGACAATGTTTTTGAAGGAAATCAGTTTTGTGTTGAAGTAACTCAAAAGCCTTTTTATCAACATTTTCTTTATGTTTCGAAAGCTCAAGTTCAAGACGCTCACACTCTTTGATTTTATCAAGATATTTGCATGCAACATCAGAATATTCATCGATATCAGCACAAGATTGAAGAGTAACACACAAAATATCTTTGGAGAGACATTCTTCTAAGAGTAGATCGTATTCGTTTGAAAATTCTAATTTGTCATTTTGAAGGTCATCAATTTCTTTTTCAAGAGACTCAACATATTTCAAATTATCAAACATTTCAGACTGAATTAAATTTTCAAACTCAAGAACATGTTCTTTTATTATCTTTGTATTTGGTATTAAAAGTTCTTTCACAAGCACAGTTATGTCGTGAGGAATCTCGGTTTTCCACTTATCCTTTTGACGTTTCTCCCAATCGCTTTCAACAATTGATTGAACATTATTAACGTGGTGTTTAAGAAAACCAAGAATTTTTCTGCTTTTGCTTTTAGAAGCATCTAGAGGCAAATAGTTAATATATTTAAACACATTAGTTTTCCTCTTAGTGGCAAAAGCTTTTTTCCATTGAATTCTTTTTTGTTTGCATTCTAAAAATAATTCCTCACGAGACTTCTGTTTTTGTGGAGTGAAAAGACCATAAAGACTGTTTTCATAAGCATAGTTATATGGTTTCACAAAATCTTTATTGACCGGTGATCTACTCTCCTCATCCCAAAGGGACGTCTCTTCACTATCGATGTTAGCTACAGGGCAGTCATTATCAGTCCTTTCGGACTCATCAAGATATAAGTGAGGGTTCGCAGCTTGAGCTTGTTCGAGGTACTTGGGGGTGGCAAAGCTAGGTTGACCCTTGAAGAACGACCGAGGTGCTATCATTCTTACGGTTTGAATAGAGTCATGTGTATTATAAACAACTTTTTTCAAAAAATCGACTTGTTCTTCGAGATCCTTTACTTTTTCAGTATCTTGGCTTTATCTATTTTTGAAATCTTGTTTTAATGTTTCAACCTCTTGTTTCTTCTTGTCAAGAATTTTAGCCGAATCGGTGGTGTTCATAGAAAGCCTCTGTTCAAGTTCATTAACTTTTGTTGTGGCAAGGTACGTTTTTTGACGTTCATCACTTAATAAAACATTAATTTGACGTTTTTCTTTAGTTAACAAAGCAAGAGCTTCATTGTATTTATTTTCAAAATCGTCCTTTTTAATGTTGATGACACGACTTTTGTACCCCTCAAGCTCGTTGGTCTTTTGAAGAAGCTCAGCCCTATAACTATCAATAGTCTCACTAGATTTTATATGAGCGGCTTTGCATTCTTCAAAGTTTTGAGTGAGCGCTACGTTTGCCTTCTTTAATTGCTTTTGATTCTTTCTATTTTCATTGACATCTTTTTGTAAACTAGCAATTAAATTAGCAAGCGCGACACGCTCCTCGTCATCATACTCATTTGCATGTTGATCATCCTCAAACTCATTATTGCACATGTCTGATGAATCGGGTGTGGTATTGCTATCAACCGTTTCCATCATACACGTGTCAGTAATTGTTGTTGGTAGATCACTATGCTCATGTGTATCACCAAACACATTATATTCAGCATCATCTTGTACCTTATCAATTAGCTCAGTATCAAAGATAGGACCATTGTCATCTTCAGTGACGTTAAGGACCTCATGAATCTTTGCCATGTATGAATAATGTGCCTCGAGTTCTTGGTCGGAGAGTTCATCATCTGTTTCGTCAAGCATTTCTCCTTCCTCAGCTGATAACTTGATTCCAGCTTCCATTTTCTTGCACAACAGCATCTTTTCCTTATGATAACCATAATCTTTAACCCTCTTTGGCTGCCTGCATTCCTTAGCCAAATGCCAAAAACCTCTGCAGTTAAAACACTGAATCCCACTTTGTTGCACAATTTGAGTACCAACAGTTTCCCTATTTCCAACAACAGTAGCCACCCTCTGATTATCATACTTAGGTTGTCGATCATACTTTGGAGGACTCTCAGCACGTCTTCGTGTGTCATAACTTGGAGGACTCTGTGCATGGGTGTTCCTCGAGTTTGAAGATGTTCGAAGGTTGTTGTTGGTGGGTTTGTAGATTTTCTTATATTGCTTCATAACGAAAGCCATTTGTTGCTTGAATTCCCTATCCCTTTGAGCTACTTCTTCATCACTGTCTTCTTCGGATGATTGCTCAGGTATGGGTGATTGTGCTCTTGCAACTTCTTTGCCTCGGGATCGTGTTGGAGCATGTGACTTAGAGACAATGGATGATCGTGGTGATGATGATTGAGTAGAGTAGGTCTTTGAAGTACGGGAGTGATAATCTGGGTAATGTTGAGTGGTAGACACCAAAGCAAGTGGATTGGAAATCTTTGCAACTCGTTCAGCTCGAAGTTCATTTGCCTCATTTTGAAATTGTTTCAAGATGTCAAAGAGCTTGTGATATGAAACTTCGTCTAACTTTTGTTGTTGTTTCACCAAGGTGACAAACCGTGTCCACTCTGGTTGAAGTTGCTGTAGAAATTGGACGTTGACTTACATGGTGGAAACTTGCAAGTTGTTTCGGGTCATATCATTCATCATCTTGTAGAATCGGGAGTAATAAGAATCAATTGATTCCCCATCCTTTGATGTAAACTTGCCAAAGTTCCAAAACATCTTAGTTTTCACATCTTGTTTGTTAAGTGATTCACCTTGTTGCAATCTTTCAATGGCCGTCCACATTTCTTGAGCAGTAGGACATGCGTCAACCATAGAGTAAATTTCATCTCCAATGCCACTGAGAATTAAGTAGATTGCTTCCTTCTCTGCATCAAACCACACACGGTTCTCTGGGGTGAGGTCGGTCCTCTTTTCATCACGTTCATATGCGGGTTGTGCGTCACTTGTGTCTGTGGCTGGTACTGCAGGAACTTGAATCCTTGAGAGTTTATAGGGTCCTTCCAAGATACATTGCCTTAAAGCATCACCGTTAGGTTTTGTGTCAAGGTAACGTATAAAACGGGATTACCATTGATCATATCGACCCGACACAAGCATTGGTGGTCTTTCTTTGTTACCTGCCACCATTATGTTGTTGTTCGTCACACGATATTCAGCGGTAGAATCCATCTCAATAATCTCTGAAATAATGAATCGAATGTGGATGTTAAGTAGTTGTGTTGTGATTGATTGGTTGTTGAAATTCCGAAAATTGCGATTTTTTTTATCAGTCCGACAATAAATTCCTCAGTCCGACAAAACGGTAGACCTAAAAAATTTGTAATCACCAAATTTTGAAATCGAGCTAGAAATAGCCTAAAACTAGTATGGAAAAAATTTGATTTTACTTGACCTGAAAATTTTTAACTTTTTTTTTTTTTTAATCTTCGTGTAAACTACGTTCTGAGACTAGTCTAGATAGTGGCTAAGTCTAAAAAAATACTCGAACAAAAAATTAGATGTCCATCGCACTCTGATCGCACTCTCATCGTACTCCTAGATCGCAGTCGGATCGTACTCCAGATCGGATTGCGATCGTACTCCCCTATCCTAGTGAGCTATCGTACTGAACAATCGTGCCCTGATCGCACCCTGATCGTAGTGAACCTGATCGTACCCTGATCGTAGTGAACCTGATCGTACTCTGATCGTAGTGAACCTGATCGTACCCTGATCGTAGTGAACATGATCGTACTACACAATCGAAGTCTAGATCGTACTTTGGATCGTGCTGATGGATCGTACTAAGCAATGGATTCTGGATCGTACTTGGGATCGTACTTATGGATCGTACTACGTGATCGTACTGGTGGATCGTAGTGTGGATCTAAGTTATGATCGCAGTTAGATCGTAACAATGGATCGTGACTATGGATCGCAAGTAGAAACCCCCAGGGTTTATGCAACCACAAAATCAGATCATACCCCCAAAATTAAGCCGAGACTTAAGAGCAACAAGAAAGAATGGATTTTTACCTTGGATTTCGTGATTCAATCCAAACCAAAGTAACCAAAATCTTACCACACGTATGAAAGATGTAGAGATTAAAGGAGGAAGATTTAGAGCACGAAAAGCATAAGAAAAAAACTTGAATCCGAGTAGATTTTATGGAAAAATCACACGAATTAAGTAGTAAATCAACAACGAATCACAAAAACTACCCCATGGCGATTGATACCAATTGTTGTCCCTAATATGTGATGATTCTATACTATTAATGAAGAAAGAAAGGTAGAAATGAGATGAATTTTAGAGAGAGAAACTAGAGAGAGAAAAGAGAGAGAAGTGTGTAAACTTGTGAAATATTAGATTAAGAAGAAAAATGAATCACCAACCCTCCTAACATGCTAGGAGGGTAGTATATATAGTCCACCCACATGCGGGCTTCTTTATGGACTATATGGTTTGGGCCGGGCTTTCCTTTTGGGCTTTAGTTACTTATTAATGAACTTTAGCCTAAAGTTAAGCCCGTATAACACGACTAATATACTACCTATTACAACGTTCTAAAATACGATACATAATAAACATATGACCGAGCATTCTTGTTTGGCTCAATATTTTGAGGCTAACAGATTTTTATATGTTACTTCTATCTTACCGAACCCGAGTCTTTTTTCTTGTTATCAATTATCAAAAAGTAAGCGTTTATCATTTGAAGTTAATCATAAACGTTCTTTGCATGTTTTGGATTTGGTACATTGTGACTTATGGGGACCTGCTCCTATTATATCGATAAATGGCTATCTTTATTATGTGATTTTTTGTTGATGATTTCTCCAGATTTACATGGTTTTTTCCGTTAAAGGCAAAGTCTGATTTCTTTAAAGTGCTTACAATCTTTCTAAAGTTTGCGCAAACTGAGTTCTCTTGCAAAGTAAAGTCATTCTAGTCAGACGGGGGAACAGAATTCGTTAATCGCCGTGTTCAGTCTTTGTTCTCAGAAAATGGCACACATCATCGCCTATCTTGTCCGCACGCTCCACAACAAATCGGGCACTCCGAGTGAAAGCATCATTATATTACTGAAACCGGTCTTGTAATAATGTTTAATGCTCATGTTCCAGCCTCTTTATGGACTTACGCTTTCGCATCTGCTACCTACGTAATCAACCGCTTGCCAACAAAGGTGTTGGAAATAAATCTCTTTATGTGTTGCTCTTTAGTAATGTACCACATTACAGAAATTTCCGGGTTTTCGGTAGTCGAGTTTTCCCATATCTTCGTGACTATTCAACACACAAGATTTCTCCATGTAGTATCCCGTGTGTTTTTATTGGCTACAACACTCATTAAAAAGGTTATTGTTGCTTAGATCCGTCTACTTGGCGCATCTACACTACTCGTCATGCGTAATTTAACGAGTCGATATATCCATTCTCTGGTCATGTACCTCGAAAGGATCTTACCCCTCTCACTTTTTCCAGCTTCTCTAATGGTATTTCTTCATATATCAAGAGGTCTTCCCAAACACCGCCTTCACTTTTTCATGATGATATGTCTCCAACGAAGAGTCCACCAATAAGTACGCCATGCTCTCTTTGAAATGATTCATTACCTTTGCATGCTTCAACTACTACAACAGCTCATGGTTCATCCCATCCTGCAACATCTCAAACAGCTCTACCAACATCAGATATGCCTCTTTCATCGTCGAATACAACCCCTGATCAGCTTTCTTCCGCGTCATCTTATGGCCATCCGATGGTAACTCGTTCCAAATCTGGTATTTTTAAGCCTAAAAATGTTGCTGATCTTTCTCAATTGTCAGTACCAGGTCTTCATCGTGCACTATTTGCTGCTAAAGAACCAAAACGGTTTAAATCAACTATTAAAGATCCAAAATGTCTTTCTGCTATACACGATGAAATGGAAGCCTCATGTAAAAATGATACATGAGAACTTGTTCCTCTTCCAACTAACTCCAATGTAGTCGGATCGAAATGGGTTTTCGAACCAAGTTTCTATCTAATGGCACGGTTGATAAATGTAAAGCACGTCTAGTGGCCTAAGGTTTTACTCAAGTTCCTGGTTTGGATTATTCAGCAACTTTTAGTCCGGTAGTAAAATCCTCAACAGTGCGAATGGTTATATCCTTTGTCGTGCTTCATAAATGGCCTCTTCACCAACTTGACGTAAAAATGCCTTCTTAAATGGAAATCTTATTGATACGTTGTTTATGGAATAACCACCTGGCTTTCTTAACCAACGGTTACCAAATCACATGTGTCGTCTAAAAAAGGCGGTGTATAGTCTTAAGTAGGCACCAAGGGCATGGTTTCATCGGCTAAGTACTTTTCTTGTTAGCCTTGGTTTATTTTGTAGTCGAACAGATACTTCTCTTTTCGTTTTCAAACAAGGTTCATGTGTTCTCTATCTTTTAGTCTACGTCGACGACCTTATTCTTACGGGGAATCAAAGTGGCACCATCCATAATTTCATTTCTCGTCTTAATAAGGAATTTGCAATCACAGACCTTGGACGCCTTAGCTATTTCTTGGGAGTAGAGGTGTCATACACACCAACTGGTCTTTTCTTGGGTCAATCTAAATATGCACATGATATCCTTGCATGAGCTAAATTACTAGATGCCAAACCTGTGAGCAC
This sequence comes from Glebionis coronaria, assembly GCA_025667525.1. Taxonomy (NCBI): domain Eukaryota; kingdom Viridiplantae; phylum Streptophyta; class Magnoliopsida; order Asterales; family Asteraceae; genus Glebionis; species Glebionis coronaria. Next base: position 634,674,358 of record CM046878.1, read on the forward strand.
ACCTCTTTCTACCGCCGAACATTTTACTACACATGGTGTCTCTTTTACGGATCCAACTTTATATCGTTCGTTAGTGGGAGCACTTTAATACCTAACAATTACTCAAAATCAAATTCGATTCATTTAGCATTAGTAAAACCAAAAATAACATAATCGTACACTCTTGGTTTTAAAATGCGTTTTGCGATCCAATGCACTACCAAACAAAGGAATTCAATAAACCATCTCCTTGTATTTCATTTCCAAGAATACAATTCTCTACTTCATCTCTAATCTCTAAAATTCTTTGTACCAAACGTACCCTTAGTGTTACATTGATAATTTTATACTTTTTTTCGTCTTGAAATTATAGTCCAGTTTACTATTTTCGGACGTCTCGAATTAATAGTACACTTCTAAAATAAATACGGAATGTAGTTACTATGTCACCTCACTTCAAGGTATTATTATAAATAACAGAGAAGTTGTAAATTAATTACATAACAATAAAATTATCATTATGTAAAAAATAAAAGGAAATTTGCAATAAAAGACTAAAGAGGGGGGTGGGGTGGGGGGGGGGGGGATATTGCAAGAGTGCCTCAAAATAAAGTGTTTTGCAAAAAAATACCAGTGCAACTGGGCAACATGTAAGAATAGATACAGTGGTGGACAAGTGTGCATTGTCATGTGGTTTTTTGGTAATTTTACTCTTATGGTGTAAGGTATTTGTAATTTTATGTTTTACGGAAAACTTGTATTTTGGGGCAACATAGTGTATGGGCAACTGGTTTTTTGATAATTTTATATTTTTTTAGTCAACATTTTACTTACACAAATGTACAATGTAAAATTGGCAACTAATAATACAGGACAACTAATGTCAACAAACAGTTGGGCAACTCTAACATTTGTGTAAAGATTTCTATACCTTTTAACCAACTTTATAATCAAAATTTTATAAGTTTTATACAACCTATCTTTATCTTCATGTCTCATCTTCTTTGTCATATCTTTATCTTTATATGTAAACCTCTAGAAACTTCTCCCGTAATAATTACTTTCCTATCTTCTATCCTAAATGCTCTTATACCATATTACTAATTGTAATTCAAATCTCACATAACTAGAGATGATATTCAATTTATTTATATCCTCAACTAAAGTAAATAATTTATTTGTACTATTTGTTTTGAAAAGAATTTATTTGTACTATTTTTATACTTGATTTATATGAGTTGCGTTTTATCATGATGAATTATACTAGGGGTTGTTATGTATTCGGGTGTGTTCGACTAAGATTTATATTAGTTACGTTTTATCATTTCACTTTATTTTATAAAATACCAAACTTTATTCATTAGCTTTGAGCTCATAATCTCATAAATAAGTTTAAATAAACAATCAGTGTGGAGTTCGTTTAAATAATAGGAATAAAGTGGGTTAAAGGATACACGATTTTGTGAGCTTTAATGTGGAGTTCATTAGGATAACGCTCACCTAATTTTTGATAAATATGTGTTAGGGAGTATTTCTTACTTTAATAAAAATGAGAGATATAATGTGGATATACTTATTAGCTTATTGGTATTATCGAAATGCAATAAGTCGTTTTGAGTGTGTTTGAACTTTTAAGTATAAGTTTTTAAAACTGGGTTTTTGTGCTAAATCAAGCAGGTACAACACCGGCCTTATTCTAAGGCATCCAATAAAGCCTTTAATATATAGGATTTAATTGGGTGGAAAGATGTAGGATTCTGCTAGCTTTAAATCTTTGATATTAAGTTTGATGTAGAAATTGGGTTTGACTAGGATTTAGGAGGTGAAAATTGTGTGTCTGAAATGTACCTCAAAAGGAGGGTGTGCTTTCAAATGGATAAGTTGTTAAGCTTAAGTAAACTCTGCTTAAGTTGGGCGTGAGATTACATATCTAAACTGCTTACTGCTATAGCTAGCAGGTACAAAACTGGGCTTATTCTAATGTAACTGACAAGGCCTTTAATGTATCGGAATGAAGCCCTTTCAAGGATGTAGGATTTTGTGAGCTTTCATAATTTCGTTATAGAATTGTTTAATTGGTGTTAGATATCTTAATGAGAGATATAATATGATGTTTTTGGTAACATTGGGTTCAAATTGTTGGTTTAGATATTCAGGCATGTTCAACTAAGATTATTTTTGGGTGAAGGGGAATTCCACACTAAAATTATTCAAGCTAAGATTATGTAAGGCACTTATTAACTTATCGGGGTTATCAAAATTTAGTAAGACACTGCAAGTTTTTTTTGTTTTGAGATAGCTAGTTATAAGTTTATTTAAGGGGCTTTAAAAGGTCAAAAGTTTGTTTCCAATTGCAAAAATAGATTATCAAACTGTAGCACGAGACTGTGAGCGTTTGTTTTGAGATAGCAAGTCACTGTTTATTAGTTTTTTTACAGGCTTTATGAGGTGGAAAGTGTGTATTCAGATTGTGTAAGTTGTCAAAATAGATTAGTTGTTAAGCTTTACTCAAAATAACCGATAACTAATGTTTAGGATTGGTTAACTAAACTACTTATTTACTTTACAAGAACCAGGTACTAAAACTGGGTCTGATCCATCATCCATGTAAACTGTCAAAACTGTTTATTTTAGAATTTAGAGTTTTTGTTTGGAATAATTGACTCAAACTCTTGAGATCAACTAGACTGTTTCGGGCTAATAGATAGCCTTATTGGCTAACATGTTGGTAGGTCCACCGTTTAAGTTTTTTGATTAGAGATTTGAGGTTGAACTAGTGTGATGATTTTATATTGAATATAGCCTTTTATATATAGGAATGTATGGCGTCAAAGGATGTAGGATTTTGTGAGGATTGATATAAAGTTCGTTGTAGAAATTGGGTTTGACGCGTGATGATACCAAAAATAGCATGTTCGTAAACAAGGTCTTTAGTGTCCGAAAATTGAACTTGTGTACCTGTACCACTCAACAAAGAGAGATCGTGTTAGAACTTACCCCAGGGTTTTGCCACGGGATTAATCTCCGACGATCAAGTCAGATACTAATTCTATAAATTTGGGAAGTATATTTAGTGTGTATTGAGAGAAAAGCTATGATATTTATTTGTTGTGTTTTGAAAACTTACTCCGTCCCTATTTAAAGAGGATAAACGAATCGATACAAGAATCAAATATTTTTTGCAAACGAATATATTCGCTATCTTATCCCTATCCAATCACAATCGAATATCATCTTGCAAATTGGCTAGTTGAGCCCATTAATGCACCTTCTAGAACTTCATTTTATTTCCATGGTGTCTGTTTGCAATTTGATAGTTTTGCCATGCACATTCATGAAACATATACGTAGAAATGTATGCCTAATTTCATTTGGTTCATTTTATTTTTAATATATACTTCATTAGGCCCCATAATGCAAGTGGATGTTTCAACAAAACAGTTGCATGATCTTTATTTATATTGTTTGAGTCCTTTTTTTTCTTACAACAAAATTAGTTGTACAACTTGGCATATATTTATCCAAATTAGATTCTGCACCACACCTTGAAGTAGCTTGCATTAGTCACACTCATAGCTTATGCTAGTCATGTTTCATAGGATAGCTGAGTCATATCTCATGTGCTATCTATATTGCTTCTCATCCAATACCTCATATATATATATATATATATATATATATATATATATATATATATATATACTACTAACATGTCCCTTTCTTCAAGCCACATATTTTCCTACTCTACAACACCACTGTCCACTTACATTTTATCAACAGAGCATGTCTAACAGTGCTAACTAGGTGTTCAATCCGCTGCCTGACTACGCTATGGGTCCTCTAACGAACGCCTCGACTGAGGCTTACGAGAAGCAAATAATGGATCTGAATAAGGAACTTGACGTCGTCCGCTACGAACGTGATGAATTTAGTACCAAGTATTCTAACGCATGCACAAGTTATCACTACGCGAGGATGGAGCTCAAAAATATGAAGCAAAAGGAAGCGAAGACGGGTGAAACCTTGAATGTGGTCCAACAAGAAAAGGAACTTTTATTCCAAGAACTAATCTGGGTAATCCGAGAGGTTATTCCCCAACTACTTTTCAGGGTTCTTCATAGAGTTGAGTTTGACCAAGAGGTGGCAAAGGTTCGGAATGATTTGATCGAGCAAGGTCGCGAGTTAGGGAGACACGAGTCCCGCAATCTTTCTTTATCTATGGCCAGTGATAAAGAATACTCGGATGTTGATTCGTCCATGCTAGAGGAGGTAGAAAAAGCCCTGAATGGTTTGATGAAAGAGAAGTGGGCGTGCTTGGAGGAAATAATATACGCGCCTGAGCTATCGACCGCCTTGCTCCGTTATATTCTACGAAGCACCGGAGGCGTTGGTTCGAGCAACGCGGTTTGAGTTTGCTATCTGATACAAGGTTTTCACCTAGTATGAAAGTTCAGTTCGTTGAACCAGTCTTTTCGAATTGATTACCAGTTGAAAGTGCGACTCAGTCGTCTTTGGTGGATAAAATAAAAGGGTGTCGTTGAGTAATTAAAATAAAAATAAAGCGAGGAAAGATTAAACTAAAAATAAAGACTCTTAAAAATAAATGCCGAGAAATTAAAACGTAAAGAAATGAAAACTATAAAATATAACACGTTTAAAATTAAACTAAGAAATGACAAGTTAAAATAAAGTTTACGTAAAATAAAACAAATAAGTAAAACGAAACTTAAAGAAATTGGCGGGAAAAATTAAATTTGAAAATACTTAGGAGCTAAAACTAATTAATTCCGCAATATAAATATTTTTTGAATTAATTTCGCAATTAAAATAATTAATTTCGCAATTCCAAACAAAGATTTCGCAATTTAAAGAAAATCTGGAATAATTTCGCAATAAGAAGTATAATTTCGCAATCTTGAAATGACAAAGATTTCGGAATAATGCGAAATCAATGATTTCGCAATGCCTGAAAAGGTAAGATTTCGCAATGTAAAAAACCAAGATTTCGCAATAGTGAAAAAGCCACAATGTCGCAATACACAAAATGATTCAATGTCGCAATACACAAAATGATCCAATGTCGTGATTACCCGCGCAAAGCGGAATTGCTTGGCGACAGATAATTAACGAAACGTTAGATTATGACAGCCTAGAACGTACTATGGAGGCAATGATGCATAATAGAAACAAAGAAAATGGATTATCGCCACTGTCCCAATCCGGAGCATGAAGTGTGTGTGTCGAGCAACAAAAGTTAGTTTTGTAAGTAATGAATGCATGGTATAGGAATTGCTAGTAATCGTCCTGAAGTATGCAGGGACTCAAGGTTTTTGGACTTGTAATTTCATAATTGTGCTGCTAGGAAACCTAGATAGCTGTTTAATTATCTTCTTCAACTATCTTAGTTGTAATTTTGCGTATCCACTGATCAAGAGGAAAGGAAAGAAAGCTTTACGCTCCTCGTATGCCTTCTTAGTTGATTAGCCCCACTTTTGACCCCATTGGAGCTTGTTACATGAAAGCATTGTTTGCTTGTTAGTTCAAGTAACTTTGGGACAATAGATCAGTACACAACATACGCAATTAAGTAGATAGCAAAGTATATAATAAAAAGATCACAAATAACACAGTGTACAACAACATAAAGGCTTCAAGAAAATCAACAAACACCTTAAAATTTTTATTTTTATCAATTCGCATATTTAGAACACCGACGAGAGGGTGGTAGCCCGCGCCTTGCTGCGGGGCTGTTTTCTACGTTCTTCTATTTGCGTCTGTCATAAAATTATTTTGCTATTACTGTATAGCAGACATGCGGGTTTGCCTTATTTTGGTTTTAGTATTGTTATTTTTATTGACATTAGTATGATGGAGCTTCATTTTTTCGGTTAAACAGAAAAAGGGAAAGTATATAATTGGGCTACTTAATACAAGTGAGAATGAAGTACTACGTAACTAATTATTAGTCAACCAATGTGTCAGAAATCACGGTTACAAAAAAAAACTAATTATTAATAAGTGTGTCAAAAGACTTTGGGATATGCATTCTCTTGAATTGTCCAACATTTGAATAGTATACTTTACAGAGAGACTAATGAGACCCGCACATACTAAATAGTGTAAAATTAATTTATACTTGTAGTTAAGAGTATTAACTACACGGACGAGGATTCGAGTTTCTTAGTATCTGCAACGACGACACCATAGTAAAGCCTTTATCCTTCTTTTGTTATACACCAAGTCGACCTTTAACAAAAAAAAACTTCATCGTCATCTTACCCAACATCATCCCGCTCATCTATAAGCTGCAAACCATTGGTTGATTTAGTGGCATGTTGTTTTTAAGTGTAAAATAGATGTATAAAAGGTATCATAATTCGACAGAGTTTATAGATAAGAGGAAAACAATGTTACTGATCTTGTTACATAAAATATGTAACTAAAGTTTTTGAGAAGTACTACAACGATATCTTCATCTATGGTGCGTCTTTGTTCTTAAGGTACATTGGGTGAAAACCTTTACCTCTTGTCTTGTTTTTGTGATACATACTACATGGTCACATAAACGTTATGTGTTGACCAAGTATTGTTAAGTTTCATTTTTATACATATATGTCGATAAATATAGTTGAAATCAAAACATAGATTTGTAAACGGGTCAAATTGTCGCCTAAACTAAATAACCCGATAGATGACATATGTTACCTGCAACGAAGGTGTACAATTGACCGCGAGATCTTTTCTGACAGTTTTGGTATTTTTTTCGGCTTCCGTGTTTTCATGAATCGTACCTTCGAAGGTGTTCATGGCTATGCTTTTGACATAAAAGTTTGTCGCATTTACCTACCGAAGATGGTTGGAATTTTTTTTCCAATATCAGACTTTACGTCACCATTCTTACCCGCAACAACCTTGATCTTGTTCCAATCCGGGGCAAGCTATCTGTTAAATTAGTCATAAGATAATAAAATAGTTGTTATTTTAGAAGCAAGAGAAATAGATGATAAAGTATTATGTTGGAAGTTTACTAAAGAATAGTTGGTACAATTAATCTACATAAACTCTACTATCAAACAGTAGAAACTTGTGACACAACCCAATCCCCATGCCCCATCAAGTTACAGAATAATTGTACTATGAAAGCCATTGCCCAGGATGGATAAAACTTTTAGCATAAAGTATTTTCTTGAATACTTGTTGTGTTAAATAAATGTGATGTAATTGTGTTTGTTATACTTACCAAGTTAGCCACAGAAGAACGTTGGTGCTACTCGATGAACCATCTGCTTTCTTAATTTCAACCTTCACCTTCACCCTATGATACAGCTTGCAAAATTCCATTGGGCTGGAAAATATTTGTCCTCCGCCCCCGAAAAGAATAATTGAATATACACATGTTAGTCAAGTCTAAACAATAATTTAAAGATCTCCCAAGTATAGGAGCAGCCAAGTGGGGGAATATGCAAGTGTAAAAAATCAAATGATGGAAATAAAACAAACTAAGCCCAGAATTAATACCAATTTTCAGACCCATAACCCTCTGCAATTGCATTTTTGGAAGCGTCAAACGATCATCCTGAGACACTGCTATCAAAGATGCGGACAATGTAATTTCATTTTTGGCAGCTTCTCGATTTCTCATTTTAAGAAACCAAAACAAAGTTTTATATCATTAAAATGAGAAAATGTACTCACCTTACATATGCAGAAAGTCGCATAACTCATGTACATTATTATTGTTGCCAAACACTTATTCACATCAGATAGTGAAACAATGTGCATAGTCTGCTTAAATTTGAAGGTGTAGTGTCGTATGAGTTTAACCACACCACAAATATATATCGATGATAGTGGAGTAAAAACTCTTAAGAACTTGATTCGCAATACCAAGTGCGAAAAGGTGTAAACGCACCTTCGGTGCAGAATCACCCTTTTTAGATGGTATGGGTATATAAAGTAAAAAAAACATCAAAAGCAACTGAGAATCATAGAATCGATGTTAAGAGATGAAGTTTTAAATCATTAATTTTCTAGTAAAAGTATGGTTTATAGGAGCTCTTTGTAACCCTTCAAACTAAATACCATAATAAAAGTTCAAAAAGCACACTACTTTATATTTTTTAGGCCTTTTTATTACCATGTCAAAGAAACCCGAAATAACCTGCCAATTTGTCGTGAAACCTCTCACTCTCAACAATCTGTGTGCACATAAAAGTTAATTAGTCCCCAGTCTAGAAGTGATAAGAAAGTAATACAGTTATTAAAATGAGAATAAAAACGAACCCTTTTAAATTTTTAAGCAATGATTGTATGAGCCAATTCCTTTTTATTTTGATCATCAACAAAATCTAAAATATGTTTCACCAAACCACAAATGCAACTGCAACATTTGTTCATGTGTCACTCAAATTGACATTCGATTTAACAAAAACTAAAACCTATAGGTCTTCCTCGGGCCATTTCTTAACTCTTCCGTGGCCATCCCATGATATTTGCCTAGCAATGTACAAAAACAATGTTAATTTCACACTCCATACTTATATCCACGAATAATCCATCCTTTCAGCACAACCAAATCTGTGTTGGTTTAAAGCAACACGCATTTAGCGCGATTCAGTTTATATCCATGTCCATAAAAGTGCCACATTTCTTTCATAATCAGTGTCGTACAAGTGTCGTACAGGGACGGGTGATGAGTGATTAGTGATTACTCGCTATCTAGTCAGGCGAATTGAGCCTAAAATAGCCAAAAAATACGGTTTGGTTAAATCTACATATAAACTTTACCAAAATCGTGGTAATAAAAAACAACATAACCACTGCATTAAAGTAATGTCTTTTGCGATTACAAAACCATTTTACCAAGGCGAGTGCAACCGAATAAACTCGGTGATGTTGCTTAAACTGGATTAGAAGTATTTAAAAAATTCTTATAGGGTCCCATATACGTCTCAAATGTGTAATTACTAAATTTATACATAAAATTCGAATGCAAGTTAGTGACCGATGTGTGTTCCCCTAGTCAGTCAAAACTCATTTGGTATAAAGTATCTGACATTTGTAAACATATTTATAGGGTCCTACCTATGAGCAATTCTAAGGAGTGTTTGTTTCCGCTTATATAACCGGATTATGACTTATTTTGCTTTGGGGGTTGTGTTTCATAAGTTCACTTTTTATGGCTTATATAAGCCGAAAGTTTTAAATTAAAGTGAGCTTATGAAACATAAGCCCAAAGCCAAATATACCATAAGCCGGCTATGCAAGCCACTATTAGGTTTGCAACCATCCATGTAACATCAATTCTAATCAAACACAAAACTTTTATACTTACGTCAAAAGCCAAAACAACAACAATTACTACAAAAGTAGATACCAAAAACCATCAATCCGAGTCAGTTGTTTATCACACATATAAACCCTAATAATCAAAAACATCCCATGAACCCTAATTAAAAGATTTGGTAAACAGAAACTTAAGAAGAAATTAGAAACTTACTTATTCCAGCAGCACGAGCCGACCACCAACGTCACAATCAACAACCATTAATCACAATTCAGGCACCCAACAGTACTAGTCGACCATTAACGCCACGCACCATGCAAGACGGCAACGAAGAGTTCGGCGGGCATCGAAGGATGTGGTGGTCTAGATTCAACGTGGTGGTGTTGTTGGAATCTGAAAACAATATAACCAGCCACAAAAACCACCCAAACCAACAACCAATACCACCAATCGAAACTACCTTGAAACCACCTAAACCACCAAGAGATGGTGTTGATTTCAGCAGATACGATGGTGGTGGTGGTGGTGGCAGTGGTGGTGGCTGTGTTCTTTTGAGGTATTATTAGGCTTTAAGGAGAGAATAAAATTTGTGTGAGAAATTAGCAGAGATATTTAGGAAAAAAAGCCAGATGTTTAAACATGGAAACTCTAGTTTTTGAATTTGAATGAATTTTCCAGGATGTCAACTCTAGTTTTTTGGTTATTTGAATTTGAATGAATTTTTTTTCAACTTTGTACATAAGGAAATGTTAGAATCCTATAAATATGAATGTTGAAAACAAAATGCATAGTCCAGGATGTGAATATTGTATAAAAGGAAATGTTAGAATCAAAATTTCCATAAATAAGTGTTGAATGAAAAGAGCACACACCTTTTATAAGTAGTAGTAGATGGTTACGAAGGAATAATTTAAGATGTCGCACAACGTTTCCTGAACACTTTCTACTTCAATGGAAGACTTGATTCTGCAATGAAATATGGTGATGTGGTTAGGCCAAATACAGAAGTCTTCTGGAGGCGTGTCTAGAAGAAGAAAACTTCAAAATAAACATATGACTACAATAAGCTAGAAGAAACAATAATTGAAAGAGATCCTCCCGTTTTAATTCAAGTATTTTATGTCAATAGAAGCTTATCGACATTGCGTATATAATAATATCCTTAGCTTGAGTTGCCGACTTAATTGCAAAAGTTCATCAGCAAGCAAACCTAAAAATTAATCAATAATTTTAACATCCGTATTCATTTTTTATCTTTCACCATTTGCACAAACCTTAATCCTTTTTACAATAAGAAGACTCTTTCTGAATTTAAAAGAAACAAAAATTGAAAACATACCCAAAGGCAAATTCCGTGTGGACTTTCATCAAATACGTGATAGGCATGAATCCATCAAGCCATGAACCACAACATTCTCACTAAATCACCTTCACATTAATCAAACAAATGAAACACCAAACATTAGGATCCAAAATCGGGCAAAGAAAAAATCAAATATCAGATTTAGATTAAAAAAAATCAAAGCCACCCAAACCAACAACCAATACCATCAGCCGAAACTACCTTGAAACCACCTAAACCATCAAGAGACGATGGCGGTTTCGGCAGATACAGCGATGATAAATCTAACACCCCCAATTTACATTGCGCAGCAGAAATACACAATTGGGTGCTAGACACAAGCATCATCACACAAGATATATTGAACGACTCAAAAGTGAGACGTTTACACATAAATATAAACATGATTTTCATAAATGGTCTAAAACATAGATTTCAACCCAAATTGTACTGACACGATACCAGAGTAAAGCGTTTTGTCCCCATGGATGTCGACCAACAACCAACAAGTTTAGTACAGTACATCAACATAAAGTAAATTGTTCAACATTAAAAAGTAAAAACAGTTTAGACCAACATTCTTCCAAAAGCCAAGCCACAACCTCCACAGCAAAGCTCCATGCTCCATCACTTCCTATTACCTGAAATACATGCATAAAACGAGTCAACAATAATGTTGAGCGAGACTATAGGTTTATGAAATCACATTTGAACACAAGAAGAAAATCAATCATAATCATTTATAGAATTGTCGTACACACAATCTATATTCAAGGCAGTAATAATAATGATATTATTAAACAAACATTGTATTTAAGCTCATGACATCGACCCCTTAACCAAATAGTCACCCACGCCAAATGCCGGCATGAATATAATAAAACCATTGCCCCTCTAGGGTATCAGTTGCTAGAATACCACAATCTTATTCACGTAAAATTATCCTTCCCAGCGGGTTACTCAACGTAATGCCCTGGTATCAGATAGGGTGGTCAACCCAATAGTACTATCATTATAATAAGCGGCTATTCCCGACTCAAAACATCAAGTCAGAAGATAGTTAACGGCTCATGAATTTAGGGTCTTTAGCAACAAGTTACTCAATACAATGAAATAAACTTTAGGCAACATTCGGGTCTAACAATTACTCATGACTTGTGTTCATTTATTTCAAATAGCATGTATCCCCCTCGCGGGTATTAAAATAATTAAAACGAGTAGAAAGCAAGGCTATAGACTCACCTTAGTATAAGAGATCTAGCGAGATGATCGTCGACGATAATGGATGCCTTTCAAACACGAGAACCGCTACCTATCAAATAAGGCGCGTTCGTTAATAATGACTCGAGAAATAAATCATACATAACAACATCAAACTCAACTCATAAAACCACAATACACTCGAGAGTAACGATATAAATAACTTCATTATACTTTACTACACATTTATTTTACCATTTTACACTTTTAACAAAATCCGCCGGTACATACCACATATACTAGCTTATTTACCCCTTTTAAACTCGTCAACCGTTTATGAAACGACTCGATAAACTAAATTACTATATATAGAAAGTCCTCTTACAAGTTTATCAAATGAAATTACTTTTAAAGTACTTTACCTGACTCATTTTCAATCTACAAAATCCGGACAGATTTACGTTAATTTTTCATACAACCGTTTTAACTTATTTAAACGACTCCGTTTACAAAACCGACACTCGGGTTTTAAAGTAAACTCAACCTAATAAGTAAACACCTCATTATCAGTAGGTTAAATTTTTCAAAATATCCATTTAGAGTCCCCGAGATTCGATCCAAATATCGACAACAACTATTTATAGTGTCGATACTCGTCTCCCGGTACACGATCATTCAAAACATCATAACTTCGCGCTCGTTTTGAGCTAGAAGCTCTACCTTATATCAAATCGAAGCTAAGAAAGTTATCTAAAACCCTAGGCTATAAGTTAAGCCATTTTCAAAATACAAAAATTCGGATTTTACCTTTTACTTACTGTTATAAAATGACTACTCAAAACTTGTACAAAATCAACTTTTTGATAAAAACCAACCATGGAAATGATCATTACTATGCCCTAATATCATCATACATCAACCATAACATCAAAATCATAATCAAAATAAAAATCATAATATCAAAATGAAGTTTCTAACAAGATTTTTAGCACAAACCACCATGGATCATCATGATAATGCCATGCATGATCATAGCTCCTACCTACCAACATCAAGAAAAAAAAAGTTGCTTGCATGTGTAAAATTCTTACAACAATGTGATCCTTGATCAAAAATAAGGTTGGGTCTTGTGTTAGTTTAGCTCAAAACATCATAATTCTTGAGTTAAAATTGATCAAAGGGTGGTTTTGGGTGGTGAGGGGGTTCACGGCACACAAGAGAGAGAGAGAGAGATGAGTGGAAAAATTTTAAAATGAAAAATAAGAATGTGTGTGTTTGTTTCAAGTTTATATATATTGGGGTAGGGACCAAGTTGCAATTTAGTGATAGTTGTGGCTAAAAATGTATATAGTTAGCTAAAAAGCGGGAAATAACTATTAGTATATTTTCAAAATATTTACGGGGCTCGGGTTTCATAAAGATACTTTTAAAAATTTAAAACGTACCTCAAAAATAATAATATCGACTCTCGACTCGACTTAACACGTCATTTAAAATAAAACCTCGAAAATGACAAAAATCGAACAACCGACAATAAAACGTAAAATATTTGGCATCCATCGACATCACGCTTGCTAATACTCCTTATACTTAATAAATATTAAATATAGACCTTCCAACATCGGTTTAAACTTAAACCTCCAAAAATGAATATCGTTCAAACTCATCCAAAAATTTCAAAAATAATCATAAAATAAGATTAAGCAATGACCTCGATTTTGGGTTGTCAACATCCCCCCTTCTTAAAATAAGCGACGTCCACGGCGCTTAATCCTTCCTAAACAAATGAGGATACTTGTCCTTAAAGAAATCCTCACGTACCCACGTAAACTCTGGCCCACGTCTAGAGTTCCATCTCACCTTCACAATCGGAATTCTACTATGCTTCAACTTCTTAACTTCCCTATCCATTATCTCTACAGGTTCCTCAATAAAATGCAACTTATCATCAAGTTGAATCTCCTCCAATGGAATCACCACATCCCTTTCAGCTAAACACTTCTTCAAATTAGACACATGAAAAGTATTATGAATAGCCTTAAGCTCATCAGGCAATTCTAACTTATAAGCCACCAATCCAATCCTTTGGATAATCTTAAATGGTCCAATATATCTCGGGCTCAACTTTCCTCTCTTTCCAAAGCGTATTACTCCTTTCCATAGAGATACTTTCAACATAACCATGTCTCCTACTTCAAACTCCAACGGTTTCCTTCTGTTATCAGCATAACTCTTTTGTCTACTCCTGGCAGATAACAAACGCTTCTTAATTTGTACAATCTTTTTAGTCGTCTCAAATATCATTTCAGGCCCAGTAAATTGACTTTCTCCTACCTCACTCCAACACACTGGTGATCTACACTTACGTCCATACAAACCTTCAAATGGAGTGGCTTTAATACTTGAATGATAACTATTATTGTACAAAAATTCAACCAATGGCAAATGCTTATCCCAACCATTTCCAAAATCAATCACACATGCACGAAGCATATCCTCTAACGTTTGAATCGTTCTCTCACTTTGTCCATCAGTTTCCAGATGATATGCTGTACTCAAACATAACTCTGTTCCCATCGCTTTCTGCAAAGACTTCCAAAATTCTGAAGTAAACCTACTATCATGATCAGAAATTATCGACAAAGGCACACCATGTCGACAAACAATCTCCTTCACATACACTGTTGTTAACCTCTCCATACTATCTGTCTTCTTCATCGGCAAAAAGTCAGCAGACTTAGTCAATCTATCTACTATCACCCATATCATATCACTACCATTTGCAGTCCTTGGCAAACCTGTCATAAAATCCATTGTAATCTTCTCCCATTTCCACTCAGGAATCTCAGGTTGCACTAATAATCCTGACGGTTTCTTATGTTCAGCCTTCACCTTCGCACAAGTTAAACACTTATTAACATACTGTGCTATATCTGCCTTCATATTCGGCCACTAATAAACTTTCTTAAGATCTTGATACATCTTGTCCGATCCAGGATGTATTGAATATTTCGACTTATGAGATTCATTCATCACCAAATCTCGCACCCCTAACGAATCTTTCTCAGACGGACACAACGGTAACCAAATCCTATTCTTAAAATACCTCAATCCATTCGACCTTACTTCAAACAATGGTTTCAACATTCTACCCAAATTTTCTGCCTCAACGTTCTCTTCCTTCAAACCATTAGTTTGGGCTTTCAATATCTCTTCTGTCAAATCAACACTTTCCAACATCGTCAAAGCTCTAACTCTTATAGACTTATCTCTTTCCTTTCTACTAAGTGCATCAGCTACCACACATTCGCTTTACCAGGATGGTAACGAATCTCGCATTCATAATCACTCAGCAACTCAACCCATCTCCTTTTCCTCATATTCAATTCCTTTTGATCCAAAATATACTGCAAACTCTTATGATCAGTGAAAACCACACACTTGGTTCCATACAAGTAGTGTCTCCACAACTTCAAAGCAAAAATAACAGCCCCAAGTTCTAAATCATGCGTAGTGTAATTCTCTTCATGCTTCCTTAATTGTCTCGACGCATACGCTATTACTTTCTCCCTTTGCATCAATACACCTCCAAATCCTTTATGAGACGCGTCACAGTACACTACAAAATCCTCAGATCCTTCTGGCAAAGACAATATCGGCGCAGAACACAACAAATCCTTCAACATACTAAATGCAGATTCCTCTTCCAATCCCCATTCAAACACTCGATTCTTTTCCGTAAGCTTAGTCAACGGCTTAGCAATTAACGAAAACTTCTCAATAAACCTTCTATAATACCCAGCCAAACCAAGAAATTGGCGAACTTCAGTCGGTGTCTTCGGCACTGACCAATCCTTAATTGCCTCAATCTTAGCAGGATCCACACGAACACCTTCAATATCAATCACGTGCCCCAAAAATTGCACTGATTTCAACCAAAATTCACACTTAGAGAATTTCGCATACAACTTCTCCTTCTTCAACAATTCCAAAATTGTTCTCAAATGCTTCTCATGTTCCTATTCACTCTTGGAATAAACGAGAATATCATCAATGAATACGATAACAAACTCATCCAAATACGGCTTACATACACGATTAATCAATTCCATAAATACAGCAGGCGCATTTGTTAACCCAAAAGGCATCACTTGAAATTCGAAATGTCCATATCGAGTACGGAAAGCTGTTATAGGAATATCTTCTTCTCTAACTCTCAGTTGATGATATCCAGACCTCAAATCGATCTTCGAGTATACACATGACCCTTGCAACTGATCGAACAAATCATCAATCCTCGACAGTGGATACCGATTCTTGACAGTCAATTTGTTAAGCTCTCTATAATCAATACACATTCTAAAAGAACCATCTTTCTTCCGAACAAACAAAACAGGCGCACCCCACGGCGACGAACTTGGTCTAATAAATCCCTTATCCATCAATTCCTTCAATTGATCAGATAATTCTTTCATCTCAGATGGAGCTAAATGATACGGTGCACGAGCAACTGGAGCAACACCCGACACTAAATCAATACGAAACTCAACTTCACGATGCGGAGGTAATCCTGGCCATTCCTCAGGGAAAACCTCAGGATACTCTCTAATCACAGGCACATCCTCCAATTTCCTTTCATTCACACCATCATTACTTATCTGTGCAAGAAACACATCACAACCTGCTTCTATATACCTCATCATCTTTAAACAAGAAACAACTCTCAAAGGAGACGTACATTCATCACCTTTCACAGTCAATACCCTATTCCTTAGCAGTATCTGAACTAATCTTTCTCCAAAAACAATTACTGCACCATTTCCAACTAACCAATCCATTCCAACAATCACGTCAAAAGATCCTAATTCTATGGGCATCAAATCAATACTAAACACATAATTACCTAACTTCAAGGAACAACCTTTCAGTATTGAACTAGTGCTTACAACCTTACCATCAGCTAACTCCACATTATAACTAGTTGTCAATCTCACTGGTTCTCTATCTAATAGCTGACTGAATCTAACATCTACGAAACTTCTATCGGATCCAGAATCAAATAACACACTAGCATAACAAGCATCAAGTAACAACGTACCAGTCACCACGTTCGGCCCTTGAGGTTTGTCAGCGTCTCCCACGACATAGGCTGGAGCAGCAATCCCAGCAGTAACAGCAGCAACATTGCCTCCCTGTCGTATGCCAATCCTCGGACAGTTCCCTTGCTTATGTCCACGACCTCCACATCCAGAACAGTAAACTACCTTAACAGCATTAGCCCCAGTGGCTACACCCTTGTTTCTACAATCTGCCATCTTATGTCCGGCCTTCCCACACTTGTTGCAAGCAGGTGGACAATTTCCAACATGATACAGATTACACCGACCACACTTTGGATTCACCTTGTTACCTTGATTTCCTGTGGCAGCACGAACACCATCATTCCTTCTCAAATTATATTGCTGATTCCTATTTAGTCCTTAGTTATTGTTATTACGATAACCACCTCGATTCTGCCTTTGACTTGAGTGTGCAGCTTCTCACTTTCTCTTATTCCCTTCAGCAATACTATCCTTTCGATCCTGCAGCTTTACATCCATTAAAGCATGAGCCATTTGAACAACTTCATCAAATGAATTGGGTTTCGACGAAGTAGTTTCTCCCTTGATATTACTAAATAAACCCCTAATATACTGCTTCATCTTCTCACGGTCATTAGCAAACGCATCAGGACACAACAAACATAAATCAGAAAACCTCCTTGTATAAGCTACAATATCATTTTTCCTCAACACCAAATGCCTTAATTCATCTTCCAACTGACCTAACTCTTCCTCAGGACAAAACTTAGCATTCAACAGTAGCATTAGCTTCAACCAATCCCACAGTAGCTACTTGACTATTCCACCAACTCAATGCATCATCCTGAAAAGTAGCTGCAGCAAATTTTACCTTACTGGCTTCTGAACATCCACTGATTTCAAAAGTACTTTCAATCTTCTCAATCCACCTCCTTAATTCCAATGAACCACCAGTACCACGAAATTGGGTAGGTCCACATTTCATGAAACTAGCATAAGAACATTCCTTTTGAACCTACTGAACAGCAGCATTACCTCCAACTTGTCCCGCAACATTTCCTTCTGCTTGTTCATCAACATTACCTCCAGCCTGATTTTCAACATTCCCTCCAACCTGACCAGCAGCATTCCTATTCTCAGCCTCTTGGTTCCTCGCAGCACGTTCAACTTCCAAAGCTCTAGCGATAGCTTGCTCAATCATGGTATTAACAGTAGCAGTCGTCAATTTAGGAGGCATGTTTACAGGAAAACTAACCAAACAATAGTTTAGTAAAGTCAGAAAAATGCCTCCCAACTCCTTCCTGTCACCATAACAGAAAAAGAACAAGTAAGTATTCATATCAAGATAAGAAGAAGGATTTCTATATCAAGATGTAACATGGATACTACATGTACCAACAACACAATTCACAATGAATCATCAACCAATCACACAAAAGAACTAATAAGACAAATCATAAGTCATGAAGGTAAATTTTGGATTGCTTTGGAAAATCTCTACAAAATTGTGACAAGTAATGTCACTACAATCCTTCATCACAACAACTTAAAGTCGTTAAGTTTCATCACAAACTAGAGTACGAGTCTACATAAGTTCTATTACAACAAGACCAAATAAAAACAACAGAAAAGAACTAAACATCAAATCCCCGCAGCTTCTTATACATCGGCTCGTCATCACTGCTGCTATCATCATCCTCAGATTCTTCCTCCACTTTTTCCTTCCCTTTACGACTACCTCCTTCACTCGGCTTCACCGACACATGAGCTTCAACCTGATTCGGCACATCACGAATCACAACACCATGACTAGGAAAAGATCTCACCGGCAAATCCCACGCACTCAACCTAGCATTCCTTTCTTGCTCCCTACGCAACCTTTCAACTTGCCCACTCAAATTCAGCATCATAGATCTCAATCTAACAATCTCATCCATTTCCCTTGCCCTAACAAACTCTGATCTCTTCACACTACCAACAAACCTGTCAAACTTCTTCTCATTCATCTCAAACCTCCTAATCACACGAGTCTCAACCAAATACCTCTCAAACAAATATCGATCAAACTTCTTAAGAAACCAGAAAATATCATCATAAGACCTAGGACCTGGACAATAAACCTTAGGAATACCATCATGAATAGATCAAGCACTAGCAGCCCTACTCGACTCAACAAGAACATCACCCCTAGCAAATGCAATCCCAGGCAAACTACTAATATAAGCATCACAAGTAGGAGTCAAAGAACGAACAACCGATCGCTGACAATCTGGAACAGTCTGTGGCACAACATTGACCCTTGGAACATGACTACCTTGTATCAACTCAGGCTCTGTCTGACCAACTGTAGTAAGTGGAATCCCATCATCTAAAAACTCAAAAGGCTCCTCATCGTCACTAGCACCAAAGTTATCTACTTCCTCACCATCCACTACATTAGTCAAATCAATCCATCCATCCTCACGAGGTAAACCAGCCATTCTCTACAATTATAAGGGTTAAGGATACTTAAGGTCATCGTTAATAAAATAATAATTAGTAT
This sequence comes from Glebionis coronaria, assembly GCA_025667525.1. Classification (NCBI taxonomy): domain Eukaryota; kingdom Viridiplantae; phylum Streptophyta; class Magnoliopsida; order Asterales; family Asteraceae; genus Glebionis; species Glebionis coronaria. Next base: position 634,693,788 of record CM046878.1, read on the forward strand.
GCAATGCTCATGCAAATGTCATACGTAATCCATGCTATGCAACACAATGCAAATGATGTTTATGCAATGCTCGCAAAAAAAAATGATACTGACAAGCACTCAGCGTACTTTCAATAATTCCAATACAATATCGTAGTATTTACTTAATAAATACTCGGGAAATCATTTCAGTTATGAGGGATACATCTACAATGCAAAACAAAACTAAAAGTGATATTACCGGAGCGTTGCAGAGGAGTTGTGTGCTTTTGAAGAATAAATACTTTCGACACCAAAGTTATAGTTTAGGACAATTTTCAGTATCGACCCAGTTCTCTATAACTTGCAGCTCTGATTACCAATCTCTAACACCTCCAATTTACATTACGCAGCGGAAATACACAATTGGGTGCTAGACACAAGCATCATCACACAAGATATATTGAACAACTCAAAAGTGAGACGTTTGCACATAAATATAAACATGATTTTCATAAATGGTCTAAAACATATATTTCAACCCAAATTGTACTTGACACGATACCAGAGTAAAGCGTTTTGTCCCCATGGATCTCGACAAACAACCAACAAGTTTAGTACAGTACATCAACATAAAGTAAATTGTTCAACATTAAAAGGTAGAAACAGTTTAGACCAACATTCTTCCAAAAGCCAAGCCACAACCTCCACAGCAAAGCTCCATGCTCCATCACTTCCTATTACCTAAAATACATGCATAAAACGAGTCAACAATAATGTTGAGCGAGACTATAGGTTTATCAAATCACATTTGAACACAAGAAGAAAATCAATCATAATCATTTATGGAATTGTCGTACACACAATCTATATTCAATACAGTAATAATAATGATATTATTAAAAAAACATTGTATTTAAGCTCATGACACCGACCCCTTAACCAAATAGTCACCCACGCCAAATTCCGGCAAGACTAGAATAAAACCATTGCCCCTCTAGGGTATCAGTTGCTAGAATACCACAATCTTATTCACGTAAAATTATCCTTCCCAGCGGGTTACTCAACGTAATGCCCTGGTCTCAGATAGGTTGGTCAACCCAATAGTACTATCATTAGAATAAGCGGCTATTCCCGACTCACAACATCAAGTCAGAAGATAGTTAACGGCTCATGAATTTAGGGTCTTTAGCAACAAGTTACTCAATACAATGAAATCAACTTTAGGCAACATTTGGGTCTAACAATTACTCATGACTTGTGTTCATTTATTTTCAAATAGCATGTATCCCCCTCGCGGGTATTAAAATCATTAAAACGAGTAGAAATCGAGGCTATAGACTCACCTTAGTATAAGAGATCTAGCGAGATGATCGTCGACGATAATGGATGCCTTTCAAACACGAGAACCGCTACCTATCAAATAAGGCGCGTTCGTTAATAATGACTCGAGAAATAAATCATACATAACAACATCAAACTCAACTCATAAAACCACAATACACTCGAGAGTAAACGATATAAATAACTTCATTATACTTTACTACACATTTACTTTACCATTTTACACTTTTAACAAAATCCGCCGGTACATACTACATGTACTAGCTTATTTACCCCTTTTAAACTCGTCAACCGTTTATGAAACGACTCGATAAACTAACTTACTATATATAGAAAGTCCTCTTACAAGTTTATCAAATGAAATTACTTTTAAAGTACTTTACCCGACTCATTTTCAATCTACAAAATCCGGACAGATTTACGTTAATTTTTCATACAACCGTTTTAACTTATTTAAACGACTCCGTTTACAAAACCGACACTCGGGTTTTAAAGTAAACTCAACCTAATAAGTAAACACCTCATTATCAGTAGGTTACATTTTTCAAAACATCCATTTAGAGTCCCCGAGATTCGATCTAAATATCGACAACAACTATTTGTAGTGTCGATACTCGTCTCCCGGTACACGATCATTCAAAACATCATAACTTCGCGCTCGTTTTGAGCTAGAAGCTCTACCTTATATCAAATCGAAGCTAAGAAAATTATATACAACCCTAGGCTATAAGTTAAGCCATTTTCAAAGCATAAAAATTCGGATTTTACCTTTTACTTACTGTTATAAAATGACTACTCAAAACTTGTACAAAATCATCTTTTTGATAAAAACCAACCATGGAAATGATCATTACTATGCCCTAATATCATCATAAATCAACCATAACATCAAAATCATAATCAAAATAAAAATCATAATATCAAAATGAAGTTTCTAACAAGATTTTTAGCACAAACCACCATGGATCATCATGATAATGCCATGCATAATCATAGCTCCTACCTAACAACATCAAGAAAAAAAAGTTGCTTGCATGTGTAAAATTATTACACTAATGTGATCCTTGATCAAAAATAAGGTTGGGTCTTGTGTTAGTTTAGCTCAAAACATCATAATTCTTGAGTTAAAATTGATCAAAGGGTGGTTTTGGGTGGTGAGGGGGTTCACGGCACACAAGAGAGAGAGAGAGAGATGAGTGGAAAAATTTTGAAATGAAAAATAAGAATGTGTGTGTTTGTTTCAAGTTTATATATAGTGGGGTAGGGACCAAGTTGCAATTTAGTGATAGTTGTGGCTAAAAATGTAAATAGTTAGCTAAAAGGCGGGAAATAACTATTAGTAAATTTTCAAAATATTTACGGGGCTCGGGTTTCAAAAAGATACTTTTAAAAATTTAAAACGTACCTCAAAAATAATAATATCGACTCTCGACTCGACTTAACACGTCATTTAAAATAAAACCTCGAAAATGACAAAAATCGAACAACCGACAATAAAACGTAAAATATTTGGCATCCATCGACATCACGCGTGCTAATACTCCTTATACTTAATAAATATTAAATATAGACCTTCCAACATCGGTTTAAACTTAAACCTCCAAAAATGAATATCGTTCAAACTCATCCAAAAATTTCAAAAATAATCGTAAAATAAGATTAAGCAATGACCTCGATTTTGGGTTGTCACAATAAAGATTATGGTGGCGGCTGTATTCTTTTGTGTGTATTAGGGTTTAGAGAAAGAATAATGTTTTTGTGTGTTAATATGGTTTTATTTAGTTTTGATTTGAATTACTTAACAAAAATAGGATCAATCGAGTCGTGTAGGAGAAGAATGGGCTAAAATACGTTTCAAGTTTGCACAGCTGTGTGTTTTTTATTAAATATGTTGAATTCTTCTTATGTTTCCATAAATAGCCAAATGCTTAACTTTCCTTCATTTTCAACAATTTTATTGCTCCTTTATAAGGAGTATAGATGTATCTTATTGGTAAGCATAAATTTTAGTAAGTAAATGTTTTTTGTTTTATAGTTACATACAAGTTCGTTCTAGTATAATTGACTCCTGCGATCACCCTTATTCTATATGACGAACAATGATAACGGTAGGGACATAATTAAAACCAAATATGATTTAATGCATATATTTAAACCGTAATACTAAAAACACATTTTAACTAATCAGGTGTATTTAAATGCACTAACACCAACTAAATGTGGCAACAACATATATGTGTGACATGTTAAGCCATTTGACAAACACTTCACACCTCTCGAGCTAAGAACATCAACGTTTTTCAAAACATTAGATTCTTGGTGTCACAAGAATTTTTAAATGTTTTTCAGCATCATCGAGTCGCCCATGCTGGATTTCATTTTCAAAATCCAAAGCAAACAATCATAAACAACATATTTTTATAAGATGTAATATACAAGTTGTAACACCCCCATTTTACCTTTACGCAGCAGAATATTGATCTGGGTATTACTTCATAAAACACAAGTCATAATAATAGAAAACAACTCAAAAGAGTGATAAAATCAACTTTATTTATAAATCATTAAAAATTCAGACTTTTACAATATGAGGTTCCCAAAATCTAAGATAATAATTTCAAGCTTGTGCCTTTTCATGGCATCCTCATGCTGCTCCATACTAACAATTTTTTAAAACCTGAAATATATGCTTAATGTCACACCCCCAAATTCACCGCAGTGGAAGAGTGGCTTTGGGATGATATGACTTCATGAGTAATCGAGATCTTGATCCGAGAACGACCTCTACATGCCAAAACCACATAGCAGACTCCAAATAGTCCAGTCAGTTAAGTACCTGAAAATACATGCTTAAAATATCAACATAAAGTTGGTGAGTTTATAAGTTTATTTTAAAATGTATATGAAAAAAATTGAGTTTATAACGACCAATGCACGTTGCAGTAAAATGTAAGAGTTTAAAAATCACAACTTCTGTTAAATAGACTTTCCTTGATGATTCCAAAATTTAATAATAAAGACAGTTTATTGATAAAAACAGAGTTTACTTATTAAATAGAGTTTACTGATAATAAATATAATTTACTGACAAAAATAGAGTTCACTGGAAATAATAAAGTTTTCGATAAAACAAAGTTCACTGATAATGATAAATATAACTTACTCATAAAAACAGAGTTCACTGAAATAAATAAAGTTTTATGATAAAACAAAGTTCATTGATATAAATAAAGATTTCTGATAAAACAGAGTTCACTGATAATGAATATTGTTTACTGATAAAAACAGGTGTTCACGATAATGATATAATTCCATGATAATAAGATGTTCTTGATAACAATAAATATTCTTGATAATAATTGAAATCCCTCACAATGTTTCCACACATAGATGATAAAAAAATCAGATACACAATCGCTTGCTAAAACAATATTAGTGTATAAGTGTAAACTAGTACAAATTGAACTTTTAGAGAAACCCTTAATTGTTGATGTTTGTAGTAACCCTTCATTTTTGATATTAAGAGTAGAGTAACCTCCAATTTTTGATGATCAGAGTGACCCTCCATAACTGATATTCAGAGTATCCCTCCATAGCTGATATTTAGAGTGACCCTCTACTATTAGTATCCAGTTTATATGTAAAATCTCAATCGGTAAGTTTATGCATAAAAAGTTACTCACCGTAACTGATAAGTCATGATAATACCATAGTAAATGTAACTTCCATAACATACTATAAGAGTAGACTAAAACCAAACTATGATAGAGTAGATAATGAATATACAAATAGGCAGTTACTGGCGTTCACAGATGAGCACATAACAAATAAACAAGTAATGGAGTTCACCACAAAACACGTGAAATTTTCATAAGTGAGTAGTAGATATGTAATAAACGACTCAACTGAGCAAGTTTATAGACTCTTTATGACCAAGCATGTACCTCCCCCAAAATAATTATAAAACATTTATAAATCAATGTAAAGAAAGAAAGGTGGGGTATGAACTCACCTAAAATGAGAACGAGAGATATACAATACGAACGCCAAAGTAATCCTTCAAACGTATGTAACGTAACCTAGATCAAGTAAAGTGCATATGAATAACTAATTATACACTCGAATATTGATAAGGTCACCTATAATAAATCTTTATATGTAGAGGTGAGTTATTTATAATCTGTAAGGGTGTGTAAATTATCTTTTGAAGTGTATATCATACAAATCATAATTACGTGAAAATAAATAGACTAAAATCTGGACCGGTTTCATAATGTATAAAATACACATGAGCCAAAAGTAACTTTAAAATTTTTTAACACTTGTATATCTAACACTTGTAAAATTTTGTAACACTTGTACATGAGCCAAATGTATAAAATGGACCAGTTTCGTAATATAAGCAGTTTTTAAAAACCTATTCAAAGCAGTATGCATCCAACGTGCTTATATACAAACAGATTCATCAATTTCTTTGTTCTCTTCTCCCATTGTGTATGTAATTATAATACCATTTAACAAAAGGTTTAAGATTTCATCATAACTAGTTTGAAAGGCTCATCTTGTCAATTGCTAAAACATTGAGGGCTTACAAGAAACATTTTTTTAAAAGTTGGCAATGTCATGCACATGAAGTGTAGACTGCCTTTTCTTGTTTCATTTCTTTTGAAATCGACATGTACAATTTCCCATAGTCTTTTAATATGCCCTTGTCAACCTTTTAGATTAGCAAAACCATTTTACTTCATTACGTGAGTAAAAACGAAGAACTAGCTTTTGTTACGGTAGTCTTTTATACTTGGTTCTCATGGAAGGAGGATTTTTATGTACTAGTTTAGCTCGGTGAGTATGGAACATGAATTTGAAATGAACAGTATACCTCCGTGACGGCGCCGAACGACATAGTTATGGTTGCGGATTTGAAGCATGAGCACAGTAACGCAAACATGTGCATGCATGTAAGAACATCATCTTAGTCCGAATCTCGCTTGTAAACGAGCAAACCATGCCTGAAACATGTGTCGTGTGGATGGAGAAGGACTCAAATATAAACTGTACCCGATACCCTAATATTTCACAGGAAACCCTAATAAGTGAAACAACCCTAACTCCACACGACCCAACCATGCTCCTGCTTGTCTATCAATAAAACGGTTTCTTGTGTTGGTGGGGGCTGTCTTCGAACGTGAACTAGAAAACACCAAGAAGGCGAGTCGGATCCAAGGCGAGAAAGAGGGTATGTGTATTGTAAACCTAGAAGAGAAGTGTTTTTGTTTTGGTGCGTTGATAAAAAGAAGTAAACATGGTAACGTGGGGTGTTGTTTCATTCATGGTTTCATCTTCTCTAAGGATAACCAAAAGATAATCAGTGGTTGTTTTGTGAGGTAGTTGAATCCTGGGGTGCGGCACAAGATGGATGTTTGTTTGTATGTCCGGTTGCAAGTAAAAACAAGGTCAATGATGTTAGTCACGAAGATGTGAGATAAGAGCGTTATATATATATAGGAGATTAGGATAAGTATGATAGTTCTTGGTCTAGTTTCATGTTCGCGTATGTCTCCGGCATATGGCCGAAGGCATGTCACTAGCGCCGAGGCAATTGCCATGTAGGAGAGAAACAACAGACAAGATCCCCCATATCTGGGGAGACCTTGTTTTACCAAACATGCAAGGCTTTATCCAACGGATCCAACCATGATCCGCCACCTGCTTTTACACTGTTTCTGACATCAGGGTACTGTTCATAAGCGCATGTCTTGATGACATGACTACACAGCCAGGTATGCCTTAAGCTTTGGGTATAAATACCCCAAGTCACTTACTACACACAACAACACACAGTACACCGCATTTACTCCTACTTAATAACATATCTCCGGTATTCCACACCGGACACCACTCCAGTGATAGTTACTTACTTTCACGCTGGAGCTTGGTCTCGGGTTCACACCTGGGGCAAGCTAACGTGCGTTATATTATTGCAGGGTAGGCCAATCCTACGAGCACACCTTATACGAGACCGAAGCTAAATATCCTTGGGCCCAGTGCCTGCGGAAATTTATTTCAACATTTGGCGCCATCCGTGGGACCCTAAACTCGAATCTCCAACTAGCTAACAATGCTGGGGCCTTCGGGGGGCGGGTCTCCTTTAACCATTTCACCACCGGTGGAGGAGAGACGGAAACACCTTCCACTTTGCAGCAAAAAATCCTTGATAGCGTGAGAGAGTTACGGCGCTTGGTCGGACGTTATAACGCTGTCGGGCAAGAACCTCTTATGCCTATGAAGTTGGTCTTCGACGATGAGCCGCGGGATACTCATAGGGAGAGGCCTGAAACTGCACAAACTCACAAGTCTACAGACATGTTAGCTGAAGAGCTAAAAAAACCATTCAAGGACGTTGTCTCCTCACTGTTCACTAGGAAGATCATTCAATTCTCATCGCCAAAGCACATCCTTCCGGCAACACTGAAGTTGTATACTAGAGCCACATATCTGAATGATCATATAACACGTTTCGCCGGTGCGGCCAATTCGGGAGAATGGCCCATGCCGGTATGGTGCAGATTTTTCCAACAGACGTTGGACGGGGCAGTGGGAGGATGGTTTGAAAGATTACCGCCAGGCAGCATAGGACATTGGGATGATCTGAGGGATCAATTCCTAGAAAGGTTTGCCTTGAGGAGGAAAAGTCACAGGAGCCCCATGGAAATCACCAGCCTTGTGAGGAAGGCTAATGAGTCGCTCCTAGTGTTCAAAGAAATATGGACTGATGACGCCAGCTATATACAAGGTGTTCCGGAACTCATGAAAATCTCTTCCTTTACAGCCAGAGCTAAGTGCCCAGAGTTGTCTCGGCGTTTCTCCGATGACGAACCAAAGACGGTAGCTGAAATGTTCAGAAGGGTGGATGATTTTGCCAAGTCCTAAAAGGCTTATAGAAACACGGAATTACCGCAGGGTGAAGGAAGTGACAGAGGAGGAAAGGGCATGAAGGATGACAAATACTTCTTAGGGAAGAACTTCAACCGCAATAAAAACAAAAATGACTACTGGCCGAAGAAGAATCTGTATCAATGGTCCGGCTTAGAGACGTTGGCAAAATTTCCCAAGGAAATTTTGGCCACTGAATTACAGCTTCAGTTACCTTAACCCCCACCCACAAAGGGCATGGTGCGTCCAGAAAACATGGACAAGTATTCTGACTACCATAGGGAAAAGGGTCACCTCACAAATGTTTGTCATCAGTTAAGAAAGCAGTTGGAGGCAGCACTCGAATCTGGAAAGTTGAACCATTTGGTCAAAGATTTGATGGGAAAGGTGAACAAGGGTAACCAGGGAAGAGGAAATGGAGGAGGTGAATACAAGGATAAAACAATAAACATGATAAGCAGCAAATACCGTGGCACGAAGCAAAAAGAGGTATGCCAGGTCAAAGTTGATTGGATGAATGTCCCAATATACTTCCCTCCGGTAACCGAAGCTGAGGCTTCAGATGATCCCTTGATATTCAAAGCAGAAGTAGAAGGCTATTAGGTGAAGCGCGTGTTTGTCGATGAAGGAGCAGCCATGGAAGTAATGTTTGAGCATTGCTTCATGAATTTAGATTCGGATATAAGGCGAAGGCTAACTCCTGACCCTGTCAAGGTTCTAAGTTTCTCGGGGGAGCAAACTCAACCATTGGGAAAAATCGAGCTGGAGGTGACGTTTGGATCACATGGCATGGAAAGAAATACAACAATGACTTTTTGTTTGATTAAAGCTCCATCTCCATACAACATCATCCTTGGCCGAACCGGGATCAAAAAGTTAAGAGCCGTGCCTTCAACAATACACTCTGCAATGAAGTTTCCCACTCCTAGTGGCATCGCCACGTTGAAAACTACAACCAGATCGATCTTTGAATGTAGGGTAATTGAAGATGGTCAAAAAATAGCAAAGGAAAAGGCCACGGCCGTGGGCAAGGAGTTAGACAAATGGGTCGCCTTTGAAAAGTTTAACGAGCAGGAAAGAGTCGAAGGAGGGATGACAGAACAAGTCATCATTCATCCTGGTTACCCGGAGCAATTGGTAACCATTGGGAGGCTCTTCACAAAGAAATGTAGGTTACAACTGATAGATCTGCTGAAGAATAGCACAGATGTGTTCGCTTGGGAGCCGTCGGATATGACGGGTGACCCTAAAAAATCATCGATGACTCGTTAAATGTGGATCCGGCCAAAACACCTGTGGCCCAAAAAAGGAGAACGTTGGGTGAAGAAAAAAGCAGAGCAGTCCAGAGGGATGTTGCGGATCTTTTAAAAGCTGGTATAGTGAGACCAGTTCGATATCCAACATGGATCTCTAATCCTGTCCTCGTAAAGAAGCCGGATGGTGATTGGCGAATGTGTATTGATTTCAAAAACCTCAACTCAGCCTGCCCTAAGGATTATTATCCACTACCCGACATCGACGTCAAGATTGGTTCGATCATGGGTTTCAAGTTCAAGTGTTTTCTTAATGCATACAATGGATACCATCAAGTGCTCATGGACAATGAAGACAAGGAAAAGACGGCCTTCTATACAAATGAAGGTACATTATGTTATACCAAAATGACTTTTGGACTCAAGAAAGCTGGAGCCACATACCAACGATTGGTAGACTCGGCATTCCAGTCACAAATAGGGACAAATCTAGAAGCCTATGTTGATGATCTGATGATCAAGAGCAAAACTGAAAAGAAGATGATTGAAGACATCAAGGAAACATTTGATAACTTAAGAAAAATCAACATGAAACTCAACCCAAAGAAGTGCTCTTTTGGGGTCGAAGAAGGAAAGTTCCTAGGATACATGGTGACTTCGAAAGGAATCCGAGCGAATACTAAGAAGACGAAAGCCATCTCGGAGATGCGGTCACCTAGGACATGGAAGGAAATGCAATCCCTTAGTGTACAGCTAGAAGCTTTGAATCGTTTTTTATCCAGGTCAGCCGAACGCTCGCTTCCATTCTTCGAAACCCTAAAGAACATAACAAAAGAAAATAAGGAAGAGTACCAGTGGACGGAGCAGGCAGAAAAGGCTTTTCAGGAACTAAAAAAGGTAATCATGGAACTTCCTTCGTTGGCATCGCCATGGAAGAACGAAGTGTTGTATGTATACTTAGCCGCATCGAAAGAAGCAGTAAGTGGGGTTCTCCTGGTAGAGAGGGAAGGCGTCCAGAAACCGGTCTGGTACGTAAGCAAAATGCTACATGATGCCGAGACAAGATACTCAACATTAGAGAAGTTAGCCTTCGCTTTGTTGCACCTTTCAAGGAGGCTCCGTAGATACTTCGAGGTACATGACATCCATGTCATAACCGACCAACCACTAAAACAAATATTAGGAAAATCTGAATCATCCGGAAGGTTGGCGAAGTACTCTGTCGAGCTGGCAATGTATGAAATATTCTATGTGTCACGAAACTCAGTCAAGGGCCAAGTTTTGGCAGATTCCCTTAATGAAGCAGCTCTAGGCCAGGAAGGAAAAATGGAAATATATGAAATCAATGAGCAAATAGAGCCAGAGGTAGCTTGGACGCTGTACACCGACGGGGCTTCTAGCTCAAAAGGAGCAGGAGCTGGTCTGGTGTTGACTAACCCAGAAGAGATGGAGTTCGCATATGCTTTAAGATTCAATTTCAATTGCTCCAACAACGAAGCAGAATATGAGGCATTATTGGCTGGGTTGCGGCTAGCAAGGAAAATGGGAGTAAAGGTTCTAGAAGCCAAAGTAGACTCTAAGCTTGTGGCTTGCCAGTTAAGTGGGGAATTTGTCGCCAGTGATGATAGGATGATGAAGTACTTAACCAAGGCCAAAGAAATCATCACATGCTTCACAAAGTTCAATATCACTCATGTGGCCAGAACAAAAAATCAAAAGGCAGATGTCCTCAGCAAGCTTGCATCAGTGGCGTTCAACCACCTCACTAAGGAAATCCTAGTAGAGATCCTAGAGTCCCGGTCAATAGATGCTCAAGAAGTGAATGACATAGTGCAAGAGGAGGGGGAAAACTGGATGACACCCATTCGGAAATGCTTAGAAGAGGGCGTATGGCCGCAAGACCCTAACGAAGCCAGGGCAATGAGAATGAAGATAAGCCAATATGCCATAGAAAATGATGTGCTGTTCAAAAATTCCTATTTATCTCTGATGCTAAGGTGTGTGGGTCCGGCTCAAGCCAACTACATCATCAGAGAAGTCCATGAGGGGTCATGTGGAATGCACTCTGGCATAAGGTCGGTGGTGGCAAAGAGCATGAGACAAGGGTATTATTGGCCCACCATGCACCAAGATACATGGGAAGAAATCTCCAAGTGTGATGCATGTCAGATACATGGACCGGTTCCAAGGCTTCTGAAGACAAAGTTGACCTCCATCATGTCACCATGGCCTTTCTATCAATGGGGAATGGACATCCTAGGACCAATCAATGGATCTCCAGGAAATGTGAAGTTTGTAATCGTGGCAATCGATTACTTCACAAAATGGATAGAAGCAAAGCCTTTGGCACGAGTTACCGGGAAGGAGGTAAAAAAGTTTGCTTGGCAGAATATCGTGTGTAGATTCGGACTACCCAGGGTTATTGTGACAGATAATGGAAAGCAATTGGTGGAATGAACATTAAGAAAATGGTGTGAGAAATGGGGAATTAAGCAAATAAACACCGCCGTCGCTCATCCGCAAGCCAATGGTTTGGTTGAAAGGGCCAACAAGTCTCTGATGCATGGACTCAAAGCCCGGTTAGGGAGGAAATTGACAGGATGGGTCGATGAACTCCCTCATGTGCTATGGGCCCATAGGACAATGTTAAAAACAAGTAATGGAGAAACACCATTCAGCTTGACATATGGGAGCGAGGTAGTGATCCCGGCCGAGATGGGAGTCTCATCCGCAAGAACCCTCCTGTTCAACGAAGAGAACAACGAGGAAGAGCTCCGGCTGAATCTAGACTTGTTGCAGGAGCGGCGAGAGACTGCAACCATTGAGGAAGCAAAGTACAAGAAAAAAGTTGAATAATATTACAACAAAAGGGTAAAACTTTGCAACTTCAAAGTGGGTGATTTTGTCTACCGACGAAACGAGGCCACAGGGTTGAGAAGATTGGCAAGCTTGGTCCCAATTGGGAAGGCCCTTACAGGGTAAAAGAAGCATACCAAAATGGTTCATACAAGCTCGAGACTATGGATGAACGCGAGGTACCAAGAACCTGGCATGCAATCAATCTCCAAAAATGTTTTATGTAAGGAAAGCAGTGTAACGAAGAAAACAGTTGAATGAATGAAATTTTCACGTTGTTTAGGTAACACGATTGTCATTACGTTTGCAATCCTCGGAGTAGCTAACCGAAGGATTGCAAAATGGTAAAAAAACTCTAAGTGTTGGATGCGCCCGAGAGGCAATCCGGAGGACAAATCAAAAGCGGCCATGTGCCGATATCCTCCCATACATAAACTATACAAGAAAAACACTCTAAGTGTTGGATGCGTTCGAGAGGCAATCCGGAGGACAAATCAAAAGCGGCCATGTGTGATGTCCTCCCACACATGAATCATAAGAGAAGAACACTAAGTGCTGGATGCGCCCGAAAGGCAATCCGGAGGACAAATCAAAAGCGGCCATGTGCCGATGTCCTCCCATGTGAATAATGAAAAACACTCATAAGTGTCTAAATGTTTCATAAAAGAGGTAAGCATTATCATATGACTTAACCTTTCGGTTCGATACCAAAGGACAGAGTACAAAAACTTGTCTAACACAAAAATAAACTAGACACATGAACATAAAGGAATACATGCAATATATTTCAAAGATAGGAAATTATAAATACGCATTATTTGTCACATGTTCAAATCACCAAACACCCACTACATGGCACGAATAATGTTATGCAAAAGATAAAAGTGAGGAAATTATTACAAGACTTGGAAATATTTGTTTGGTTACAAGCCCATGCCAGCATACCGGAGGCAAAGAAACATTAAGGGGACAGTTTCATCGACTTTGGAGTTCGCCTTCTTCTCTTCTTGGTTCTGGGATGAAGGATCGGATAGTTCAACATCTTTCTCAGTAATGTTGGAAGTTGCGGCCGAAGGAAGCTCACTCGCCATAGATGAGGATGGCCCACATTCTGGCTCCAGCTGCAGCAACTCTCCAATAGACAAAGAGTAAGAAGAAGATATATTTTCAACAAAAGTATATGAGGCAACAAATAAGGCGTCACAAGCAGCGACCCAAGTCTTCAAAGCATCTCTCTTGATATTCTTGACCTTGGACAACACATTCTTCACCTGCTCCGGAGTCCTTCCGAGACCGGTAGATTTCATAAAACCAGCAGAGAAGGCCACGCTACATGCTGCGCCAAGAGACATGCGATACTCATAGCTCCCAATCAACTTCCTGACCAAGCATGGGATCCCGTCCCGGATTAACATCTGCTTATCAACTTTAGCCTGGCTAAGAAGAACCGTAAGATGTTTGTTATTTGTTTCAGCAGTAGAAAGCTTCCTCAAAACATCTATAAGTTCATGGTTCTTAAGAGAAAGTTGTTCAGTTGCTTCGGTTGCAGTCTTCTTGAGAATCTCATTCTCCTCTTCAAGCGCTTGAATGCGAAGGTTCAACTTATCCTCTCTCTTAGCACAAGCAGAATGGGAATCCTTAAGCTTTTGATGGGAAACCTTCAAGCGGCCCAACAATTCTTGCCCTTGGGAGAAGGACCCCTTCTCGGCAAAATGGGAGTTAGCCATATCAACATATTCACTGTTTAGCTTCTCATAGCGCTTCATCAACTCTGATGCAGCAATAGTGCTTTGGGCGACGCTCCGGCAGCTATGACGAAGGATGTCATAATTGGACATCGCTTTCAGATGTTGGTCATCAGCAGGAGTGGGAAGATTGTATAGGAACTCTTTAGCAGCATAGTTGGAGTTAACTCTAACGTCCTCATTTAGCCTCTAGTTCGGAACATGTTTAGGGGGCTCAAATTCTTCTCCTGCTATATACGAAAGGATTAGTACACATAAGCATACATATGTAAATAAAAAGGGTGAAGGCAAACAACAAAAAGAGATGAAAAGGAGGAAAGCAAAAAACTAACCAGCAAGTTGTGAATCATGTTCGGCATGAGGTGAAGAATGATCACTCACATGTACAATGGAGGGTGATTTCTCTCTAAGACCAGAACCACCAGCCGAAGCTTGAGAGTTGGGTTTAGCAACACTTATGGGTTGAGTGGAGTAGGTTTTCTCGGAATCTGCCTCGGACTCGGAATGAACGGTTTGACGACCTTTTCTTTTTATCCTCTTGTTAGACGTGCTACCCTCAGCGACGGAAGAAGTTTTTCTCACCCTCGGATTCTTCTCCTGCTTCTGTTTGGCTTCCAAGATCCGAGTCGAAGGATTCTCTACTGCTTGCTGGACGGGTGTCAATTTAGGAATATCCTGACCAACATGTAAAGGATCAGTCACGCGAGGAGTTGGTTTCTCGTTTTCTCCATAAGGTTCTCCAATATCGACAATGCCTTCGTCGAAGGAGGGAAGATCCAAAAAATCCATGAAGCTCATCTCTGTAAAAAGTGAGAAACAAAGGTAAGGAAAGCATAAGCAAGCCCGCGTGAGTAATAATGAAGCAAGAACAAACAAAAACAAAAGCATACCTTTCTTGTCAGCGTCTAAAAGTAACCAGCGCAGCTCCGGATGATTATAGGAGAAAGAAAGTCCAGCGAGAAAAAGTAAAACTTCAGGAGGAGGACGGCACAAAACGGGTTTCTTTCCAAGAGCTTTGGCATGTGCGACATTGTACGAAGCAGGGATCTCGTCAGTTATAATAGACTCACGATGTCTCCAGGGCATACAAAAGGTATCGCTCGACGGTCTATTAAGAAGAACTCTGCTTTTCACTTCTTGGGGCTAGAAGTGGTCTCGGTCAAGCATTTTCCATATTCTCCTTCTCCTCGACTCTCGAATGAAAACCAATGGCCCTGCTTACTCAGCCTATAAAACACCCTAAATAACGTAACATATACGGGAATCCTCGAACCGAAACAACGTAATTCGAACATCACTACCCTATTTACGCCTATGGGAACAAGCTGAGAAATGTGTACTTTGAAATACTGAATCACGTTCAAAAAGAAGGTGGAGAAAGGAATCCGAAGGCCAGAATGATCAAGGAACTGACGATAAATGCCAATCTTAGAGTCAGGTAAGCGATCCATGGTCAAGTCCGGATCCGGAAGGCAAGGCCTTAAAAGCGAAGGGATGTTGTACTTACATATCACCACCTTCAAATCATCTTCGGTCATACCAGATAAACGTATATGCATGTCACACTTGGGATCACGCTTCACAGGGGGATCCACTCTCGACTTTATGATCTCTTTCCCAGTCATCCGGAACAGGCAGATGTACAATTATAAAAGATAACGAATGAATAAAAAATTTACCTACGGATTGTGAGAAGGAAGCAAGGATGAAGAAAATGACAATGGAAAAAACGGTAGGAGATGGAAATGGATAGCATGTATATATATAGGGGGCATGGGTGAAGAAAACGAGGCGGCACTATTCACTAACAAATCACGAGGATAAAGATCCACCATTGAATTCAAAATTGCGAGACACGTGTCGTAATCCCATCCTACACTAAAGGAAAAGGGAGTCCAAAATAAGAAACAGACTCGGACCGGTTCAGAAGATGGAACGGTTCAAAAATCAGCTCCGGACGAAGCACAAAAACTAATTTGTTTAATGTATCAGTCCATTATAAGTATAATGAACTAATACTTGGGGGGAAATGTTCGTGTATGTCTCCGGCATATGGCCGAAGGCATGTCACTAACGCCGATGCAATTGCCATGTAGGAGAGAGACAACAGACAAGATCCTCCATATCTGGGGAGACCTTGTTTTACCCAACAGGCAAGGCTTTATCTAACGAATCCAGCCATGATCCGCCGCCTGCTTTTACACTGTTTCTGGCATCAGGGTACTGTTCATAAGCGCATGTCTCGATGACATGACTACACAGCCAGGTATGCCTTAAGCTTTGGGTATAAATACCCCAAGGCATTTACTACACACAACAACACAGTATACCGCATTTACTCCTACTTAATAACATATCTCCGGTATTCCACACGGGATACCACTCTAGTGATAGTTACTTACTTTCACGCCGGAGCTTGGTCTCGGGATCACACCTGGGGCGAGCTAACATGCGTTCTATTATTGCAGGGTAGGTCAATCCTACGAGCACACCTTATACGAGACCGAAGCTAAATATCCTTGGGCCCTGTGCCTGCGGAAATCTGTTTCAACATTTCATTTGAACGAGTTTTGGATTAGCCTGGTTAGAAATTGTGGGTTTCTGGGACAAATAGTACAATAGGAAAAAGGGCAATGCAGCAAATCACGTGGGATAGAAGGGGCGAGTACAAAAGGACGATTGGATACATTGGGATATGAGGGAAACACGTTTTCCTCTCCTTTTTTAGGGGATATGTTGTTTTGCTTTGTATTTTCTTTTTATAAATGTATTAGATATAACATCTTGTATTTTCAAGGTTTTGTAGCTAAGGATTGTTTATATAAGAGTCGGTGTTTTTTTAGAAAATTATTTAGTTTTAAATGAAGTTAAGGATTTGTGATTTATATTTACTTTTTAATGATGATTAAGTAAAAATGATGAAGTCGGACATCGGTACTTAGTGTATGATTTAAATAGTTAAACGTAGAATAAAAATGGTTGCATTTAGTTAAAAATCGAGGACTAAATTATATTGCAATAATAGTCTTCATCGTTCGTTATAAATAAAAATTGAAGTACTAAATAATCTGGTAAATCTTTCTATCAAATGTCTCTGGATAATTAAATATAAGTTTAATTGTATCGCGCCAATTCTCAGATTTTTGTGTAGTCTTTTATAATATATAAAATAAACTCCCATTTTCAAATCAAATAACTTTGATATCTTTCGAAAACAACTTTCGATTAATAAATAATATAATTTATTATTATTTAAAGCCTAAAAAATTCCGGGTTGTGACACTTAAAGTCAACACAAAAGTTTAGTGAATCCATAGATTTAAAATCATTTTGAATACAAGACCCTTTTCCTGAGCTACGTTACTATTCGCTCATATAAAACAATTAATTATTATTGCACTAGCTCATGCACCGCTACTTGACATACCAGAACCCAACAAATTGCCCTTAAGCAGGCAGTCTGCCAAACTCCTGTATAAGCAAAATAAAGTGTATCCGTTTAGCCTAGGTAAGAGCCATCAACATTCCAGCAAGTGTGACTTGTCTAGATAGGGATGTTAGTCCCCCAAATAATGCTATTCACAATATTAGCGTTCACCTACTAGGATGATTAACGGTCGCGATTAAAAAGGGACTTTTAAAGGCATCAATAAACGTAGTGTCAATAACTATATCTAGAAGCATACCAAAAATACTTGCATTTTAGTTTAACATATATCCCCCTCACGGGTTTTCAAACCAAATATAAATTAGATCTAGTGAGGGTATGGACTCACCTGGGATTCATAAAGTCTGAGCTATATCAGATATACTTCATTCCAGATGAACAACTTGATCATACAAACCACAACTTGGTCTCAATAACAACAACTTAATCTCACACAAACCTGGATTGATACATTGTGTATAGTATTAGTCTTTAATCTTTTGTTAAATCTTTCTAAGTATTAGTTATATATTCTTTAATTAATATTTGGTTGTAATTCTAGCACCATTGTTTGGGCCATCATACTTAGAAGCCATTCTATAAACGTTTGAGGAGCGATGACACTTTAAATCGTAAACCCAACCACTCAGTCAGAACGTAATACCGAGATGGAACATCTTTGTACAAAGCTTCCTACTAATATGATACTTTCATTATCCTCAAATAATTAATCTTCTTTAGTTTTCAAATTGGCAAAAATAGTCCTTTTATTTATACTTTGGTATAATTATACTTTTAACCCTTAAAGTATATAGTTTTAGTATTTTCATTTTAAACCCTCAATATTTAACCTTAGGACCTCAAACTTTTCAATATTTATTCTTATATATTTAACTTTCACAAAATGACACTTTTGGCCCAAAATGTTAAATAGTTTCAAAAATGACAGTTTTAATCTCTATACTTGTAAAAATCACATAATAACCTCAAAATAGACCAAATGATCTAGGATTTTAAAAAAAAGTTTCAAAACATGTTTATAATCATAATAAAAACATTTATTCAGATTTATAGCATTTGAAATGGGTTTTTGCTTATTATTTCATGTAAATTACAAAATTAGGGTTTTAAGACATCTTTAACTTATAACTTCCATTTAAAATGACAAATGACTTAATTTCTTTTAGATTATCTTTATAAAATTATTTTGGCATTATAACAACTCTAATAATTCATTATAACAAGAGCAAAGCATATCTAACATAGAAATTACATAGCTCCAAAATGGCTCATAATGGCTTCCTATGACACAACTTGCTATCAAAGCTTCAAGAGCTTCATAGGCTTCCTTATAGACCTGGTTTTTGGTCTTATAGGATATCCTAGGACGTTTATAGAAGTGGAAATGGAGAATGTGTAGGAGGTAAAAGAGAAACGGGGTGCAAGTTCTAACTATGTACATTTGTTCCTATTTATAGTAATTCGAACCCTTAGGCTCCAAGCAAGACCATGAAACGTTTAATTCAGCTAGATATGTGACTAAGGAGGGCTAGTGAAGATCTATGTACGTTTTAGGGGTGACTTTACAAGCTAGTTCATTCCAATCTTCAACTTATGGCTAAAATGAAGTCACGACTTGAAAAGATAGGAACAAGTATGTGTAGCACACAAGTAGGTGATGCACCTACTTGTAATATATATCCTAAATATATATATGATCTGATCCTATGTTTAAGTTTAGTAGGGAAAGTGTTTGAATGTATTTTTGGAGTGAACAAGCTAGGAGGAATGAAAACTAGGGCTTGCAACTTTATACTTTGTGATTTTGGTGATTAAGGGCTTAGGAATGTGATTAGTGATGGATTAGGGTTTAATTAGGGTATATAAATTGTAATTAAGAAGTTTGGGTCTTTGGTTTGAAGTTTAGCAAAGGTTTAATGTGAAAATGGGAAGAAAACTTAGGCGGGTTAGGGTTTCTAATGATTTATGGTTAATTCTTAGTAAAAGTGATTATATTTCAAATAGCTACTGATGTAGACTCAATTTATACATCCTATATTATTCTTGATGTGTTAAATTATACTTAGTAAACATGTCTTAAGGGTGAAAATACCCATTTTGACCTAATTTATAAGTCATGCATTGAAATCTTGTACCTTTTGCATTAGGTTACTTTTACATTGTCTTAATATAATCTTATAACCTTAATGAAGTTCTATGGATGTTTGTAGACTTGTCCTAAAAGACTAGGTAGTGATTCCACGTAGATTTCTTAATATAAGGGTTTTTAGGTTACTAATCCTAATGATTTTCTATCTTGAGTAATTAGTGTTTGTATCTTTATAAACCCTTATTCTAGGGCTTATATAGCATGTTTATGACTTATATGGATTCTACATTCTTAGTTTAAGGGTTTGTATAGGTTGATCATATTCTAGGGAAAATTATGGGAGCTTAAGATCCTATGCTTTGATAACTTGTACCTTATGCTTTATTAACTTGTACTTTATATTGAAGTAAATGTATAAAATTAATATGATACTTAGTTTAATTTTATAATTAGTGGCAAAAGATTATACTTTAATTCATTATAGAATGTATTTTATATGTTAATCTTGGTTATAGGTCATTTACTTGTAATTAGCTTAAGATTAGTGAATATTAGTGTTTTATTATTTACCTTTCCTTTATATAGTAGATTATACTTAGTATAGTGTATTTGATAATAGTACATAGATATTATGTAGTTATATTTCTTGAAACATTGTTTACTAAGGGTTTCTAGGTGGTGATCTAGACTATTATGTACATTTACTTGTACTTAGCTTTGCATAGTTTGTTCTTACCATTCTTAGGTATTATTATATTTTCAAAGTATACTTTATAACTTGTTCATAATCCATAATGACTTATTCATATGTATTCTTCATTCATTGTTTATTATCTTTGAGTTTACAACTCTTTTAAAGGGATTCTAGTGTTTCTATGGGAATTTAGGGCATCATAGTTATTTCTGAGATGTTATTATCAATATTAAACTTATAAGATTACTTTTAGATCTTAGACTTTACATATACATTATGTTTACAACATATAGGATTATGTTGTAGTGGCAGTCCAGATTGTGAGAAGCGGTTTATCTTACCAAGTAAGGCATAAAAGCAAAATTTTCCAACCAAATTTTCATATTAAGACAATTATAGCACATAATATATATGTGAAATTTGAGGATTGTCATACAAGCAAAGCATCTAGAAACTAAAATGACTTCGTCTTTATTAAACATATGTGCTACACAAGTAAAAATCCCATGTAAGGTGTTGTGGGAGGCACTTCATCCTAAGAATATCAAGTTACTTGATGTTCTTGTTGTCCCACATCTAACTAAGGATTTACTCTCCATTAGTAAACTTACATCAGATAACCCCGTTGATTTGTTATTTTCTGAAAACATGTTTGCCATTCAGGATCGTCAAACAAAGGAAATAATAGCTCGGGGAAAGCATGAAGATGGGCTTTATGTGCTCGAGAGAGGTCAACGGAGTTTATTGGCAAAGCTAAATTTAACACCTTTAAGGTCATCTTATGAATTATGGCATAATCGATTAGGACATGTTTCCTTTGATGTTATCTCATTGCTTAATAAGTTGGGATTTTTATATGTTACTTCTATCTTACCGAACCTGAGTCTTTTTTCTTGTTATCAATTATCAAAAAGTAAGCGTTTATCATTTGAAGTTAATCATAAACGTTCTTTGCATGTTTTGGATTTGGTACATTGTGACTTATGGGGACCTGCTCGTATTATATCAACAAATGGCTATCGTTATTATGTGATTTTTTGTTGATGATTTCTCCAGATTTACATGGTTTTTTCCGTTAAAGGCAAAGTCTGATTTCTTTGAAGTGCTTACTATCTTTCTAAAGTTTGTGCAAACTGAGTTCTCTTGCAAAGTAAAGTCATTCTAGTCAGACGGGGGAACAGAATTCGTTAATCGCCGTGTTCAGTCTTTGTTCTCAGAAAATGGTACACATCATCGCCTATCTTGTCCGCACACTCCACAACAAATCGGGCGCTCCGAGTGAAAGCATCATCATATTACTGAAACCGGTCTTGCAATAATGTTTAATGCTCATGTTCCAGCCTCTTTATGGACTTACGCTTTCGCATCTACTACCTACGTAATCAACCGCTTGCCAACAAAGGTGTTGGAAATAAATCTCTTTATGTGTTGCTCTTTGGTAATGTACCACATTACAGAAATTTTCGGGTTTTCGGTAGTCGAGTTTTCCCATATCTTCGTGACTATTCAACACACAAGATTTCTCCATGTAGTATCCCGTGTGTTTTTATTGGCTACAACACTCATTAAAAAGGTTATTGTTGCTTAGATCCGTCTACTTAGCGCATCTACACTACTCGTCATGCGTAATTTAACGAGTCGATATCTCCATTCTCTGGTCATGTACCTCGAAAGGATCTTACCCCTCTCACTTTTTCCAGCTTCTCTAATGGTTTTTTATCATATATCAAGAGGTCTTCCCAAACACCGCCTTAACTTTTTCATGATGATATGTCTCCAACGAAGACTCCACCAATAAGTACGCCATGCTCTCTTTGCAATGATTCATTACCTTTGCATGCTTCAACTACCACAACAACTCATGGTTCATCCCATCCTGCAACATCTCAAACAGCTCTACCAACATCAGATATGCCTCTTTCATCGTCGGATACAACCCCTGATCAGCTTTCTTTCGCGTCATCTTATGGCCATCCGATGGTAACTCGTTCCAAATCTGGTATTTTTAAGCCTAAACATGTTGCTGATCTTTCTCAATTGTCAGTACCAGGTCTTCATCGTGTACTATTTGCTGCTAAAGAACCAAAACGGTTTAAATCATCTATTAAAGATCCAAAATGGCTTTCTGCTATGCACGATGAAATGGAAGCCTTATGTAAAAATGATACATGAGAACTTGTTCCTCGTCCAACTAACTCCAATGTAGTCGGATCGAAATGGGTTTTCGAACCAAGTTTCTGTCTAATGGCACGGTTGATAAATGTAAAGTACGTCTAGTGGCCTAAGGTTTTACTCAAGTTCCTGGTTTGGATTATTCAACAACTTTTAGTCTGGTAGTAAAATCCTCAACAGTGCGAATGGTTATATCCTTTGTCGTGCTTCATAAATGGCCTTTTCACCAACTTGACGTAAAAATGCCTTCTTAAATGGCAATCTTATTGATACGGTGTTTATGGAACAACCACCTGGCTTTCTTAACCAACAGTTACCAAATCACATGTGTCGTCTAAAAAAGGCAGTGTATAGTCTTAAGTAGGCACCAAGGGCATGGTTTCATCGGCTAAGTACTTTTCTTGTTAGCCTTGGTTTATTTTGTAGTCGAGCAGATACTTCTCTTTTCGTTTTCAAACAAGGTTCATGTGTTCTCTATCTTTTAGTCTACGTCGACGACCTTATTCTTACGGGGAATCAAAGTGGCACCATCCATAATTTCATTTCTCGTCTTAATAAGGAATTTACAATCACAGACCTTGGACGCCTTAGCTATTTCTTGGGAGTAGAGGTGTCATACACACCAACTGGTCTTTTCTTGGGTCAATCTAAATATGCACATGATATCCTTGCATGAGCTAAATTACTAGATGCCAAACCTGTGAGCACACCTCTTTCTACCGCCGAACATTTTACTACACATGGTGTCTCTTTTACGGATCCAACTTTATATCGTTCGTTAGTGGGAGCACTTTAATACCTAACAATTACTCAAAATCAAATTCGATTCATTTAGCATTAGTAAAACCAAAAATAACATAATCGTACACTCTTGGTTTTAAAATGCGTTTTGCGATCCAATGCACTACCAAACAAAGGAATTCAATAAACCATCTCCTTGGATTTCGTTTCCAAGAATACAATTCTCTACTTCATCTCTAATCTCTAAAATACTTTGTACCAAACGTACCCTTAGTGTTACATTGATAATTATATACTTTTTTTTCGTCTTGAAATTATAGTCCAGTTTACTATTTTCGGACGTCTCGAATTAATAGTCCACTTCTAAAATAAATACGGAATGTAGTTACTATGTCACCTCACTTCAAGGTATTATTACAAATAATAGAGAAGTTGTAAATTAATTACATAACAATAAAATTATCATTATGTAAAAAATAAAAGGAAATTTGCAATAAAAGACTAAAGAGGGGGTGGAGTGGGGGGGGGGGGGGGGTATTGCAAGAGTGCCTCAAAATAAAGTGTTTTGCAAAAAAAGACCA
This sequence comes from Glebionis coronaria, assembly GCA_025667525.1. Taxonomy (NCBI): domain Eukaryota; kingdom Viridiplantae; phylum Streptophyta; class Magnoliopsida; order Asterales; family Asteraceae; genus Glebionis; species Glebionis coronaria. The sequence continues at coordinate 634,717,602 of CM046878.1, forward strand.
GTGCAACTGGGCAACATGGAAGAATAGATGTAGTGGTGGACAAGTGTGCATTGTCATGTGGTTTTTTGGTAATTTTACTCTTATGGTGTAAGGTATTTGTACTTTTATGTTTTACGGGAAACTTGTATTTTGGGGCAACATAGTGTATGGGCAACTGGTTTTTTGGTAATTTTATATTTTTTTAGTCAACATTTTACTTACACAAATGTACAATGTACAATTGGCAACTAATAATACAGGACAACTAATGTCAACAAACAATTGGGCAACTCTAACATTTGTGTAAAGATTTCTATACCTTTTAACCAACTTTATAATCAAAATTTTATATGTTTTATACAACCTATCTTTATCTTCATGTCTCGTCTTCTTTGTCATATCTTTATCTTTATATGTAAACTTCTAGAAACTTCTCCCGTAATAACTACTTTCCTATCTTCTATCCTAAATGCTCTTATACCATATTTCTAATTGTAATTCAAATCTCACATAACTAGAGATGATATTCAATTTGTTTATATCCTCAACTAAACTAAATAATTTATTTGTACTATTTGTTTTGAAAAGCATTTATTTGTACTATTTTTATACTTGATTTATATGAGTTGCGCTTTATAATGATGAATTATACTAGGGGTTGTTATGTATTCGGGTGTGTTCGACTAAGATTTATATTACTTACGTTTTATCATTTCACTTTATTTTACAAAATACCAAACTTTATTCATTAGCTTTGAGCTCATAATCTCATAAATAAGTTTAAATAAACAACCAGTGTGGAGTTCGTTTAAATAATAGGAATAAAGTGGGTTGAAGGATACATGATTTTGTGAGCTTTAATGTGGAGTTCATTAGGATAACGCTCACCTAATTTTTGATAAATATGTGTTTGGGAGTACTTCTTACTTTAAGAAAAATGAGAGATATTATGTGGATATACTTATTAGCTTATTGGTATTATCGAAATGCAATAGGTCATTTTGAGTGTGTTTGAACTTTTAAGTATAAGTTTTTAAAACTGGGTTTTTGTGCTAAATCAAGCAGGTACAACACCGGCCTTATTCTAAGGCATCTGGTAAAGCCTTTAATATATAGGATTGAATTGGGTGGAAAGATGTAGGATTCTGCTAGCTTTAAATCTTTGATATTAAGTTTGATGTAGAAATTGGGTTTGACTAGGATTTAGGAGGTGAAAATTGTGTGTCTGAAATGTACCTCAAAAGGAGGGTGTGCTTTCAAATGGATAAGTTTTTAAGCTTAAGTAAACTCTGCTTAAGTTGGGTGTGAGATTGCATATCTAAACTGCTTACTGTTATAGCTAACAGGTACAAAACTGGGCTTATTCTAATGTGTCTGACAAGGCCTTTAATGTATAGGAATGAAGCCCTTTCAAGGATGTAGGATTTTGTGAGCTTTCATAATTTCGTTATAGAATTGTTTAATTGGTGTTAGATATCTTAATGAGAGATATAATATGATGTTTTTGGTAACATTGGGTTCAAATTGTTGGTTTAGATATTCAGGCATGTTCAACTAAGATTATTTTTGGGTGAAGGGGAATTCCACACTAAGATTATTCAAGCTAAGATTATGTAAGGCACTTATTAACTTATCGGGGTTATCAAAATTTAGTAAGACACTGCAAGTTTTTTTTGTTTTGAGATAGCTAGTTATAAGTTTATTTAAGGGTCTTTAAAAGGTCAAAAGTGTGTTTCCAAAAATAGATTATCAAACTGTAGCACGAGACTGTAAGCGTTTGTTTTGAGATAGCAAGTCACTTTTTATGAGTTTTTTACGGGCTTTATGAGGTGGAAAGTGTGTATTCAGAATGTGTAAGTTGTCAAAATGGATTAGTTGTTAAGCTTTACTCAAAATAACCGATAACTAATGTTTAGGATTGGTTAACTAAACTACTTATTTACTTTACAAGAACCAGGTACTAAAACTGGGTCTGATCCATCATCCATGTAAACTGTCAAAACTGTTTATTTTAGAATTTAGAGTTTTTGGTTGGAATAATTGACTCAAACTCTTGAGATCAACTAGACTGTTTCGGCCTAATAGATAGCCTTATTGGCTTAACATGTTGGTAGGTCCACCGTTTAAGTTTTTTGATTAGAGATTTGAGGTTGAACTAGTGTGATGATTTTGTATTGAATATAGGCTTTTATATATAGGAATGTATGGCGTCAAATGATGTAGGATTTTGTGAGGATTGATATAAAGTTCGTTGTAGAAATTGGGTTTGACGCGTGATGATACCAAAAATAGCATGTCCGTAAACAAGGTCTTTAGTGTCCGAAAATTGAACTTGTGTACCTATACCACTCAACAAGGAGAGATCGTGTTAGAACTTACCCCGGGGTTTTGCCCCGGGATTAATCTCCGACGATCAAGTCAAATACTAATTCTATAAATTTGGGAAGTATATTTAGTGTGTATTGAGAGAAAAGCTATGATATTTATTTGTTGTGTTTTGAAAACTTACTCCGCCCCTATTTAAAAAGGATAAACGAGTCGATACAAGAATCAAATATTTTGTGCAAACGAATATATTCACTATCTTATCCCTATCCAATCACAATCGAATATCATCTTGCAAATTGGCTAGTTGAGCCCATTAATGCACCTTCTAGAACTTCATTTTATTTCCATGGTGTCTGTTTGCAATTTGATAGTTTTGCCATGCACATTCATGAAACATGTACGTAGAAATGTATGCCTAATTTCATTTGGTTCATTTTATTTTTAATATATACTTCATTAGGCCCCATCATGCAAGTGGATGTTTCAACAAAATAGTTGTATGATCTTTATTTATATTGTTTGAGTCCTTTTTTTTTCTTACAATAAAATTAGTTGTACAACTTGGCATATATTTATCCAAATTAGCTTTTGCACCACACCTTGAAGTAGCTTGCATTAGTCACACTCATAGCTTATGCTAGTCATGTTTCATAGGATAGCTGATTCATATCTTATGTGCTATCTATATTGCTTCTCATCCAATACCTCAAATATATATATATATATATATATATATATATATATATATATATATATATATATATATATATATATATATATATATATATATATATATATATATATATATATATATATATATATATATACTACTAACATGTTCCTTTCTTCAAGCCACATATTTTCCTACTCTACAACACCACTGTCCACTTACATTCATCAACAGAGCATGTCTAACAATGCTAACTAGGTGTTCAATCTGCTGCCCGACTACGCTATGGGTCCTCTAATGAACGCCTCGACTGAGGCTTACGAGAAGCAAATAATGGATCTGAATAAGGAACTTGACGTCGTCCGCTACGAACGTGATGAATTTAGTACCAAGTATTCTAACGCATGTACAAGTTATCACTACGTGAGGATGGAGCTCAAAAATATGAAGCAAAAGGAAGCGAAGACGGGTGAAACCTTGAATGTGGTCCAACAAGAAAAGGAACTTTTATTCCAAGAACAAATCTGGGTAATCCGAGAGGTTATTCCCCAACTACTTTTCAGGGTTCTTCATAGCGATGAGTTTGACCAAGAGGTGGCAAAGGTTTAGAATGATTTGATCGAGCAAGGTCGCGAGTTAGGGAGACACGAGTCCCGCAATCTTTCTTTATCTATGGCCAGTGATAAAGAATACTCGGATGTTGATTCGTCCATGATAGAGGAGGTAGAAAAAGCCCTAAATGGCTTGATGAAAGAGAAGTGGGCGTGCTTGGAGGAAATAATAAACGCGCCTGAGCTATCGACCGCCTTGCTCCGTTATATTCTACGAAGCACCGGAGGCGTTGGTTCGAGCAACGCGGTTTGAGTTTGCTATCTGATACAAGGTTTTCACCTAGTATTAAAGTTCAGTTCGTTGAACCAGTCTTTTCGAATTGATTACCAGTTGAAAGTGCGACTCAGTCGTCTTTAGTGGATAAAATAAAAGAGGTCGTTGAGTAATTAAAATAAAAATAAAGCGAGGAAATATTAAACTAAAAATAAAGACTCTTAAAAAAAATGACGAGAAATTAAAACGTAAAGAATGAAAACTATAAAATATAACACGTTTAAAATTAAACTAAGAAATGACAAGTTAAAATAAAGTTTACGTAAAATAAAACAAATAAGTAAAATGAAACTTAAAGAAATTGGCGGGAAAAATTAAATTTGAAAATACTTAGGAGCTAAAACTAATTAATTCCGCAATATAAATATTTTTTGAATTAATTTTGCAATTAAAATAATTAATTTCGCAATTCCAAACAAAGATTTCGCAATTTAAAGAAAATCTGGAATAATTTCGCAATAAGAAGTATAATTTCGCAATCTTGAAATGACAAAGATTTCGCAATAATGGGAAATCAATGATTTCGCAATGCCTGAAAAGGTAAGATTTCGCAATGTAAAAAACCAAGATTTCGCAATAGTGAAAAAGCCACAATGTCGCAATACACAAAATGATTCAATGTCGCAATACAAGAAATGATTCAATTTCGCAATACACAAAATAAAGTTCAATGTCGCAATTCATAAAAAAGTTCAATGTCGCAATTCATAAAAAAGTTCAATGTCGCAATTCACAAAAAAAAGTTCAATGTCTCAATACACAAAAATTGCTAAATTGAATCAGATTTTCCTAAAAAAGGGGAACTCGTAAAAGGACGAATTTGGGCACTCTTTTCGCAACTTTTAAGGGATAATAAGCTAACAAAAACACCAATAAGCTAAACAAGAATCCTAGATCAAAGATAAAACTTGTAAAACTTTTTAAACCCGGACCAAGAAACGCAAACAGCTAAGAACTTTATATAAAAAGATGACGAAATAAATGAAGATTAAGAACACGAAATCAACACGAACAAAGATGATGAAAAAGATTAAGATTAAACAAAGAAGGAAGGTAGAAGGAGATGATTAAAAAGCTTGAAAATAAAAGATTAAAGATTAAAGACAAGATTAAAGAGTAAAAACTTACATGGATTACTTGAAAAGAAAGACAATTAAAGTAAATGACAATATGAAAAGTGCTAGAAAAATAAAGTGGAGAGCTAGTTGTCAATTAGCTAACACCTCCTAATGTGTCATTAGGAGGATATTTATAGGAGTGGAATGTATGGTTGGTTGGAAGCTTCCTTCTTTTTTTCTTTCTTTCTCGTCTTTCGTCTTTGACAATAAACTCGTCATTCTCGATTTGTCTCGGGATTCGTAGATAAATAAAATGAACTCGTCTTCTAATTTCTTCATTAAGTAGACTTGGTTCTTCGACTTCGTTAAACTTCCGTCTTGAGACTTTTTCTTCGAAAAATCTTCAGAATAGGCCTTAGACTTCCGTTCTTTTTGCACTCTTGATCTTTTGACTTCGTCTTTTGTCTTTTTCTTCGATAAAAGCTCGTGAAAGCCCGTGTTTTCTTCCCTTTTCACATTTTGGTCCTAAATCACAACAAAAACACAAACCACACATAATTCCGACATTTACGACATAAAATACACGTTTTGGCTTGGTTATTATTATAATTAAGTGGTAAAAGGATAAGTGTTTTCACACTTATTAAATCCCCTACACTTGACCATTGCAATGTACTCATGCAATGCATTAATTACAAAGCAAGTTTTACATTTTCCATCATAATCAATCCACCTTGGCCTTTATTAAACACAAGACATTAAAGAGATGGAAAATTATAAAATATTCAAAGGAAGAAAAACAAGTAAAAAGATCAAAACTTACCTTAGGGTTTTGGGATGTCATGAATGTTTATCACGCTCAAGTTTCACGTTCCCTATACCAAGCTTAAAAACGAGATCATTGTTATTATAAGTTAGCAAACTAACACAGACTCATGTGGCCCAATTATTCACTTAGACTCCCTTATTCCTAGGTGTATCTCTTATATTTTATTGATGTCTTAAATGATCACGAGGATGCATTGTTTGACTGAGGATTTGCTATTATATGATCCGGTGGTCTAGGTGGGTGGAATATGGTGGTGGTAGCCATTGTTGAAAGAGAGAGAGAAGAGAGGTTGTGTGAAAGAAAGAAAAATATATTAAATGAGAAAATGACACAAGCAACACCCCTCCTTGGAAGCTAAGGAGGGGTATATATAACCACACACGACCCTTAAACTATACATTGTACCTAGTCTAGTCTAAGCGTGTGTGACTATGATAACTAATGGGAATTCTTAAATGTCGTTACATAAAGTGAGTTTCCAACAATCTTCCCCCATGGGACGACGTGTAGAATTCCTTACAATATTTTTCCTAACAAGTACATAATGATAAAGAACAAGAGCTTCCATGAAGCGTCTAATGCTGATGATGTCTTCTGAGGCCTTCGTCTTCAAAACGACTCATCTTTAAAGTAACTTGTAGAAGAAATACTGTAACGACACGAGCTAAGTAACCCATACACTTCTAGTTAAGGAGAAGCTTCTGAATTAACTTCCCCCCTAATTCATGCCACATAAACTTGATGTAGAAGCTTTTAAATAGCTTCCCCTCAAACCGAAAATCCTCGTAAGCAACTTCAAAGCTTTCAATAAAGCTTAGAATGATTAAGCGCACAATGGAATCTAACAAGCTAATCTCATCATATAACATGATAACGTTGCTAAGAGGGATTGAAAGTAAGGGATACACCAAGTAGATCAACAACTTCTCTTCTTACGCTTGAATAATTCTTTTGAATTTTTCTTCCCCCTGAGAGTTCAAGTTATGCATACCAGAAAGAATCAAGACATTTCTTCCCCCACATAGTTGAAGAAAGTAAATCAATCCCAACTATGAAGCTCAAATACTGGAGTGGACACTTTATCCCATTCATGAAGTTGACATCGTAACACCAGAGTCAATTAAGTCCCAGAAATGCACATATCTTCTTCCGGAGATGCACCAGAGTCAATTAAGTCCCGGGAGTGCATATAGGATAATGATGATGAATAATTGCAACAACCAAACAATTAAACATCGAATCAGTAGTGTACCGTTTAGAGATTGATAACGCCACGAGTTAAAACACTGATTTTCTCTGCGGCTATGACAAATGTCATCCCGGAATGTCTTCAAATCAAAAGAAGGTATGAAGTTCATCACGTGTACTCGTTGTGCGTTCAATGTGTCTTCTTCTTCCCCCTTGATGGTTTCGAAACTCGGAACCATCAATAAATTATACGCACATGTACCTGAAAACTCGTGAGAATAATAAATAAGCTGAATTATATATTTTGTGAGAATCAGTTGTTGATCGAAAATCTCTTCTCATAAACTCTCCATGGCCACCTTTACCAACCCACGTGAAAGCAATTTGAAGTGACCATTTATTGAATGAACCAGATACATCAAACGTGAAACTGAATAAGAATCCTTCGATCTTGTGACTTAAGCTTGCACAATTGTTGAATAAAGAACGGTGGAGAAATCTCTAAGTACTCAATGCATCACTGAAGAAGTCTATAAGCACAACACCTCTTGAAATTATCCACGTCGACTAAGTGCGTGACACTGAGTACAACAATGTAACTCCTTTAAGTGATAGTTATCCGAGTCATCAACCAACCACCCCGAACCGGAAACCAGATAAACAAGTCTTCATTCTAAGATTAAGCACGAGCAAGTTATCGTTGAAGATAAAATAAATACACGCCTTCAAAAAAATCCGTCTTCAACGTCACTAAAAATATACCCAAATTTATCTTGGTCTCGTCAAATAAATTTTGTCACAATATCTCGTCACTTAGTCACTTTGTCACGTCACTTGTTGTCTCGTCCCGATGATGACCATAGTATAACTTAATACACACAAAGTTTATACAAAAATTCAAATTTGTGTTAAAAAAATTGTGTGTATATGAAAAGTCATACGGCCCAAATCAAATGCATTGTTTAAAAAAATTGAGTCCAAGGCCCGTGTCAATGTTAAATAAACGTGTGTTCATGGCCCATATCAAAAGTGATATACCCGGTCCACTAATTTGGTATATAACACTCACAACCCCACACAATTAGGTTAGAACAATAACCCTAATCACTTTTCAACGCAACCACACACCTACTAACTATACCCCTCGATACATCCGCCCTCTTTTCCTAGAAACATCCGCCCCTCCTTTATCCACCATCATCCAATCCTCTCAGCCTCCATCAGATTAAAACAATCATCAAATCTCATTTAATATCATCATCTTGGCAACAAATAACATCAATCGCATCACACAGACGACATCTAATATCATACCCAACATAACACGAATCGAAACCATGTTCATCCTTTCATACGAGCCATACCATGACGAAAATTTCATCAAGATCATATACAGGGTCTCGGGTAAGTTTGATTGCATGTCGTTTTTGTTAACAAATCGAAACAAAGATTGGGTTTTAACATGTTTGTTAAAATTTGCTCTTATTATTCGAATATCAAAGATGGTTGATACCATATATTAGATCGATGATGCATGTCTATTTTGTGGATCTTAACTGTCTGCATGTTAAGACACAAAAATGAATCTGAGATCATATTTTAAGTGTTTCGAGTCAATGGAGTCTAGATTTGATGGGGGAATAGGTGTCGACGGGAATAGGATTAGATTTGGAGTTTTAGGAGTTAAAAGGTTGGATGTGTTGATATTGGTTCGGTCACATTTTTGGTCCACTGGTTTTATAAACAGTCCATCGGAATGTCAAAAGAAGTCCCATTGGAATGTTTCTAATTTGTTTTCCATCGCAATGTGTACACTGTTTTTCCGTCGCAATGAGTCCTCTACACCCTATCGGAATGCATTCCATCGGAAAGTGTTCCATCGGAATATTCGATCGCAATGTAGAAACCAATGGTTTTTGTGATCGCAATATTCTGATCTGAATGTTACCATCTCAAAAATCTTATCCAAAAGTACTGTCCTTTTTCCATATTTTCAGGAACTTGTGACTATGATAAATTTTCTGGGTAACTACATCTTCAAAAAGAACAATAGAAACCCAGAAAAAATGAAATCATATAATAATAAGTTCAGAAACAGTTAACATTTGACACAATATAAAACCGTGAAACCAGGGACAAAAAAATCAGTTGTGAAAAGGTGTGGGTTTGAGAATATCAGATTGGACTGTGAGACAGAGACATTGGGACAATAAATTGTGACAAAGTTAACACAATGTTTCCATAAAAAAATGAAACCATTAAAACCACCGTGACAAAAAAGAGACATACGGACCAAAAAGAATGATAGAACGAGACACTAAAAAAAATTTGGACCACCGAATCGAAAACAATAAACATGAACACGATCCAAGGAATGAACCGAGGCTCTGATACCAATTGAGGATTTGCTATTATATGATCCGGTGGTCTAGGTGGGTGGAATATGGTGGTGGTAGCCATTGTTAAAAGAGAGAGAGAAGCGAGGTTGTGTGAAAGAAAGAAAAATATATTAAATGAGAAAATGACACAAGCAACACCCCTCCTTGGAAGCTAAGGAGGGGTATATATAGTCACACACGACCCTTAAACTATACATTGTACCTAGTCTAGTCTAAGCGTGTGTGACTATGATAACTAATGAGAATTCTTAAATGTCGTTACATAAAGTGAGTTCCCAACATTGACTTATTTCGATAATTTATTAAGGCCGAAAATAAAGTGGGACGATTTAATCAATAGTTAGCTAAAGGACAAAATCTTTTAAAACTGCTTCTCCGGACCTCATAAAGTTCATATCTTGGCATAACTCATTTCATGATTTGAGACCTTTCTTGGATCGATATTTGGCATTGACTTCATACTTCAAATCTTGAGAGACGTTCATGAAATAATGGTCTTCTCTTCATAATAGGAATTTCTTCACTTGAACTTTTTGAGAGTCTTCATATTTGGACCACGACTTCTTCATTTTTCTCTAATCTTTATTTGGGATTTTGATATACAACGATCCGCCTCCTTTTAGGACTTGGATCTATTTATCCTCATACCTCGTTAGGGCCTTTTTGGATAGATTTCTCCATGATCTTTAGGGGAGTATTTGCTTTTTGTCGTGTGTCTCGATCCTTCATATTGATTTTTGATAAATGATTCTTCACATCACTTTGGATTTTAGCAACAAAATGTAGCCCTCATGTCTTGTTAGGACCTTTTCGGACTCGCCAATCTTCGCATCCCGCTTCAATAAGTTATGCCTTGGCTATGAACTCTAATTAATACCGAGCAACTTTTAAACGATCTTGGGCTAGAAGCTAAGTAACTTTTCAAATCGTACAACCTTACTTATTGCAATAAAATTTATTAACAAGCGATGAGAGAAAAAGCTTATAATCAACTCATATAAATTCATGAAAGAATACCAAACTTATAATTGACTCTATCATCTCTAGTTCTCCATATTTAAAATCTCAAGGAATGAGACTCGTGGATGCTTAGTTAATTAAATCAAAGTTTTGGGTTTTCAAGTCATCTATTGGATCTTGCAACTTCTTAGACTTTTTCAAGTTTAGAATTCGCATTTTAAAGTTCCCTTAATAAACGACTCTCTAGGATCAATTATAGGAACTTGCGAAAAAGTTCTTGTTCTTAACCCGTAAGAGTTAAGACTTTCGCGTTTTAAAGTTCCCTATATAAAAGCCTAGCAAAACTTGACTTAAACACGTTAAGGATACTAGCTAGAGTAAACTTGGAATAGTAAACTCGGGTTGAGTCAAAAGATTCATGACTTTCAAAAATTAAACCACTTTATTAAAAAATTTATTCTAGCAAAGAAAGTAAATAACGATAACAAAGGAAAATACTATTAAACTACTAGGCCAAAATAGATTAAAATTTTTGAAAAATGTCGAAAAATCAAATTTTCCTGTTAAAATGAGGACAAATTCATGGAAAAGACCACTTACTTCGATAGAAGTCCCCCCTACACTTGATATAAACATTGTCCTCAATGTTTATGATACAAGTCCCCCTACACTTGATAGAATTCCCCGGCAGCGGCGCCATTTGATACAAGGTTTTCACCTAGTATGAAAGTTCAGTTCGTTGAACCAGTCTTTTCGAATTGATTACCAGTTGAAAGTGCGACTCAGTCGTCTTTGGTGGATAAAATAAAAGGGTGTCGTTGAGTAATTAAAATAAAAATAAAGCGAGGAAAGATTAAACTAAAAATAAAGACTCTTAAAAATACATGACGAGAAATTAAAACGTATAGAAATGAAAACTATAAAATATAACACGTTTAAAATTAAACTAAGAAATGACAAGTTAAAATAAAGTTTACGTAAAATAAAACAAATAAGTAAAACGAAACTTAAAGAAATTGGCGGGAAAAATTAAATTTGAAAATACTTAGGAGCTAAAACTAATTAATTCCGCAATATAAATATTTTTTGAATTAATTTCGCAATTAAAAAACATAATTTCGCAATTCCAAACAAAGATTTCGCAATTTAAAGAAAATCTGGAATAATTTAGCAATAAGAAGTATAATTTCGCAATCTTGAAATGACAAAGATTTCGCAATAATGCGAAGTCAATGATTTCGCAATGCCTGAAAAGGTAAGATTTCGCAATGTAAAAAACCAAGATTTCGCAATAGTGAAAAAGCCACAATGTCGCAATACACAAAATGATTCAATGTCGCAATATACAAAATGATTCAATGTCGCAATACACAAAAAAAAGTTCAATGTTGCAATTCACAAAAAAAAGTTCAATGTCGCAATACACAAAAATTGCTAAATTGAATCAGATTTTCCTAAAAAAGGGGAACTCGTAAAAGGACGAATTTGGGCACTCTTTTCGCAACTTTTAAGGGATAATAAGATAACAAAAACACCAATAAGCTAAACAAGAATCCTAGATCAAAGATAAAACTTGTAAAACTTTTTAAACACGAACCAAGAAACGCAAAAAGCTAAGAACTTTATATAAAAAGATGACGAAATAAATGAAGATTAAGAACACGAAATCAACACGAACAAAGATGATGAAAAAGATTAAGATTAAGCAAAGAAGAAAGGTAGAAGGTGATGATTAAAAAGCTTGAAAATAAAAGATTAAAGATTAAAGACAAGATTAAAGAGTAAAAACTTACATGGATTACTTGAAAAGAAAGACAATAAAGTAAATGACAATATGAAGTGCTAGAAAAATAAAGTGGAGAGCTAGTTGTCAATTAGCTAACACCTCCTAATGTGTCATTAGGAGGGTATTTATAGGAGTGGAATGTATGGTTGGTTGGAAGCTTCCTTCTTTATTTCTTTCTTTCTTTCTCGTCTTTCGTCTTTGACAATAAACTCGTCATTCTCGATTTGTCTCGGGATTTGTCGATAAATAAAATGAACTCGTCTTCTAATTTCTTCATTAAGTAGACTTGGTTCTTCGACTTCGTTAAACTTCCATCTTGAGATTTTTTCTTCGATAAATCTTCAGAATAGGCCTTGGACTTCCGTTCTTTTTGCACTCTTGATCTTTTGACTTCGTCTTTTGTCTTTTTCTTCGATAAAAGCCCGTGAAAGCCCGTGTTTTCTTCCCTTTTCACATTTTGGTCCTAAGTCACAACAAAAACACAAACCACGCATAATTATGACATTTACGACATAAAATACACGTTTTGGCTTGGTTATTATTATAATTAAGTGGTAAAAGGATAAGTGTTTTCACACTTATTACTATCACCTGGGCCTTCTTTGTATAATATACTAAGTTTTCATATGTATTTCTCGGCTTGGCGCATGTAGCATGTTTTTTCCCTTGTAAGATACACAGCTATATGCATATGTATTATGCTTCTTTGTATAATATACCCATGTATCATGATGGTTTGCCTTACTGTTGTCACTCTATGCATGCTTTTCATTTTAATGGATGTTTTTAACAATTCTCACGTACACATATTATGTGCATTTACTAATAGAGCAAGTATAGCACCAAGTTCCATTATGATTTTTGGAAATTTTGTAGCGAAATTTTGTTCTCCGTAGTAGATACTGACTGATATAGTTATGAATTATTATTCTTATTATTATTTTACTAATAATTGTTATCATTTCATTGTAAATTATTATTATTATTATTTTTGACGATTTGCTTTGATTCGTTACGATTAATTATTCGTAATTTATTTTTACTTAGAGCTTTTAGCGGGATCTTAACCCGTGCGATAATTTATCGCCTTTTGTGTTTGCTCTTTATGTTAACGAGTCATCGTTTGAACATTATTTTTGCAAGATTTTTATACGTGGGCCCAACTTTCTTTCATCCCTCTTAATGGCAGGATAGTATCCGGATTTAATCATGTTGCTCTTTTTCTATTTGAGCTTGATTTAATTAGCTTTTGCTTTATTCTTATCCCTTTATTAGCGGGATTTTTAGGATGTGTGTACGACTAGAGACACAAGTATCCGTTCTTAGTACTTTATGTTGCACCAATATTGTGGCCGAACATTTTTCTCTTGATGAGAAATTTATTCAATAATTATATTACACACATTATTTATGTACATGTCGTTTTACATGGTACGCCTGGGGATTAATTGAAAGTAGAACTTGCGCAAATTACTAACGTGCCATGTTCTTGATACTGTCTTTCTGCTCATGTCTGCAAGTACATATGATCCTGGGCGTTTGGCCTCGATAATTTGGTATGGCCCCTCCCAGTTTGGATCAAGCTTCCTTTGTCCCTGTTGACGACTTGCTTCATTTTTGCGGAGCACGTGGTCTCCAACTTTGAGGTTTCTATGATGGACATTCTGGATGTAGTATTGTTCTGTTTGGTGCTTATATTGTGCCTCACGAAGTGCTGCCACTTCCCTTCTTTCTTCTAGAAACTCTAGGTTTAAACGGAGTTCCTCGTTGTTTTGACTTTCGTCATACGAAGATACGCGGTAGGTAGGGATTCCTATTTCTGGTGGGAGCACAGCTTCATATTCGTAAACTAAACTGAATGGCGTGCAGTGGTTACCGGTTTTTGCTATCGTGTAGTAAGCCTAGAGCACATTCGACAATTCTTCTACCCATTCACCTTTTGCCTTTCCTAATATTGTTTTGAGTCCTTGGATGAGGGTTCTGTTAGTTACCTCCGTTTGTCCATTTGCTTGGGGGTGTGCCACCAAGGTGAATCTTTGTTTGATATTGAGCTCGTCACACCAGTCTCGAAATGGGTATCCGAAAATTGTTTCCCATTGTCGCTTACTATGATGCATGGAATTCCAAAACGGCACACAATGTTGGTCCAAACAAACTTAAGAATATTTTTGTCAATGATTGCTGCTAAGGGCGCAGCCTCCACCCACTTTGTAAAATAATCGATTGCTACGACTAGGAAGTTTACTTTCCCCGGTGCTTCCAGGGAAGGGCCAACTATGTCGATTCCCCACTGGTGAAACGGCCATGGGCTGTAGATGCTTGTCATGTCGTATTGCAGTTTTCTCAATATAGGAGCGTGTTCTTGACAGTTACCACAAGTGTTAACGACTTGCATAGCATCCTGGTACATTGTGGGCCAATAATACCCCAACCGCGCTGCTTTTTGGGCAATGGCCCTTTCCCCAGCGTGTGCCCCACATGATCCAAAATGAGCTTCCTGTAGAATGTATTGTGCTTGTGTTGGGCCAATACATCTTAGCCATGGGGTTGAATAACCTTTTCTGTATAAAATGCCCTGCTTTAATGAGTATTGTGTTGCCTTAATCTGAATCTTCCTTGCCCCGATCGAGTCGTCCGGGAGTTTCCCTTCCTTTCGGTATTCAACAATGGGATTCATCCACGTTACCTCTAATTATGTTACGATATCCATGATAGCAGCCTATATACTCCGGCATGGGATGACCTCTACTAGGACCTTCTTTGTGAGATGCGCGAATGAGGAAGATGCTAGTTTGCTTAGTGCGTCTGCATGCTTATTTCTTGAACGTGGGATCTGGTGATTGAGAAACTTTCAAAATTTTCTTGCAGGCTTAGAACTTTAGCCAGATATCGCTTCATTGACACATCTTGCTCCTCGTATGTTCCCTTCACATGGTTCGTCATGAGCAACGAGTCACTAAATACTTGCAAGTGGCGAACCTCCATCTTAACAGCTAGCCCTAGGCCTGCTATTAGGCTTCATATTCAACTTCATTGTTGGATGTTGGAAATTCAAAGCGTAAGGCATACGTAATTTCCTTTCCGTTTGGATCTGTTAGAATAAGACCAGCTCTAGAGCCTTCACTACTGGATGACCTGTCGATATACAATGTCCAAAGTTGGGGTTTTTCGGGAGTTTTGGTTGCTTCTTTCGTCACGCTTGCGTGGCTTCTACTTGGGGATTCTGCAATAAAATCAGCGATTATTTGTCCCTTTACTACTGATCTCGGCTTGTATATGATATCATGTTCCCTTAGCTCGATAACCCATTTGGCTACCGACCTGAAATATCTGGCCTTAGTAGCACTTGTCGGATTGGTTGGTTTGTTAGCACACATATCGTGTGCACTTGAAAGTATCTACGAAGACGCCTTGCTGTATGTACTAATGCGAGAGCTAGTTTCTCGAGTGGTGGTTAGTTTATTTCAGCCCCTTGTAAGGCTTTACTGACAAAGTAGATAGGCTTCTATACATTTTCCCTTTCGACAATGAGTACCGAGGTTATCGTTTCATGAGACATGGCTAAGTATAGTGTTAACTTCTCACCTGGTGTTGGCACGGTCAAGGCTGGGAGTGATTGCAAGTGTCGCTTGAGTTCTTGAAATGCTAACTTGACTTCTTGGGTCCACTGGAAATTATTCTTGTTCATGCACCCTTTGATGTTTTAAAAAATGGGAGTGATTTTTTTGCTGACATGGCAAGGAAACGACCTAAAGCGGCTAGCTTTCCGTTAAGGCTTTGGACCTCTCGGAATGTTTGAGGAGAGACCATATCGATAATGGCCTTAACTTTTTCTGAGTTAGCTTCAATTCCTTCTCTTGTGATCATGTGGCCCAAGAACTGACATGTTTCGACACCAAACACACATTTTTTAGGATTTAGCTTCATGTTGATGCGACGTAGAGTATGAAAGGTTTCTTCAATGTCTGTGATTAAACCCCCTATGTCTCTGCTTTTTATCACAATGTCGTCAACATAAATTTTGATATTTCGACCGAGCTGGTTGGAAAATGCTTTATCTACCAAACGTTGGTAGGTCGCTCCAGCGTTTCTAAGCCCGAAAGGTATTTTTCGTAGCAGAAGGTTCCGTGCTCCGTGTGGAAGGCTGTTTTTTCTTCATCTTCTTCTGCCATCCGAGACTAATGATACCCTTTGTACGCATCAAGGAAACATTTGAATCTAAAACCTAGATGATAGCTACTTTAGGACATGCTTTTTTTAGGTTTGTGAAGTTGATGCACATGCGCCAGGTTCCATCGTTCTTGCGTACCATTACCAGGTTGGAAACCCAACGAGGGAAGTATACTTCCTTAAGGATTCGTGCTTCCACGAGCTTGATAACTTCTTGGTCGATTGCCTCATTGCGCTCTTTGGACAACACACGCTTCTTTTGCCTAACTAGAAAAGTACGCGGGTGTATATTTAGCTTGTTCTTTGTGAGCTCTCTTGGTATTCATGTCATGTCTGTTGGTGACCATGCAAATATGTCCTGGTTAGAGCGGAACAACTTTTGCAAATCCTCTTTTAGTTTTAGTAGCAAGTTTGTACCTATCATGACTTTTTGATCCGGTTGGAGGGGATTTATCTCCACCCCTTCTTTCTCGCCTTCATTTTCTAGTGGCGCGGGTGCATCTACTTCCTCGGGCTCCCGTTCTCTTTTTCGAGAAACTTTGAGGCATTCGCCTTTTGAAGGCATGTCTCCTCGGACAATGGCAACCCCCAAGTCATGGGGAACTTAAGGAGCGAGTGTATCGTGGAGGCAATCGCACCTAGACGCGTCATACCTAGTCGCCCCAATATTACATTGTAGGGTGATGGTGCCCGGACGATCATGAAATCTACGGTGATTGTTTTGCTGCCCCTTCCATAGTAATCGAAAAGTGTAAAAGGTATGGTTAGAACTCCAAGTGGCCATAATACTTGTCTTGCGAACCCATTTAAGGGCGATGTTGGTGGTTGGAGTTGTGTTTTCACCTCGTTGGTTAGTTGTTGGAAACAATGTTCGTACATTATTTATGTTGAACTCCCTCCATCTACGTAGACGCGGTGGATGACGCTTCCTCCTATGTCGGCCTTGATAATGAGTGGATCTTCTCCATTACAATGATCCGGGATCGGGTCCGCCTCCGAGAACGCGATGTTGACATCAGGAGGTGGCGCCCCCAATTCATAATGTAGCGTAGACCATTGCGTGCTTGTCATTAATATTTCATTGGTTTCTTTGGGTTCGGCCAACTTTTGCTTCCAATTATTCTGATTCTTCCTTCTTTCCGAGTCTTCTAAGGGACTAGGATTTTGACTGTTGTTTTGGGATTTTGCACCTTTTGCCAGATGGCTTAACAACCACTTTGTATGCATGCCTCTATTTCTTTTTGTAAGTCGATGCAATCGTTAGTTTCATGCCCGTGGTCGTTGTGAAACTCATAGTACCTCGTCCGGTCCCTCCTGTGGGCTGGCACAAACATCCGCGATGGTGGCCGAAGGACTGCCTTCCCTTTGATCGTGGCATATATCTCTACGGGGGACTTAATTAGAGGTGTGAAGGATGGCTTATGAATGTTAGGACGTTCATTGAGCCTAGCGTTGGAATGAGAAATAGATTTGTCCTTATGTCTCCTTGAAGTGTCCCTGTAGCTCTGACTGGGCTTACTGTCATTACTCGCCCATCTTGAGTCCCTCAATAGGTTTTCTTTATTCGCCTCATCGGCTCTTATGAAATTATGCGCTTGCGTAAACAAATCCTCCATTGACGCGGGTGGTCGTGCTATAAGATCTTTGAAGAACCTCCCTGGTCGTAATCCACTGATGATTGCCCCCGTCATCATTCCGTCGGAGCGATCTGTCATATGCAATGTCTCATTCCCGAACCTTTGTAAATATTCCCTAATTGATTCATCGGAAAGTTGTCGGATGCCAAGGATTTCCGCTTGGGTTTTTTGGAATCGCCTTTGTTGCAGGAAGTTTGCTCGAAATTTATCTCTTAGCTCGTGAAAACTATTTATGCATCCCGAGGTCAGGTTATCATACCAGAACCGCGCTGCTCCGCTTAGGGTGATGTGAAAGAAACGACACCACGCAGGTTCTGGGAGTTTATGCACGTCCATCGTACCTATGAATATAGTCAAATGATCATCAGGGTCTGTCGTACCATCGTATGTTTTTAAGTTCCTTGGTACCTTCAGCCCATCTGGCATGTCATAATCTATGATTCGTTCCATAAAAGGTGAAGATACCAAATTACGTACACTCCATTTTGTCTCTTTGAACATGAAAGGTTCGTTGTAGAAATCAGTGTTGGTCGTGTATTTTTGTTTCGGGAGCCCGTCCGGGTTTTCCATTGTCATCTTTGCCTTCTTGGCTGGTTTATCGGACGACATGGTATCTTTTGGCGTTTCTTGAGTCGCGCCTTTTGTTAGACCTTCGAGGTCGGATTGCCATGATTCTATGACGGGGTGGTTATCGTTGTTTTTTCCTTTTTTGAGGAAAATGCTGAGTACATAGCATTAATTTGTTCACAGTTTTGGACGACAAACTGCACGACTGGGTCTCCAGAAACATTTTCAGGTGTGTTTTCGGGTGTGTGATCAGGTGTGAGATTTTCGGTGGTGGTGTGGAGGGTATTCATTCCCACCGGTGGTTCCCCAGGATCGGGCTCACTAGGTCCCTTTTTCGAGGTTTCATCCGGTGCAGTGAACGGGGTCTCCTCCGTCATATGACACTGGTTAGTTTTTGGGAGTTAATTCGGTCCCACAGACGGCGCCAAATGATGATACCAAAAATAGCAGGTCTGTAAACAAGGTCTTTAGTGTCCGAAAATTGAACATGTCTACCTGTACCACTCAATAAAGAGAGACCATGTTAGAACTTACCCCGGGGTTTTGCCCCAGAATTAAGCTCCGACGATCAAGTCATATACTAATTCCATAAATTTGGGAAGTATATTTAGTGTGTATTGAGAGAAAAGCTATGATATTTATTTGTTGTGTCTTGACAACTTACTCTGCCCCTTATATATAGAGGATAAATGAATCGATACAAGAATCAAATATTTTGTGGAGACGAATATATTCGCTATCTTTTCCCTATTCGATCACAATCGAATATTATCTTGCAAATTGGCTAATTGAGCCCATTAATGCACCTTCTAGAACTTCATTTTATTTCCATGACTTCTGTTTGTAATTTGATAGTTTTGCCATGCACATACATGAAACATGTACATAGAAATGTATGCCTGATTTCATTTGGTTCATTTGATTTTAAATATATACTTCATTAACGCGCGTTGTGTTATTAAAGGATCTACAGTGTTTCATACTTCCATTAGCTACCACCTTGTATTAGCGGAAATGAGAGATACAACATGGACTTTCTTTAGGATTGGTTTCCATGCGTCTGTTTAGGCAAACAAGTATATGTGGGGTAGAGCTTATTTGAGTAGCTTAATAGCTTATAGGTTGGTTCAAAATGTAGTAAGACATTGTGAGTGGTTGGTTTCATATATAGCTTGTAAATCTATGGGGTATTTGGAAGTGAGAGCGTGTTTTTATATTTCATTAAGCCCATTTTTAAGGTACTTGTCTGACTTTTTTGTGAATTAAAAATGAGCTCATGAGCTTGAACAAATACCCCCTAAGTGTGTTGGGTCAAAGGTTAGAGGCTTTTGTTATGGTTGATGTAAAGTTTGTTGTAGAAACTGGGTTTGACGAGCATTTTGTTAGTGTGTTAATTTGGAAGGATTAATGGTTGCTTATGCGTCCTTTGTTAGGGAACATCGCTCACATGTACAATGTTTCATACTTTCGTTAGTTATTATTAAGGGAAACGAGAGATACATGAACTTTCTTTAGGATTGATTTTAGTGCGTCTGTTTAGGTAATCAAGTGTATATGGGTAGAGCTTATTTGAGTAGCTTATTAGCATATAGGTGGTGTCAAACGTAGCAAGACATTGTGAGTGTGTTTTGTTTAGTCTAGTTGTTATCGGTGGTGCCTTAAAGTAAAATAGTTACGGTGCGAAGGGCGATAGGAATAAAGGAGGAAAAGTATGTTGCTCGCACGGTGAATTACCCATGCTTTAAGCCGAAGAGGATGAAAGGCTATTCGTTAGGGGGTTTTGGTACATATGCATATGTCTAAATCAAATGCATAACATAAAATACCAATACAGAACCCAATAACCATAAAACACCATTACAAAACACATACTCGATAACATAGAAACTGCTAAGCAAATATAAACCTAAACTAACCGTAGTGGGTTAGTATTTCTTGAAAATATACCCTAACCATAATATAAGTAGTAATCATATGTTACTACCAGTTAAAGACTAAATCAATAATTAACAACCTTAGGTGCACCCCTTAGGCTGTAACGTCTTCCTGAGAGTACTTGTATGACCAATATCTCAACATAGGTAGTTGTATCTCGGGCGAACTCCTCTATAATCTGGTACGTCATGTCTATTGTGTATTTCTGTTAAACAAAATCACTTTAATACCAAAATGAATAGGAAGTCGGTGGTCCTCTGTTATGACCATTGGGCACTAGAACCTTGTCAAACCTTGGACGAATTCAATGTATGGATTAAGATTATGGTCGAGGTAGGGAATATAATACAATTTGTTCCATGTTTGATTAACGGGAGTGATTGTCATTATCCACACATCACACTCACGTTGGTTATCGAAGTTGGAGAGCATGCATAGCCCTTGTGGTACTACACCCAAAGAAAATGATATATCTTCTTCTCCAAATAAGGGAACATCAACCTCATGAAATGTTGCCATTCTCAAATCAATTGAAACAATGGAACATGAATTCGGCGCCAAAATTGTATCCAACCAATATAGGCGTCCTTCAAAATACACATCGTTCCCCATAATAGAACCTTGTATCGGAAGAACTCCCACGGTTTTCCAATTGCCATTAGCCAACAAGAACATCTTAACCTTGTAGTTCCCCTTACAAATAGACACCAATTTATAATCTCCATCTACAATTCTGCCGAATCCATACTCAACTCCAAATGGATGATCCCTTTCACGACGTAAATCAACCGTTAAATCACTACGTGTAGCTGGGTTGTAAAATGACACCCCATGGCTCAAGTTCACGCAAATCAGTCCATTACAAGACCCCAATATTCTAATAAAGTTAGGGTTACGATACGGATGACCATCGCCTAAGAACAATTCTGAATGGTTATTTAACGAGTCATCATATATGAGCCGAGACGATATAGCCCAACCATTTTTAAATACTAAACGTCTTACCCTTGCTGCCTCAGAATGGCGTCGAATGAATATAGGGTCAGTTATGATATTGTATCATGCTTTGCAAACACTTTTTCAAACCAACAAAGTGGAAACATGTAAATGTAGGAACAATATCATCAACATATCAAAGGTTAAATCTTCTAAGCTAGAAGCCATCATTTTGTTTGGAGAAATCAAGGTTTTGTGTAGATAGACAAAATTGTTTAGGCAAAAAAATATTAAACTTATAAGTAGTACTTATGTTAAAACTTGGGTAGTGGGTGGTTTTAGAAAATTGTGTTAGTGGGGATAATGACCACGTCCTAAAACTTTTGACATTCAAAACGGTTAGTGTGAGTGGGGGTATTACCATTCATTTTTGCTTTTCTCGCAGACTTCGTCATTTCCGATTGTGAGTGTGACCCTAAATGTCCCATTATTTTAGGTCGACCCTTTTTATCGACGGCTCGAGCCGTAATCGACGTTCACGGTGGGAAATTAACTATGAAATATGGGGAGGAAAAAATGGACTTTTTCGCGAGTAGATCCCAAGTTTCAAATGATCATGATAAAACCGAGGTTTCTAAAATCGATATTTCAAAATTTAAGAATATCAGAACTCATACTTTAGCGGAAAAATGAGGCTAGATGCATGTTTTGAAAGAATGAAAATGAACGGTTTTAAAGATGAGGATTTTAATGATAAAGAACACGTGTACTTAATTCAAAAAGGTATTCGTAAATTTATGGATGAAAAATCATTTTGGGATATATTCGGCGAAACAAGTGAACAACCAATTCCGAAGGGTGACGTTAGTGCTATCACGACAATGACAAAAATGGACTCGTTTTCATCGCCTTCGAAGGACCACGTCTTTGAGGCTTCAAATTCTAATTCCATTGAAGTGCCTCCATTTCCTAGCCCAAATATCCACTGAGGCTAAAGGTTTTATCGACATCGATCCTCTCGTCATTGAAATGTCACCTAAGCATAGTCATTTGACTTGTAAGACCATGGTTGTGAGTTCTCACACCGACACTTTCTTTGATAAAGACGATGAAGATGATTTTACCAAAATTGATCACGTACTCAAAAATCCACAAGCTATTTTTGATTCTCCCAAAAAGAATTCTTCGTGTGGTGAGTATAATGATTTTGAATTCGAGCCCGAGATTGAGGAAATAATTGAATGAGAGCTTGCTCTTTTACCTACACTTCCACCTACAAGTGAGGTTGATTTTTCCAATATCAAGGTCGAGCTTGATGAGTTGGAACGTCTCATTCATAATGACGAACCAACTCACGTGACAAAAAAATCCATTCTCGAGGAGTTACCTAATCAACACTCCTCAAATAAGAATGACATTTACCACATTCGTCAGGATCTAACTTATCAACGATCCTCACAAAATAATGATGGTTTTGTGCTTGATCGTGATCTTTTCGAGAGATTTTCTAAAAGCCTCAATGAGGGGAACGACAAAACTTGGTTTGACAAGCCTATCTATGATGAAGAAATCGAAGAGATTAACGTTCACGAGGATGACGAATATGTTGACCCCAAGGGGGCGGTGTTCTTTATTGATCAACATTTTGAAAGCTTATACAATCCACCACCCCCCACCCGCGACTTAAATGTAAGAATTTTTAGTGTGCCTAACATCGTCTTAGAAGCGCCAAATATTTTCGACATAATTCAATCGGGTTTTCGTAAAGAGTTTAAAAATGATGAAAAAGGAAAAGATTTTAAAATTTATTTAAAAGATTTTTCTACAAGTTAAAATCCGTCATCACATCGTTATTTGAGTACTACAAGCTCGTCAACTCCTTTTGAAGATGCTTTGTGTGGTTTAAGTGTGGGGGAAGCCCCTTATGTTTCTTCATACTTTACCACCGAGGACGAGATATTTGATCCCAGAATCGCATTTATAGGGGAATCTCGGTCTTCCACCGATGCAATAAATGGAAAATATATCTATTTGCTTGGTGTGAGTCTACCTCGAGTAGCTCATTGTATTGCCCCACCCATTGTCCCACCCTTCTATTTCTTCTCATCTATTTTCTTCAACCCGATTGGGGTTTGAGTTGGAGTGGCGTTATTTTGTCTTTCATCCGAAAACGAAGACGCTATCTTTGACCCCGGTATACGTATATCGGCTTTTTAAAGTACTCCATGTACTTTTGGGCATTGTTTATCATGTAAACCCCACCAACAATGACCATACCATGATAATCCCTAAATGATCACATTTATGGGAATTCGAGTCGAGCTTTTGATTCGGTTATCAAAAACAAGGTGCCTCGTGGGGGATTCTCATGCTTATCCTTGTAAATATTATTGCTTTCTAATAGTGTAATGCGGGGACTTGTGCTCTTCCAACCTTTGTTCCGTGGTTGTTTGTGATTGTGATTTATTAGGTTCATCGTCATCCTCGAAGCCTCTCGTGTTCATTTTACGGATCACTCGAGCTTTGATCGTTGCCTTTGAAGATTCTGATATCCGATGATATCCTTTTGTGTTCTAACGATTATCTTATTAGCATAATTCATAAACGGCTATAGATTATTCGTTTGACCCTTTCCATGCTCGAGATTAAGCATTCGACTTTTCGTCTCTAGTATGGGGGTGTTCCACCCTTAGACTCGAAACATTAAGGACAATGTTTAGTTATAGTATGGGGGGTTAATAGACGCTTTACCTTGCTTACGTCATCACGCAATCCAATATTCATCTTTTTGTTATCGTTTTATGCAAAATAAGGCTAAAATGGCTAAATTTTAAATTTTTTCTAGTTTTTCATTAGTGTTAAGACACGAATGTAGGTTTTTTGATGGTGGGAATAAGAGAAATTTTGACTCGATCGTGCGTGTTGAGCACTTAGCTTCGATTCCTTAACTTTTTAGGCTAAGTCTCTTAATTGAGGACGAGAAATGATAGAGTTAATTATAAGTTACTATGCTAAACGTAGAGTACTTGTATTCTTTCAAAAACTCATGTGTCCTAATTATTTGCTTATTCTCCCCACGCTTTTATTAATAAATTGTTAATAAATATTGATTTAGCGGTTTAATCTCTATTGTTGGTTTCTAATAATTTTAGTAGCTTCCATGTAATTAAATTGGGAAAACATTAAGGTATCGCCAGCGTCACGGTTTTGAAGTATTGTCAACCCGAATAATCAAAGGCTTCCCCCAATAATAATTTAAGTTCCTCTTCACCTAAATCAAGCAAAAATTTGAAGCTCACAAGGCCAAAAAATCTATGCAAAATTGGAAGTGAATGTCTTAAATCTTGAAGCCTTAAAGATCCAATATTCGCCTTAGCGTGAGGATATACGTCAAGTCATAATAAACACCTCATGACGAGGTTAAATATAAAGACAAGGACAAGACTAAAGCCATAAGAAACACTTTATGGCGAAGTTCAATAAAAGGTGGCGGTAAACCAATTCCAAATTGGTAATAAGTCTCATGTTCAAAACCGTTATAAAACCGTGTTTATCGATCCTTTTTGTTGACTTAATTTTTTGACATCGTTGTCTATTAGGATAAATTATTAATTCGATGATTTTGGTTACACCGTTAAGACTCTATTTTTGGACCTAATGCTTTATTCACGCAAATGTATCCTCGTGATCATTAACACAAAAATAAAATATAAGAGATACACCTTAGGAATAAGGGAGTTTAAGTACGTGATTAGAGCATATGAGTAGTGTTAACATTACTAACTTATAATGACAATGATCTTGTTTCACGCTTAGCATGGAATTGGGTGAAAATCGAGGACGACGAAAGTATTTCTAACGAAGCATTCACGTGTTCTTATTCTATGATCCTAAACGTCCCATTTTGCGATGAAAACAATACATTATGTCTAAAACACATGTAGTAGTTTATTTGAATTTACGTTTTCAATAGATGTCATGTAAAAAATGAAATTTGGAAGTGCTATGATACTTAATTCTAGCATTGCGTGAGTACACAACAATGGTTTAGTATGGGGGAGTGATGAAACTGAATTTATACATAGTCTCATCGTCCAAATCGGGCTTAAAACACTTAAAAATATCATAAAATACCCCAAATATGCTTGTGTTTGTTCATTGTGTATTTTAGGTACGAATATCGTGAATTCAACAAAAGACTACAAGAATCAAGCAAAAACGAACACGAGAAACGAAGCCGCACAAAGAACCGGACCCGAACAATGAATTTCCAAAAATACCCTTGAAGAATTGAAGAATGTCAAGTTTGGTCCCTCAACTTTTGATGATTGACACTTTATACCCCTTAAATACCCGAAATTACTTTAGGGTCCCTGAAGTTTGAAGAAACATCAAGGATAGTCCTCTAAGTTTGAAGAATTAACAACTTAAGCCCTTATATTAACAAAGGACTAAGACTGCTAAGTTATAAGGACTAATGGTGCAATTGATGAAGGACTAACAGTGATGTGGCCTTGGACCTATTATGCAAAGCTGATAAAGGAGTTTGATAACAAGAGGGACTATTACTGCCAAAGTTCAAAACCTATTTAACTAACTAGTCCATTAAATCTAACCAATCCACTATCCAACTACACAACCCACCCAACATAACCCGGTTAACACCCAAATACCCAGTCAACAGCCCAAACCACCTATCCTAAGCCACCACGTCATCAAACCATTTACCCAAGCTCCATACCTGACCCAATCTCCCACACCACGTCATGATCCACTCACTTTGTTTAATAACGATTTTGAAATATCATTATTTATCTAAGTGGCGGTTAACAGGTTTTTATCCCCAACTCATAATCAAACTAAACCACTATGGATGCCTAAGAACCCTTATCTCCAATTTTTATTAACAATGAATTGGGATCAGGTCTTTTCCAATATATTGATTAAAGGCAAAACTAACCTATCCCCACTACCAGACAACACCCACATAGACTGTAGGTCCCCACTCAAGCCTCTCCTGCTCACGTCCCTTTCTACAAAACCAAGATACCCGACCAGATCAACCATTATGATTAATTCCTTAGTCCCCAATTTATAACCAACGATTTAGATCATATTGCACAGATGTACAACCCCTAGCAAGGTCACAAGCAAATGTTCTTGACCCATTTTCAAATTCAGTCAACATGGCATCCAAGGGAGTATATTCTGAAAGCCAAGGGGCATTTTTGGAAGAACAAGCTGCTAGGGTTTTTATCATTCTTGTTTTCTAGATCCTTCTTTTAGATAGTATAAATATTGAGGTAACTGTACCCAATATTCTTTTCCAGTTTTTTATGTAATTTTTATAAATGAATATTTAAAGTTTTTATAAACTTTGCATTCAATTCTGAGTTCCAATTAGTTGTAGTGTTTTGGATATTGTTTTTGATTTCCTATTGTGCAAGTATATTTCAAATTTTACCACATGTGTTTATCAAAATTCTTGGTTAAGACTTTGGGACCTGATATAATGTTTTTGCAACCCTTTAGGAAAAGAGAGGCAAAATAGTGGTAAGCATTAACGAGTGATTTAGGAAAACCACAAGTTATGACCCAAATGGGGATCGTTCTCTCGAGGAGGCACGTGTGTTGTGTAATGAATGATGATTAATGTTTTTGATTATTAACAAGAAGAAAAGAGAAATGAGAAAGGAAAGAAAAGACGGATACGAACACGGATTAAACTACGACGAAAAAGGCGTAAACGTAAAACCGTAAAACTACAAAAATTAAAATTTAAAACCTAAAAATTAATTAAAAACTAAAACAAGTCCAAAATAATATAAATAAGAAATAAAATCCAATAAAAATATTTTAAAACCTTTTATTAATTAAATATTCAATTTTAAATGCTAATTAAAGCCCTAAAATTAAATATAATTAATCAAAATGTCCAAAATATGATTTTCTTGAACAAATAACTTACTTATATTATTTATAAACTAAAAAGTATTTTTCCTAATTTTTAAAATACTATTTTTCTATTTTTAAATTACTAAAAACTATTTTAAAACTAAATTAATTATAAAAAATAATTAATTAAAGCTAAAAATAATCTAACAATTTTAAAAATCCTAAATAACTCTAATGAACAGAAGAAAAATGAAAAAGATTGAAAAATATTAAATTTTTCACTAAATGACAAAACTAGTTTAATTAAAACTAGTTTAATTAAAACCCTAATTAACTTAAATTAATTCTAAAAATTAATAAAAAGATGAACAGTAAAATCTCTTTTAACCAAAAATCTTAAAATGTCATTCTAAGTCTAGGAAAATTGATTAAACTGAAAAATATTACTTTTTGGCACTAAAAGACAAAAACAGAAACTTTAAAGTTAATTAAAAATAGCTAAATAATCTAAAAATTACTAAATGAACAGTAATAAAAAATTTAATTAAACAGAAAAATCCAAATTAAAATTAGAAAAATAACAAAGTTGGTTTCAAGTCCTAATTCCACTTTTTGAGCACTAAAGACAAAAAAGAAAGAAAACTGATGGTGACCTTTGCTGGACTTTTGTCCTTTAGCTTAGCAGTGTTAACAATTGAACTACCAGTGAGAAAGGAGTTCCCACTGCTAGTGTATTTTGAAGGTCTGGTGACCTAATAAGCTCAGGAGAGCTTATTATGAGCTTATATTTTGGACAAAAGGCACCCCTATACTCAGTTGAGTATAAGGAGTCAATGCAAACACAAAAACAAGCAAATCACTTCT
Source organism: Glebionis coronaria (assembly GCA_025667525.1). Lineage (NCBI taxonomy): Eukaryota > Viridiplantae > Streptophyta > Magnoliopsida > Asterales > Asteraceae > Glebionis > Glebionis coronaria. The sequence continues at coordinate 634,745,688 of CM046878.1, forward strand.
CAAAAATCCACACAATTAAGCCAAAAAGTTTCTGATTAAGCCACAAAGGGTATCTGATGAACAGTGAAGCAAGTTACATGCACAAAATCGAATTTCTAAGGCCTATAATTTGAACATAAGCTAACCAAGTGACAAATAAGCAGAACACAATCCTAGATTAACCTGGCCTCTAGCTATGATCAAGTTTTGATGACAAATTTCACATCAAATCAAACACAAAGGCACTTTACTGATTTTATGCTATATGGCCATTTTTACATACAACTTGTTACTTAAAAACCTACCAAACTAAATCTTGAAGCATAAATCATATACTAGTATCCAGAGAAGTGTTTTAACTCAGTTAGATCCCAAAAATAATTCACCAAACTCAAATGAATAACAGATCCAAACACCCCTTAACAAACTGAAACTCAATATTTTTCAAACCAAAGCTACTTAAACCCAAACCAAACTGATTATAAACAACTCTAACATGCATATCATACAAAAACAAGCATAATCAAGCAATTAGACAAGATCTTAACAACTTTCATGTAATATCACATACACATGAATATTTTCTGAAAATGAAAAAGGATCAAGGTAGCTACCTTGTGGGACCCACATCCGGGCCCCACTATGGCTGCAATGCCATTTCCTTCAGGCTGGGGCCTGAGCTGATCCTTGAACAACAATCACCAGCTTTTCAATCTTTCCTGCTAAGATCAAAGTAAAACAAGCAACTAAACAATATTCTGATTTTTCAAACTTTTTGAAAACCTTTTTAAAACCTTTCTCCCAAATTTCTAACACGTTTATCTTGTTAAAAACACTTAAACAACAACTGATGAATCCTGAAAAACACACCTTGAAACAATTTCCACTAAAAATTCCCAAAATCAGAAACCTTGTTTCTGAAATCTTCAAACACCAAGTGTTTGAATAAGTTTAAATGGAACTCAGATTTTTATCACAAGCCTTTACCAACTTTTAAAACTAATTAAAAAGGAATTACAATTTCAATTTCAGAAAATACCAACTTTTGATTAATATAAAAAGGAATTACATAGACTTTGAAAAAAAATCTGGAACAAAGGTAAGGGTTCACATGCGACACCCTTATATACTAGTGAATAGACTATTCTAGAAAACAAAGAAAAAGGGAAACCCTAACAGCTAGAAATCTGAAATTGCCCTTGGTCTTGACTTGAAGTATCTTGGTCAAATGCTTCACATGTGATTCTGAAATGAAACAGCTGTCAAGGATTGATCTTGACCGTATAATAAAGCTTTTGGGCGAAGGAATACATGTGAGTCGTTCACTTGGTCGGTTTTAGGGTTTTGGTGCGAAAGTGATAGGCAGGGGAGGGTCCCAGGGTCACATGGGTTGGTTGGGATCACTTTTTGGGTAGTGGGTTTTGATTAATGGATGATTAATTATTGATCTGGAAAATATGGGGGTAAACCCCTTTGTTTTTAGGTTGATTGGTTCTGGGTTGGATTAGGGTTCGTGGGAGATTAAGGGGGGAGTTTAATCTATTTGGGGGGGGGGGTAATTAAATTTGAAAAGGTGTTTTAGTGGGAAAAATAACTAATTAAATAATCAGTTATTAAAATGTGGGTGGGTGTCTGATGTGGAGGAAAGGTTGGACGTGATTGGTGGAGTGGGGATGGGGTGATGAGGTGGCGGGCTGTGGTTGGATGGGGATTATTCTTATGTTTGACCCAAATGGCCCCTATATTCCTTTCCTTTTGTCACTTTGTAATTATCAGCCCAAAACCCTATTTTCCTTTGTAAAAACTTTGCACAACTTGTCAAATCTGGCACAAATACTTTTCCATACTTTTAACAAGGGCTTTAAATGTAATTCTTGGATTCTTCAAGGACTGGAATTGTAATATCTTCAAACTTTAGGGACCCTATTCATAGTTTTGAATATTTGAGGGGTATAAAGTGTAAATCTTCAAAAGTTGAGGGACCAAAGTTGCCAATCTTCAATTCTTCAAGGGTCATTTTGCAAAATTCCAAAATTGGGCCCGGTTCATTGTGCGGCTTCGTTTCCCGTGTTCGTTTTTGAATGATTCTTGTGATCTTTTGCCATTTCCTCAATATCCGTACCTAAAAATACACAAGTAACAAACACGAGCATATATTTGGTGTATTTGATGATATTTTATGCATTTTAAGCTCGATTTGGACGATGAGACCATGTATAAAAGTAGTCTCATCACTCCCCCATACTAAACCATTGTCGTGCCCTCACGCAATGCTAGAATAAAGTATCGTAGCATCTCCAAAATTCAATTTTATTCACTTTATTGAAATGATAAACTAGCTATACTACTACTATTACTACTACTTGCGTTTTAGACATAATGTATGATTCTCATCGCAAAATGGGACGTTTAGGTTCATAGAATAAGAACACGTGAATGCTTCGTTAGAAATAATTTCATCGTCCTCGATTTTCACCTTAATTCCATGCCAAGCGTGCAACGAGATCATTGTCATTATAAGTTAGTAATGCTAACACTACTCATATGCCCTAATCACGTACTTATCCTCCCATTATTCCTAAGTTGTATCTCTTATATTTTATTATGTCTTAATGATCACGAGGATACATCATTGACTTATGCGATAATAGAGATTTAGGTCTAAAAATAGAGTCCTAACGGTGTAACTAAGACCATCAAATCAATAACCCCTCCTAATAGACAACGATGTTAAAAAATTAAGTTGACAAGAAGAATCGATAAACACGGTTTTATAACGGTTTTGAACATGAGACTTATTACCAAGACTTTTATACGCCCCCTAACGGAAGGACCTTATTATCTTTGGTTTACCTCCATCTTTTATTCAACTTCGCCATGAAGCTTTCATTATGACTTCGGTCTTGCCTTGCCTTTTATTATCCGCCTCATCGGTGGTTTTATTAGCCAAAGACGTATATCCTCACGCTAAAGCGAATTTTGGATCTTTAAAGCTTCGAAGATTAAGGCTTGATTCACTTTCAATTTTGCATAGATTTTTGGCCTTGTGGGGCTTCAAATTGTTTGCTAGATTTAGGTGAGCACTTGAAATCTTATTATTAGGTGAAGCTTTCGATTATTCGGGTTGCCAATACTTCAAAACCGTGACGCTGGCGATATCTTAATGTCTTCCCAATTTAATTACACGGAAGCTACTAGAAAAGACTAGAAACCCAACAATCCTAACTAAACCGCTAAGTCAATATTTATTAAGCAAAAAATATTTACATGCGAAGGGAGAATAAGCAAACAACGAGAACACATGAGTTTTTGAAAGAATACGAGTACTCTACGTTTAGCATAGTAACTTATAATTAACTCTATCATTTCTCGTCCTCATTTAAGAGACTTAGCCTAATGTGTAGTTAAGGAATCAAAGCTAAGTGCTCAACACGCACGGTCGAGTCAAAAATTACTCTTATTCTCGCCATCGGAAAATCTATATTCGTGTCTTCAAACACTTATGAAATATGAGAAAAATTTTAAAATTTGGCCATTTTTAGCCTTATTTTGCAACAAAAACGATAAACAAAAAGATAAACTTTGGAAAGCGTGAAGGTTTGGCAAGGCAAGTATCTATTCACCCAAAAAAAATGATGTTGGAGTTTTTGTATACACCCTTTTAGGAAAAAGAGGCTACAAAATAGTGGTAAGCGTTAACGAGTGATTTAGGAAAACCACAAGTTATGACCCAAATGGGGATCGTTCTCTCGAGGAGGCACGTGTGTTGTGTAATGAATGATGATTAATGTTTTTGATTATTAACAAGAAGAAAAGAGAAGAGAAAATGACGAAGACGTAAAAATAAAAATTAACACAAAACCACTTCTAGAAAGTTAAGACGTAGAACTGTAAAAACGACAAAAATAAAAATTTTAAACTAAAAATTCCTAAAAATCCACAATAAAATTCTAAGAGTTTACAAAAAATCAAAACTTGCTAAAACCTTTTAATTTATTAAATAATGACTTTTTAATGCTAATTAAAGCCCTAAAAATCACTTTTAAATATTAAAAAGCCCCAAACAAGATTTTATAGTTTGTAAACCTCAAAAATGACCTAATTAAGCTAAAAAATATTTTTAAAAATTTTAAAACCAATTTAAACTATTTTTAATTACTTAAAAACTATTAAAATCTATTAAATCTTAAATTAATTCTAAAAATTAAATGAAAAGCCTAAAAAATATTTTGAAAGTTACAAAGTTCCTAATTATATGTCTACAATCTAGGAAAAATGAAAAAATTAGAAAAAACAAACTTTGAATTTTTGGGAATAAAATAATATTAAAATATTCTAAAAAATAAAAAGTTTTAAAATAAATTCTAAAAAATTTCCAAAAATCCTAAATAATGTAACTAGAACAAAAATGCAAATTAAAGTTCCTAAAACCTTTTTATTAATTTTATATTAGTTTTTAAAGTTTTCTAAAAACCCTAAAATCAAATAAAATTAAAAATAAGTCTTTTTGAAAACTTTTTTGGATGTAAACCTCAAATTACTTAAATAAAACCTAAAAACTATTTTTCTAAAAATTAAAACTTATTTTAACTATTTTTTATCTATTTAATAATATACGGGTAAAGAAAAATGAATAAAAAATAAATAAAGAAAAGGAAAAATCTAATTTTTAGCCAGAAAAGTCCTAAAGTCTAATACAAATCTAGGAAAAATAAGCTTGGGGCAATAAGCTAAGCCAATAAGCCAGGATTGGCTTATTTAGCTACGGCTTGCTTTTTGAAAAGCCAAAACAAAATGGGGTTAAGTAACACTCAAATGCACCCTTGGTCAGTAAAAGACCCAAGGAAGCAGTGGTAGTGTGTGAGTGTTGTGAAAGGGGTGGCGCAGGTTCGAGTCCTAGCCACTCCTTTTTGTTTTAACAATTTTTTTTTTTACTTTTTAACTTTTACAAACCAATCCAGTGACCCTTTTTTAAGCACAAAAACACAAACACAAACCACTTTTTAACAATTTTAAGGCTATTGGATCCAAATTCGTGCCCAGTTCTATTTTAAGAACACAAGCAGATGTAAAATCTTCACAGGTGCAAATAGGAACCAAGAGGGCTTGGTTTGATGAATTGGTGATGTTTTTGTGGACAATCAGGGCACCCTTGTACTCTTTGGAGTACAAGGAGTCAAAACAAGTACAAAACAAGCAACCTATAACTCCCAATCAAGCACAAGAAAGCAAAAAAAATGCAAAATAAAGTTGCTGATGCAAATTTTATGGTCTGTGGGTGTTTTAGCTTAACTACTTGCACAATTATGAGATTCAAAGGCCAAGATTATGCATACACTTCTACCACTTGACAAGGAAATGTAACACAACCCTAGATAAACCTATAATCTAGCAGGTTTCACAAACTTTGATGCACAAACTCACAAAATAAGCAGAAAAGTGACTATGCAGTTTTATGCTATCTTTTTCCAATTTTTATCAAACAACTTGCTTCAAACTTGTACCAAGCTGATGACAAAACTTCACACTACCTATTGCAACCCTATTAAGTGATTCTAACACGTTTTTAATCAAAATCTTGTCACCAATTTTCAATTAAAACCCGTATCCAAACACCCCTTAAAACCTGAAAACCAAGATTTTTCAAACAAAATCCTTTCAAAACTTGCTCAAACTGATTCTAAACTAACTAGCATGCATCTAACACTAATCATGAACAATTTCTTACCATGTAACAACACTTAAACAAACTTCACAACAATTTCATGCACAATCACAGATTTCTTGAAAACTGAAAAAGGCAAAAGATTTTTACCTTTAGGGACCTACATCCAGGTCCCTAGTGGTTGAAAAACCACCTCCAAACAAACTCGGGTTTGTGCAGACCTTGGATCAATCAAGCTCAACAACCCTGCTAAGAAATTGAAACAAGCACAAGCACAATTTCTGATTTTTCTGAAACTTGTTAAATCTGTTTAAAAATCTTCTCAAACAAACTTTCTTGCTAAACACTCTTAAACAATCAGCTCACAAAACTTGGAACAAGATTTTACCAAAATTCAACCCCTTTTTCATAAAATTTGAAAACAAGTTAAATTTTGAAAATCCTAAACTAAGTGAACAATTATGTGGAACTCAGAACTTTAGCTAAATCAACACCAAACTTTTTAAGAAAAATAAAAGGAATTACTTTTGAACTCAAAATACCAAACTTTAATTTAATAAAAAAGGAATTACATGCATTTGCTAAAAATTATGGAACAAAGGTAAGGGTTCACATGCGACACCCTTATATACTAGTGAATAGACTATTCTAGAAAACAAAGAAAAAGGGAAACCCTAACAGCTAGAAATCCGAAATTGCCCTTGGTCTTGACTTGAAGAATCTTGGTCAAATGCTTCACATGTGATTCTGAAATGAAACAGCTGTCAAGGATTGATCTTGGCCGTATAATAAAGCTTTTGGGCGAAGGAATACATGTGAGTCGTTCACTTGGTCAGTTTTAGGGTTTTGGTGCGAAAGTGATAGGCAGGGGAGGGTCCCAGGGTCACATGGGTTGGTTGGGATCACTTTTTGGGTAGTGGGTTTTGATTAATGGATGATTAATTATTGATCTGGAAAATATGGGGGTAAACCCCTTTGTTTTTAGGTTGATTGGTTCTGGGTTGGATTAGGGTTCGTGGGAGATTAAGGGGGGAGTTTAATCTATTTGGGGGGGGGGGGGGGGGTAATTAAATTTGAAAAGGTGTTTTAGTGGGAAAAATAATTGATTAAATAATCAGTTATTAAAATGTGGGTGGGTGTCTGATGTGGAGGAAAGGTTGGACGTGATTGGTGGAGTGGGGATGGGGTGATGAGGTGGCGGGCTGTGGTTGGATGGGGATTATTCTTATGTTTGACCCAAATGGCCCCTATATTCCTTTCCTTTTGTCACTTTGTAATTATCAGCCCAAAACCCTATTTTCCTTTGTAAAAACTTTGCACAACTTGTCAAATCTGGCACAAATACTTTTCCATACTTTTAACAAGGGCTTTAAATGTGATTCTTGGATTCTTCAAGGACTGGAATTGTAATATCTTCAAACTTTAGGGACCCTATTCATAGTTTTGAATATTTGAGGGGTATAAAGTGTAAATCTTCAAAAGTTGAGGGACCAAAGTTGCCAATCTTCAATTCTTCAAGGGTCATTTTGCAAAATTCCAAACTTGGGCCCGGTTCATTGTGCGGCTTCGTTTCCCGTGTTCGTTTTTGAATGATTCTTGTGATCTTTTGCTATTTCCTCAATATCCGTACCTAAAAATACACAAGTAACAAACACGAGCATATATTTGGTGTATTTGATGATAATTTATGCATTTTAAGCTCGATTTGGACGATGAGACCATGTATAAAAGCAGTCTCATCAGGACCCAAAGTCATATAAGCTTCTCATAAGCTATTGACTTGACAAATCAAGAGCTTATGAGACTTATATGACCTTGTTTTGTTATTGCAATTTATTCCTTTTTTACCTTTTAGAAAATTTTTGTTTCAAAAAGATTTTGGAAATCTTGGTTTACCTTACCTTTAACTTACTGTTTAAGAAGCTATAAGCCTCTTGTTTGAAAAACAAGAAGCTTATAGGCTTGTTTAACAGGTTGTGAATTTGTTAGTTGTGTGTCCTTATAGCAGGTACCCACAAGAAGTATTACATCAGTAGAGATAATCTCTTTATTTTGGAAGATATTTGGGCCTTTCTCTACATCAACAAGCAATTACATGCACCATTCTTGATTCTTGTTTAATAAGTTAAGTTGGTGGCATCAAGGATACGTCTTGGCCTGAAAAAGCCCAAGAAAGTTTTCCTTTGAACTCCCTTCTTATTGACTGAATTTATGATGTTTTGTAGATTTGTTCTTGGTATTTGTTAAATCGTTGTTTCTTGCTTAGATTAAGTTAATTTGGTGGGAAAAACAGATTTAACAAATACCAAGAACAAACCCACAAAGCATCATAAATTTAGTCAATAAGAAGGGAGTTCAAAGGAAAACCTTTCTTGGGCTTTTTCAGTCCAAGACGTATCCTTGATGTCACCAGCTTAATTTATTAAACAAGAATAAAAAATGGTGCATGGAATTGCTTGTTGATGTAGAGAAAGGCCCAAATATCTTCAAAAATAAAGAGATTATCTATACTGATGTAATACTTCTTGTGGGTACCTGCTATAAGGACACACAACTAACAAATTCACAACTTGTTAAACAAGCCTATAAGCTTATTATTTGTCAAACAAGAGGCTTATAGCTTCTTAAACAGTAAGTTAAAGGTGAGGTAAACCAAGATTTCCAAAATCTTTTTGAAACAAAATTTTCTAAAAGGTAAAAAAAGGATAAATTGCAATAACAAAACAAGGTCATATAAGTCTCATAAGCTCTTGATTTGTCAAGTCAATAGCTTATGAGAAGCTTATATGACTTAGGGTCCCAAAGTCTTAACCAAGAATTTTGATAAACACGTTTGGTAAAATTTGAAATATACTTGCATAATAGGAAATCAAAAACAATATCCAAAACACTGCAGCTAATTGGAACTCATAATAGAATGCAAAATTTATAAAAACTTTAAATATTCATTTATAAAAATTACATAAAAAACTGGAACAAAATATTAGGTACAAGCACCTCAATATTTATACTATCTAAAAGAAGGATCTAGAAAACAAGAATGATAAAAACCCTAGCAGCTTGTTCTTCCAAGAATGCCCCTTGATTAGGACAATATTCTGAAAATGTTCCAACTTATTTCGTCTATTAATTTCATGTTTTAACGCTAAGGTTAGTTTCGTTAATTGTTTGCTTATGTTAATTGAATATTTATTTGGATATGTAAATTGGATGTTTATTTGCTTATGTTAACTGGATGTTTATTTGCTTATGTTAAATGGAAGTTTTGATGATTATGAAAACTGCATACACTTACTTATACACGGTTGAATCCCTGTCATTGTCTAAGTAAAACATGAAACAATATGTTACATCAAGTTCGCGTCTTACTTATGCACTAATATACATAACGTAAATTAAATGTATTAGACTAATGTTTGGCCTAGAAACACGTACCAACAATGGACCTCAAATTCCTGAACCAATTCGATCAACCTTCAAGAGCAACTGAAATTAAAACGTCAGGTGCATAAGTTGGCTACAAAATGTGATGGAAACTTGTTAAAGGATACATTTATGTTAAAACGAGTTGTCACAATGACGATTGACATGTGAATAATATGAATAAAGGGTGAAATAAATAAATGACTCACTAGCTTCGGTATCACATGTTTGCTCCAAGGATAACAGGTCCACAAAAACCACTTCTTAAGCCCGGTTGATCTTCAAGGTAGTTATCGCTAGGATTCCCCTTTCTTGTGAACGTCGTATTGTTACCCATTAATTGGATCCAATATAGCATCTACAGATGCACCAACGTCTTTTTGTTTAGCAATTTATTATTTAAGTATCTCAAATTTTCCCATCGCATATGGTTTTTTATATCAATATCATCAATTAAATCATACATTTCGGTCTTTAATGAGCGACTGTTTTCTTTTATGGTGATTGAACATGTTTTTCCTTCCAACTTATAACTTTTGGCGTTTGTTTGGGTAGAAAATGTTGTGAATCATCGCTCTGAATAATATAGCTTTAAATTTGAGTTTCAGTATCTGAATATAATCCAAAATGAGACCAATCCAGATACTCAAGGTATGATATAATCCATACCTCAATCAATCCAAATACTAAAACTAAAAAGGAGTATTCAGATACTGAAACTAAAATGATTAACTGGGAGTATTCAGAGTGAGGACTCGGACTATCTGCTATTAAAATAAGGGACAAAACTGCAAACTCTGAATGAAAAACTTTGACAAATCAAGATAAAACAAAGGGTCACTCGTTAATGACTCAGATGGATGATTTGCCTGTTGAGACATGATACCCATGAAAAAGGTAAATATGAATGCCATATTACGAGGTACTTTAAATAAATGGCAAAACTAAAAGATGTTAATGCATCTATCGATGTTATATTGGATTCAATTATTGGCCAACAACACAACGTTCATAAGAAAAATAAATCTTGGCGATATCTACCTTGAAGAGCAAACAAGCTTAAGATGTGGTTTATGTGGACCGGTCATCCTTAGAGCAAATAAGTGATACCGAAGCTAGTGAGTAACTTTATTTCTTTAACATTTTCTTTGTAAAAAACAGTGGATCATTTTTTTTGGCTTAATATTATTCAAATGAGCCATTTACCAAGGGTAGAATGGTTAAGTAAGAAGTACATACACAAAAAAGGATAAACAAATTCTTATAACAAGAAAGGGAAACATTAAATCGACATTAACATATCTTCTAAAATTTGAAAAACAATAAAAAACAACAAATAAAATATAAGAATAAATACTTCAACCTGTCCTAGAAGGGCGAACCAACAATGGACCTCCAATCAATAGCTGTTTCAGCAATCTTACCCAATTCGTGAAACGCATGCATCCGCAGTTATAGAAAATACAATAAGTTAATGCAATTGCAATCGTAGAAGCAGATCCATCTTTTTTGTTATCTCTAACTAGGTAGTTTAAAATTAGATTTGTGTGACGGTCTAGAATTTTTTTATTTGATTTTGTTTTGATGGTTAAATACAACCCCCTAAATTACTTTTGAATAATCAAGTGTGTGATTTCGAATTGGGGGAAATATCGGGTTTTGATGAAATTGGTGATCGACTGGTAGAATTTATGTTTCGCAATCAAATTTGGGGAAAACAAAGGGTTTTTAAGAACTGGGTTTTGATGAACATGTTTTGATGAACTGGAATAATAGTGGGTTTAGCTTGCTTTTAGATGCATTTTTTCCTCTTTGTAAAAGTATAATTTTGGTTGCCAAAATTATTAGTAGCTCAATAAGTACAAATTTCCCATTAAATTTAATATATTTTAAAGTGACTCGGATGTGTGTAAAAGACCAAAAACCAGGTTGCCCAAATTAAAGTTGCCAAAAAGTACTGGTTGTCCACCCAACATTACCCCCTTTATTCATTTGACAGAATGAAAAAATGAATAAAAAATAATACTGTATAAGTTTGTGAGAGAAGTGAATGTGAGCCTTTTAAATTCCCGTCTGCCCATTCCTTCCCTTCATCAAGGAAAACATCTAACAGTTCATTGGAGACACACCCATACTTCATCCCATCCCACCTCCCACCCATAAAATTCCACACACAGATCTACTTTTTTTTTCTCTCCCACCCACAAAATTCCACACACGGATCTACTTTTTTTCTCCCAAATAATACATATCACGGACATCTTCGGTAAAGAGATCTACTTTTGATTGGGTTTGATGCTTTTTATCTATTGATTGTTAAAGACGGATCAGAACACCTTTTGTTGCCCCGATCTCTTCATTGCCGCCGTTTGGTGTGTGGTGTTGTTGATTGGCTGGTGATGATGGGTTGAATTTCTTACCTTTGATTGAGAGGTTCGATTTCTTGATTGTTGGTAGAAAAAAAACAGGTGGTTGAAAGCACTAATTTCTTCTGTTTGTTGGAAACGCTAATTTTTTATGGGTTTTGATTCTTCTATGGTGTTCTTTAATTGGTATTATGCGCTTGATTGAAAGGCCTAATTTCTTGGGTTTGCTGGAAATGCTAAATTCTTAATGAGGTTTTGGGTATTCAGTGGTATTCTTTACTTCTCGGCTGGTAAGTTTTCGCATTCAATTTCAGTTCTGCCTTTGTTGATTGTTTTTCCTCATTATTAAGCTTGAGAAAAATCTATACGTGCTCCTGTTTGAGTTAATGATTTGGGTTATTAAGTAAACGCGTTTATGATTTTTTGGTTTTTATAAACGGTTATCTAAGTTTTCTTACAAATCACGGGCATGGTGTATTAGCCACTCCGAAGTAAGTCATTAATTGTTATTTGGTTTTAGGTGTAGTCTTTTGTTGTCTTTTTTATATGATTAATAATGAATTTGTTATATAATTGATAATGAGCTTATTTATTAGAACTTTAAAGTGGTATTTGATATCATAAACTGAGAACAAAGGTTACAAAATAAAGTTATGAAACCTAATTCTGTTACGATATAGTAATCCGGAATTCCCATCTTATTATATGATTAACAATGCACATATGTATCCTTATTATATGGCAGAATGTGAGCATTGCTCGATTCAGCAAGCTCCACAACCCCAACCATGACATCAATTAATCTGATCCAATTTTATCACGTATTTGTTGAAAATGAAACCTATACCACCTTATTTTATGGCTACATGAAGTTATTGTGTCAACTTAAATATAAACAGGTCACTGATGTGTAGTTGTTATCCATGTGTTCGCATTTATAAGATTCGTTAGTAGCATAGTCTATTCGGAACCACAAAATACATAGTATTATTTCGATTTCTAATGGCTGCTATAGAATTCGCATTTGCATCAGCAATGTAATGTATTTCATTTTTAACAGATGGTATGCACATCTGAGGGTTGAACACAAGTTTCTCACGGGACTGCTACGATCATAGTATCTACCAACGACGACCATGTTTGCCCGATAAAGATGTATCGAGGGAGTCGTAAAGTTAATGTATACAAAGAAGAGTAACATGTGATTTTGTCACGGTTAAGGTTTTAGAACTATTGTCTCTTCTGAATTTATGATATTGCAGATTTCTTTTTTTGGATACTCTTTTTTTGCACGCTTAATCTTACTTCAGCGACAAATTGTTGGACAGATGTGAAAAATATTGCTTATTGGCTTATTGTGGTTTTTGAAAGTATCAATTCTGATTTTTAACCTTAAATTTGTTTACGAATCTGAATTTGAATTTGCAGTTCTTACATCATAAAGGATGTTAGAATTTCAAACTAGCTGGTGTGAGGGAGGGAGCGAATGAGGCATTGTGGAGTGAAACACATGCTACATCACGGGGAGCTCAAAACAAGTGGCGGAAATTTATTTTCACTTCCTTTTAAAAGATATGATGGATCAAGTATTTAATGAAATGATTTTTTTAAGGGCTCATTTTTATTTGAATCATAGGATGTTAGTAAGTAGGGGTGTTATCAGGTCGGGTTGTCGGGTTATCAAATTAATCGGACCGGGTTGAATCGGGTTTTGACTTTTGACAGTATGACTTGCAACCCGATCCGATAGGATCGGGATATCGTGTCTGTTTCTATCGGGTCGGGTTATGACAGGTCGGGTCTAATCGGGTCGGTCTGACCCGATACTAATACTAGGACTGTCTCTTACAAACGAAAATCTACAATCTAATGTTTTAAAATTGTCTCTTAAATGATGTGCATGAAAATAACATCAAATACACGTACATATGCATGTTGTATATACAAACTCCAAACAATAAAAACAAAGTTACAATTTTGTGAATTCTATAGTCTCATATGTTTCTATGACAAAGCAAAAATGTTTGATATGTTACAGCCTAACAGTAAGTAGATCTGCAACTGGTGAGAGAAAAACTAATAACAAAAATAAGATCATACCAAAGTGAGTATACACGGATGGAAATGTGCCACTAACATCCACCAATTACACTATAAACAAAATGATTTGAAACCTTTTGGTTGTTTTTTCTTCTTCTACCTGGTGACATTATGTGTTTCTCCAAAGTGTTTTCTTCTTCTACCATCATATGCTTGAACCAATCCTACAAAAGTACTAAAGTAAATAATTCAAAATTTGTATCATGTCGGTTTAGCTTTGTTTCTGACTTTTTTATCCTTAATTTGACAAAGTTCTGTCTTTTTGGTTGTTATGCTGCAAGTGAAACCAACTGTAGTTCTCAAATAGGTAAAATAACAGTAGCAATTCAAAAATTACAAGAAGGGAGCATACGCCTCGCATAAAAACGCTTTCGAACGAGACTATATCATGTCAGTGTTTATCTTTCTTTTTTTGGCTGGTATTAAAAAATACACATATCAACTAACCTAATGACCATTTCTGCTAATTTTATTATCTTTTTATGCAATTTGCCTTTGCTTTATTAGTTAATGATACCTTATTATTTGCAGCATAAATTGTTACTTAAGAGGAGCAGCTCAGGAGTCGTCTTGAAGGAATTTCGGAAGCCTCACTATTTGAACCAGTAAGTTTTCCTATGGCCATAAGTTTTCTAAATCTCATATATAAAGACACACGTCTCACAACTTCATCGAACTTTAGACTAGCATCATTGTTAAGGTGTTTGTATATGCATTTTGGACTAAATACACCCCATTAGGTACAGTCATAAAGAAACAATTTTTTATATATCAAAAATTAAATTGTAGAAACTGATATATTAACCATGAGCCAAAAAATTTAAGCACATCCATTAAATTGGGTGAATAAGCTAGACCTTTAAAGTATCCGTTGTACGCTATGTGTTTTTTTATATTGGATTTGCAGCTGACATATTTATATGTTATTTACATTTGCTTTGCAGGTGATGTATTTATTGCAACATCGATCATTAATCGCGAAATAGTAAAGTCGCATGCTGATGGACGTGGTTTGTGCAAACTTTTAGTTGCGGCATCAGCTTATATCTACATTGGTATGTATGATTTATTGGTTTTCAGCTTAGGTTGGGCTAAAATGGGTGAGATTTCACTAATTTAGAGTACTTCGTGGATTAGTCTCCATTTATTTCCTATTTGACGTTAAGAATCAGATAAGCAGTTGCTGACAGACCCCATTAATGTGTTTGGAAAAGGGTCGTTAGTTATGAACGTAAAGTGTACAATCATGTAAATTGGATATCGATAGTGACTATTGTAACCGGTACTTGCAGGTGTGAGTGACATATCAATAAGAACATGATGACCACGTAAGAAGCTCATGCATGAGACCAGCGAATGTACGTGAATGTAACCTGGTGTCGTACAATTGCATTGTACGTGGTGAGCAATATGTCTGCACCAAGTTTTCATACTCTTTCTAACAAAGGTAAATACTCTGTTGGAAAATATTGTTGGCAAAATAACATTTGACCAACTTTGGACACAATTATGCATATGTATGTATCATATATATTAGTGATACTTTATAGGTTCACGTTCTCCTTGAAGAGATCTCCGCAATGAGCCTTTATGTGTCCAAAATGAAGGTGATGTGAATGAGTTATCGTGTCTCAAAGTTAGGCATTTGGTACCATGCTTAAAGAGGAAAAATAGTTTATTTTTTGTCCCACATCGGTGGGATGAGTAAACTGAAAGTGAGTCTATTGTGTTTAAATAGAGGCCTAATTCCATAGCTTTTACACACATCAAATCAATAAGTATTATTATTGATTTCCAACATATGGACTATGCATCTGTAAAGGTGAAATTCCGGGCAGTTTTGTTAAGTCCGACAGTACAACTTACTGTTTCGGCTGTTGTACCCTGGGAAACAGACGACGAATCTGTTTTAAGGGAAGCGTGTCAAACACGTGCCTCGGCTCTTTAGTTCTAAGCGTGTCTTACGAGTGCCTCGACTTACTGGTGATTTAGTAAGTCTTTTTATTATTTTATTGTTTTATTTAATTATCGTTTATAATTATGTCAGTATTTATTTTTCTGTTATTTATATTATGTTATTTGTTTTATGTTAATTTAATTAATTTTATTTATTTGATTTATAAATAAAAGTGTTATAGTTTCCCTACAGTCTTAAAACAGATTATGTGTAACAGAATTAAACACTTTTTTGCTAAAATCATATTAATTTAATTAACTTATTTTTATAAACTGTATTCTCTCGAAACCAAGATTGTGTTTCTTTAGGAAATCAGTTTTTAAGTAAACAAAATTTTAATTAACAGATCTGGTGTTACAGATCTATAAACGATTTTTTAAAACAGTTTATCGTATCAGTTTGTTTTGAAACCATGATGAGTTTGCGTTCAAACTGATCGTTTAGTTTGTTTATTACATATGTTATAGCTTTAACCTAGATTTACTGAAGCCACGATTGAGTTTCTTTGAATCAGATTTGGTACAAGTTTATATAAACCATGTTGAGTTTATTAGATACCAAATTGTTTTAATAGTTCTTAACTTGTGGTAATACAATTGTAACCCTAGTGTATCTTGTAAATGTAATTGGTGTGCCAACTACAACATGATTGAAATCATGATGAATTTAGTTTCATTGAAACCAAGTGGAGTTTCTTTGACACAAATCTCGTAAAATATAAGTTGCTATTTTATGATATTATTAGAATGTATTCATTGATCTCATAAAATGCAAGTTGTTATTTTATTAGATTTTTGAAACGTGTTCAATGAAATCAAGAAGAATTTTTTTTGAAACAAGATACTGACAATGGTACGAGTTATGATTAAATATCAGATTACATACACTATTTTACTAAATAAGTGTAAGTGTTTGTTTGACTTGTGTAATTTATTTTAAATTGGGTCGGTTTAATTATAAACCATATATATTCTTGAAACCTTGTTGAGTTTATAGATATACCTATAGAAACCTTGTTGAGTTTATAGATATACCTATAAAAACATTGTTGAGTTTAAAGCCATATCTATTGAAACCTTGTTGAGTTTCTTTAAAATAATAGATCTACTGAAACCTTGTTGAGTTTTATTGTAGAAATTGATCATATGAAATTGATCTATTAAGATCTTCGTGATGAAGATTGACAACATATGTGGTTTTGTTAGAAATATAATGTCATAGGAGACATTCTTTAATTGTTTAGTCGAAAGATTTTCTTTAAAGTGGTTTTGTGTAACGGATCATACAAAACATTAGTGGTTTGAAACAAAATTTGATTTAATTCGTTTTGGATAAGAAACACTATGTGATTTAGAACGTTGTTAATAGTAACAAAAATTAGTTTCAAACTAATTATGAGACATCGGATTAACAAATTATTTGGAATGTCACGAGTAACATCTAAAGGATATGCTCCTTTACTTGTAAAATAGGAGACCGATACTCGAGTTATGTGTACGGTAGATGCTTTAAAGCATTCAGAAACCTTTTGTGCCGTAACTATGTGTTAAATGGCTAGAATGACATGAAAACTGAGGTCATGGGTGAATCTAACCATAGATAATGGTGCATCAGCACTTCTGTATCATGTCATGTATATGGTGATAAGAATTTGATTAACTCTTATATTGCAGTTGAGAATGGAGAGAACGAGTTTTGGCAACTCTCCAACTGCTAATATCAAGAAAAAAGATGTGATTTACATCTGGAAAAGAAACTAAGTTAACCAACGTTGTGTTGGAGATTTGTAGGAATCTTGAATCTGGATGGTTGCTTAATGAAATTTAGCTTTCATTTGTGTCTGAATCAAATAAAAATCGATTTAACGAATAATGTAAATTAAGTGCATTCAGGTTATGCCTTTAAAATGGTTAAGTTGATTATGTTTTCAAATGGTCATTTTAGGAAAATGAGGGTGAATTCGACTTATTTGTTTGTTTTTTAAATGTATGGTATAACTTACTTTGATATGTTTTAATTTTTACTCAAGATGTTGTCCAATTAAACCAAATTGGATACCCATTTTTATATTGACACGGACTACAAAATAAAAAATTGCGTTGAAGCCAATTTGACAAGTCTTTTCTCTTGGTTGAACAGAAATAACTGAAAACCTTGATATGATTCACATGGTTTTATGTGATTTGAAATGAATACCTACTAAGTAGCGAATATCGGGTACTTTATTATATTGGCTGACTGTTGTACAAAATATTGCCATTTACACTTACTTGAGAGTAAGGATATAGACAAGATGATCTATATAATTAAGTTGAGAACCAACGTATTATCGATAATAAGGTGATTCGAAGTTATTGGTGGTGAATATGTGTCTCCATTTCTAAATTTTTATGCTAAACTTAGAATAAGACACAAATTCATTGCTCTTGATATAGAAAAGAATCGTGCCTTAGAAGAAATGGTTAATGCTATGTTCTTAAGTCTAGGTTTAAGCCATGGCATGTGGGGGAAAGCGATTATATCGATTACTTATCTTTTAGATAAGATCCCTTGTAAATAAAATAAGATACTTCTTACGAACTATGGGTGAGGAAGAAAACTATCTTATAAGTACTTACAAATGTGGGGGATATCTAGCTAAGATATCCGTATGAAATACATATAGCATTGCTTATCGTTTCATTGTACATGAATCGAAAATAGACACAGTAATAGAATTAAGGAATGATTCCTTCTTTGGAAATATATTTCCTTGTTTATGAAGGAAATTGGAAGATCATCTAGAATAGATGAAGAGGTTGTCCAAGATTAGAGACAACAAGATGATATAATCTCTTAGATGAGAGACAAGATTGACCCAAGGAGAGGTAGAACCTAGAAGAAACAAAATGACATGAACCGAGAGATTAGTTGGATTTGATTTTTGTTTCTTTTATGGTAGAAAATGAGTCTACTTCTTACTGAGAAGCAATAACTTCTTTGAAAGGGTATCAATGAAAAGAAGCCAAAAGTGAAATAGATTATATTTTACAAAGTAAACTTAGAAGCTCGTGGGTGTACCTTAAGTTGTAAACCACTAGGCTATAAATGGATCTTAAAAAAATAGATAAATTCAATGTCACCATTTACATGTGCATGTCAACATTGACATGTGCAAAGAAATATTGGTAATCAAATAATTTAAAAAAACGAGAAGGTCTATCTTCCTTTGATGCTTGGTTGCATGTTACACGAAAAACCTCAATTATGATGGTACTTTAATGACCGCATTAAGAAATTTTGGAAGTTTCTTATGTGGATGTGAAAACGATATTTCTAAACAGGGGTTTAGAAAAAGGAACTATACATGAACCAGCCTGAGGGTTTCATAGTTCCTATGCTAGATAGAAAAGTTTGTAGGCTAATTAAGTCATTATATGGTTTAAGACAAGCTACCAAACAATGACATCAAACTTTTTGAACATATCATGTTAGAATGTGGATTCAAAATTGATGTATGTACGTGTGATCAATAGTAAATATGTACTCTTGTGTTTATACATGAATATACTTATCACTAGAAGTGATAACAAGATGAATAAATTCACTAATGATCTGTTGGAGTCAATATTTGACATGAATTTCATTAGTTGTTGGGTTTGTTGAACCCATATGGATTTGTATTGAAGTCAAACATTAAGAAAAACAATATTATTGAGAGGTTCAATGTGGGGGATTCCGGCCTAGCTAGAGTCCAATGACATATTTTTAAATCTATTTAATATAGAGGTAAAATTGTTTCTCATTTTGAATACTCAAAGAATATTAGGTATCTTATGTGTCTAATAACATGTGTATGATCTGATTTAGAACTTATAATCACGCAAGCAGATATATTAGTAATTCAAGTGGGGACCATTTGAATAAGTATTACTTGAGTACTATGATACTAATAATATTGCATTATGGAAGATATCCTACTACTATCAAGTGATAGAGTAATGCAAATATAGATTCTTACATATAAGAATCTAAATCCACTAGAGGGGATCTAAGTGGAAAGCTATGTACTAGAAATCTTGAAAGTATTTCTAAGGGACAATTATAGCTAAATCTATGATGAAATATGAATTTATTATTTGAGATAAATTTATAGAATGTGCAGGATAGTTTACGTTAATTCGTAAAGGATATACCAAGATGGCGTATACCGGTAATGGCCATGTTTATAAAGTGTGATAGTCAATAGAACTTGACAGAGCTCATATCACAAATGTAAAACGGTAAGTCGAGACATATCCATCATAGATTGTGATTGTTGCGACAACTACTCTCATCTAGAGTTATCACGATTGACTACGTAACGTCAAAGGATAACATCGCGGATCCGCTTACGAAAGGCTTAAGCAGAGAGTTAGTTAGTGAGTCGTCTAAAGGAGTCGAACTAAAGTCCTTGAAAGAATAAGTTTCTATGAAGGAAAACCTAACCCAGTTGACTGGAGATCCCAAGATCTGGGTTCAATAGGACAACCTAATCATAGAAATGTGGGGGAAGTCACGTCAATGTAGGGGAGTTACTTAATACAATAACTTTCCTAGTCCATTCCTAGAACAATGTGACTTATTGAGAGGTTAAACATATGGCTTAAATGATTCAGGATAAAATCATAAAGCATGATGATTCAAGATGAAATCATAAAACATATGTTTTTAATGATTCAAGATGAAATCACCTATGTGAAAGAGAAGTAGGGGTCGCTGCGAAAGAAATTGTGGGGGCGCAATTTCTAAAAGCTCTTGTAGAACCAGGCTAGTGTTCATGACCATAACGAACACGACTCTGAGGACTTCACAATGTCAGGGAGAGTCTTGTGTGAGAGTGTATTGTCGTCTACGTAAACAGAGGCTAAGTTCAAAGACATCACGTCTACTTAGATCTAGGAGACTAAGTGCATCTCACAAGGGAAGGCTCAAAGGGTCACACCTATCTATCCTATACAAGATTCAACTGTTGGAATTTTATTGAAACTTTTGTGTATTACAACCGATCTCTATTCATGTGAGGGATTGTTGGAAAATATTGTTGGCAAAATAACTTTTGACCAACTTTGGACACAATTATGTATATGTATGTATCATATATATTAGTGATACTTTATAAGTTCACGTTCTCCTTGAAGAGAGCTTCGCAATGAGCCTTTATGTGTCCAAAATGAAGGTGATGTGAATGAGATATCGTGTCTCAAAGTTAAGCATTTGGTACCATGCTTAAAGAGGAAAAATAGTTTATTTTTTGTCCCACATCGGTGGGATGAGTAAACTGGAAGGGAGTCTATTGTGTATAAATAGAGGCCTAATTCCATAGCTTTTACACACATCAAATCAATAAGTATTATTATTGATTTCCAACATATGGACTATGCATCTGTAAAGGTGAAATTCCGGGCAGTTTTGTTAAGTCCGACAGTACAACTTACTGTTTTGGCTGTTGTACCCTGGGAAACGGACGACGAATATGTTTTAAGGGAAGCGTGTCAAACACGTGCCTCGGCTCTTTAGTTTTAAGCGTGTCTTACGAGTGCCTCGACTTGCTGGTGATTTAATAAGTCTTTTTATTATTTTATTGTTTTATTTAATTATCGTTTATAATTATGTCTGTATTTATTTTTCTGTTATTTATATTTTGTTATTTGTTTTATGTTAATTTAATTAATTTTATTTATTTGATTTATAAATAAAAGTGTTATAGTTTTCTTACATACTCTTGCTTCTTTTATTTGTTTTTCCTCATCTGGTAGCTTATTGATTCCTTTTTGCAACCTGTGCTGCTGATGATGCTGAACATGGCCATGTATATTTTGTAGTGGAATAAAAGGGGCTTGCTATAATTTTGTAATGTGCATTGCTATTGTTTTTGCTACCTCCACAAGGTTCTTATGAGTTGATAAGTACATGATATTGATAACGCGCTCCTACGTAAACCATTGTGCTAAATATATTTCTGTAATTTGAGATTCGAAAACCGCTAGGTTCACTCCAAGCCATTATAACATCAGTTTAAACTTCCGCTAACAAGCATTGGAAGAATAAACCCGCGGCAATGCGCGGGCACCAATCCTAGTATACCTTACATATACAAAACATATATCCGACAATACCTTACACATACGTACTATTTAACAACTTTTGTACTTGTATATGGACACTTGGCAACCAATGAAACTATTCTGCCAAATTTGCCCTGTTTCGCCCTCGTCTTTTTTACAAGACACTTTATTTTAGGGCACTCTTGCAATACCCCTCTCTTTGATTTTTATTACAAATTTCCCAAAAATAAAAGAAAAAAAACTAATATTGTTTTTAATTTTTTATTAAATTACATATTTTTTTGTCGTTGAATTATAATTATGAGACAAAAACAGTAAAAAAAAATTTGAACAATAGGCGAGTACCCGCGCATAGCGGCGGAAATTACAACGATAAATAATTAACGATATGTGATCCTGGAGTAAGTGTTTCATGTATCGTTCAAAATAGAACGTGAAAAGATCAAAATATTACTGCAAACGGT
The DNA here is from genome assembly GCA_025667525.1 of Glebionis coronaria. NCBI lineage: Eukaryota > Viridiplantae > Streptophyta > Magnoliopsida > Asterales > Asteraceae > Glebionis > Glebionis coronaria. Next base: position 634,767,728 of record CM046878.1, read on the forward strand.
TGTAACATTAGATAATGCAGTCAGAGTAATTTTTTTGTGGTGTATAAAACAACATATAAAAATATGAGAGTAACACATTACATCAATATAAGCATATTAAACAAGAATATTTGGTAGATGAACTTATAATGACAAGACACATGAATGAAGGAGTATAAGATAGAAAGAATCCATAAATTCATTAGCTCTCGGGTCACACATTACCAATTTAGAAAATTAGTTTGGAAAACCAGTATACAAAGCTTGTTACGGAATTCTTTTCACGGTACTATAATGATTAAAGATTTGTTAATTTTGTTAAAATATTTGTTAAATTTTTTAATATTAACTTATTGCCCCAACATTTATTCTATGTAACCATTTTAAGTCATTAGTAAAACATCAAGATGCCTTGACGTGCATGACATGTATGTGTGAGTCATGTCTTTCAAGTAATCCCGCACAACCAGCTCTAAAATCTTAAGTGATTGGTAAAACATCAAGAAATTGCATCCTTAACATATCTTGGATTAAAAAAGTAAATACGCATTATCACATATTAAAAGCATCGTCTACGAAAACACATGAGATTGTAATATTTAACGTTCTTAATCGTCATGGAATGTGGGTTACTTGCTTGTTTATTGTGCGTGAGAGCAAGTTCTAGAGTTCTCATATTATCATGCTCTTTCAATATATAATTTTTTTAATGTAAAGGATCAATCTCGTTTTTATCATGCTCGTCTCTTATGTCAAATCACATTCATTTTTTCTTCCTTTGTATTATTCTCATATTCTAATTCGACTATTGTACCTAAGTATCTAAGAATTTTGACAATATTGATGATTTGGTTCAAGTGTTATACATGATAGTGTTTTTAAGTTAGATAGGTTTATTAGATTTATTATTTTATTTTTGCATATAAAGAGAAGAATTTGTAATAAAAGGATTTTTATACCATCACTAACTACCATTAACGACTATCACTATAAACCACCACATATACGACATAAAAAATAAGTTAGTGATTTACACACTCTCAATTGATTAGGACATTCAAAAATAGACATTAACTGGTTGTACTGTAAATATAACTTGCTCAAATTGTTCGTAAATTAAGTGTCTCAATCAATTTTTTAAATGTATCAATCAATTCTCTAAAGAATAACCTACGAAGTAACTAAACCATGATAAGTTATGTTGTACTAACTTAGTGTAGTTTTCTGATTTCAGTGTGCAACAGTTGCATAGTTTTTGCTGAGAATGGACTATTGTTTGTGCCTCGTAGGCTCGTAGGATTTGGGAGTTCGAAGTTTCTTGAGGTTAATTTATAATATAGTATTATATTGTTGTTCAGAAAAATAGTCTTGAACTCGGGGTAATGTCACATACAGTCGAATCCAAAATGAAATATACACAAAATATAATCTGATGCAACTCAACAACACATACATGGGAGACAAATAAATTTTCATATCCAGTCTCTAAAGTGCATCCTTTAACAATTTTTTAAGTTCCACAAACCATGTGAACAAAAAATTAAATAAACTAATAAATTCATTTAAATAACAAATTCTAGCCCTAACCTAACCACAACAGAAAAATATGTAGATGGAGTAAACCATTAACAAACTCTTACCCACAAATACAACAAAAAAAGAATTTGAAAAATCTATACATGCAAAAACAATCTCACCCACATGAAAATCAACACGTAGATCATTAACTTGGTTTTAGTATAGCAAATGACCGCTCGAGCAGTTGATGGTTGTAGCCAAAGAAAAATATGATTGAGCTGGTATAGAGAAGATATCAAAGTGTGATTTTATGTGGTTGTAAAATAAGAGTGAGTTTATCTAAGAAATTAATTAGCTAACGAAAACTTACAACAGATTCGTAAAAGAATTTAAATCAAAAATGAAGAAAATTATTAATATTAAGAATCATGTGTAAGAAAGACATGAAAGAATATGTATGAAGAAAATCACCACAAAAGTTTGTCCGATCTATACACTCGATCTAATTGTTTCATGAAGAAAACAACCTGAACCAAAATATCATAAACAAAAAACATAAATAAGAATCATCATATGAATCATTAGAATTCAATGATATATATATGTAGTTATGGATGTGAGGACCCGATCACATAACCTATGAAATATTATCATTATCTTGTTTTATAGACTTGGTCATTCCTCACCTATCTTCAAATTTGTATTATTTCTTCTACCTTGAACTTTCAGTCAGCCGTAGCATGCATCGAAACAATCAAATTACATACAATATCCGATCCAAAGATTTCAACAAATCAACCTTTTCAACTATAGCACTACAGTAAGGAAAGTGCATGGTTTATATGAGTAGTAAAAAAGTGAGAAATATACAGTAATGCTCATCAACTTATAGCACTATAATAAAAGTCACACACATTTCCTATAAAAAATGATAATATATGTAATATTGTATTATATAAATTAGAATGATCTAAAAGAAAGTGAAAACAAATATACCTTCTCATTGCAGTTAGGGCAATAATGATATTTGTGAGAAAGGAAATCCACTCGAGGACAAAGAAAGCAACAACTAAATCACATATGGTATGACGGCAGAAACCAGCAGCAGTAGCTAATATGTTTTAATTAATAGAGAAAGAGAGGTTAAGGAGATTTCACCTTTATGGTTTTTTATATGAGTGGCCTCGTTTATATAGGAGATTCCAACCGAGTATACATTCATGCATATACGGGTAATATTCACTTCCTAAATAACTTGCGAATACATTCCTGCATTTTAGAGCATTCCAAGATTATTTGAAGAATCACACGGTTATGAATTGAAACGTAACATTGGTTGGAAAACAACCTTCCAATATTAAAAATATGGCTTGACATCACTTTTCTAGTTTTTCAACATTTTCTTAAATTGCATGGTTTTCAATATTTCCTTATTTAGTGGGTTTTCAACATTCAAAAAATTGAGAAATTCTCTTTATAAGTAGTAGAGATTGTGAATACACACAAAACAGTAATTATGAGACAAAAACAGTAAGAGGTGAGATCCTTATAGAATATGCATCAAAAAAAGAAGGAAGGAAACAATCTCAACCATCCATTCAAGTTCCATCTAATGGTCTATATTAATCTTTTTAAATTTAATTTAAAAACCCATTTTCATCCTATTTCTTAAAAATTAAATATCTCTCAAACCGTTAATCGTTACGAAAAACTAATTATACCATCGCGACGGGGATTAAGTTATCTTTCTATAGATAGGCACTTCTATACACTTTCGGCAAACTTTTTTTTTTAAATTTACGCATAAAAAATTACATGTGATTCTCGAAAAATTACATGTAGTTTTCGAAAATTACGTGTAATTTTTTGGCGAGAATTTTTAACACTGTAAATCGTTAACTTTTGTGTGAATTACACGTAATTATGTGTGAATTACATGTAATTTTTGTAATAAAATAGTTTATTAGTGTTAAATGAAAATCACATGTAATTATGTGTGAATTACATGTGATTTTTGTAATAAAGTAGTTAGTTAGTGTTGAATGAAAATTACATGTAATTTTGTGTGAATTACATGTAATTTTGCTCAAATCACATGTGATTTTATAAATAATTACATGTAATTTTGCTCAAATTACATGTGATTTTATACAAAATTACATGTAATTTTGCTTTAAATCACATGTGATTTTATAAATAATTACATAAAATTTTGCTTTAAATCACATGTGATTCATGTAGACTCACATAACTTTACATCTAACTTTCGTCCCATTTGACGCGTTTTTTTTTAAGTTACATGTTTTCATAGATTTTTATTTTCAACTTTAATACCAATAATCTAGAAACCAAGTAAATCACATGCGATTCGTGATAAATCACATGTAATTCGTGGTAAATCACATGTGGTTCGTGGTAAATAACATTTTCTCTTCATTTCTCACATCATCCATCCTTCCGAAGTGGTCTTGTGATCCATGTATGCTATCTAAAGTGGTCTTGTGATCCATGTATGCTATCTTGTGATCCATGTATGATAATTACATGTGAATTTGCTTGCATTACATGTAATTCGTGGTAAATTACATGTGATTCAAACAAAAGCACATGTGATTCATCTAAAGTGGATTTGTTAAAAGAAGTTAAAGTTTTGAAATGTTTGAATCACATGTAATGCAAGCAAATTCACATGTAATTATCATCGAATTACATGTGATCCAATGCAAGCAAAATCACATGTAATTATCATCGAATTACATGTAATTCAAGCAGACAACTTAATATATTAACAAGATTACATGTGATTAAAAAAATCACATGTGATTCATTTAAAGTGGGTTTGTTAGAAAAAGTTAAGGTTTCGGAATGCTTGAATCACATGTAATGCAAGAAAAATCATATGTAATTATCACCGAATCACATGCAATTCAAGCAGAATTACATGTGATTCAAACAAAATCACATGTAATTTAGAAGCCAATTTGTTTTATATATTTTACATAAATGAAAACATAATACGTGATTAAAAAAATCACATGTGATTCATCTAATGTGGGTTTGTTAGAAAAAGTTACAGTTTCGGTATGCTTGAATCATATGTAATGCAAGCAAAATCACATGCAATTATCACCGAATCACATGTAATTCAGAAGCCAATTTGTTTTACATATATTTTTTGGGTAAAGGGGACTCCACCCCGGTAAAATGAACATATTTTATATTAATGGCAACAAACATTTTAATATATTAACAAAATTACATGTGATTCAAACATTTTAATGTAATTCACATAAATCACGTGTGGTTTTAAAATAATAACGAAAATATTTTTGTCATTTAATAGACGGTTATTTTAATATACTTTTAACGATTTTACAATGTTGAAATTCTCGTCAAAAAAATACACGTGATTTCACAAATCGCATGTGACGTTACAAATTCAAATGTGATTTTTAAAATAATTAATCAAACATGAGTTTTCGAGAATTACATGTAATTTTTCGAGAATTACATGTGATTTTTTTATGAAATTTTTAAAAAAAAGTTCGCCGAAAGTATATAGAAGTGCATATCTATGGAAAGATAATTTAATTCCCGTCGTGACGGTATAATTATTTTTTCATAACGATTAACGGTTTGAGAGATATTTAATTTTTAAGAAATAGGATGAAAATGTGTTTTTTTAATTAAATTTAAAAAGATTAATATTGGATGGTGGAGATTGCTTCCTTTGTTCTTTTTTGGATGCATGTTCCTTATAGAACTTTTCTCTATATTATTGAAAAAAACAAAAACAAAAGTAAATAGCCCACTTACAAGAATATTAGCAAAGTGTGTAAGTTGAAATAAGCAAGATCCTTCGTTTTCAAGAGATCTTAGTTGATTGAAATCATTTATACTATGTATAAAAGAGATTGATATATCATTTTTATTAATTATTTAAATGATACATATAATTATACATATTGTACAAGTTACCTATACTACACTCTTAAGTAATATAATATTGTTGTAAAATGTAAAGAATGAGAGTTTAGGGAGGAAGGAGATGATTAGTATTGAGTGTTGATCAAATGACTACAAGTGTCCCATACTTATATGGGTCTTAGGAGTGTAACTTTTAAGTCTAATTAACTAGTAGTAAAAACTAATTAAACACCCATTAAGGTGGATATTCATACATCATAAATATGTTTATAACACTCCTCCTTGGATATTCACCTTTTGTTATACGCTATGATCTGCCTTGTTAAAAACCTTATCAAGAAAAAACCTAATGGGATAAAAACCTGATGAAGGGAAAAAAGAGTGCAGTACGCATAATGCTCCTTCTCAAATTAATATGTCTTTCAAGCGTCGAAGGCCGATCTTCCACGCTTCTCAAAAAATTTTGTCGGCAATGATTTTGTGAATAAGTCAGCCAAATTATCACTTGATCGAATTTGACGAACATCAATGACTCTGTCCTTTTGTAGATCATATGTAAAGAAAAATTTCGGATAAATATGTTTTGTCTTGTCCCCTTTGATATACCCTTCCTTGATTTGAGCTATACATGCCGCATTGTCTTCATATAATAAAGTTGGATTTCCTTTGATTGACTCGAGCCCGCATTCTTCTTGAATATGTTGAATCATTGATCTCAACCAGACACACTCTCGACTAGCTTCAGAAAGTGCAATAAGTTCCGCATGATTTGATGAAGTAGCTGTTAAAGATTGCTTCGTTGACTTCCAAGAGATTGCGGTTTCTTCATAAGTGAAAACATACCCTATTTGTGATCGTGCCTTATGTGGGTCAGACAGATATCCAGCATCAGCATATCCAACCAACTTTGATTTTGAATTCTTTTGGTAAAATAGTCCCATATCACGGGTACCACAAAGATACCAAAATATATGTTTGATTCCATTCCAATGTCGGCGTGTTGGCTCAGAACTGTATCTTGCTAGTAAGTTAACTGAAAATGCAATATATGTACGTGTATTGCTAGCAAGGTACATTAAAGCCCCTATTTCACTTAGATAAGGTATTTCAGGACCAAGAATGTCCTCGTCATTTTCTTTGGGGCGGAATGGGTCTAGTTCTCGGTTAAGTGAACGACTGACCATTGGTGAGCTTAACGGATGAGCTTTATCCATACTGAATCGTTTCAATAGTTTTTCAGTATAGTTGGATTGATGGACAAACACTCCACTTTTCAAATGCTCAATTTGCAAGCCGAGACAAAATTTTGTCATACCAAGGTCTTTCATTTCAAACTCGTTTTTTAACAATTTTGTAGGATGTTTAATTTCTTCAGAATTCCCAATGATATTTAAATCATCAACATAAATTGCAATGATTGTAAAACTTTTCATTTATCTTTTGATAAAAACACACAGACTAATTTGATTACTTTTATACCCTTCTTTTGAAAGATATTCACTGAGGCGGTTATACCACATTCGTCCTGATTGTTTTAATCCGTATAAAGATCTTTTTAATTTGATTGAGAACATTTCTCGGGGTTTTGATTTACAAGCTTCATGCATTTTTAATCCCTTGAGGATTTTCATGTAAATATCACTATCAAGTGATCCATATAGGTAAGCTGTAACAACGTCCATAAGGCGCATATGAAGCCTTTCAGCATTTGCAAGACTGATTAGAAATCTTAGAGTTGTCGCATCCACAACAGGTGAATAAGTTTCCTCATAATCTACCCCAGGTATTTGTGAGAAACCTTGCGCGACAAGTCTTGCTTTGCATCTCACAATTTCATTTTTCTCATTTCTTTTTATCGCAAATACCCACTTATAGCCTACTGGCTTCACATTATTTGGGGTTAAGGTCACAGGGCCAAATACTTGGCGCTTTTGAAGTGAATCTAATTCAGCTTGTATGGCTTTTTGCCATTTTGGCCAATCATTTCTTCGTCGACATTCTATAATAGATTTTGGCACATAATCTTCATCATCTATTATTTCACTTGTTATAGCGTATGCAAAAATATCATCAACACGTGTTTTATTTCAATTCCATGTAGTACCATTTTGTACAAAGTTTATTGAGATCTTATATTCATTTGGTACATGGTCATTTTCAAGAGATTTGTCCACATTTTTTGTGTCATTTTTAATCTCTTTTGGGATTTTATTGATAACAGTTTCTTGGACTTTGCCAATCGTATTCTGCTCTTTCCTTTTTTGCGGATTCGTATCCTTGGAACCCGTTGGTCTCCCACGCTTTCTACGTACATTTGAGTCATTCAAAGTTTCTAGGAGATCAATACGAGAAGGTGCATTTAAAGATGGAATATATGACTTAGTAACTCTTGTTTAGTTTACTAATGCATCCGGTAATTCATTCGCTATTCGTTGTAAGCGAATAATCTTTTGAACCTCTGACTCACATTGAGCACTTCGAGGGTCAAGAAATGATACCGATGATGCATTCCAAGTTACATCTAGTTTGTCCAACTTTTTCTTTTCTCCTCCTAAGATTGGGAATGTTGTTTCATCAAAATGACAATTAGCAAAACGTGTTGTAAAGATATCTCCAGTTAATGGTTCTAAATATTTGATGATTGATGGAGAATTAAATCCAACATAAATTCCCAATCTTCTTAGAGGTCCCATCTTTGTACGTTGTAGTGGAGAAATTGGGACATAAACAGCACAACCAAATATTTTTAGATGAGACAAACTTGGTTCTCTTCCAGAAACTAGTTGGGGTGGAGAATACTCATGAGATGCACATGGTCTTAATCATAAGAGCAGTAGCATGTAAAATAGCGTGTCCCCATGCAGAAGATGGTAATTTTGATTTCATGAGCAATGGTCTAGCAATTAGTTGTTATCTTTTTATTAAAGATTCAGTTAGACCATTTTGTGTATGAACATGTGCTAAAGGATGCTCAACCGTAATCCCAATTGACATACAAAAATCATTAAATGATTTTGATGTAAATTCTTCTGCATTGTCGAGTCTGATCTTCTTGATATGATGATCTAGGAAACGTGCTCTTTATTGAATTATTTGGGCTAATAGCCTTGCAAAAGCAACATTTCTTAATGATAATAAACATACATGTGACCATCGTGATGATGCATCAACTAATACCATAAAGTATCGAAATGGTCCACACAAAGGAGTAATTGGCCCACAAATATCTCCTTGAATTCTTTCTAGAAACAAAGGAGAATCATTTTCAATTTTATTGATTGAGGGCCTAATTATCATTTTTCCAAGAGAGCATGATTCACATGATAAATCTTTTGATACTAGGATCTTGAGGTCCTTTAGTGGGTACCCATCTGAGCTCTTAATAATTCTCCTCATCATTACGTCACCTGGATAACCTCGATCATGCCAAAGGGTAAACGTTATTGGGTCTACACATTTTCGAGTAGAAACCATATTTATTTTTGTTTGGTTTATGTATATAAAATACAAACCAGAAGACAGACCTTTCATTTTTTCCATTATAATCTTTTTTCCATTTTTAATGGATGTGATTTGGAGATATTCAATGTTATTTTCAGACATGGTTTCAAGATGATAACCATTACGTCTTATGTCTTTGAAACTTAGTTGATTTCTCTTGGATCTACTAGAATACAATGCATCATTTATGATTAACTTTGTACCTTTAGGTAACATAAAACAGGCTTTTTCATAATGAAGTTACTAGTACCACATATTGTGTTGACATTTTCACTTGCTACGTGAAACTCGTAAAAATAGTTTTTGTTTTTCAAAATGGTATTCGTTGTTCCACTATCTACTAGACATTCGTCTTCACCATTTTCCAACTTGCTTTTCATATCCTTGAAAAAAACAATACAATAATAAATAAAGATTTCATAGTATAAAAAAATTCATTTCATTAATAAAAACTCATAATATGAAATGTCAAACCTAGCTTATTCAAATTTAAAACTCAAAAACTTTATTCTTGGGAAAAAATATTAAATGAAATGTCAGGGTATTTCTAGTTATCATTCCCATTGTTTGAAAATAAAGCAACAACGTCTTCGACATCATCAAAAATATCTGAAGAGTCAAAGTGCACATTTGGATTTGACTCATTAGCATCCAAATTATCAATGAAGTTTGTTTCAATGAATTTTCCTTTGTTTTTTATTGATACTTGATAGAGATCAACAAAGTGTTTGGGGGTACAACATTGTTTTGTCGAATGATTGTTCAAGCCACATCGGTTGCAAGGATTTCTTGAATTATTAGGAGCTTGATGTTGCATTTTTTTCCCTTATCATTCTTACTCTTAAAATCATATGGCTTGGGATTGTAACCATCACGATGCCAAACAATATTTCGACCACGACCGCGGCCTCGTTCATTCCCGCGGTTATTACCACGACCACTTCCCCTCACATTTGATGTCGCATTCGCCTCAGGCAATGCAATAGAACCAGTGGGGCGTGCTTGATGATTTTTCATCAATAACTTGTTGTTTTGTTCGGCAACGAGAAAAACGGATATTAATTCATGATACTTTTTGAAACCACGCTCTCTATATTGTTGTTGGAGAAGCATATTGGAAGCATGAAAAGTGGAGAAAGTTTTCTCAAGCATGTCTTCCTCGGTAACCTTCTCTCCGCATAGTATTAATTTAGAAGTTATGCTAAACATTGCGGAGTTATACTCGTTGATAGATTTAAAATCTTGCAGCCTAAGGTGCATCCAGTCATAACGAGCTTTAGGGAGGATTACTTGTTTCTGATGGTCGAATCTTTCTTTTAATTTTCCCCATAATTCTTACGGGTCTTTCACCGTTAAGTATTCCTTCTTTAGGTCCTCATGAAGATGACGACGAAGGAATATCATTGCTTTAGCGCGATCTTGTGAAGACGCTTTATTTCTGGTTTTAATTGTTTCTCCCAAATTATTTGCGGTTAGATGGATCTCGGCATCAAGAGTATAAGGGAGATAATCTTTTCCAGAAATATCAAGAACAACAAAGTTCACTTTTGACATATTTGCATTTGACATCTTAACTACGAAGAAAGAAAATATACAATTTAATAAGAATTATACTAAGAAAAATGATGCATAAATGATATTTAAGTTTGTCATTCAAATATGTGTAACCACATAGAATATTTAATGATATTTAAATTGTAATTCAAATTTATATAACTGCATAATACTAGAAAAACAATCAATGCTATCATAATAAATTAATAAATTTTATTTGACTTAAAAAAACTATAAAAACATAAATTTTTATTACCAATAAATTATTTTATAAAATTGGTATAAGTTATCTTATTTGATAACATAGATATTGAATGGTAGCAAGCTATATATGTGACAGAAATAGACATGTATAATACTAATAAAAAATCTATGTAAACTTTGACCAAAAGATGGTAACTTGCTATGAATGGTTACGTGCTACAATAGACTTTATAAAATTTAACCAAGAGTAAGTGTTAACATGCCTTTACATATAATTAGTTTCACAAAAATTAGTCAATATGAATGTTTTGCAACTTATCAGATAGTCACATAAAAAATTACATTTCCTATCTTCTTATACTTTTTTTATGTGCAAAAGAATATTTACATGAAACATAAGAATAGTTAGCTAACAAAATTTAAAGCTTAGTTTTTTTTTGCCATAGAGAAAAATAAATAAATGCTAATGCATAGAGATAAAAAAATATAATGACTATAACCAAAAATAAAAATGACAGAGCTTGGGGTTCTATAAAAATTACATAACAATGAAGTTATGTTTTGAACCTTGTAAGAAGAAATCTAGAACTTGAGGTTCCTTTTTTTTTATGTAACAGCATAACATGAGGTTATGATATTGAATCATATTAAAACATGAGGTTCTAACTATATTTTTTTTCTTTGACATAACATGAGGTTATATCATTTTGATTTGTTTTCATGTAGCCACCATAAAACATGTAATGCTCGTTAGAATAGAGATATGTTAAGAATTTTCTACCTTGTTTTGCTTAGAGCAAAAACTTGTGCTGATAACGTGTTGTAAAATATAAAGAACTAGCTTAAAGACCCGTGGAATCACGGGATATCTTAGAAAAATTGATTTGTAAGAAGTGTTATAAGAAAGTAAAATAAGAGAAATACACAATGAATAATGTAAGCATGAAACATTAATATATGAAATAAAGAAAAACCGAAAGTAAACATGTATCATTCCAAAGTAATGTTATGATTTTGCGAAAATTCAAATAAAGAGTTCCATGCATTTTTCAATTCCAATGTTGATGATCTTAAGTATGAGATGATGTTTGTCATAGATGTGAAGTTGGTTGCCAAGTTTCAATGCGTGAACACCTATTTTTTTGACATAAAATGCAATTAGAATTTAGTTAAACATGTTGTTGTTGAAAAATGAATCGTTGGCAAAACATGTAATATAATGTACGAATATAAAAACAACATACCTGTTAAACATTGCTCATACACCTTGAAGAACTTCTTTGTACACCACGTTTGTAGTAGTCTTAGAAATATTACCATCCTTATCACAAACGACAACTTTCAAGCTCTTTTTGCTTTTTGCACGTAAAACAACAATGTAAAGTTGTCTATGGGTGAAAACAGGACGTGAAAGATATAAATCAACTTTGGAAAGCGATTGGCCTTGACTTTTGTTAATCGTCAAAGGAAGCTGCTTTCTTACAATCTTTACTGGTAAACGTTTATCAGTCGAAGTAATTCTCAACCTCGGTATGATAAACTTTTTTCCATATACCTGAGCAACGTCCAACAACTCAACAATGGTTTTTTGGAGGGTGTTGATTTGTGAAAATGTCTTTGGTTGAGTTTTTAGAAGGTGTAGAAATACGAATTGACGCATTATTAGTGTTTTCATTCTCATCTGCATTGACCAACCTTTATCACAAAATCATATGATTGAAAGTTCAGAATGTATTTTACATGTAAAAGAGACTAACATGTTTAAAAACATTATATTTGGATGTATTACTTTATAACTTGAAATTCCTCCTTGACCATTGGGAGGGTAGCATCAAAAAAGAACAACTTAGTTCCGTTATATTCGTTTTACACACACATGTTACCTTGTAAATAATATGGTTTTATTTTAGTAAAGGAAATAGAAGAAAGACATGGTATATTTTACTATAAAATACATTGATTAATTTGTATATATTGCAAAAAAAACTTTTAAACTAACCGTCTCAAACTTTCATCATTGCCAGTTGAAGGACTACAACTATTTTCCCATGATCAACACAACCACTAAAGAAGTCATTGAATTGTTGAGCAAAGTTACCCCACAATGTGCAATTCAGTTCGTTACTCTACAAATGTAAACAAAAGAGAATCTCAAATATAGTTCAACCAAAAGATATTATGCAATATTTATGAAATAAAGTTTTATATTCTTACTCAGCATCACACAAAGTCACCAGTTTCTTTTTTTCTAGCCTTTCCGTTCTTATCATAGTTGTGCAAAACGTAAATGTCACATGCTGTTTTGATAAAAGTTTATTGAGTTAACAAAAATAACTTACCCTAATACTTGTCAAAGATAAGCACAAAAATATGAATACGCATTTTGATTTAACTACCTTTTCAAAAAAAGGCTTGTCATAAAATTGCATTAAAAACTTTACAAAAATACGATTCAAAGTTGTAACAGCAAGACATGTGGTAAATGAGTTTAAAAGTTGTTAACGAAACTTTAATAATTTACATTAAAAGCTTTGTTAAAAGTTGATATAGAATTTGATGTACAACTTGAAAGCCTTTCTAAATGTTCTTAATGAATTTTTAATTTACATAAAAATATGAATACAAAAAAATAAATTTAGATAAAATAAGTTTTTTGTTTCTTTTTATATACAGAAAAAGTACGTACTAATATAATTTTTATTAATAAAACTTTACAAAAATTTACATAAAAATACGTACCAAAATAATTTTTATTAATAAAACTTTACAAAAATACATTTAATGAGTGTAACATGAGACGCTTAAAAAAGGTTGTAAAAAACGTTATGAGAAAGTAAAATATTAATAAAACTTTACACAAGCAAAAAAGTTTTTATTAACAAAACTTTATAAAAATATATTTAATGATTGTAACATACAACGCTTAAAAAAAGGTTGTAAAATAATGTTATGAGAAAGTAAATATTAATAAAACTTTATAAAAATTTACATAAAAATACGTAGCAAAAAAGTTTTTATTAATAAAACTTTACAAAAATACGTTTAATGATTGTAACATGCGACGCTTAAAAAAAGGTTCTAATAAAACCTTATGAGAAATTAAAATATTATTAGTTTTTTTTGTTGTATTTTAGGTAAGTTTTTAATTATTTGTAGCTTAACGGTGTTGTATATTAATTCTTAATATGAAAATGTTTTATAACGTTATAAAAAACCTATTTTTGTTATATAAAATTATTACGGCTTACATGAGCTGCCTTTTGAATTAGAACCACCATGTTCCAACATATCGTTGACAGAAAATGAAATAATTAAGTTATGCACTTAGATCCTTCGTCTTTGTAAAATTACTACAATACCAAAACATAAAATGGTTGTCGTAGTCTCACAGACCAAAAACTCACCTCCTGACTTGATTCTTTATTTATTAGTGTCAATCAGTAATACAAACTTAATTTCATGCATTTTTGGAAACTACATCATGTACATACAAAGAAAACATAGAAATATGCTTCATTATATCTCAAGTTCATGCATATCCTAAAAAGTAAAACCTAACATGATATACATTGTGAAACTGTTACGTATTTAGCAATTGAGGAAATAAGTGTAAATAAATTAGAAACAACGTCGATGTATGCTAAGCAATCTGGTATTGTAAATACTAAAACAATAAATGTGATGTATTGTTATTTCCACCATCGATAGTATTAAAGAGAAAAAGTATGCACTAAGCATTAATCAGTTGAGTAGCCAGTGAGCCGAGCTGGAAGAGCCCCTTGTGATGATTTTTTTTCTTCAATGATCACAAGAAACTTCAGGCACCATTTTTAATCGAGGGACTTGCACGCCTACACCAAACATTCCAATAAAATATGTTATAGTACATATCGAAGCTCATATTACTAAAACTTAATTAATCGCCAAACATAGAAGTTGACAAAAACTCAATTATACGGTCCAACTCAATGTTAAGAACTTAACTGAAGTGTGACTCAGTAACACCATTCTGAAGATTGAGTATAATAAGTTAATACCCATTCACAAACATAATATTGGCGAAAACGCATTCATGTGGTCAAATTATTTATCAGATAATGAGGATTTGACACGACTTTCGATTAGTTGAGTTCATATACAAATCCAAATGCAAGTCTCCAACAAAAAGCATAATATAGGGCTTTGTAAGCATTTTAAAGGTTAATGCCTTGAGCTAATCAAAATAAACCCGTTGAAATTTAATTTCAACAAACTATAAAATTCCACACCAATGTTTTTATATGAAAACTAATAAGAGAGCAATTATTTATCGCAAAAATACATCAGACATCAAATTCTCCCGAAGAACATATAACAGTATCATTAATATTTGTGGGTGTTTTCATCGACGTAGTCATTAAAACCTCATTCTTACTCTTTCAAACACCTAAATTTGATAGCTGTTGACTTGTTTCATGTTGCTTCACACTATGGGATTTAAGGCTTAAGGTAACAAACAGTACAAACATCCGTTCTTAGTGCAAACCATAACACATAAAAGTATACTTATATAGGGTACACAATAAAACATATTAAGAAAACTACGACATATAGTTGTATCACAATCACAATTAGTGGCGATCCTATTAACTTTAGAGCAATAACTTAAATGAGTAATGGCCAAAATCCTAATGCTAATTATAGGCTTTGTACAATAAAAAACGTAAAAAAATAAAATATGTAATGGAAAGGCACGAAAGTCTTAACTCTTTTTAGACCCACATGCGCACTCATGACTTTTACATAAGTCGCACAACGGTATTTTGACATTAGTTGCACTAACGTGTTTGATCAACATGTTCGAGAGGCTCCGCCCTCCAGTTATCTCAGTAGGTAGCATTAAACTAAATTTGTGTAATGCAGATTTTCATCCAGACAAATCATTGATAAAACCTGCAATAAAGTTAGCCATCTGTGATTCAAAAAGTTTTATGATTGTTGGTAAGTTGAATGTGTAAAAACTACCTAAACAAATGTGGTTTTTATAGCCTGTTGATTTCAATCAATAGAGTTTATTTAGGGATACAATTGTTTTCAAACCTTTGTATTCTTTGATTTTCCAGCAATGTCTCTAACAAAATTAACTTAGTTTACAAAAATAAATTTCAAAACGTATTTTGTTTAAAAATATGTTAAGAATACGTTTCTAAGCTGTGCATATTGTTAGATTTAATTATGGTAACAAATTAAATTGTTGTTGCATTGTGTTGTTGTACATTAGTCTATTTATGGTATTGTTTTTAATTCATTCATTAAATTCTTATGCTTTATAGGGTTGTAATATATTTTGTTTTATTATATAAAATAGATAAGAGTTTAGGGAGGAAGAAGATGATTAGTATTGAGTGTTGATCAAATGACTACAAGTGTCCCATATTTATATGGGTCTTATGAGTGTAACTTATAAGCCTAATTAACTAGTAGTAAAAACTAATTAAACACCCATTAAGGTGGATATTCATACATCATAAATATGTTTATAACAAATATATATTTATATGTATGTTATACAAGCTACTATAGTACGTGGGTACAAAACTTGAATTGAATTTTGTTATTATAATCATTTTCACCATTAATTTAATAAAAACATGTTCAAAAATAAATAAGCTTTATACCATTTAAGTCCAAAAATTTATATGAATTGATTTGTGATAAAGTTATTTTTTTTTAAATTTTCGTCATGCGAAAATTCGTTTACAAAAAATATGTAATTGAAAAATAAAGCTCGTCAAAAGTATGATTACAGAGTACCCGTCGGGTACCCTGCTAATTTCTCCATTACTACGTATTATTTTGTTATCATTCATTGTTACCAAACAATTACTATTAGAAATCAATCCATTACTTGTTACCAACACCCACATACCAAACATACCCCTAATTCAACCTGGCTTTAAATCACTTAAAACTCAAAAGTGACGTATACTGATTTTCTGTGTGATGATGACCAAAGGTGATACTTAGATTTGCAGACAAGTAAAATAGATCGAGTGTTGGTCATAATTTAATTTTCGTATTTACTCGAATCGCTTTACTTTTCTAGTTTCATGCAAAAAGATTGTTAATTTTTGTGTCACTTTATTCATGTTATTTTTCCATGTATATGCAAAGAGATAATACATCATCTTTTAAATCTTTAAAATTTTACTCTAATGTCAAATAATATATTCTACAATTTTCAGCTTTTTCCAAATGTTTTAACTTGACAATTTTGATCGCATTTTATAATAAAGTTCCGCTAACCATTCTATCGTTAATGTTTCATTACTATATAATCATAGGTTCATTTTGGGTCTTTATGGTTCCAAATCCTCTGTGGGTTTTGTTGTTGAGCATCATGTTTTCATATTGGGGAAGTGATATGTACACTATTAAATTTGGTACACACCATTTTTTATGTATCAGCTTATTGTATTATGTGTATTAGTTATGTAATTTGGTGATGTATGCACGGTTTACCAAATTAAACCAACTTAGACGGTGTTTGAATTTTAAGGACACTATTAGAAACCATTATTTTATTACGGTATTATTTTATTACTTCATTGTTACAAACAATTACTATTAGAAATCAATCCATTACTTGTTATCAACACCCACATACCAAACATACCTTTAATTCAACCTGGCTTTAAATCACTTAAAACTCAAAAGTGATGTATATTGATTTTCTGTATAATGATAACCAAAGGTGATATTTAGATGTGCATACAAGTAAAATAGATTGAGTGTTGGTCATAATATAATTTTCGTATTTAATTCAACCGTTTTACATTTCTAGTTTCATGCAAAGAAATATTTAATTTTTGTGTCACGTTAGTTAAGTTATTTTTTTCATATTTATGCAAAAAAATAATATCACCTTTTAAATCTATAAAATTTTACTCTGATGTCAAATAATATATTCTAAAATTTTAAACTTTTTCCAAATGTTTAAGTTGACAATGTTGATCGCATTAGTTCTATCGTTATTGTATCATTACTATATATATGATCATAGGTTCATTTTGGGTCTTTATGGTTCCGAATCCTTCAGTGGTTTTGTTGTTGAGCATCATGTTTTATAGCGAGGGTTTACCAAATTAAACGAGCTTAGACCGCGTCTGAATTTAAAGGACACTATATTTACGAAAATTTAGGTTCAACCACATCAGGACGGACCCACATAGGAGCCGGGTATGTTACGGGTCATACCCAATTTGGGGTTACGATGTACAATTTTTTTCTGAAAAGTGTTACTTTTTAAGTACGTGGCAACATCCAAAAAAGATTTTGTTATTTCAATTTAGTCTAATAATCTATGCAAGGACTTCTAAAAAATTTGTGGAACACCCGAAAAAATATTCTGATTCCTCCCCTGAATCACATTGTATAACTTGGTTTTAATGTTTCGCATAACTATATTTTTTTTTAGCAAACGCATAACTATATTTAAACATATATGCGTCATATAATTCAAGTTTTCATACAATTTCTTTTTGTTTTGCAAGAGGACCTTCTAAAATCGTGGGAAGGCCTTGATTTAATGCTTAGGTACATCCGGACTTGACCCCGATTAACCGATTTTGAAGATTTGTGTTTGCTGAATTTGATGTCCTGTCACTTTGAACGTCTGCTTTTCTGTACGTCTGCGGTCGGTGTGTAATATAGTGTATATATCACCAGACATGAAGTCAGTGCTCTCATCATTACCATCATTAGGAACATGCTTTCGCTGAATAGCTTGATAAAGTGATCAATGTCTGCTAAGTTGCTTACCAAAGAAAATAGCAACCCAGGAGAATCCTTGGAGCTATGTCAATACCCCTACTGTTGTTTGCTGATGAAAGCCCAGACATCGTAGCAGCAGCAGCAAACGACATTGAACCCCTTGAAGCAAAAGAATTTGGACCCGTAGCTTTCTACTGCTAGAACTACAAGCTGGATTTGTCGATCACTTATTGTGGGGCCTGCAGGGCTATCCTCAGTGGTGTCTCCCAATTTATCATCGTGAATAGCAGCGATCCGGCCTATTACCTTGTGCTTTCATTCTAGCTATATATACAGCCCTAACTATCTTTCCATAAATACGTACTGTTTGCAATAATTTCAGACTACGAAAGTCTGCATATAACAAAACACAGGAGCAGATTAAGCATCAACAGTTGATTTTATGGCCACGTCGTCGTCCTCAAAAACTTCATCATCTTCGATCACCAATGCATCATAAGCTTCACCGGGCGATATGTCTACGTCCTCCTCCTACAGCGCCACACAAAAGAATACTAAGAAAATAATTCACAAAAACAAAAAAATATAATTATGGTAAAGCAAAACAAATAAACTTACAGAAAATAAACAGCAATCTGCCCAGAAATATGATCGGCTAACAAAATATTTCACGGGGGCATGCATATGCATATGCATTCAGATATTCATCAATGCAAATCAAATTCATGAAACATCCTACTCTTACTATTTGATTGGTAAGCAAAGCTTCAGTTCTACCGAAACTTTTTACAGAGCGCTAAAAGCTTTAAAATGTATGCATATCACATGACGTAATCAAGTAGTGTTACGGTGGAAAACATAGCTCTAGCATATGTGTATATCACATCAAGACTGAAAACATTCTATTGCAATTTGATACTCAACATCTATATCCTAAGCAGCCTTTCTTCACGAAGCATTTCTTGTATGTGGTCCTTTCCCCTTATCTTGAGTTGGCTTCAACACAGCCTTCCCCTTACCCTTTGAAGAGCTTGCTGCTTATTCTTGTAAAGTGCCCTTTTCGTTTGAGTTCCCTATATTAATATCCCTGACCTGGATCTTGTAGACTGACGACGTGTAGCTTTAGCAGAAGTAGGGGACGCTTTTGAGTTCCCAACAGAAGTGGAAGACATATGGCTAGACTCGCTGCGTTGAAGGCCAGAGGAAATCTTCAACAACTGACAAACAGGCTATCGATTAGAAGGATATTTGACGAATAATCCCAAACAGACTTTTCACCATGTGCTCTGCAAAAGTGAAGTTTAAATGGACGAGATGATACACCAAGGCCAGGAGAGAGGCGTCAACCTCCGGTAGAAGATCTAGAGCTGTGGCTCAAAACTACTGGAAAACGCTCTAATGAGGTCAATGCATTTTGAAGCTTCTGAACTAAAACACTCATTGGGGCCAAATTTGATTCACCCGGTCCATAAGGAAGGTGGTGACTGCTATGAAAGACCTGTATCTTTTAAGGGCTTGTTGACGGAGCTTAGAAAATTCTCTTTCGTCACTCTTTTCTTAGAAAAACATCCACATGATAAGTAATTCTGCAAAGCATCAGAAACACCACATCCAATAAACTCAAACATGGAGACACCGTACCCTTTGCTTACATCCGCCATCATCTCAGTGACGCCAACTTCTGCAGCTTCAGGTACTAAGGGGAAGTATTTATCCTTATAAAAGCCTTTGCACTTGCACTAATCACCATCCGAAGACTAGAATTAACATCAGGATCTTCTACAGAGTGACAAGGGGTGTTTTTAGAATCCTCAGCAGAAGCTGCTTTGGTATTTGACTGACGTCGATTGCATTTGGAACGTGCAGAGGATCAAGCTGTCGAATCAGTATCCTTAACAGATGACTCAGGTACAATAAGTGTATCTACTGCATGAACAACACCTTATCTCACAAAGAGTTTGGACCTGTGGATCTTTACATGCCAGAACACCCGCCAAGAAACTGATATTTAAAAATAGAAGATCAGAACATCAACATAATTGAAGGAAACCAGCACATGTTGAATAAGTGTTCACAAGTGATATACCTTGATATATTTGTGGTACCAAGTAGAGACTGGATCATATCCGCACTGCCGAAATAAAACAATTTCCCAATAGCTGAGAGAAATTTATGACGCATAGGTGCATTCACACTTGAGCCATATATCTGAACAGACAAAAAAAAGTTCATTAAGCAAATCGTTGCACTCACAATAAGCCACTAGAGTTCTTCTAAAACCAACCTGAATGAGAACGGGAAGAAGATCCATCCCGAATTGTTGCGAAAGCTCATGCTGATAAGTCAACAATTTCTCTCAACCTGGCATGTCTGGTGCATGACCATATAGGTAGATGGGGCGAGAGATGCCTGCCCTCTTCCAGAGCTGCTGGTTGAAATAAGTAAGGCGGCTTGGGTGACTAGCCCATGGTTACAAATCTCATCCAACCTATCAGGAGACGATGCAAATGCCTTTACAATTCGAGTCAAACAAACTGATGCATGCTCCAAAACCTAAATAGAACATTTTGTTCCGTTAGATAATTAGCAATCGTTGAACATATATTAGTTTTTAAACAGTCACAGATGCTTGGGACTGTTTGTATTTACCTTGGCATCATGATACTGAAGAAGATTTGTCAACAGAGGACCGGCTTCGGTGACAACATCAGCTGCATCAGATGGAAGTTTCTTGCACATACTTGCGGCAGTAGATAATGCAACACGCTAATAGATATATGGCAAAAGGGTAGTAATTAGATATGCTGCAGACAAAATTCAGTTCTTCGATAGACCTATAATGATAAGCAACAATGTCAATGGGTACCTGTACGGCTGTACTCCTGTGGAGAAGAAGTCAAGATAAGAGAGAACCTTGATATGAAGAAGTCAATGACTGTTACGAAAGGCAAACATCAACGACTATTAAGATCAATACTTCTATATTTTATCAAAAAATACAATATTAATATCAAGGTTGTAAAAACTGATAGACGCAAAAAAGATGTTACGAGTAAATCAATGTGAAGTAGCCTTTGAACTTTGTAGATATGGCATGATAACTTATGATTCTTCATCTGTCATTGAGATCTACATTTTAGGCTCTAGATGTTTCTCGAGTCACTCATACCACTAGTGGCACAGGAGCTTGTTCATGATTGTCAAAAACCATGCATGGTGGAAGCGAATTGTGCTTTTGATTATGTTCAGAAATCTATCGCTCAACATATACCCATTCTTGCAAGTGCCTCAGCGACTACAACTTCAAATCCCGGAAATTAAAGGGGCAATGATAATCCAAATTTTGGGCAATTTTAATTTCCCCTATTTGCCCCATTTCACAGGTTACATGACACAAATTCAAATGGACCAATTTGTATACAAAAGGGTTAAAATTGCCATTTCTAATCATAACATGTGGTATTAACCGATAAAAAGTAGAGACATAGCAAGTCATGATATAATATGATGGATATTAAACGGAATTACCTGCATTAATCTCATTCATGGCCGAGCGCACAGAAGGATCAGATATGTGTTGTACGTCGTACCTGTATACTCTCCCATAACCTGCATACAAAAGATGTTATAAAGTTTGAGCATGGTATAATGACAAATTCACAATACTTATTTTATACAAATAAGATTCACCTCTAAAAGGTTCTGCAACTCAGTAGTATGCGTCATCGGCACTTTGCTTTATCACTCGATATTGAATTGAAGAGAACTTAAAACATTGTCCTGCAAATGATCATTATATCAGGACATTTCCATTTCGCATCTCTTTGTAATCAGACAAGTATTACAGCATCCGCACGTGCTATTCTAACTATAATCACTCTCCAACGGTACAGTGATACACACAAAAATTTATACCCCAGGTAATGAAGAGTTATGGCGTATAGCAAGAAAATTATTGTCCGTTTAAACCCGCATAAACAAACCAGACTGTAACTTGTGTGTCTGGGCAGGTAACGTTGTAGTATAGATGCAATGAGCCACTCAATTATTCATCAAATAAAAAAAATTGCTTTTCAATCTTTTTTTTTTTAAATTTAAATATCTCACAAACGGACAATAACGGTTCGTAAGATATTTAAATTTTAAAAAGATGATTTAATTCTTGTCGCGAGTGTATGTTGCATTTTACGTAACAATTAACGGTTTGTGATATATCTAATATTTAAAAAAGAAGAGATGGCTCGCAGGTCCTAACACTTATTCGAAAGGGCACCAGTCCCTCAAAATCCACGAGACCACTAAGATTTATATTAACAAATTAACAAAGAAAATCCATAACTTAGATAGAAACAGTTAACCGTGTCGTATTCCAGTTCCCGAATGCATAACATAATCAATCATTGGCTTCAAACAAAGGCAGATCTCTAGAAGCCACTACACCGCAGTAATAGAAAAGATTAATGCTGAAGTCAGTTTTCCTGATTCAAAGAGTCTAATTAACACCAAATTTATCTTTCTGCTGAATTCTTTACATCCAATCTATAGTGCACCATTGCAAAAGCTCAAATGACCAACAAATGAAAACAAGTACATTGATCCCCAACTGTAAATTAATGGTTACAAAGACTTGAAACTGAATGCATTCAAAAGGCATATACTAAAAAACTAAACACCGTGCTCAATAACCATTCTTACCGCCGGTGATGCTCGTGGATACGCTAAGAGAGTTCTTGAAATACGCAGCTGTTTATCCTTTGTAACACCCTTCCAGAAAAATATATCAGCCTTCTTTAGGACAGGTGACTTTGCCAATATAAGCTTTATAAAATCCAACTCATCTTTATCATAACACGCATTTATAATCTCAAATTCGTTCAAATGCTCCAACCAAATATCCGAACAATCTTTGAGTGTAAAGGAGCACGTCTCGGGTTCAGGCCCAAAGCAGTCATCAATCTGGAAGAACCAACAGTGATTAACTGTTGTGCAAGTGTAGTTTGACTTACGAGTTTAGTCAAATAGGATACATAATGTAAGTTACCTGTATCTTCAGTTTCTTCAGGTTCGGGGAGCTTTTCATCAATAGACCAAGAAGAGCTACCACCCTACATTTTAAATCGAAACATGTATAACCAACATACACGTGTTTTAGGTGGACTAATGCAGTTGGAAGCTTTAATGGAACTCCATCCCGAAGAAAAGGCTAGAAGCAGAGCCAGCAAAAAAAAAAACTATAAGAATACACTATGATCCCAAAGTTTACAAAAATAAATTGTATACCATGTAGATGATATTACCGTAACAGTCCAAGGATAAATAGACAAATTTTCTACCACAGGCAAAAGCTCGAAAAAATTGGTAATTGAGGAATTGCTAATGCCAATATCTTCCATCCATTCAATATCAATCTGTAATAGATTAAAATATTCAGATGAATAATGATAGGGAACATACAAAACCCACTTTACAAATGTTTTTATTTTGACAAAATGTCATGTTACATTAAGTTCTTACCAAAATGAACACCATTTATGCAAACTTATTTAGCGAGCTATTTATCATTTCTTTTTATGTATTGTACATCTTGGAACTAATTTTTTCACAAAATTATGCAAGCAAAACAAATATCGCTGGAGGCAAGGCACTTCGCAACAACAATTTGACAAATTGGTGGTCAATTTGGTACAAACACAAAATAACACTTTGACATTTTGTTACAAATAAATATTTCGAATGTGAGGCCATTTTGATGAATTTCCATTGATGAAAACCCATGCATAATGAACAATACTCAATTTTAGTAAGAACTTACCAGAGTCACATTCTTAAGTAATGGAGACTTTGATAGGAGATGTAGAAGTGCGTCTTCTGAAATAAGTATTAATTCCAAGTATAAAGTTGTAAGGCTGCCAAATCCAGTGAATGGTGGTTGATGGAGAATATCACAATTCTTGATATGTAGCTCTGTTAAGTATTGCAACGAGAAGACGGATAAAGGTAACTCATAGTCCACATGCGTGGCAAGAAATAACTTCTTTAGACTATTGTTCCTCGCCAAATGAAAGATTATATGATCAATCTCAACACACGTCTTATCTGCGCGAATTTTAAGACTGAACTCATGTATGGGACCCATGTGCATAAGTAGAACTTGGTATATAGCATAAAAAATTCTCAACCTTTTGGTCATCCCTTTCCTTTGACTTTGCATGTCAAACGCGTTCTCAAGAGTAGAGAGATCATCCTCGTCGGTTGTTACTTTAAACGAATCTTCATTAAACACAAGTTTCGGTATACTAATCCAGTGATACCTCCATTCCTTAGATAGGATACTCGTTCTTGCTGCCTCTTGAATCGGTATAAGACATAAGATGGTTTCTATAATGTTAGAAGGAAGGTTGCTAATCCTATCCATCTTATAAAATTCTTGTTAGACTGGTACAGAATAGGGCTGCAAAATTAGTAAATGAAAAGATCTGTTTAAGATGAATCTTGGTCGATATACTTCTGCAAATGATATATATGCGGTCAAATGATCAATTAGGATTCAAAGAACCATGAACACAATCAATCAATCAATAATATTATAGCAACTATAATAAAGCATAAAAATGCAGAAACGGTTGGATATTATATGAAGGCCGTATAGTTCTATTACTTACAATAATAGAAGTATGGTGGGAGTTTGAATTATGGTGGGAGTAGGAATTATTGAGCCATATATAGTAATACTTAATCAACTCCACAAAGTTTGGTACTTACTCATAGAGATGCGTAATCATGTCTTTTTGGTTTATTCATCACAATAAACTCTTCATGAAACCAAACAAAAAACTTGAACGATAGCTTTGATAAGAAAAGAACACTAGCTTTCATTAACAATAATTAAAACAAACGTACGACTAATTCAAAGCGAAAAAACGCATAAACTGAAAATGAAAAACATCAACAACGTGACTCAAACTGAAAGAGGCGCCAAACGCCTTGCTAGTGTTCTAATAATACTCAAAATAGCCATGTCACCCCACGAGATCCTCTCCATCATCAAGATGAACATGAGCCACCATCTAGGCTATCTCGGGGTTCACAATATTCATTTCATTGGTCCATGATTTTTGTCTTTACACTCACGAGCAAAATGGTCAGTTTCTCCACAAACATGACATTTAAAGGACCGTTTTGATGGAGCGGATTTCTTGAAGTTGTTCTTTATTACTCTCATCTTGGCTTTGTTGGAATCATTTCAAAAGACTATCTTCTTATAGCATTCACCTTGCACATAATTAACACTTCATTGTTACCCCGTTTATCTATAATTTTAGCCTCTTCCTCCATACGAAGATGCTTTAGAAGATCATCTAACGAATAATCTTCCGTTTTCTCAGCAACATTCTCTTAGAGAAACTTTTCCAAGAAGGTGGGAATTTAATTAAAATGGCACACTTGGAACGTGTTACCAACGTGAACATCAAGCAATTTTAGTGAAGAACTAGAAGCTCATACACTTGCTCCATAACAGATTTCTCTTCGATCATAGCATATTCAAAGTAATTTGAACCCAAATACTTATTCATACCTTACTCATGAATTTTATACTTAAACTCTAGCGCACTCCGAAGCTTTCGTGGATTAGTAACCAATGCAAACAAATCATAAAGAGTATCGCACAGTGCATTCTTAATATGGTCGTAACAAGTAGTCTCGTCCTCTTTGCGGATCATCCGCAACTTCTCAAGTTGAGCAACTTTTTTCTCGTCTACCGGATGTGGGTTATGTGGAATGGGAGCCAATGTTGGGTCCAAAGACATCATAAACCTTTAACAAGATGAGCAAAAACTTCAGCTTGTCAGCCAACGGGTATAGGTACACCCGTCAAACCTATCGAGTTTTACCAGTTCTTGGTTCATCATTCGGAGGTTTATGAGGGACTGTGGTATAAACTATAACAGCACCAATGATGCTTAAAACCCCGAACAGAAAGAACCAATGGCCCAAACACCAGCCAAAGAATCCTTCGTCCAGTGAACACTTGTTTGCAACAGTAACTACTAACCTGAAACAAAAGAACAAATGAACTGCACAGAATGGGTCATGTCCTTTAAGCTTCATACCGACATGGATAACGGTGCTCCTGCGTCCATCACAAACCTCCGAATGATGAACTAGTTAAACTCAATAGGTTTTACGGGTGTACCTAGGCTATACCTGGTGGGATGACAAGATGAAGTTCTTGCTCATGTTGTTAAAGGTTTACCATGTCTTGGACCTGACATTGGCTCCATCCCAAGCACCTGGTAGACGAGAATCAAGTTGTTGAACTTGAGAAGTTGCTGATGATTCGCAAAGAGAAAGAGACTTTGTTGCGGCCATATCAAGAATGCATTGTCCGATACTCTTTATGATTTGTATGCTTCGGTTACTAACCCACGACAGCTTAGGAGCGCGCTAGAGTTTAAGTATAAAACTCATTACCATGGTACGAAAAAGTATTTGGTTTCAACATACTTTGAATATGCTATGATCGAAGGGAAATCTTATGAAATAAGTGCATGAGCTCGAGTTCTAGTGAACAAACTCAAATCGCTTGATGTTCTCGTTAGCCACAGGTTCAAAGTGGGTGTCATTTTAACCAAACTTCCACCTTGTTCGAGAAGTTTTTCTATTAGAATGTTGCAGAAAATGAAAGATTCTTCCTTAGATGATCTTCTAAAGCATCTACGTATGGAGGAAGAGGCTAAATTAGAGACAAACAGATTAACAATGTGTCAAGTGTTAAGTGTTAATCATGTGCACGGTGAAAGCTCTGAGAAGATAGTTTTTGAAATGATTTACAAAAAGCCAAGATGGGAGTAACAAAGAACAACTTCAAGAAATCCGCTCCATCAAAACGGTCCTTCAGTGTCATGTTTGTGGAAAGACTGGCCATTTTGCTCGTTAGTGCAAAGACAGAAAATCGGGGACTAATGAAGTGAATATGGTGAACACCGAGATAGCGAGATGGTGGCTAGTGTTCATCTTGATGATGGAGATGATCTCGTGGGGTGACACGGTTCTTTCGTATATTATTAGAACACTAGCAAGGCGTTTAGCGCCCCTTTCTATTTGAGTTACATTGTTGATGTCTTTCAATTTCAGTTTGTTTGATATATGGTATAGTTGTTTTTCGCTTTTGAATTAATGAGACAATTTATATATAAGAGGCAAAAGTTTGACTAGGAATACTAAAGAACTTCAGGGGTTAACTGAGGTAAGAAGTAGGAAAAATAAGGGCAAACAACAGTTCAGCAAGGGAAATCTAAATCGGTTGCAGGATTACGTCTTACAAAACCTAAAGTGTCTTATTATCGGGAAGTAACTAAGGGTGTTTCTTTTTCCCTTAGAGCCACTTAATATGTGGGCCCAACCCTTTTATCCTCTTAATGGGGGTGACCATTAAAACTATGATCCCTCCACTAAGAGGCTAATTAAGTGGCTCAAGGGAAAAAGAAACACCCAACCAGGTATGGAGAAAAAAGCAGGCTCCTAAGTCTGCTGCTTCTAATATTGCATCTACATCCAAATCTTCTAATTCTTTTGATGTTTGAAACATGAAGGGAGGGGGAAGTCTAGCTATCCTTTTCCTAAGTACAAGGAGAGTGTGCAGAATGATTTTTCTGGCTCATATAGTGTTTGTAACGTGTCTGATGTGGATGAAGTCTTGGAACCTAATGATCATCACACCGAGAAGTTTGATTTTTCTCTAAATATACAAGACTAGGAAGTAGTCTTTTTGAATAGTTCATAAGATGGGCATGTCTATCTTATGTAGGTGTTTTGTGTTTGTTTTGGGTTATCTTTGGGAGCCTTCTATGGCTGATTGTAGCCCATGTAACGGGCTGAGATAAAGGACTTCACCTTTATACTTTTTGGTCTAATATATTTTACCGCGGATAGTCTCCTTTACCCAAAAAAAAAAAAAAGTTTGTTGACACGTGAGTGTTGGATTAAGAATTTTATGAAGTATTTGAAGACTATCTTCCGATACTCCTAATAAACACAACACGTTCAGCACTTTATATTTGAATAAATCATGCAAAGGTATATTTTTTAGGCCTGTATTTTCTCCGCTTCTCGAGTAGTGGCTGATAAACTTGTAGTAAAAAGAGGGGTTACTCTCCTTCAATCTAAACAACCCAAGAATATTAAACCTGACTTGATTTAATCACCTGTTACTCATTGCATATTCTCCTATCAACATTGTTTTGTGTTGATTCGGTTGCTACAGAATAGACATGTGTTGGTTGCATCAAATCATGCGGCTTGTACGAATGTAGACTCGTAGCAAGATACGAGTTCGTATCAAGCTTAAAGACATGAATCATTCCGTGCAGCTTGTTTGTTCTTTTGTTTCAGGTTAGTTGTTGATGTTGTTGTACCAAGTGTTCACGGCTCTACCAAGGATTCTTTGGCAAGTGTTTTGGGCTATTAGTTCTTTGTGTTCGGGGTTTCACGAATTGTTGTTGCTGCTGTAGCTTATACTACAACAGCGTATACCTTAAGATGGTAACCAGGAAAGGTACCAAAGTTAAAAAAAAAGGTATGATTATATGCGAAGTTAATGATTCGCAGGATCACTTATTCTTCTTGCGTGACCTTTATTGAATTGTTATAAGATTTTAAAAGATCAGGTGGTCAGCTCTCTAAAGTCACTACAGATTAAAATTAGTAGGCTCAAAAGTCTGCAATTCTGCTTATTTTGCTCAAGTCACCACTGTTTGGAGGGTGAATAGGCAAGTTCAGGGGAAGAAAAAGTAGAACAGTTACTGCTTTTTTTTGGTATACACCTGCTATTGTTCTGCTACTGAATATTCCAAAAGTGGATGTCGTTTTTACTTTGGCTTTTAACTTGTCAAGCATGTCTGTTTGGTAGCGACTTACAGAATAATTTTATTATGTTTTCCCTTTATCTGTTGAACTTTTTCAGTTTCCTTAAGGGGACTGTCCTTTTGAAATGTGATGTGTTTGTAACATTCTTTGAATATATATACACATTCACATTTTAACCCAACAAAAAATGAAAAAGCTAAAGCATGAAACAACATATAAAACAAATCTAATAATACAAATTATTGTATTTAGGAAAGGAATCAAAAGGCTGAATCAAATAATCTGTGCCTCAAGCAGAAAAGAACCGTACCCTTTACAGTCAACTCTAAGGGGGCTCTTGGTTTGCATTCCAGAATCACTACGGGTATGAGTTTCATAGTGTTGAGTGTTTATATCAAAATATTTCTATTCGTGGTTCCTACTATACCTATATGTCATTGCAATTTTACGTATAGCCTTCTTTTAATAAACTAGTAACCTAGGGAGGATGAGATGTAGGCAGCATACCTTGTGACTCTGAACCTTACCCTAGCCAGCCCCTGTCTGTACCTAGTGAGATGTGAACCTAGACCTCCTGAGGTTAGGCACCACTACTAGGCTATTTGGTGGTGGACTGGTAGTACAGGTAAGCAAATGAGTTTTTCCCTGTTTAGGTTATCCGCGAGGACAAGTCTTTAACTCGCGCGTACACAGCCTAACCGCGGTATCCCTTGTGTATATTTCTATTTTCCAAAACATATCTTTCTATTTTTTCACTTCGAGTAAATATTAACTAGTAGTTTATATAACTTTTTGGTTAGGCTTATAATGAGCTTATTTGTTTTCGGCTTATATTTCCTAAACTCAATATTTTCGGCTTATTTTGAAACTTGTGACCTTATATAAGTTTGTAGGGAGTTTTTTTCGGCTCATATAGCCGGCATGGCTTACTTGGTTTTGGGCTTATGTTTCATAAGCCCGCTTTTTGTTGCTTATTTTAAAACATGTCGGCTTACCCAAGTTTAAAAATGACATAATAAACTTACATAGGCAAAAAAAAGTTTCAAAATAAGCCATAAAAGTGAGCTTCTGAAACATAATGGTTATTTGTGGGCTTATGAGCTTATTTGTTTTCTGTTTATAATCATAAACCCCAATTTCCGGCTTTTTTTTACTTGTGGGCTTCATATAAGTTTATTATATTATAATAAACTTATATAAGCCCATAAATCCCAAAGTAAGCCATAAAATTAGGGCTTATGAAATATAAGGCGAAATCAAATAAGCTAATAAGCCCACAAATAAGCCGAAACAAACACCCTCTTGTTATAACATAATAAACTTACGTGTTTTTCTAGCTTGTGCTTCTAAAGGGTAGTGATCAAAGTACTTTCTTATACTTTTTGTTGGGTGTTGACTTCTTATCTTGTGCCAGAGTCCTAAACTTAAATAAGCCTATAAGTCCAAAAATAAGCCAAAAAGAATTCAGGCTTATAAAACATAAGCTTAACCAAACATATAAGCTTATTGAAGCCATTTTAGACATATAAGGTCGTAAAAAAGCTTTAACCAAACACCCCCTTATCAAGTTAATCCTACATAAATTTAACAAAAAAAGAAGCAGAGCTATAAATTGACAGACAAAAGGCTAATAATATAATTGAAATGTACTTACTTATTATTGAAGCCGTTTTAAAGGCGAAGATATTTTTAGGGTTTGGTCATTGGTAAGTGGAAGTTCCGAAAAGAGAGGGAAATGGTTTAGGCTATGAATGGATAGCGGACGGGATTTGAATCGAGAAATCGGTTTGAACCGGATCGATTGGATCAGATACATCATTTACCTCATGGTCAGTTTTTGGTTCGGTTTGATTCAGTTTGAACCAGTCACACATATGACCGATCATTTTGCCTTTTTGGACTGAAGCGACCGAAAATCGAATCGAACACATTTCATTTGGTTCTTGGTACGTGAGTTTAATCAGAAATTTCTTCTTTTATTATTTTGTCAGGGATTATGAAAAATCATAGATTAAAGTTTTATTTTTTAATTAAAATTTTGAAAGTGAGAATTTCACGTTTTTAAAAATTGTTGAAAAGTGATGTAACTAAATAAATAGATTTTAAGGGGCTGTTTAGATGAAAAAAGTTTTTCATAATTTTATGTTTCTAAATTTTTGTAGAATGAAAAAATTGGTTTTTTTAAATTAGAGTTGAAAATTTTAAAAATTTGTTTAAATGATATTTTTTATTTTTAAAAACTATTGAAGAAAAAGTGAAATTGAATATATATATTTTCTATTTTCCACTCTTCAAATGAAATTTAAAAAAATAAATAAAATAGTTTTATCTAATTAAACACACTCTAACTTTTTTCACTTTTTCTAGGAAGAAAATTAGATTTTTTTTCATCAGTTAAACCCACATCTCATTTCACGATCATTTTTTGTACACTCGTGGGTGGGTGTTGCACCGAACTTTTTTGGAAACGAGTTGGGGGATTAGGCGCCGAAGACCGGCTCTAAAGTTGCCGTTTATAATCTTTGAACTTAATTCTTGAAAACAATTGTTAATTGAGTGTTTCTATTAGCTAATTATAAACTTATCGACTTATTTAAATTGGAAAATCACAAAGGCATCCACTATTATAAACTCTATTTACAAAATGCTCATTTTTTTTCTTAAAAAACAGAAATATACATAAAATTCGCAAAGTTTGGCACCCCTTGCGATTTCTATAAAAGTTAATTTTTTAAAAAATTTTAAGAATTATAAAAAAATCCATATTTTTAAAAAATTTCAAAAAAGTTCAACTTTTTTATAAAAATCGCAAAATTCGTATAATATTATGATATTTTCAAATGGTGGCAATTCTAGATTTAGGTTGCGTAGTTTGTTTGTTCCTGATAAGTATTGTGTTTTATTGGTACAAATAGCGGCAGTTTTAAAATTATCGATGTCAGATTTATTTATTTTATTGTGTGAGCGGGTTTAAGATTATGATTTAATGTCTAAATTTGGTTTTGATTTGAATTTAATATATGGGAGAGAAAATATATATTATAAAATAAAATATGTATAGTAATAATTTATTGTTTTATAAGTTGATTAAAACTTAAATTTAGTAATTTAAATAAAGAAAAGTACGGTAAAAAACTGATTGTATCAAAACTTGACCCACAAATATCCTTGTTACATAAAATCCTGGCATGCAACTAGGGGTGTCAAATGGGTTGATCTGAACATGACCCGAATCCGATAAGGCTTTATAGGGTCGGGTTGATTCGGATCAAACTTAGTTTATCGAGTATATCGGGTCAACCCGATATACCCGATAACGTTATAGGGTCGGGTTAGGGTCATAATTATTTTATTATCGGGTTATCGGGTCAACCCGATAAACCCGATAAGATATGATAATATATTAACAAATCTTTAGTTTTTAAGCAAAAACCCATTTATAAGTGATTTTTTAAATTAGTTAACTACTCCATACTTGTTTACTACTAGCATACAACCATATACTTCTTTGTTTATTACAATATGCATATATAAATTTATTTAACATACAAATCTACATTGTATTTTATGTGAAGTTGTGATGCATAGATACTGACCGACAGTTACAGGTATACAAGAAAATTTTTTTAATTATGACATACAAGTATATGTAAATTTGAATTAATCATGGACATATTACACATGTTTTCATATTTTAACAGATCGAAGAACTT
Source organism: Glebionis coronaria (assembly GCA_025667525.1). Lineage (NCBI taxonomy): Eukaryota > Viridiplantae > Streptophyta > Magnoliopsida > Asterales > Asteraceae > Glebionis > Glebionis coronaria. The sequence continues at coordinate 634,800,742 of CM046878.1, forward strand.
TTTTTTTAGCTAAATTTTTTCTTATCAAGTAACCCGATAACCCGATAAACCCGACCCGATAATCCGATAGACCCGATCCGATAACCCAAAACCTTACAGGGTCGGGTTGCGGGTTAGTTTTTATTTTTTCAAAACCCGATAAAACCCGACCCGATAAACCTCAAACCTAACCCGATAACCTGTTTGACACCCCTACATGCAACTCCATATTTTGGTATTAACCCTAAAAGTTGGGCCGCCAAGACTTTCCAAACAGCTAATTTCAACCATGAGTCCAAAACTGATTTGAAAACCCATTAAACAAACAGGCCCTCAATGTACTAATGACAAACAAAATGGCGTTTTGAGGTTTTTATTGAAGCTTTAGAGATTTTGCCCATATTTAGGGTGTGTTTGGTTACACTAGCAGTTAGCAGTAGCAGTTAGCAGGAGCAGTAAGCAGTAGCAGTTAGCAGTAAGCAGTAGCAGTTAACAGTAGCAGTTAGGAATAGCAGATAATTTATAAAAGTGTTTGGTAACTTAGCAGAAGCTGTAATTTAAATATGTGAAAAGACATAAAAGGATATAAATATACTTTTCTAAATTAAATGTGTTATATTAATGAGGGTATTTAAGTAATTTATTAAGTCAAAAGCTCTTCATTAAAAATGCTCATCTAAAAATGCTCTTTGAAAGAGCATATGAAAAAAGAGCATTTTTATGAAAAACGCTAATGCTCATTGCTCTTACCAAACAAGTTTTTTTAACAATAACGCTAAATGCTAATGCTAATTGATAAAAACGCTCTTCAAAAAGCTGTTACCAAACACAGCCTTAATCTTTCAAGACAAATAATCCGTGTTAACTAAACTTGGCCCATTTCTCTTGCCACATATGACATAACTGCCTCTACAGCCTAATAAGGTATTTATTTCCCGATGACCTAGAATAATTTTTTTGGTTACTCTTATATATATCCCCTAATACCTCAAAAAGTACAACATTTTTATACTTTTTGTCCCCTTATCCCCTTGTAGTTGTCAATTCAAAAAAATAATGATATAAAATTATTTTATATATATAATAAAATAGGTATATATATAGATAGACACCAACTTTTAGTCATATAACACTTTTCTTATAAAATGTGTACCCCTCATAAAATGTGATGTCATAACCATTCTCGTGTCATAACTTGCATGACTACAATTTTTATCATGATATCACTTTTTTCTATGAAACGAGGCTATCACATCATATGCTCTAAGTAAATAAAAATGTTAATACAACCAAGATTCGTTACACATTGATAATTTATTTAAAAAATACAAGAAAAAGTGTTGTTGTTACTTGCAATGTTTTGAAACCCGGTCGAGTAACTGGGTCCGGGTCGATCCGGATCAACCCGGTTTTATAAAAAAAATAAATTGTTTTATGTTTTTAATAATTAACAAAAATTATATTAAAAAACCATAAAAACTTTTCGTACATTGAAAATATAAATTGCTTATGAACCAATATAACATGTAAAAATATAATTTCATCACAACTACGTAAAGTTACATATTTAAAAAAAAATCAAAAAAATCTAAACTCGGCCGAGTCTCGAGAATTTATTTGATCCGGGTCACCCAAACCCGATAAATCTAGCCAGGTTTCAAAAATATGAAACCCGAGTTAATATCACCTATTTTTGCTGAAAATAAATCAATTGATTAAACCGCTCGAGTTGACCCGAGTCAGAAAACATTGGTTAGTTGGTTTCACTCGCATCATCAAATCAATCGTAATACAAAAAGATTCGTTAAACAAAACCTTTTGTACGTTTTCGGTTTCAAACCACTAGTTTATAGTCAACGCATATCATTTATTAAATAATCGTAATCCAAAACTAAATTAGAATGGCATTGATCGTGTCCTTCATATGTATCACACTTTCCATCTTTTGAATACTTGTATTGTGGTATTTATGATTGTTGTTTATTTTATCCTTTACATTCATTTGAATAATTTATGCATTAACTTTTTTTAAACAAAATATCTGTAATCCATTTAGTGTTACATGATTTAACTAGTTAACCTTTCTATAACTTCATTATTGAGTTTGTGTGTATAAAAAGAACAAAGGAAACAATCTCCACCATCCAATATTAATCTTTTTAAATTTAATTAAAAAAACATATTTTCATCCTATTTCTTAAAAATTAAATATCTCTCAAACCGTTAATCGTTATGAAAAAATAATTATACCGTCACGACGGGAATTAAATTATCTTTCCATAGATATGCACTTCTATATACTTTCGGCGAATTTTTTTTAAAAAATTTCATAAAAAAATCACATGTAATTCTCGAAAAATTACATGTAATTCTCGAAAACTCATGTTTGATTAATTATTTTAAAAATCACATTTGAATTTGTAACGTCACATGCGATTTGTGAAATCACGTGTATTTTTTTGACGAGAATTTCAACATTGTAAAATCGTTAAAAGTATATTAAAATAACCGTCTATTAAATGACAAAAATATTTTCGTTATTATTTTAAAACCACACGTGATTTATGTGAATTACATTAAAATGTTTGAATCACATGTAATTTTGTTAATATATTAAAATGTTTGTTGCCATTAATATAAAATATGTTCATTTTACCGGGGTGGAGTCCCCTTTACCCAAAAAATATATGTAAAACAAATTGGCTTCTGAATTACATGTGATTCGGTGATAATTACATGTGATTTTGCTTGCATTACATATGATTCAAGCATACCAAAACCGTAACTTTTTCTAACAAACCCACATTAGATGAATCACATGTGATTTTTTTAATCACGTATTATGTTTTCATTTATGTAAAATATATAAAACAAATTGGCTTCTAAATTACATGTGATTTTGTTTGAATCACATGTAATTCTGCTTGAATTGCATGTGATTCGGTGATAATTACATATGATTTTTCTTGCATTACATGTGATTCAAGCATTCCGAAACTTTAACTTTTTCTAACAAACCCACTTTAAATGAATCACATGTGATTTTTTTAATCACATGTAATCTTGTTAATATATTAAATTGTCTGCTTGAATTACATGTAATTCGATGATAATTACATGTGATTTTGCTTGCATTGGATCACATGTAATTCGATGATAATTACATGTGAATTTGCTTGCATTACATGTGATTCAAACATTTCAAAACTTTAACTTCTTTTAACAAATCCACTTTAGATGAATCACATGTGCTTTTGTTTGAATCACATGTAATTTACCACGAATTACATGTAATGCAAGCAAATTCACATGTAATTATCATACATGGATCACAAGATAGCATACATGGATCACAAGACCACTTTAGATAGCATACATGGATCACAAGACCACTTCGGAAGGATGGATGATGTGAGAAATGGAGAGAAAATGTTATTTACCACGAACCACATGTGATTTACCACGAATTACATGTGATTTATCACGAATCGCATGTGATTTACTTGGTTTCTAGATTATTGGTATTAAAGTTGAAAATAAAAATCTTTGAAAACATGTAACTTAAAAAAAGACTAACGCGTCAAATGGGACGAAAGTTAGATGTAAAGTTATGTGAGTCTACATGAATCACATGTGATTTAAAGCAAAATTACATGTAATTATTTATAAAATCACATGTGATTTAAAGCAAAATTACATGTAATTTTGTATAAAATCACATGTAATTTGAGCAAAATTACATGTAATTATTTATAAAATCACATGTGATTTGAGCAAAATTACATGTAATTCACACAAAATTACATGTAATTTTCATTCAACACTAACTAACTACTTTATTACAAAAATCACATGTAATTCACACATAATTACATGTGATTTGCATTTAACACTAATAAACTATTTTATTACAAAAATTACATGTAATTCACACATAATTACGTGTAATTCACACAAAAGTTAACGATTTACAGTGTTAAAAATTCTCGCCAAAAAATTACACGTAATTTTCGAAAATTACATGTAATTTTTCGAAAATCACATGTAATTTTTTATGCGTAAATTTAAAAAAAAAGTTTGCCGAAAGTGTATAGAAGTGCTTATCTATAGAAAGATAACTTAATCCCCGTCGCGATGGTATAATTAGTTTTTCGTAACGATTAACGGTTTGAGAGATATTTAATTTTTAAGAAATAGGATGAAAATGGGTTTTTAAATTAAATTTAAAAAGATTAATATAGACCATTAGATGGAATTTGAATGGATGGTTGAAAATTTTTTTCTTCCTTCTTTTTTTGATGCATATTCTAAGAGAAATGTATTACTAAGAGAAATAGTGAAATGAAACATTTAACTTAATTTTTTTACTAAATATAATTTAAATCTTAATTTCAATTTCATCATAAGTTGTAAAACAATTTTTTTAAAACAATCATAACTTATCTTTTATTCTTTCCTTTCACACCCATACTAATTCCTACACCCTACACCCTACACCTATTCACATATCCAACGGACCATAGATCGACACCCATTTAATTAGTGTCTTCTATGTGGTTGGTTTGCATTTATATGCAATGGATTATACGTGTGGTGAACAAATCATTATTCCTGGATACAATATAAGTATAAGGTTGTATGTAGGGGTGTCAAAAAAGTTGATCCGACCCGAACCCGAACCCGAAATAGTCTATTCGGGTCGGGTTACTCGGGTTCAAAAACATATTCGGGTCAATTCGGGTTGACCCGAATTGACCCGCGTTCTAATTAGCCTCGGGTTCGGGTTTATATTTTTTAGCCTTGACCCGACTTGACCCGAAACCGACCAACCCGACTTGACCCGAGTTTTTTACCACATTTTACCTTGTAAATATATTTAAATAAGTCAATTTTTAACTTTTTTACTTATACTCGGGTTGACCTGAACCCGAGTTGACCCGACCCGAATTAACCCGACCCGAATTGACCCGAACCAGACTGACCCGAGTTTTAATTAGGCTCGAGTTCGAGTTTTATTTTTTTGAGTTCTGACCCGACTTGACCCGACCCGACTTGACCCGAATCCGGTTGACCCGACCCGACTCCCACCCCTAGTCGTATGTAGTGGTGGATCCAAAATTTTAAAAAGGATGTTGCCCACAAAGATGTTAGGTCAATTATAATTTTACCTTAAGAAACTAAAGTAGCAAAAAAAATTAAGTGTTGCACATGAAAAAAAGGTTGGTTTAAAATAATTTTGTATTTCGTGATCTCAAAATGACCGTAGCCTATGCTATACCCAACACTTATGTGACTCTGCCCTAGTCATATGATTCAATGTTTTTGAATGGTAAAACTAAAACACTAATGGATATAATTATAGAAACAACACTTCTAGTCTCCTACCACTCATCTTGCACTTTATTACACATGTTACACTAAATATAGAAATGAAAAGTTGAACTTTACACTTTTAAATAATGTTAAAAATATTTTAAATTTATTAATAAATATAAATGTGTAAACAATGGATTACATAAATAAGTATGAACACATTTTAAAAGACCACACATATAGTAATTGTAAATAAAAGTCCGCATGTGAAAAATTAATAATTTCTTTACACTTTCAAGTGTGGATCATATTTTGTTACACCCATGTTTCACACTTTAAAAAATGAAGAGTGTGAGAAATATGAGTGTAATAAAATGGAGTCCACACTTAAAAGTGTGAAAAAGTTATAGAATATTTTACATTAAATTTAGGGTGGATATTTTTATGAAACTATTATATGAGTGGTTTTCTAAAATTTGTTTATATTTATTTATATAACTAATTTTTACACAATTATAAATGTAAACAAACTCAATTTATTTTACACATTTATACAAAATGTGTATAAAAAAAGTGAAAAATACCATTTTTTTAGTGACCCTTGGGTAAAGATTGATTTATTGAAAAGTAAGAATAAATAGCTCTGACAAATGTTTTAAATTTTCACATTAAGCACGCATGTAAAAACATCAGTGTGGTAATAAACTTGAACTGTGCATATTTATTACAAATTATTTACTAACTAGCTTAAAGACCCGTCTAACGCCGGGTTTAGTTTAAAGAGTGATTTCCATAAAAGTAAATAAGATCTGTATATTAAAAGCATGAAACAGGTTCGCGTAATATATGAAAACAGTAATATAAAGAACATGGAGTATTCGATAAGCAAGTAAAGTTTTTAACAATAATAAAAGTAGTCTTCAATCCTTTATGGTCTTCAAGCATGGCGTATAATAAGTGTGAAAACACTTATTCTTTTACCACTTAATTATAACAATAACCAAGCCAAAACGTGTATTTTGTCGTAAATGTCGGAATTATGCGTGGTTTGTGTTTTTTTGTGATTTAGCATCAAAATGTGAAAAAGGGAAGAAAACATGGACTTTCACGGGCTTTTATCGAAGAAAAAGACAAAAGACGAAGTCAAAAGATAAAGAGTGCAAAAAGAACGGAAGTCCATGGCCTATTCTAAATATTTATCGAAGAAAAGTCTAAAGACGGAAGTTTAATAAAGCCGAAGAACTCAAGTCTAAATTAATGAAGAAATTATAAGACGAGTTCAAATAATCCCGAGACAAAGTCGAAAAAAGTCAAAGAATTTAGATGACGAAAAGGCGAGAAAGAAAGAAAGAAAGAAGCAACACATGCTTAACTCCCTAATCGCTATAAATACCCTCCTAATGACACATTAGGAGGTGTTGACTATCTTGACAAAATAGTTCTTCCATTTTAATTACTTGCACTTTTCTTAATGTCATTTACTTAATTGCACCTTTAATTTCTTGTCTTGCACCTTAAATTTGTAAGCTTTTAATTCTTGTTTTTACTTTAATTGTTGAATCTTAATTTTAATCAAGTTCTTAATTAATCTCTCATTCTAACTTTCTTGTCTTAATTTAATCTTTATGCTTATGTGCTTATTGTTATACTTGTTTGATTATTGGTATTGTTTTTATGTTTATGATTGTGTTAGCTTATTGATTTTATCGCTTATTGTGCTTTTCTTATTTTAAATAAGTGCTTATTAGTTAATTTTTATAAAAAGTTGATTTTAAATATTTTTATTATTTAGTGTTTTTAAAAGTTTTTAAATTTTGGCTTATTAGTTTTTTCTTAAATTTGATTTGGTAAAAGTTTTAGTTAAGTGCTTAATTGTTTTTAGCTTAATTATTAGTTTTTAGCTTATTTGCATTTTTGTTATCCGGGTTCTCCTTAAAACCCTATTATTCCGTATAAGCTCCAAAACCAACATTCCGAATTGCCTTCATATTGAGAATTCCGGATAAGGATTCAATACTTGATTCTGGATGGTGATCATCATATTATTCCGGATAAGGCGAAGTTTCGGTATTCCGGATAAGTGTCCGGAATTTATTCCGGATAGTGACTACTTGAGGGAATTCCGGATAAGCTTCTTGACTATTATTCTGGATAGTTGGATTTATTCCGGATAAGCTTCTTGACTATTATTCCGGAAAGTTGGATTTATTCCGGATAGGGCTTCGGGTTGGTATTCCGGATAAAGCTTCGAAGATTAATTCCGGTTAAGAAGTCATTTGCTTATTTCGGATAAGCAGCAGAACAGTGATTCCAGATAGTCTTTCAGAGTAATTATTTTGGATAAGGGTCCGAGGCAAGTTCCGTATAAGGCCTCGAAGGGGATTCCGGATAAGCTTTGGCAGGGGATTCCGGATAAGGAACCGAATACATTCCGGATAAGGGGGTGTGTTTATTCCGGATATTAGGCAGATTCAGATTGCGGATAAGGGTGACAGCCTTATTCCGGATAAGCAGCTTGTTGGTAATTCCGGATAGTGACAGTATTTGGATTCCGGCTCAGGTTTTGTTTATCCTTTGTTTTATTTTCAAGCATTTATTTTTCCCGCTATTTTTCTCTAAGTGTTATTTTAATTGTTTAGCTTTATTTTAATTTTCAAGTTTACATTTTTAATACATTGTCAAATTAATTTTTCGTCAAGTTTTAATTTTTGTCTTTTAAATAAATTACCTTTTAAAGGTTTTAATATTGCACCATTTACGTTTTAATTAGTTTTAGCTTTAATTACCCGTCATTTACTTTAACGTTTCGCAATTTAATTTTACCACAACGATAAATCTATTGTTTCCACCAAAAGACAGCTGAGTCGCACTTAAACCAATAATCATTTCGATTAGACTGGAACAACGATATTTTTATACTTGGCAAAAACCTTGTATTAAATGGCGCCGCCGGCGGCTCTTTTCGTAAAGATTAACGGTTTTCTGTGAGAGACGCGTTGAATTTTGGGATCCGTTCACTTGTGAACGTTATTTTTCTTGTTTAAAAATTTTCAAAAATCATAAAAATTAAAAATTGTTAAAAATCCATAAAATTTAAAATTTTCAAAAATCCAAAAAGATTTTTATTTTTATTGTTGCACGTACATATATATTCTCTATTTCTTTGGTATCTTTTTCTTTTGCTTTTGCAGGTGTATGCGTACTAGATCTTCAACTTATTCAGAGCCCGAGACTCGTGAAGATTTAGATATGGCAGGTGTGAACAACAACAATAACCCACCGCACCTCAACAATAATAATAACAACAACAATGTTCTTCCACCACCCGACCTTCGAACGATGGAAGAGCTGTGTCAACCAACGATGAATGGACGAGGAGGACCGATTGCGCCGATGCAATCATGGCTCCGGAGTTTTCGTTGAAGCATCACATGATCCAACAAGTTCAAAACACTTGTCCATTTCGTGGATTACCGGATGATGACGCCAACAAACATCTCGACAAGTTCATTACCGTTACTCAAAGCATGAAGTTGCCCGGTGTTACGAAGGATTTTCTTCGCCTTCACCTATTTCCACACACCTTATCCCACCATGCCGAAAAATGGTTTGATCGTCTTCCGAAGAATTCAATTCATACTTGGGATGATATGACTCAACGCTTTTTGTCGCGCTACTTTCCACCATCCATGGTCACGAGCCTTCGAAATCAAATTAGTGGATTTACACAAGAACCTGATGAATCACTTTTTGATGCTTTGGAACGATATAATGTTTTGATCGATCGATGTCCAAACCACAACATGCTCCCCGTCACCTTAATTGATACTTTCTACGACGGTTTAACTTTTCGTGATCGTGATACGATTAATGCAGCCGCCAGTGGCACATTTATGAAAAGAAGACCCGAGGAGTGTAGAGAGCTTATAGAGAACATGACTACTCATCACAAAAATTAGGATTCATCTGCATCCTCAAGATCAAATCCGAGAGTCAATGTGTCTTCTACTTCTTCAAACCCTGATATCACCGAATTGACCCGCGCAATGGTCAAAATGAGCAAGAATATGCAACTTTTGGCTACAAATCAACAACAACAAGTTAAAGCTGTTGCAACTTCTTGTGAGACCTGCGGCGGTCCTCATTCATACACTGATTGTCCTTCTACTCATGACAATCCGGAAAACGTGTATGCGGCTTATGGTAACTATTCAACAGAAAACTACCAAGTCCGACCTCAAGGTGATCGTAACTTGCTAAGTTACCGTTCGAACAACTTTCTTTCACCCGGTTTTTCTCCTCAAGACCACAACCCCAACAACTACAATAGAAGCAACCCAAACCCACCTCGAGCTTCTAATCCTTATCACCCACCCGCTCAACAACCACCACCCATTAATCAAGATGTTGAAACTTTAATGAGGACCCAAGGAGAGCAAATTAAGAATTTGCAAAGCCAAATTATCAACTTGAAAGGGGATATCACTAAGCAAGGGAATGATATTAGATCCGAGCTTCGACATGATATACACACCTCTTTTAGCACTCAAACAAATGATTTGAATAATATGTTAGCTAGTTTCTTACCAACTACTCAACCCTCTACTTCGGGCTCTCTACCTTCAAATACCGTCACCAACCCAAGAGCGAATGTGAGTGCTATTACTACACGCAGTGGAGCAACCTTAGTAGGACCATCTATCCCTCCCCCAGTTACTCCATCTACACCTCTTCCACCACCATTTATCCCTCCTACTCCCACGCCTAGTATTAGTTCTCCATTATCGTCTCCACCTATGCATGAAGAAGCACCCAAGAAGAACCCTTCACCAACCCCACCTTCCACCTATAAACCTAACATTCCTTATCCTTCTCGCTTAGACAAGGCCAAACTGCAAACCAAGGATGACATTCAAGTGTCGAACTATTTGAAGAAAATTTCAGGACTGGCCATCACCTTTAGCCTTGTTGAAGCTCTTGCACAAATGCCTAAATTTGTTAAGATGTTTAAGGAATTTCTTAATAAGAAGGAGAAGATGGCCGAGTTTGTTAATACTCGATTGAATGAAAATTGTTCTGCCATCCTTCTAAAAGAACTTCCGGAGAAACTTGGAGATCCCGGTCGTTTTGTGCTACCATGTACTTTTAACCAAACCGAAGAATTTACTGCCTTAGCCGATCTCGGGGCAAGTATAAATCTGATGCCTTTAAGTGTTTGGAAAAAGTTATCATTGCCCGATCTTACACCAACAAAGATGACTCTTGAGCTAGCAAATCGTACTCTCGCTTACCCCATTGGTATTGTCGAAGATGTGTTCATTAAAGTTGGCACCTTCACTTTTCCGGTCGACTTTGTTGTTGTTGATTATGAAATAGACCCTCGTATTTCGTTAATACTTGGTCGGCCATTCTTGAGAACCGGAAAATCCTTAGTCGATGTTGCCGAAGGTGAGTTAATCTTAAGAGTCGGGAATGATGCACACGTTTTTAAAATGGGGAAGATCACAACCAAACCCAATGGAAGAGAATCAACGAATATGATTAATGTGCTTGATGATTTGTCGTCTACAACAATCCTCTATTTGATTCTTGCTATGATAATCCATTCTTCCAAGATGATGTGGATGATTCTCTCTCCAATTTAGATCGTCCACCAATATATGATTCTCCACCAATCTATGATGACTACGATGATGATTCGAGTTCTGATATGGATGATTCTGATGATTTTACTTTTGAGTATCCAGACATGCCCACTTATGATGATTTTGATGAGGCTGATACTCTCTCGAGTGATTCTTCTCATGATGACCTTGCACCTACTTTTGATGAAGATCCTCCGCCAACCATGCTTGATCCTACTTTGGATGACTACTCATTTGAGGAAGATTTTGCTACTTTTCTCAACACTTACTTCCCAAATGAGAGTGATGCTCCTCCTTTGGACTTTGATGATTATGGTCTTTATCCTCTTTCGGATATGAAGAAAACCGCTTCAAAGGAGGAGAAGCCGGAAGACACCGATATTCGCAGTACTTATGTCTTGACACCTCTCTATCCACCTTCTGAGGATGAGATTGTGCGATTTATGAGCGGATCCTCTTCAAGGTCTACTGAGCCTGAGTGTTATTTTCCCCTAAAGGAAAAGGTGTTCGATCCCGGTATTGCGATTTTAAGCCATCTCAGTATCCATCTAATGAAATAAAAGGAAAGATTTTTGGAACTTATGGAGATAGGCTTGCACCTCAGCACCCTTGCTACCACCGTGCTCCATCTTTGCTTAAGGGAACCTTGCCTACTCTTCTTTGGCTTGCCTTGTTCGCCTTAAGCATGTGCTATTTGATGGACGAAAACCATGTCTTTGATCCCGGTGGATGTGTTTCAAGCTTCTTCCTATGCTCAATCAAGGTCGAGTCAGGCTCACGACTCGGTTAACAAAAACAAGCGCTTCTCGGGAGGCAACCCGCAGTATCTATCCTTTTTTTCTTGTTTTTATAATAAGTGTAGGGGGAGACCCTAGTATATGTTTGTTGTCTTCTTTCTAATCATGTGCAGGGATTCGAGCTTTCAAAGATCCATTCTTGATGACTTTTGACGACCCGTGATTCCGTGTACCCGTCTTCCCGGTTTTATCCTAAACTCTTTTGATTCTCTATTTTATATTTTCCAATATTAAAATAGGAATCAATTTAGTTGTTTCTTCCTTAACAAGATTTAAACAACGTGCACAATGTCCTAAGTGTATGGGAGTTCACTCCCACATGCTTAAACATTGAGGACAATGTTTATATTAAGTGTAGGGGTCTTCTATCGAAGTTAAGTGGGCTTTTCCTTGTATTTGTCCTCATTTTAACCGGAAAATTTGATTTTCGACATGTTTCAAAAATTTTAATCTATTTTGGCCTAGTTGTATAGTAGTATTTTCCTTTGTTATAGTTATTTTCTTTCTTTGCTAGAATAAATTTTAATAAAATGGTTTTAATTTTTCAACGTTGTGAATCTTTTGACTCAACCCGAGTTTACTTATCTAAGTTTACTCTAGCTAGTATCCTTAACGTGTTTAAGTCAAGTTTTGCTAGGCTTTTATATAGGGAACTTTAAAACGCGAAAGTCTTAACTCTTACGGGTTAAGAACAAGAACTTTTCGCAAGTTCCTATAATTGATTCTAGAAAGTCGTTTATCAAGGGAACTTTAAAATGCGAATTCTAAACTTGAAAAAGTCTAAGAAGTTGCAAGATCCTATAGATGACTTGAAAACCCAAAACTTTGATTTAATAGGCTAAGCATCCACGAGTCTCATGCTTTGAGATTTTGAATTATGGAGAACGAGAGATGATAGAGTCAATTATAAGTTTGGTATTCTTTCATGAATTTATGTGAGTTGATTATGAGCTTTTTCTCCCATCGCTTGTTAATAAATTTAATTGCAATAAATAAGGTTGTACGATTTAAAAAGTTACTTAGCTTCTAGCACAAGATCGTTTAAAAGTTGCTCGGTATTGATTAGAGTTCATAGCCAAGGCATAACTTATTGAAGCGGGATGCGATTGGTGAGTCTGAAAAGGCCCTAACAAGGCATGAGGGCTACATTTTGTTGCTAAAGATCTAAAGTGATGTGAAGAATCATTTATCAAAAATCAATATGAAGGATTGAGACACACGACGAAAAGCAAATACTCCCCTAAAGATCATGGAGAAGTCTATCCAAAAGGCCCTAACAAGGTATGAGGATAAATAGATCCAAGTCCTAAAAGGAGGCAGATCGTTGTATATCAAAATCCCAAATAATGATTGGAGAAAAATGAAGAAGTCGTGGTCCAAATATAAAGAATCTCTAAAAAATTCAAGTGAAGAAATTCCTATTATGAAGAGAAGACCATTATTTCATGAACGTCTCTCTAGATTTGAAGTATGAAGTCAATGCCAAATATCGGTCCGAGAAAGGTCTCAAAACGTGAAACGACTTATACCAAGATATGAACTTTATGAGGTCCCGAGAAGCAGTTTTAAAAGATTTTGTCCTTTAGCTAACTATTGATTAAATCGTCCTACTTTATTTGCGGCCTAATAACTATCGAAATAAGTCAACAATGCATCCTCGTGATCATTCAAGACAACCATAAAATATAAGAGATACACCTGAGAATAAGGGAGTCTAAGTGAATAATTGGCCCACATGAGTTTGTGATAGTTTGCTAACTTATAATAACAATGATCTCGTTTTTAAGCTTGGTATGGGGAACGTGAAACTTAAGGGTGATAAACATTCATGACATTCCAAAACCCTAAGGTACGTCTTTATTCTTTTTACTTGTCTTATGTTTAATAAAGGCCAAGGTGGATTGATTATGATGGAAAATGTAAAACTTGCTTTGTAATTAATGCATTGCATGAGGACATTGCAATGGTCAAGTGTAGGGGATTTAATAAGTGTGAAAACACTTATCCTTTTACCACTTAATTATAATAATAACCAAGCCAAAACATGTATTTTATGTCGTAATTGTCGGAATTATGCGTGGTTTGTGTTTTTGTTGTGATATACGATCAAAATGTGAAAAGGGAAGAAAACATAGACTTTCACGGGCTTTTATCGAAGAAAAAGACAAAAGACGAAGTCAAAAGATCAAGAGTGCAAAAAGAACGGAAGTCCAAGGCCTATTCTGAAGATTTATCGAAGAAAAGTCTAAACAAGGAAGTTTAATAAAGCCGAAGAACTCAAGTCTAAATTAATGAAGAAATTATAAGACGAGTTCAAATAACCCCGAGACAAAGTCGAAAAAGTCAAAGAATTTAGAAGACGAAAAGACGAGAAAGAAAGAAAGAAGGAAGCAACACATGCTTAACCTCCCTAATCACTATAAATACACTCCTAATGACACATTAGGAGGTGTTGACTATCTTGACAAAATAGTTCTTCCATTTTAATTACTTGCACTTTTCTTAATGTCATTTACTTAATTGCACCTTTAATTTCTTGTCTTGCACCTTAAATTTGTAAGCTTTTAATTTTTGTTTTTACTTTAATTGTTGAATCTTAATTTTAATCAAGTTCTTAATTAATCTCTCATTCTACCTTTCTTGTCTTAATTTAATCTTTATGCTTATGTGCTTATTGTTATGCTTGTTTGATTATTGGTATTGTTTTTATGTTTATGATTGTGTTAGCTTATTGATTTTATAGCTTATTGTGCTTTTCTTATTTTAAATAAGTGCTTATTAGTTAATTTTTATAAAAAGTTGATTTTAAATATTTTTATTATTTAGTGTTTTTAAAAGTTTTTAAATTTTGGCTTATTAGCTTTTTCTTAAATTTGATTTGGTAAAAATTTTAGTTAAGTGCTTAATTGTTTTTAGCTTAATTATTAGTTTTTAGCTTATTTGCATTTTTGTTATCCGGATTCTCCTTAAAACCCTATTATTCCGTATAAGCTCCAAAACCAACATTCCGAATTGCCTTCATATTGAGAATTCCGGATAAGATTCAATACTTGATTCCGGATAGTGATCATCATATTATTCCGGATAAGGCGAAGTTTTGGTATTCCGGATAAGTGTCCGGAATTTATTCCGGATAGTGACTACTTGAGGGAATTCCGGATAAGCTTCTTGACTATTATTCCGGATAGTTGGATTTATTCCGGATAAGCTTCTTGACTATTATTCCGGATAGTTGGATTTATTCCGGATAGGGCTTCGGGTTGGTATTCCGGATAAAGCTTTGAAGATTAATTCTGGATAAGCAGTCATTTGCTTATTCCGGATAAGCAGCAGAACATTGATTCCGGATAGTCTTTCAGAGTAATTATTCCGGATAAGGGTCTGAGGCAAGTTCTGGATAAGGCCTCGAAGGGGATTCCGGATAAGCTTTGGCAGGGGATTCCGGATAAGCTTTGGCAGGGGATTTCGGATAAGGAACCGTATACATTTCGGATAAGGGGGTGTGTTTATTCCGAATATTAGGCAAATTCAGATTGCGGATAAGGGTGACAGCCTTATTCCGGATAAGCAGCTTGTTGGTAATTCCGGATAGTGACAGTATTTGGATTCCGGCTCAGGTTTTGTTTATCCTTTGTTTTATTTTCAAGCATTTATTTTTCCCGCTATTTTTCTTTAAGTGTTATTTTAATTGTTTAGCTTTAATTTAATTTTCAAGTTTACATTTTTAATACATTGTCAAATTAATTTTTCGTCAAGTTTTAATTTTTGTCTTTTAATTAAATTACCTTTTAAAAATTTTAATATTGCACCATTTACGTTTTAATTAGTTTTAGCTTTAATTACCCGTCATTCACTTTAACGTTTAGCAATTTAATTTTACTACAACGACAAATCTATTGTTTCCACCAAAAGACAGCTGAGTCGCACTTAAACCAATAATCAATTCGATTAGACTGGAACAACGATATTTTTATACTTGACAACAACCTTGTATTAGCGTATGTGAGTCTATTTAAGTGATAAGACAATCCCCATTGTGTTAATACCTAAAGTTAAATAATAGTTAAGATTAAAAGACAAAACATTTGTAAACCAAAAATTTTAAATGTAGTAGATTACATACCTTGATAAACATTGATTAAAGACCCGCATAATGTCGGGTATAGCTTACTGAGTGATTTTTATAAGAAGTAACAAACATGTTAATATTAAAAGAACATAAACGGGTTCTGATAATTGATGGAAAAAACAAAAAAATCAATTATTCGATAAGAGTTTAATCATGAAACAATCACAATAATGAAGTTTCGTATAATTGGTCTTCAACCTTGACGTATATCATTTTTAACCCACTCGGTGAACCTTGATCACATCATTACCTTTAACCAATATAACGCTTCATGATGTGTACACAACCAATATTCATACCCACATCCAAACACCCCTATCACAAAATTAGATGACGTGCTAAGCCTAATCAACAATAGCACAATGAACATAATTCTCATTTTCATCAGACCAATTACCCAAATGATCATGAAAGCAAGGTTGTAAGTAAAACCTGAAGAGGCCTATGCACAAAATGACATGAGTAGCAGGTGCCTTGTGTAACTATCTGTTAGCCACATCCATCCATGTGCGCATATCACATAACCTGCAACCTTGTAAAATATAAGTAATCAGAATTTCCAAATGCCTATTGGATCCCTCAGTGTCTTATTTTTAGAGGCCATCTTGATAATGTCCACTCATTACACCTTGAGAATTCTGTTTTTTAAGCGAATACGCAACAATATCAGTAACTGTAAGTAGCATAAAAGTAACATTATGTCATGAAAAAACTTCACAGATAATACTTTTTTTTTCTTAAAGAAAAAGTGTGTTGTTTAGGTGGTCCTATTTCTTTCAGGAAAGATTGTCGTGTTTAGATGATTTTATTGGTACTATATAACATGTCGATAGCTATGACTATTATCAGCATAACTCATAAATGAAATCATTGACTATAAATGAAGATAAATTAAAAAAAAAAACATCTTTAATAATATGAATAGATAGAAAAAAAATCCATGTTGCTAGTCAGGAAGTAAGAAAAAGCCGGTTTAATTTTTAAATTCCATGGCTTATGTTGGTACACCTACATGTGCACATAGAATCATGTCAATTACCTACCTACATCAATACCAATGAAAATTACTTGTGTTGTATAGCATGAAACAAACAAAATCCATATCCTACCAAGTGTCGCAACAGGTAGATACCAAACTCAGAAAGTATCAATTGCTAGGATACATATACTGTATTAGTTTCTAATGTCATTTCAAATATAAGGTTATGATTCTATTTTTTTCAGGAAATTATCTTTTTCGAAGACTTGACACCAAGCGATATTTAGTATTAGTATAGCTGAAAACCGCATAAACTCGCTATCATGGTTTATATATTAGTCTTACACGGTTTTGATTTGGGGTCAATTCAGAAAAGAACACAAGCAACATGCGTACAATATATACTATAGACACGGTTCTGATTTCGGTCCATCTGTGGGTCCTATCACAGATCACGTAGCTTATAAGCAGATACGATAAAAGCCCCAATTTTTAAAAGATTCATTAAAAAAATTGTAGAAACTAGAAGGGGGGGGGGGTTGAATAGTTTCTTATATTTACTTGTTAAAAAGTGGTTTCCAAAAATCCTTTTTCAAAAACTTAGGCTTGAGGAAATATGTGAAATCTTCTTATGCACAATATGAACAATGATAGTGTAACTAAACTAATACTAACAAAAATATATCCACAAAGAATAAAGAATGATAGTGTAACTAAGCTAATACTAACAAATATATATGCATAAAGAATAAATAATGTAAAGAGTTAAGGGTAAAGAAAGATCAAACCGAACACCAAGGATTTATAGTGGTTCGGCAACGAAGCTCACTCCTCGTTCCTACTCCACTCCTCGAGTACTCCTTACTCGAGAGTTCACTACACAACAAGCTCCTTATGATGGAGAAAACCGTACACGTCGCTTAACCAATTTCCGACTCTAAGCTAAAAGTCGAGCCCTAACCGTAGCTAGGACCAATCTACACGACTATACTTAGTACATACACAACTTCCAAATAGACACAACTACTTGGATCTTCACAACTATGACACAACTACAAATGTATAAAATTAGATCTTCAATGGATCTTTGGTGGTGGACTCAACACTTCACAAGGACAGTGTTCTCTTTGCACTTGGAGAGGAAGGGATGGAAGAACAAGATTCACTTCTTAAACAAGTAATAATCAAACAAATGATCAAAGATTTGAGTGATTAAAGAAGGGGTTTGAATCTGGAAATAAATGTGCAAAAGAGGTGAGGTGAAAAGCTGAGAATGGTCCACTATTTATAGGACAAAGGAGCCAACGGCTATATCTGCCCGCGGTACCTTATCGATAAGGTACCGCCTAGGTGCTAAGGCACCGCCGGACTAGACTCCGCTCCTTTTTGTCCTTTAGTGGTGGAGGTCTTATCTGGATATAAAAATATCCTGAAAGGATATTCTTAACCAAATAAGAATATGCCATTTTCAAATTTCAAATAATTAATTTAATAAAACATTTTCTTAAAAATAAAGTTTAATAAAAAACTTGTCACACTTAATAAAAAGTGAGTTTTAAGAAAAGATTAAATCACTTGATCACTTGATTAAGGTTAATACTTGTTTATCCATACCTTAAGTGAAAATGGGTAAAATGAAAAATACTTGAACTCAAGAATTCGTTTTTCGTTGTTTTCGTAAATGCTTGTTTTTACATATTGTCGTAATCAAAACAAAGCGAGACCGAAAAATGCAAGTAACGTTTTTAGGCATTTATTGCATTAACAATCTCCCCCTTTTTGATTCCGACAATACATAAACTCAATCACACAAAAACAAGATTTTCGAAGACGAGTTTATTCATTTCTCCCCCTTTGTCGAAGCAAAAAGGTTGCACAAGTCAGTGTTTGAAGAAACGGACTTCGCAGAGACTCCCCCTTGGTGCTTACTCCCCTAGCTTGGGGCACCGAGGAATCGAGATATGGTGACAAGCTACATAGAAGGGTTAGTTGAACAAAAGAAACAACCAACAATATATAGCAATAGGTCACATAAAAAATAAAAGAAAAGAAAACACAAAGACAAAGATCCAAGATAGGTTACTAAAAGAACATCATACAAAGAAGTATGGAAAAAGAAACAAGCCAAAAGCATAAATCTAATCCTAGTTATTCTAGAATTCTAAGATTTGCTTAAATTTGGTGTCTTGTGGATAAGCAACCAATGCTTATATGAAAGACAAGGTAATGACGGAGGGTGGTGGTGGTGGCTTGTTGGAGATCTCATAATCAAAGTGAAGAGAAGGCTTTATTAAGAGACTCTTGATGTAGCTCAACTCCTCATAGATGTGTGCCATAGCAAGGTGTTGATATTAACAACATTGACAATATGTTCCATTATGCATGACATTATCATGAGAAGGAGGAAGAACACTAAAGGGTGGTGGTGGAAGAAAAGATGTTCCACAATCAACATTCTTGGTAGGAGACATGTGATTAAGAGTGTTCTTGGGTGGGTTTGGATTGTAATGGTTTTTGGGTGAATTGGGATTGAAAGCAATTGGAGAAAATGGAGGAGATTCAAGGATTTCATTGGGAGAATAAGACATTTTGGATGTGAAGTAATGCAAAATGCTTATGGTTTAAATAGGGAAGGCTTAGGGTATTTTTGGGGTGGTCAAATGGTTTGAAACAAAGATTCTCAAAAATGTTGGAGAAAATCTGGAGTTTCATACAAAAACCCGAAAAAGGAAGGCACTGTAGGCGGTTCCTTATCTAGGGTGGCGGTACCTTATCAATAAGGTACCGCGGTTCACATATGGAACCACCTGCAGAGGCAGGGTTTGGTGTTTGGAGGAAGATTTTTCAGCAAATCTTATTTTTCTAGTCTAACTTATCATAGGGATATGCTTAAAAGCAAAGATAGACAAAGAAAACTTATGCAAACTTATCAAATAGAGATTTGACCAAAATACATGGATTAAAAAATCGATGTAGGAGGTGTGTAAGACAAGACCTTAAGTCATGACACAATGATCCTCCATGATTCTATCTTGTTCTTGCTATGTTTGAGAGAATCATACATATGAATTATGTAAGCTCTAGATTAATAGCAAGAATCTATGAAAAATCGTTTTTAGATTGAATTAACAATGTCAAACGAATTTCTCAACCGTTTTCGAAAGAGACTTTGAGAATTTTGAAAAAAAGAAGAGAGGGTTTTTCAAAAAGAGTTTGGAAGACTCAATGACTCAAAGTGGCAAAAAAACACACAAGAAGAAAAGAATTTAAGGAAGATGTTCCATTAATCCTAGACCTAGACGCAAGTAATTAAAAGGTTCCCTCTTAAGTGGCTTAGTGAAGATATCGGCTAAGTTGTCCTCGGAGGGCACCTTTTTCAATAGAAATGTTCCCCTTTTGAACATTATCCCTAAGGAAATGGTGTCTAATTTCTATGTGTTTGGTTCGCGAATGTTGCATGGGATTCTTGCTTAGGTCTATAGGGCCTTTATTATCGCACATGATGGGAACATCATCAAGAGAAATCCCGTAATCAACAAGTGCTTGCTTCATCCATAGAGCTTGTTGGCATGCTTTTCCGGCACTCACATACTCGGCTTCCGTGGTGGATATTGCAAGAGCGGTTTGTTTCTTGGAGAACCAAGAAGTTAAACAACAACCCATGAATGTACAAACTCCACTAGTGCTTTTTCGGTCCACATAGTCTCCCGCATGATCCGAGTTCGCGTAGACAATGGTTTCTACGCCGGCCCCTTTAGGATACCATAATCCTAAATGTATAGTGCCTTTAATGTATCGGAAGATACGCTTAACCGCTTCAAGGTGAGAGGTTTTGGGAGCCTCTTGGAAGCGAGCACAAAGGCAAACACTAAACATGATATCCGGTCGACTTGCCGTTAGGTACAACAAACTACCAATCATACCTCTATATTTGGTGTTGTCTACCGACTCACAATCATCATCAACGGTGAGTTTATTATCCGAGGCCATAGGGGTCTTCATTGGTCTAGATTCTTCTAATCCAAATTTCTTTAGCATTTCTTTAGCGTACTTAGATTGACTATAGAAAATACCATCGTCCATTTGTTTAATTTGGAGTCCTAAAAAGAAGTTAAGTTCTCCCATCATACTCATTTCAAACTCATCATGCATGATTTTGGCAAAGTCATCACACAATTCTTGACAAGTTGAGCCAAATATAATGTCATCAACATATATTTGTATGATTATGAGGTGAGGACCTTTCTTCTTTGTAAAGGGTGTATTGTCTACCATTCCCATGGTATACTCATGTTTAACAAGAAACACTTTAAGTCTATCATACCAAGCTTTGGGTGCTTGTTTGAGTCCATAAAGTGCTTTCTTAAGCTTGTAAACATGGTCCGGTTTCTAAAAATCAATGAAGCCGGGAGGTTGAGCCACATATACCTCCTCATTGATCAAACCGTTAAGAAATGCACTATTTACATCCATTTGTTGAAGCTTAATGATATGAGCTTAAACTCATATCCTTTTATCAACAAATAACCCTAAAACATGAAGCAAAATACCAATTTATCTTGCAAAAAACAGTATTATGTGGTATGTTTGTGTTTGTGTACACTCGTGTAGGTAAAAGGATACATTTTCAAGCAAACAAGGAAAAATCAAGCTCAAATGGATGAAAAAAGACAAAGAAGGATCAAAAGTGACAAGACTTTGAAGAACAAGGACCTATCTTGACAACATTTCGAAGATGAAGGACCAAAAGTGCACATTTGCCATAGTCAAGATCATAGTCAAACCTGGTCAACCTTCAAGAACCAAGTCAAAGGACTCAATGATCAAAAATACAAGTCAAAGGGCTGTTTATTACAAGACTTTAAAGATTTTACATGCTTATATTTCCAAGACAATTGAAGCACAAGGATGAGTTATGCCAAACATCATCAGCTATAGACAAATTTATGAGCACGCCAACTATCAGTAATAAAGCAGAAATCATTGAAGCTGTAAATAATCCGAGGAATAATCAGTCAACAAGCAATTATGAGGCAGCATTATGGGCAAAGAGTAATGAGAGGATATTCAAGCAATCATTTGCTCAAATTAATAAGCTTGTTTTCAAAAGCCATTTAAGGCACCAACTAATACAGTCAAAGGCAGCAATGATCGAGACATATTTCACAGCAACATTTATTAACCACTTCCCATTTACTGCACCATACCGAATCCCAAATAATCCACTCAGCAGCCAATCACCATTCAATAAAGCTTTCACCCGGATCACTACCTTTTGACATTAAACAGCTTCCTTCTACGTGGCAGATTGTTATTGGACAGAACAATTCATCACCTCAACCCCTGCATGCATGTCTCTCGGCTATATAAACTCTATTTGTTTCTCATTTTCACAAGTAGCCTAGTGTGTTTTTACACACACATAGTAGAATAGTTCTCTAATTTTTTACTACTCTCTTCACAGTATGTTTCTAACACACAATAGAACACACAGTTAGATATTTCCTTTCTTTCCTTCAAAGTAGTTAAAGTGGTTAGCCTGTATAACTACTTTTTGTAACCGAATCCTTCAATTAAATAAAAGTCTCCATTTGTCCTTCATCTTTCCTACATCATTGTTCATGTTTGCTTCGATTTTAGTCACTAAACATTGATATCATATTGTTGCTACTTGAAGTCTGTTACAGTTTTATCGAAGTGCGAGCTTGTTACTGTTCATATCAAATTGAAGATGTTGTTGTTGATGTTTCGAGACGGATGAGAGTAGTAACAGTTTCAGTTAGCTAGTTTCGACATAGATTTTGTCTCGATCAGTTAGCATGCACTAACTAAGTAGCTGATTTCGGTTTCGTTTTCGCATCGATCGGTTAGCATTTTGTCACCAAAAAGTTGTGGATTCATTATATCAGAAAGTATCGGTTTCGGTTTTGATGTCAGTTGGTTACGAGTTCAGTTGAAGGTTTTGGTTTGCGTTTCTAGCTCAGTTCAAAGATCGATTCATAATGAGTTTCTATTTGCGTTAGGACTTGAGTATTTGGTATAGTTTTGATAGCAGCTTGTCTCGGTCAGTGCACAGTAAGGATTTCAGCTTTCGGTTTCGTTTCGGTTGCAGTTTGGCTTGGATCTTTTGATGAGAATAGTTAAGGATCTCGTTTAGATCAGTTTTTCAAAGAAATCTGAAGGAATTCACTTCTGTAAAGTGATGTTGCTGTTTGTAGCAGTGACAAAAGAGTAGTTCGTAAAATCGGTTTCGATATCAGTTTTTGGTTTACATTTGAAGGTGGTGCTCGTGATAAGCTAGCTCAGCGCTAGGCTTCGCCATCAACGGACTCGACTACGGATGTAACGGTTAAGCACATTTAACTTTCTGTCATTTGTGGTGAAATCCGCAAGTTTTTAGTTTAACGAATGCTGATATTTTGATAGCGTAAATTTACTTGATGCTTGCTAAGTTTGTTTTATGGATTACTTGATTTTTGATCTGTATTCTTGCCTTTTTGTTTCACTCAAATAGCTTATCAAATTTCTGCTTATTCTCTTATCAAATAGCTTATCAAATAGCTTGACTTTAGCTTATCAAGTTTCTTCCTGATTGGGCTAATAGCATTGTTGGGCTTAAATAGTTTCTTTTACTTTACAAATTGTAGTTTGACAAACAGTAGAATGTTATTTTTACAAGTTTTGGTACTTTTAGAATTGGTGAAATTTTGTAGAATTTTATAAAATTTCATTTGTTAAAAAAATAGATTAGTTAGAATTTTATAAAAAAAAAGGTTAGTTAGACTTTGATAAAAAAGTAGTTGAAATTTTGTTGGAATTTGTTACACTTTCTAGTTGGTTAAAAGTTTGTTAAATTTGGTAAATTTGTTAGATTGTTGAATTAGTTACATTTTCTTGTTAAATTTGTTAGTTGGTTACTTGTGCTTTGCTTACTAGTTCCTTGTCCTTAATTGAATAAAATTTGGTATTTGCAATATGTTTTACATATAAGTAGGTAATATTTTTCCTTTTTGCAAGTCTTTGATTGAATTAGCAAATAGAATATCCAAGCAAGTTTAACAACCAAGAACAATTAAAAACCCGATTTTGGTTGGACTTTCCATTAGCAAGAACTGAGAAAAAACGAACTGCATTATACTAAATTTCAAATGGCGCCGCTGCCGGTTCTTTGACTACACGAGAGACTATCGATTGACGGTTTTCATTGGCTTTTGGGATCCGTTCATTTTGTGAACGTTATTTTTACGTATCATAAATCAAAAACAAATAAAAAATCAAAAAGATAAAAATATATAAAAACTAAAAAATTAACAAAACAATTCTTTTCCTAAAGAATTGACCAAAAAAAATACAAAAATCCAAAAAAGCAATCTTTTTCCTAAGAGATTGCACCCAAAAATATATATTATTGGATTCTCTCGGTTTTTATGTACATATAGTATTTTTCTAAAAAAACTAATAAATACAAAAATATTTTCCATATATTATTATAAGTAAATACGTATACGTATAAGAACAATCAATTTACATATCTTCCATAAGTATTGCCGAGGCAATACACCGTGTTGAGGGGCGTTCCGGTCCTTGACACGTGTATCGATCAAACAAAATAAAGCAAGAATAGATAAATACTCTCAATAAGCAACAATTCGAAGAATACGAACATTTAAGTGAATAGAAAGGCGATGTGCTATAAAATGCCATCTAAGGGTCAATATGTACTTAAGTGCTTCGCGCCACCTAACCCCCCGTTCACTTGTTAGTATTCTAAGAAGGAAGGCTTCATTGAGGGTCTTGCACCCAAGTAGTAAATACATATATTGTTATTTTCTTGTGGATATTTAATATTGAAACTCGAAGAGGATAATCCATTTCTCTTCAAAGTCACACGAGAGCTTCTCTCTCATTCCTCGTATTGAGTTGCATGCTCACTCGCGGGCGTGTACAAATACCGATTGGTGTACAACCTCTTCCTCCGAAAAGGAAGAAAAAGAGAAAGAGTAAGACCACCACCGTCCACCAAGCCGATCACGAGAATCGTGCTTTGTCACCTCCACAAGAAGCCATGGCTATTGATAATCGTACTTTGTATGAACGTATGCAATCCAACATTCATGGATATTCTAGTGCCATTAAGATTCCCGACTTTCCCGCTAACACATTTGAGCTACATACATCTATGATCAATATGGTTGCTTTATCACCTTTCTTGGGAAAACAAAATGAGGATCCTCATGCTCACCTTAAGAGATTCCTTTCACTTTGCAATACCATTAAGCATAATGGGGTTCCACATGAGGTCATTAGGTTGATGTTAGTGTCATTTTCCTTAGAGGGGAGTGCTAAGCATTGGTTAGACACCCAACCACCCGATAGTATCACCACATGGGAGGGTTTTACCACTAAGTTTTTGAACAAGTTCTTTCCTCCACAAAAGACTATGGCTTTGAGGAATTTAATTATGGGCTTTCAACAAAAACCTAGCCAATCCTTTAGTGATGCTTGGGAAGAGTATAGTGAGTTGTTGAGGCGATGCCCTAATCATGGATTGGATCAAGTTCACCAAATCAACCTCTTTTATGATGGCCTTAAATCTCACCACCAAGATTCACTCAATGCTTCCGCGGGAGGGAATATTCTGCTTAAAACATATCAAGAGGCTTTGGTCATCATTGAGAATAAAGCAATGGTTCAAACAAACAATCCATTTGAAGAAAAGGTTCATGTTATCCAAAACAATTCTCAAACTCCTTGTGACAACCAACTCCTCAAGTTTCAAGAAGAGATTTTTCAAAGGATGGATAGAGATAGTGAGAGGAATTTGCAAGTACAACAAGAAATGCTTCAAGCTTTTAAGAACATGTCCTTGAACAATTCTTCAAATAATGTGAATGCCATTGCCCTTTCTTGTGTAACTTGTGGAGGTCCCCATTCTTATGAACAATGTGATAAGGTGCAAGGGTATCAAGGGGAATGTTATGCTTACCAAGAGGAACATCGTGAACACTTCAAGCCTAATATAAATCCAAATAACCTTTCCTACAAGTCCCAAAACTACCTTACTCCACCCGGATTCCCACCCCAACCACCCACCCAAATTCAACAAAATCCACCTCAAATTTTACCAAGGAATCAAGGGCAAAGACCACCTTACCAAGGAAATAACTACAAGGCACCCAACAATGTTCAACATCAAGGAAATACCTTTTATCCACCACAACAAGGATTTAATCAACCACTTCCACTTTTCCCCAATCAAGCATATGCTCCAATACCAAATCAAGCTTACCCTCAACTTCAAAATCAAGGATATGGGATGCAAGAGACTCAAGAGTATGTTGACAAGAAAATGCGTGAAATTGAGAAGAGAATGAATGACCAAATGAAACGTACATTGGAGGAACAAATCAATAGGGTTTTAGTGGCGGTAACTCAAAGACCACAAGGGGCTTTACCTTCTAACACACAAACAAACTCTAGGGCCAATGTCAATGCTATTACAACAAGGAGTGGAACAACAACAAAGGATCCTTCACCTCCTAAACCTACTATTGTTCAACCCACTTGTGCTCCTACTTGTGACAAGCCCTCTACTTCTACTTCACCACCTCAAAATGCTCCCATTTCTCCAATTTCAAAGCCTATTCATGAAACACTCAATAAGGAAAATCCTTCATCCACACCTCAACCACAACCAAAACCAAGTCTTCCTTATCCCTCAAGATTGCGAAAAGAAAAGCTTAAGAACAAGGATGATATCCAAGTTTCTAACTTTTTGAGGATGTTCAAGCAACTTAACATCAATATCTCCTTTGCGGAAGCCTTAGCCAATATGCCTAAGTTTGCTAAGATGATTAAGGACTTGCTTTCTAACAAGGAAAGATTGGTGGATTTGCCTAATGCTTCTTTGAATGAAAATTGTTCCGCGGTGTTACTTAAGAAGTTGCCTACTAAGCTTGGAGATCCTGGGAGGTTTTTGATTCCTTGCAATTTCCCGGGGGTGGAAAATTGTATGGCTTTAGCGGATTTAGGAGCAAGCATAAATCTTATGCCATTATCGGTTTGGAAGAGACTTTCACTTCCTGAGCTCACTCCTACTAAGATGACTCTTGAGTTGGCCAACCGTACTATAGCTTATCCGGTGGGAATTGCGGAGGATGTTTTTGTTGGGGTTGATAGATTTACTTTTCCCGCGGATTTTGTGGTAGTTGATTATGATATGGATCCGAGAGTTCCTTTGATTGTTGGTAGGCCATTTTTGAGAACGGGTCGAACTCTAATAGATGTGGCGGAAGGTGAACTCATAATGCGGGTAGGTGATGAAAGAGTTGTGTTTAACACGGGGAAGTTGTCTAAGAAATCCAATGAACACGAGACCGTGAAGCATATTGATGTTATTGATAAGGAGGTAAATCAAGTTGATATCCTTGATGAAGTTTGTGGTGAATATTTTCATGAAGCTTGCACAAGTGGTAATTATGATCCTCCATATGTTGAGACCATAGCTTCCATTACTTCATCCTTGGATTTTCATGAACCTGCTAAACCTTGGTGAAACCCCATATGACAATCCACTTTTCCATGATAATGATGATATTCATGCAGATTTTAGTGATGAAGAATCTCTTCTTTGTGATACACCAATATATGATGACTATAGTGATGATGAGATTTTTACTTGTGACTCTCCATTTGTTGATGATCATACTTCTTTGGGTTTTGAGGAATCACCAATCTTTGATAGACCTATCTATGATGTTTATGGTGATGAGGAGGATTCTATCATTGATGAGATTGATGAGTTTTTAGAGGTGGATATACCTTTTGAGTATACTCTTGGATATTTTGATGAGGAGGGGGACATACTCTATTTAGAATCTCTATTGCATGAAGATCCTTTACCTTCTTCCTTGCCTATCTCAACCTTTCAAAGTGATAAAGGAAAACAAGTCATGATGGTTCCTTCCAAGAGCTTGTTGTTACCCATGCCTTCACAACCTTTCTCTCACCATGTGAACTACAAAGGAGAATCTTCTAAGGCAACCAACACTTGTTGTTTTCCCATCAAGGAACGGATTTTTGATCATGGCATAGAGCTTGCTAAACCATCTCAGTATCCACCTGATGCAATAAAAGGAAACCTTGTGAAAGATTTGAGAGCTTTACCCTATCACCTTGGGAAGAACATATGGGAAACCATTTTAGAGAATTACACCTCATTCTTTTCACCATTGCTTGGGAAGCTAGTTGTTGAATTGTGTTATAAGTGGGAGGGTAATTATGTATTTGATCCTGGTGGATATTTATGGAGTTTTGGTAAATGAACACTTGTTTTACCTCATCATGGAGATTTTTCTTCAAAAGGGCAAAAAAATTTTTCTCCATGATAGGTTTTAGACACTTTTGAGTGTGGGATGAGTCGAGCTAGAGACTCTTTAAATCAAGCTTGAATAACTAGGATTAGATCATCTAGTATAGAGTGTGATAGAATAGGAATCATAAAGAGGTATATAGTCAAGATTAAGTGTAGGGGGGTGCCTTCTTTTGTCTTCATGTTGTTTGTAGGGTTGCTCACTCATTTCATGCTTTGGAGCTTATGAAGGAGGCCCTTGTATCCGGTTCACTTCGTTACTTTAGTGAATTTTCATTGACACCTTGTGCTTAAACATGATTTCACTAATAGTTGTCATTTCCTTAACTTGGGTTAAGCAAAGTCTATTCATTGTCATAAGTGTAGGGGAAGTTGTTATACTTCCATGCTCTTAAACATTGAGGACAATGTTTAGCTTAAGTGTAGGGGGGTCTTCTATCGAAGTGACCTTACCTAGAACTTGTCATTGTCTTGCATGATAACATGGAAAATTGAATTTTCAACATTTTTCAAATTTTTGATCTATTTTGGCCAACAAAAATATGCATTCATAATTTTTGCATCAATCATTTTTGCATAACACACTTGCATTGTATATATTTCTTCTTTTATTTTTCATTAAAAATATATAAAAAGAAAAAAAAATATAATAAAACATGGTTTTAACAAATTTAGACTTCTTTGACATATTAGGCCCGCCATGGATATTTTGACTCAACCCGAGTTTGCTTATCTTAGCACTCTCTAGCTAGTATCCTTAACCATGTAGTCCTTCATTGGTCTATTAGGCTAAGCATCCACCAATTTCATTATTTGAAATTTTAAATTTGTGGAGAATGGGAAATGATAGAGTTGAAGCAAGTGTAAAAGGGCTAGATAGACTTCATGGCAATTACTTGTGGCTAAACCCTTCTCTTCTTGACCTCTATTTTCTTCGCATGTATATAATTGTTAATAAATAATCAAGTACGGTTTTAATTAGTTCGTAATCTCTTATGCATTTTTGGCTAATCATTTATGGTTGATATGAGTACGTCTTAAGATTCTAAGTTAGCACGTTTTATGTGTACTAGACTTATGTCATGCTCCATATTTAGCGGGTGTTTTTCCTTTTCTTCTTTGCAAATTTCTTAGTGAGGAATAAAGAAAAATAAGAGCGGCTTATGAAAAAAAATGAGTGGCTAGAAAAAAAAAAGAAAAAAAAGAAAAGAAAAAGAAAAAAAATAATGCAAGACTCCCAAGAGGGGCAGTGTGGTGTTAATTATAGTGACTATTGAGTTCCAATATTACCTTGACGGGTTGCGGGGATTCAATAGATTGCTCCAATCCAATATTACCTTGACGGGTTGCGGGGTTGAAGATCCAAAGTCTCAAAAAGATGGCGGATGTAAATTATTGCGTGAGTTTTATTTTTCTTTCCTTAGCGAGTGTGTAGCTACTTATGAAAGCATGACATTAGGATTTTACACATAAGGCGAATGACTTATTACTCTTAATACGGACTTATATTAATTGTGAGCGGTTTTTCAAGTAATGGATGAGAGGATTACTTAGGATTAAAACCGTGCTTCCTTATTTTCGGATTTTACATTTCTTATACTTCACGCTTGAATAATGACAAATTTGCCCACAAGCAATTTGCTCAAATAATAACCGGTTCCACATTTAATTGTCATGAATAAGTTAATGCACTTTTTACTTGTGAATACAATGATCCTATTTTTAAGCTTGGTATGGGGAAAGTGAAACTTGAGGGTGATAAATGTCCATGGTACCAAAGCCCTAATCTAAGTCATTGATTTCTTTATGAGTTATTTCCATCAAAACCATTTCAAGAAAAACCAAAAAGATTTAGATAGAATTGTATTTTGTTCATTGCATTATTAAAAGTCAAAATCATGCATCATTTATTTTAGAGTAGTATAGATGCATCTCATATGGCCAAGGTGGGTTAATTATGAGGGAAATGTAAATTTGAGCTTTAATATATAATATTGTATGAGGACATGACAATGTTCAAGTGTAGGGGATTTTGATATGAGCTTAAACTCATATCCTTTTATCAACAAATAACCCTAAAACATGAAGCAAAATACCAATTTATCTTGCAAAAAACAGTATTATGTGGTTTGTTTGTGTTTGTGTACACTTGTGTAGGTAAAAGGATACATTTTCAAGCAAACAAGGAAAAATCAAGCTCAAATGGATGAAAAAAGACAAAGAAGGATCAAAAGTGACAAGACTTTGAAGAACAAGGACCTATCTTGACAACATTTTGAAGATGAAGGACCAAAAGTGCACATTTGCCATAGTCAAGATCATAGTCAAACCTGGTCAACCTTCAAGAACCAAGTCAAAGGACTCAATGATCAAAAATACAAGTCAAAGGGCTGTTTATTACAAGACTTTAAAGATTTTACATGCTTATATTTCCAAGACAATTGAAGCACAAGGATGAGTTATGCCAAACATCATCAGCTATAGACAAATTTATGAGCACGCCAACTATCAGTAATAAAGCAGAAATCATTGAAGCTGTAAATAATCCGAGGAATAATCAGTCAACAAGCAATTATGAGGCAGCATTATGGGCAAAGAGTAATGAGAGGATATTCAAGCAATCATTTGCTCAAATTAATAAGCTTGTTTTCAAAAGCCATTTAAGGCACCAACTAATACAGTCAAAGGCAGCAATGATCGAGACATATTTCACAGCAACATTTATTAACCACTTCCCATTTACTGCACCATACCGAATCCCAAATAATCCACTCAGCAGCCAATCACCATTCAATAAAGCTTTCACCCGGATCACTACCTTTTGACATTAAACAGCTTCCTTCTACGTGGCAGATTGTTATTGGACAGAACAATTCATCACCTCAACCCCTGCATGCATGTCTCTCGGCTATATAAACTCTATTTGTTTCTCATTTTCACAAGTAGCCTAGTGTGTTTTTACACACACATAGTAGAATAGTTCTCTAATTTTTTACTACTCTCTTCACAGTATGTTTCTAACACACAATAGAACACACAGTTAGATATTTCCTTTCTTTCCTTCAAAGTAGTTAAAGTGGTTAGCCTGTATAACTACTTTTTGTAACCGAATCCTTCAATGAAATAAAAGTCTCCATTTGTCCTTCATCTTTCCTACATCATTGTTCATGTTTGCTTCGATTTTAGTCACTAAACATTGATATCATATTGTTGCTACTTGAAGTCTGTTATAGTTTTATCGAAGTGCGAGCTTGTTACTGTTCATATCAAATTGAAGATGTTGTTGTTGATGTTTCGAGACGGATGAGAGTAGTAACAGTTTCAGTTAGCTAGTTTCGACATAGATTTTGTCTCGATCAGTTAGCATGCACTAACTAAGTAGCTGATTTCGGTTTCGTTTTCGCATCGATCGGTTAGCATTTTGTCACCAAAAAGTTGTGGATTCATTATATCAGAAAGTATCGGTTTCGGTTTTGATGTCAGTTGGTTACGAGTTCAGTTGAAGGTTTTGGTTTGCGTTTCTAGCTCAGTTCAAAGATCGATTCATAATGAGTTTCTATTTGCGTTAGGACTTGAGTATTTGGTATAGTTTTGATAGCAGCTTGTCTCGGTCAGTGCACAGTAAGGATTTCAGCTTTCGGTTTCGTTTCGGTTGCAGTTTGGCTTGGATCTTTTGATGAGAATAGTTAAGGATCTCGTTTAGATCAGTTTTTCAAAGAAATCTGAAGGAATTCACTTCTGTAAAGTGATGTTGCTGTTTGTAGCAGTGACAAAAGAGTAGTTCGTAAAATCGGTTTCGATATCAGTTTTTGGTTTACATTCGAAGGTGGTGCTCGTGATAAGCTAGCTCAGCGCTAGGCTTCGCCATCAACGGACTCGACTACGGATGTAACGGTTAAGCACATTTAACTTTCTGTCATTTGTGGTGAAATCCGCAAGTTTTTAGTTTAACGAATGCTGATATTTTGATAGCGTAAATTTACTTGATGCTTGCTAAGTTTGTTTTATGGATTACTTGATTTTTGATCTGTATTCTTGCCTTTTTGTTTCACTCAAATAGCTTATCAAATTTCTGCTTATTCTCTTATCAAATAGCTTATCAAATAGCTTGACTTTAGCTTATCAAGTTTCTTCCTGATTGGGCTAATAGCATTGTTGGGCTTAAATAGTTTCTTTTACTTTACAAATTGTAGTTTGACAAACAGTAGAATGTTATTTTTACAAGTTTTGGTACTTTTAGAATTGGTGAAATTTTGTAGAATTTTATAAAATTTCATTTGTTAAAAAAATAGATTAGTTAGAATTTTATAAAAAAAAAGGTTAGTTAGACTTTGATAAAAAAGTAGTTGAAATTTTGTTGGAATTTGTTACACTTTCTAGTTGGTTAAAAGTTTGTTAAATTTGGTAAATTTGTTAGATTGTTGAATTAGTTACATTTTCTTGTTAAATTTGTTAGTTGGTTACTTGTGCTTTGCTTACTAGTTCCTTGTCCTTAATTGAATAAAAACTTGGTATTTGCAATATGTTTTACATATAAGTAGGTAATATTTTTCCTTTTTGCAAGTCTTTGATTGAATTAGCAAATAGAATATCCAAGCAAGTTTAACAACCAAGAACAATTAAAAACCCGATTTTGGTTGGACTTTTCATTAGCAAGAACTGAGAAAAAACGAACTGCATTATACTAAATTTCACTTAAAATCTAAGGCACAAGCGTAGGCTAAAAGGATTCTAATTGATTCTAATCTAGCTACCGGTGCATATGTCTCGTCATAATCAATCCCTTCTTGTTGATTATAGCCTTGTGCTACAAGTCTAGCTTTGTTACGAGACACAACACCATTCTCATCTAACTTATTCTTATATACCCATTTGGTTCCTATAATGGTAGAAATTCTAGGTGGAGGAACAAGTTCCCAAACATCATTGGCAATGAGTTGGTTCAATTCTTCTTGCATCGCAATGACCCAACTCTCGTCCGACAAAGCTTCTTTAACATTCTTTGGTTCAATCAAGGAGACGAAACAAAAGAAGTTGCTTTGGTTTTGAACTTGAGATCTTAGGGTCCTTTGATTTAAGTCACCAATGACATTATTGAGAGTATGATCCCTAGACTCCTTAATGTTTACTTCATTTTCAACACTAAGGTCTTCAACTCCTATTTTTCTAACCTCTTTGGCTTTAACTACTTCTAATTCATCCAAGTCATCATCAACCAATGGTGGTGTCTTGGGTGAAGGAGGGGTTTCATCAAAGGTTACGTTGAGTGATTCTTCAATAACCCCCGAGGTTCTATTAGGACTATTTAGGCTTTACTAGTTTGGGAATAACCTAAAAGGATACCTTCGTAAGACTTTGGGTCAAACTTGGTAAGGTAGTCTTTGGTGTTGAGGATAAAGCACTTGCTTCCAAACACCCTAAAGTATTCTAATGAGGGTTTCTTACCTTTAAGAATCTCATAGGGGGTCTTTCCTAGGAAAGGTCGAATAAGAATTCGGTTGAGAATATAAGTCGATGTGTCCACGACATTGCACCAAAACTTTTGAGGCAAAGATTGCTCCTTTAACATCGTCCTACTCATCTCTTGGAGAGTCCTATTCTTCCTTTCAACTACCCCATTTGATTGTGGAGTGCGAGGAGCCGAGAAGTTATGGGTAATACCATGAGCTTCACAAAAGGCACCAAATTGCACTTCATTATCAAATTACCTACCATGATCCGTCCTAATAGAAACAATTGATCATCCTAGTTGATTTTGAATTCTTCGACTAAAGATTTCGAAGTGATCGAAAGCTTCATTCTTAGATGCCAAAAATCTAGTCCAAGTGAATCTAGAATAGTCATCAACTATAACTAGGGTATAAAGGTTACCTCCATAACTCCGTATGGCGGAAGGTCCAAAAAGATCCATATGTAGGAGCTCTAAGCACCGAGAGGTCGAAACCAAATTCTTGGCTTTGTGACTTGAGTGAACTTGCTTTCCAACTTTGCAAGCATCACAAAAGTGACTATCAAACTTAATCTTGGGGAGGTGTCTTACCAACTCCTTAGAGACTAAAGATTGAATTAAACACATATTAGCGTGACCTAATCTCCTATGCCAAAGAGTAGAACTATCATCTATAGTCGCAAGACATATGTTGTCTTTTGACTTCTTATTAACCTTCATGACATAAAGCCCATGCTTTCTAACACCTTTTCCAATGACTTTTCCATCTTTTACGATTTCACTGTCATGTTCCGAAAAGATGACCTTACACTTATTATCACAAATTTGACCTATACTTAAAAGGTTAAATCCTAAGTTATCTACGTGCTCAACATTTTCAATGGTCATGGAGTCAAGAGAAACCGTACCTTTGCCAATGATATTACCACGTAGACTACTAGCGAATGTGACGTTACCTCCATCATATGCTTTGTAATGCGAGAACAAACTTCGATTACCCATCATGTGTTTAGAACATCCACTATCCTTAATCCACTCATCGGGCTCCAAATCAATTCCCAAGCATATCTAGGTAACAACACACAAGATCAAACATTTGGTCCCCAATATCTCATGGGTCCAAAATTGTTAGTTCCAAACATCCCTTGCATTTGGTTGGGATGCATGAATGAAGGAGGGGTTCCCCATGGAGAACAAAATGGAGGAGGGTAGTAATTCATGTAACCATTTTGTTGTTCATTATTTCTCCTAGGTGTATTTGATCTAGGTTTAGAGTTATGATTATTCCTTCTAGGTGTTGGAGTTTTACTTCTAGATCGTGAATTGTTTTGATTATCTCTTCTAGGGGTTGTCGTTCTACTTCTAGGCTTAGACTCATTCCGTACTCTAGGTGGAGTAGAGGATAGTCTAGATAAACTTCTATTTTCCATGAGAGGTTTACTTAATGACTTATAGAACTTACCAATAGCATTGTCGTCAAGTATGGGTAATTTTACCTTATTAACAGTAAGATGTTTTAGTTTTTCATCTAACTTAGACTTTTCAGAAAATTCAGGATTTTCACCAAAATCATCCTCTGCCCGCGGTACCTTATCTATGGCGGCGGTTCTATAGTGATAAGGAACCGCGCCATACAATTTGGAACCGCGTACAGTGGGCATTTTTTGTGAAAACCTGACTTGTTTTGGTTCACTAGTTGAGGCTTCATTTGAGTTAAAACCTAGACCAAGTCTTTCCTTAGAATGAACTTGTTTGTTTAACATATCATCAAGAGCACTAGTACCTTTCATGAACTTTTCCAATTTAATGGAGGTGCTCTTGAGATCTTCATTCTCTAACCTAAGTTTCTCACAACTTAAGCAACTTAAATCAACCTCTTTATTTTTCTCAAGTTTAGCCAATTTCTCCCTAAGTTCATTGATCTCATTTTCAAGCTTAGTTTTGGTTGATTTTAAGATTTTATTATTTTCTATGAATTTAAGACTAAGTTTGTGTAAACTATCATATTTGCCTTCAAATTCAATATCATCAAAAGTGGAACTATCATTGCTATAATATTCGGTTTCGGAATGTACCTCTTTAGAAGTGTGAGCCATAAGACATTTCTCCTCTTTGGGGTTGTCATCATCATCTTCACCGCTATCGCTCCAAGCGCCACTAACGAACGCCGTGTGGTTCTTATCACGAGCGGGCTTTGGATAATCACCAATGAAGTGATTTGGATCACCACATCTAAAGCAATTCCTATCACCTTTCTCGTTCTTGACAAACCGATTCTTTGACAATGGTTTCTTGTCATAGTTGGGTTGCCTAACGTGTTGACCTCGTCTCTTGAAGAACTTCTTGAAATCTCTCACCGCCAATGCATACTCCTCGTCATCGCTTTCCGAGGAACTATCATGGTCACTTTGTGCCTTCTTGGCTTTAAGTGCAAGAGATTTCCTTTCACTCTTGGTTTTCACTAATTCTGAGTCCTTCAAAATTATCATCTCATTAACCTTCAAGTTTCCTATGAGTTCATCGAGTGATAAAATTGAGAGATCTTTTGACTCTTCAATCGCCGTGACTTTTGCTCTCCACTTTGGATGTAAAGCCCTTAGAAACTTCCTAACATTGTTCTTGCTAGAAAAACCTTCATCAAGTGCTTTTAGACTAGTAATAATGGTGTTAAACCTAGCAAATGCACTATCAATAGTTTCATCTTCTAAGATGACAAATTGTTCATATTGTTGGACAAGAAGATCGATTTTGCTTTCTTTAACTTGGCTATTACCTTGGCGGGTTACTAAAAGAGTGTTCCAAATATCTTTAGCGGTTTCACACATAAAAATTCTTTCATACTCTTTCTTAGGCAAAGCATTATAAATCACCATTTTAGCCTCATTATTTTTTTAAAGTTTCTTTTTAGTATCGTCATTAGCTTTGTCAAAAGTGACCAATTCTTTTGTTTTAGAAACTTCATTAAATTGAAAGGGTAAAAAATCACCATTGGTAATAACATGCCAAATATCTAAATCTTTTGATTTCACATAAGTTTCAAATCTATTTTTCCAATAAATAAAACTATCGGTTTCAAAAAGTGGTGGTCTTTGCATAGATTGCCCTTCTAGGTATTTGTTGGAATCCATAGATCGATTCAAGTTTTAAAATACAATATACTTTAAAAATTCTTGAGCAACCCGCTCTGATACCAATTGTAGAAACTAGAAGGGGGGGTTGAATAGTTTCTTATATTTACTTGTTAAAAAGTGGTTTCCAAAAATCCTTTTTCAAAAACTTAGGCTTGAGGAAATATGTGAAATCTTCTTATGCACAATATGAACAATGATAGTGTAACTAAACTAATACTAACAAAAATATATCCACAAAGAACAAAGAATGATAGTGTAACTAAGCTAATACTAACAAATGTATATGCATAAAGAATAAAGAATGTAAAGAGTTAAGGGTAAAGAAAGATCAAACCGAACACCAAGGATTTATAGTGGTTCGGCAACAAAGCTCACTCCTCGTTCCTACTCCACTCCTCGAGTACTCCTTACTTGAGAGTTCACTACACAACAAGCTCCTTATGGTGGAGAAAACCGTACACGTCGCTTAACCAATTTCCGACTCTAAGCTAAAAGTCGAGCCCTAATCGTAGCTAGGACCAATCTACACAACTATACTTAGTACATACACAACTTCCAAATAGACACAACTACTTGGATCTTCACAACTATGACACAACTACAAATGTATAAAATTACATCTTCAATGGATCTTTGGTGGTGGACTCAACACTTCACAAGGATAGTGTTCTTCTCTTTGCACTTGGAGAGGAAGGGATGGAAGAACAAGATTCACTTCTTAAACAAGTAATAATCAAACAAATGATCAAAGATTTGAGTGATTAAAGAAGGGGTTTGAATCTGGAAATAAATGTGCAAAAGAGGTGAGGTGAAAAGCTGAGAATGGTCCACTATTTATAGGACAAAGGAGCCAACGGCTATATCTGCCCGTGGTACCTTATCTTAGCCCGCGGTACCTTATCAATAAGGTACCGCCTAGGTGCTAAGGTACCGCCGGACTAGACTCCGCTCCTTTTTGTCCTTTAGTGGTGGAGGTCTTATCTGGATATAAAAAATATCCTGAAAGGATATTCTTAACCAAATAAGAAGATGCCATTTTCAAATTTCAAATAATTAATTTAATAAAACATTTTCTTAAAAAGAAAGTTTAATAAAAAACTTGTCACACTTAATAAAAAGTGAGTTTTAAGAAAATTAAATCACTTGATCACTTGATTAAGGTTAGTACTTGTTTATCCATACCTTAAGTGAAAATGGGTAAAATGAAAAATACTTGAACTCAAGAATTCGTTTTTCGTTGTTTTCGTAAATGCTTGTTTTTACATATTGTCGTAATCAAAACAAGGCGAGACCAAAAAATGCAAGTAACGTTTTTAGGCATTTATTGCATTAACAAAAATTTATAACACAAACTGACAATTAGATCCCAGAAACCATTTCTTGGCTCTTTCTACCGTGCTCTTTCACCGGCAGAGATTGTGGTTACACTTGACAAAAAATAGCAGCAACCATAGTGACGAATCAAGATTTACAATTCATATACGTTCTCTGCACAGTCCAATCATCACAATATAAATTACTGAGACCTTATTGTTACAAACTGAACATAGAATTATAAGGGGATATTTGGGAGTAATTTCTACTCTAAAAAATTAAAGAAAGAAATTGAAAACAATTGCATTGAGTTATATACATTAAAGGGATAAAAAAGGGTAAGTTATCATAAATCTGTAAGGTTGTTGGCACTTATCTCAATTGTTTTAAACTTACCACTCGAACAACTACTTATTTTAATTGTTTCATCATAACATAAGCTACATACAAACTATCTCCTGCCTAATCTTTTGTTACAACTTACCATCTTATTCAACTTATTTTGTAGGCACGTCATTTTTTATTAACAATACGAAACATATAAAAGTTTAACTTGGTCAATTGTTCTATAAAATTTAAGTTGGTCAATTATTCTATAAAAATAAGCACTCCAGGACAACCATATAATAGTTTAACTTGGTCATCTATTCTATAAAAACTTCTTGGGTATTATACTATATGGATTTCTCATATTTACCTTATATCATAATGTAGTATACGACTTCCTAATAGTGGTAATATAGTTCTTGATACATGCTCTCTTTTTGGTCTGAGTGTCTTTGTGTGTACTTTTTTTTCTTCTTGACATTCCTTAATAATAGTGTATATTCATAAAAAAATATTTAGATTCTCAGAGAAGTTATTTCGATAGGAACCGCTTTCATGTTGCATCAGGCCCTAATTTTACAGCATATCCCAGTTAATCAATTGGTAGATGTAACGAAACAAGAGTCTCTTTGTGTCTTTTTAGATAACTATGCATCACTAGCCACAATAGACACTTTTTATCATATACCAATCGTCAAATTGGTTTTAGGTGTATGTTAAATTTGGGACTACATAAGCGGCTCAGAAGGTGAAGGTATGTTTTGACTAATGATTTATCTGATATATGCGTCTTTAATTAAGGAGTGTTTGGGTAAGGTTACGACTGCTTGAATAAGTTATCAGAGTCGTTTGTTCTAAAGTGCAACTGATTGTTAAAGGTTTCTATCGTTTTATAACTTCATGCTTACCCCTTTGACCAGAATTTAAGAAAGGTTCATCTTTTTATTTTGAACAACATAATGGTTCTTCATTACTTCATGAGTATTTTCTTTCTTAACCTAAAAGTTAGCTTTGTGAGGGTGTTGCTCAGTTTCACACTACATTGGAAAAAAGAAACAAAAATTTTATTGATAATTATCAAATATGAGCATTCTATAGGCGTATACAAAGGGGTACACTTTATTCATATCAACTACACTATAGATAATACCTTTAGAGTAAGTTCATGAAACTTGCTTGTATAGATAGGATTTTAAGATAATTGATGTGGTGTGCAAATTCATAACTTTGGTGTTTTGGTTATCTTGTTTTATTTTTGGATTGTTGGATGATAAGTCACTGTTATGCTGCATATCTTGGTAATTTGGTTTACTTGGAATTTCATCTGTGCATTTTCATTTCCTGAATTTTATAGGTATGTTTCTTTTCCTGCTCTTCAAAATCCGTTTGATGGCTGTATGAGGACTTCTGCATGCATTTGCTCTTTGTCGTGATCTGTTTTGTTTTTGCACTATAATGCACCTAATGTAACTTACTTGTACACATCCTCCACAAGAAACTTTAGCATCAATTCAAAACACCCTTATAAGCAGCTTTAGTAATCAATTCCAGACCGGCCGTAAGTTGTAGTCTAAGTAGGTAATAGCAAACAACCCAAACTGCCTCCAATTTCCCAAAATTTAAAATTTAAGTTAATATTTTTATCACACTAATTCAGGGTTTCTAATATTATGATGCAATCACATCAACCATTCAAATTCTTAGAAAACTATATAAAATGATTAACGCACCTTGAGTGTAAGAATTCTTCAATTTAATTGTCCTTTGTCCATATGCACTGCAAAATTGCATCCAGCTCGCATAACAATGTATTATTCCTCTGTAATATATACGCTAGGGATCCAAACCTACATAAATAAACCAAAACTAAAAACAGGTACATAAACATATCAAGAACTTGACTAAGGGGTGTTTGGGTTATCTGCTGCAGCAATAGTTATTCCAAAATCAGGGGAGTTTAAGTTTGTCCACTACAAAAGCCATTTACGTGGTGTTTGGGTGGATGTTTATCCCATCTTACTGTGATCATGCTTTTTCAATTTAAACAGATACTTAATCTAATGTTCTGTACCTTTATTTTGATATTTTTTTATATAAATTCAGTATAAAACTCCACCATTCCCATACGCAAAATTAAGAGCCGATTCACGTGCTGCTTTGTGATGTGTGTTCTTAATTCCAGATGCGAAACAAACTGTGATGTGCATGCTCTTTTGGCTACAATATTATCACTTTATAATCCTTCTCAATCTCACTTAATAAGCTTAAACAATACCAAGTTTATACAAAACCATATTTACGT
Source organism: Glebionis coronaria (assembly GCA_025667525.1). Classification (NCBI taxonomy): domain Eukaryota; kingdom Viridiplantae; phylum Streptophyta; class Magnoliopsida; order Asterales; family Asteraceae; genus Glebionis; species Glebionis coronaria. The sequence continues at coordinate 634,841,478 of CM046878.1, forward strand.
GTCATGTTAGCACAAACTAAAATCCAGTAGAAACCTGTTTGCTTAGGTCCTACGGAAATTTAGAGACAAAAACATTAAGTTTACCAGGTGGTCGGATTTTTTGAGAATGCAATTTTGAGACAAAAACTTTGTGGCAGAAAAAGACTTATAATCATGGTGGTCGGATTTTTTCGGAAATGTTGGAATATTTTTGCCACATAAACATTAAGTTTACCAACATTAAGTTTTTTCGGAAATGATGGAAATGATGGAATATTTCTGCCACATAAACATCAAGTTTACCAACCCAAACCCGCCAAAACATTGTACATAAATTTGGAGTTAAGGTTACTAACAGAATACGATAGATAAAGCATCTATTTTCGTAATACTACTCATTTATATAATGTAGTTATGAAATATATGTACTTGTTACACTATATAATCAACAAAATAGTCCAAACATGTAACTTAACTAAAAACTTCCAAACCAATTTTAACACAGTTTAACCTCAGAGACCAAATCATGTAAATTATTAAGGTGCTTTAAGGTTCAATTAGAACCCGTTCAAATTTTCTTGTGAAAAACAAACACAACCCGTTCTAATAATGAAAAGTATGAATTTTATACAGTAACTACCTTTATGCAGGTCTATAGCATCATCAAAAACACAACAAAGAAGGTTAGGGTGCGTTTGGTTTGTACCTTTAATCAGAAAGAGCATAAGCAAATAGCATATTGTTGCGATCTTGTCTCGCATAATCTCCATTTCTGCAAATACACAATTAACAAATACACAATAAGTTAGCAAATAGAATATTTTTCAGACCCACATCATAATAAACTATTTGAATAGCAGAAAATCAAAATTCGATACAAAAACAATTACCAGTAGTCCATTCAATAAAAAGTATCAGGTGGAATGCTTATTTAAAACGTGAACCGTTAAAAAGGAATTTGAGATATGTGGTGCAAACAATTTACATATTCTACAATGACTTAAAAAAACACGGGGTTTCTATCAAACATATAATCAAAAATCCATTAATAAGATTCACTTTGATTTAAGACAATTACACGTTATCCAACTTGCACAAATATGAGCAGGGCATTTATGCTGATTTAAGAACTATCTATAGTCGAACACTTCACGTGTCATACATAGCGGACGTAAATTGAGCAGCGCATTTATGTTGTCTAACGGGTTAAACCTATGTAATGTATTACTCACATATAAGCAATGATTCACTTATCGTTACTAATTTCAGTTTACGACTTTGCAACATAAAAATCAAAGCTATCTATCAACACGCTCTAATTTATATATTTAAAAATCACGAAACTACTCATATACATGTCCCATATATAATTTGATTACTAGAACTTCAAATAAGTTTAAGATTCAAAATTGAAACTTGAGGTAAGCTTAAACAACACACACATATAATACTTACCACAAACAATTCTCTCAATAATTTAATCAAACACATAGTACGCAGAAAATCCTACTTCTATCAACCACAATGCGGATGGCTATTGTGTGTCCTTTTTCGTCCTCGTCACGATTCTTTAATCTCACCCGGTGAGTAAAATCGCGACCGGTTTCGGCAATTGTCGTTTATTGTGTGTCGTTTTTTTGTCCTCGTCACCATTCTTCACTCTCACCCGGTGAGTAAAGTCGAGTCCGGTTTCGGCAATTATCGTTTATTGCACCTGTAGTAATCGAAAACGACCACATGGTTAATTGTCATGCTTCATTCAAGAAGAATTAGAAAATATCAAAACTTCAAAAAGCGAAAGATTAACAAATCATAAAACATCAAAAAAATGTTTTAACCTGCGTAACAAAAAAAAATGTAACTTACAAATATTTAGATGCCATGATTGAATTTAACCTGCAAAATAAAAAATCAAAAACTTACCATTTTACAAATTGAATCGGAACCCTAAAAAAATACATATCATAGGATTTAAATGTGTTAAAATCAAAGTCATACAATTAGGCGACTTACCAATTGTTCATGGCAACACAACATCCAACCATGTTTGTGCTTTAAAGCAATTAGATCATGTACTGTTGCACAACAAAGAAGGTGAGTAATTTTCGTTCAACTATATTTTTCTCATTGAATGAAGATAAAAAAGAGAGATTATTTTCTAGTTAATATTCATTCAATTACATTTTTTCATTGAATGAAGATTAAAAATAGAGATTATTTTCTAGTTAATCTTCATTCAATTATATTTTTTTCATTGAATGAAGATAAAAAAGAGAGATTATTTTCTAGTTAATCTTTATTCAATTACAATTTTTCATTGAATGAAGATCAAAAAGAGGGATTATTTTGTACAGACAATGATCAACAATCCATATTTTTGTGCAAACAATTAGATCAATTTTGTTGGAGGCAGCATTACAAGAATGGAGATGAAGAAGAGAGTTTTTGGATCTAACAGATTACACAAAAATAGAGGCATAGCATTGTGGAAAAAATGTTGAGCAAGGAATGAATTTACATATGTTGATTAGAGGAGCGTCATTTTTTTTTTAAAACGCGTTTTACAAATTAATGCCATAAAAACATTCCCTAAATTATTCCAGCGTTTTACAAATTTAATGACATTAAAAACACTTCCAAAAATAACTAATTTTTACGCAATTATAAATGTAAACAAACACAATTTATTTTACACATTTATACAAAGGGAAGTACACATAAGAAAATGATTTGTCCACATAAAAAAAAAATTAAATGGCTAATATACCCTTCTTTCCTTTTATTCATAGTTTTCGTTGAAACCACCTAACTGCACATTTTTACCATAACAAAATTCACTCTATTGACAGTCATCCAACATTATGTTAAAAAAAGACAATCATCCAACATAAACCAAAAATCACTAAACTATTCATAATTAAGTATTAAGGTCAATTTAAAATCAGTAAAACCACCTTGCTAGAATCGAATTCATTTAATCATTAAGAAATCTGTTATAATTCATTATGATATATTGCCTTGCCTTAGATTTCTACTATAAAAAAGTGACTTTGATCTTCCAAGGGTTTAGTAAGATATATCTATATGAATTTAATTTTGATGTGTAATCATCGACTTATAATCGATGTTGCGCTTATTTCGGTCCAGCAATGACAACTTGTTTAAAACTACGATAACAGGAAGAATTAGCGGCAACCAAGGAAATACTTACAATTATTTCCATCGAGTTCCATGAGATTTTTTATAGAACACGTCCCGTAAATGATCGATTCGGTTTCGGTCGGCTCTGTTCAAACATTATAAAACCTTTTGAACTTACATTGTTATCTTTGAAATCCATATATAATATATTCAGTTGGAGAGTGGTGGAACAATTTAGTGAAACTAACATATGCAAAAAGGGTATTTTTAATGGAAAGAAAAGAAAATATGGGTAAAAGTATATAAGGGTACACTAGTCATTTAGCATTTCATTTTATGTGTATGAATATTTTTTTATAGGGGTGAGAAAAAAAACCGAAAAATCGAAACCGAACCGAAAAATCGAAAAAATCGAACCGAAAAAACCGACCGAATATAAAAACCGATGGTTCGGTTTTTACGTTTTCAAAAACCGAAAAATTTCGGTTCGGTTTCGGTTTTCATCCAAAAACCGAACCGTAAAAAACCGAACCAAACCGAACCATATTATTATATAAAAAATATAAATATAATATGATATAAATAAATAAGTGATATATCAAAATTATAGATTAATATTTATTTTTTTGGAAAATAGGAGTAATATATTTATCTTATTATTTATACGCGTGTTTCATATATATTTGTATTTACTTGACAATATATCATTATATATGTGACAATAATCGTTTGTATGCATGTTTATTTGTATATTGTTTATCTTATTAATATGTGTGTAATTATAGATTAGAAATTTGAGATAAACATTATTAGGCTTAAATTGAAAATAAAAAAAAACTACTTTTTCACGTAAAACAAGTTTTTTAAACTAAATCAGACGTACCCAAATATAAACTGTTTTAAAACCAAAAAAACCGAAAAAACCGAAAAACCGAACCGAAATCAATTACAAACCGAAAAACCGAACCGCCCAAAACCGAACGGTTTCAGTTTTTCGTTTTTAAAAACCGAATATGTCGGTTCTGTTTCGGTTTTAGCCAAAAATTGACCCAAACCGAACCGTGCACACCCCTATTTTTTTATGTGTACATAACAACTCCCTTATACAAAATGTGTATAAAAAAAGTTAAAAATACCATTTTTAGTGACCCTTGGGTAAAAATTGATTTATTGAAAAGTAGGAAAAAGTTCCCCATAGACCCCAATTTTATCATAGACCAAATGGGATAATCCTAGCCCTCCATTTTTATATATTTGAGTGGTTGAGATTTTTTTTTTTATTTAACCGCAAGTATTATAAACGGTTTAATACTTTCCATTTTAATACTTTCCATCTCCACACACACATTCAATTTCCAACTGCACACACACACACTCTCTCTACACTCACTCTCCCCAACCCGCAACCACCTCAACCACCACCGGAACCACCTCAACCACCATCCCAACCACCTCTGTTATAGATCCGATCTACTCGGAATCCTCTAATCGTCTCATTTGTACATATAATCGTAACCCTAACCCTAATTTTTACATCTATATGGATATACGAGATGAGTATGCTGCTGCTAACGCGGCGAAGCTTAAATCATCATCGAACCCGTCTGGAGAAGCTGGTAATGGTCTTTTTTTTTATTTTTATGCTTTTAATTTATGCTTATTATGCTTATCTGGTAGCTTATCTGGGTTTTATGCTTATTACACTTATCTGGTAATTTATATTTGATTTATTAAAGGGAAATGATTATTAATATTTGATTGTTTTATTTTGAATCTGACGAATCATGTATGTTTCATGGTGAAACATACATGATTCTGCATGATTTAGTGTTCATTTGACCTAACTGATATGTTTTGATTGATTGAGAGTTGATTTCTTGGAATCACTAGAAACTTATTTTGAATCAGACGAATCATGTATGTTTCATGGTGAAACATACATGATTCTGCATGGTTTAGTGTTCATTTGACCTAACTGATATGTTTTGATTGATTGAGAGTTGATTTCTTGGCTTTTAATTCAGTTATACTTGTTAATATTTGGCCTTGCATTTGTTTAACTGTCATAGTGAATCATATATGTTTCATCATGAAACATATATGATTCATAATGAATCATATATGTTTTATGATGAAACATATATGATTCACTATGAATCATATATGTTTCATGATGAAACATATATGATTCATTATGAATCATATATGTTTCATGATGAAACATATATGATTCATAGTGAATCATAAAACATATATGATTCATTATGAATCATATATGTTGTAAAACATACATGAAAGGGAAATAGCTTTAGCTTTTGTATTCTGCAAGTGTATTCTGCAAGTGAAACATACATGATTCTGCATGATTTAGTGTTCATTTTGACCTAACTCATATGGTAGCCATTTGTATTCTGCAAGTGTATTCTGCAAGTGTATTCTGCAAGTGAAACATACATGATTCTGCATGATTTAGTGTTCATTTTGACCTAACTCATATGGTAGCCATTTGTATTCTGCAAGTGTTTTATTCATGGTGAAACATACATGATTCTGCATGATTTAGTGTTCATTTTGACCTAACTGATATGTTTTGATCGATTGAGAGTTGATTTCTTGGCTTTTGATTCAGTTAGACTTGTTAATATTTGGCCTTGCATTTGTTTAACTGTCATAGTGAATCATATATGTTTTACCATGAAACATATATGATTCATGATGAATCATATATGTTTCATGATGAAACATATATGATTCACTATGAATCATATATGTTTCATGGTAAAACATACATGAAAGGGAAATAGCTTTAGCTTTTGTTTTTTAAGATTATGATGGTATCCATTTGTATTCTGCAAGTGTTTTATTCTGAATCCTGACGAATAATGTATCTTTTGCAGTTACTACAACTGAAGTTGGTATAAAAAGTACGCCTCCTAAACCTGAAGCTCCTACAACCTTGCGTCCTAAATTCAGAGTTGGTAAAACAGTCGTACTTCCTAAATCTGTAGCTCCTAGCACAGATAATCCTGAACCGCCTGTTAAACCTAAAGCTGTCAAAACATCCCCGCCCCCTAAAACCACTATGCGAACTAGGCATGCTGATCCTGAACCACCTCTACCTCCTCCTTTAAACACTGACAAACCCCCATATGCTCAAAAACTTAATATTGTATTTTCTCAAAAAGATAAAGACGATAAGAAGGGTAGTAAACCTGTGGTAGAGGCTAAAGAGAGTAAGAAGGGTAGTAAACCTGTTGTAGAGGCTAAAGAGAGTAAGAAGGGTAGTAAACCTGTTGTAGAGGCTAAAGAGAGTAAGAAGGGTAGTAAACCTGTTGTAGAGGCTAAAGAGAGTAAGAAGGGTAGTAAACCTGTTGTAGAGGCTAAAGAGAAGAAGAAGGGTAGTGAGCCTGTTGTAGAGGCTAAAGAGAAGAAGAAGGGTAGTGAGCCTGTTGTAGAGGCTAAAGAGAATAAGAAGGGTAGTGAGTCTGTTGTAGAGGCTAAAGAGGATAAGAAGGGTAGTGAGCCTGATGTAGAGGCTAAAGAGGATAAGAATAGTAGTGAGGCGGGTGGTGATGATGGGAGTGGGGAATCTGATGAGCCTGGGAGTGATGAGCCTGGGAGTGAGGAGACTGCTGAAACATATGTGAGTGAGAGTGAAGAAGCTGAGTATATGATAGTTGCAAAGAGTGGGAATAAGGAGCCGTCCTCAAGTGATAGTGATTATGTGGCGAAGAGTGAGAGTGAAGAAACTGATGAGATGGTTAAGACAGATGAAGAAGAATTGGAAGTTGCAAAGGCGAGTCAGAAAGTGCCTAGTAAACGTGTTGGGAATGTAGCTGCCAAAGAGGGTGTTGCGAAAAAAGCAAAGGTTGAGAAAAAAGAGGGTGTTGTGAAAAAAGGAAAGGTTGAGAAAAAAGAGGGCGTTGTGAAAAAAGCAAAGGTTGCGAAAAAAGATGTGGATGTGAAAAAAGAGGGTGCTGTGAAAAAACAAGTTGATAGGAAACCCAAGGTGGATATGAAACGGGAGTCAGAATCTACCATGGTTGTTTATGAATCACCATCTAAGAAGCAGAGGGTGAACAAGAAGAAACCTCTTACTAAGGAACAGGCTAAGAAAGTTGGGTACTTGAATGAGTTTCCGCCTCTTTTTTCTAGAACTGTACCAAAGTCACTTTTGGATGTCATAAAAGATGCTTCTCTTGTTGACATGGAACAGTTTTTGAATGAGATTGGTTTTTCTAACTGGTGGGGTCTTAAGGTTGATCAGTTACCAAATCGTTTAGCGAGGGTTGCTGTGAAAGCTTTTAATAAGTCGACTTATGAATTTAAGCTTGCTACAGGCAGCTTTCTAGTCACGCCCGAGAAAATCCATGAAATCCTAGGACTTCCTATTGGTGGAATTTCCTTGTTTGATTCGCCCGAGAGACCTTCAAACGACATTGTTGTTAAGTCATGGCTACAACAGTTTGCGCCAAAGGCTCAGAAAAAAATCACGGCTAAGGACATCAGTGACAAGTTGATGCAGGCGACGGAAGTTGATTTTATGTTTAAACTCAACTTCCTGACACTTTTCGCAACTGTGATGGGTGACGCGGACTTCATGAAAGCAGCACCAAGGCTTAATGTGGTTAACCACATTTATGAAGATACGGATATTTCTAAGGTGGATTGGTGCCGTTTTGTTCACTCTTGTTGTCTTCAAGAAGGTGTATTACCTAACACTCTTGACGGCTTTTACACAGGTCCCTTGTATTTTCTAATTGTAAGTGCCCTCTCTTTTTTATTAACTTTTATTTGTTTTACATTTTTAACTAATTTTAACATTTTGTAACACTAAACATATATGTTTTTTCTCTATTGTGTGCAGCTCCTTTATCTTGATTCGACGAAGTATGACCGATATACAGTTGTTCGTTCAAGACCAGCCATCAGGGACTGGAGTTCTGCTGACATGCATAAGCGGCAAGAACTTGAGCTTCAAGATCAAGTATTTGGTAAATTGGAGCTTCGTGGAGCATGGAGTCCGGATGAGGCACGGCAAACTGAGGGTTTCTTTGGTGCCACTGATCTTAAAAAGAAGTTGAAAGCTTCAGGTGTACCACCTAAGGAGAAAAAGGTATGAATCAACATTTTTAAATGTTTATAATATTGCGTATAATTCACCATTGATCATATTTTGAATCTAACTTTCAGTGTATTTTACATTTATTTGTAGAGTATATGCAAAGTTCATACGATTCACCATGAGTCATTTATGTTTCATGGTGAAACATATATGTTTCACCATGAATCATATATGTTTCACCATGAAACATATATGTTTCATGGTGAAACATATATGTTTCATGGTGAAACATATATGTTTCACCATGAAACATATATGTTTCACCTTGAATCATATATGTTTCACCATGAAACATATATGTTTCACCATGAAACATATATGTTTCACCATGAAACATATATGATTCATGGTGAAACATATATGTTTCATGGTGAAACATATATGCAAAGTTCTTCATGAATCATATTTGATTCTAACTTTCAGTGTATTTTACGTTTATTTGTAGAGTATATGCAAAGTTATTGAAGATAAGCTGTCAAGAGTATCAAAGGAGAAGTCTGAGATAGAAGCTCTCTTGAAAAGGGCTAGCAACGACTTCCCAAATGATGAACAAGTTGATGCTTTGTACCACAGATATATTGGATTGTTTAAAGATACTATGTGGTTGCAAGATAAGTCACCCCATATTGATGATTTTGACGATCAGAAGAGAGATGATGATAAGAAAGACGATGAGAAGAGAGACAAGCCGGCTGATGACACGGCTGAGAAGAGAGACGAGCCGGCTGATGATCCGGCTGAGAAGAGAGATGAGGCGGAGAATGTTGCTGATGCTGAAAAAGGAGAGAGAGGCAAGGAGACGTGTCATGCTGACGATGTTGTTGTTGAGAAGGAGGGGTGTGTTGATGAATTAAATGTGGAAACTTATACTCAGTGGATTAATGCGAACATATGGTGGTATGGACCATATGTGGTTGATGTGACTGTTGAATCTTTTGGCCATGAGGTAATTTGTTAACCTTTTATTTTTTATTTTTTATTTTTTATTTTTTTTAATTATTTATTCATATTTTTTACATTATGTTATTATGAATTGTTTAATTAAAAAAAAGGTTCAATGTTTCAGGAGGAGTATTGGGCTTGGCCTACGGATCTTCCTGGTGCTGCTGTGACTGCTCCACCGCTGCCTGGTGCTGAGCCTGCTGGGATTGCTCCACCGCTGCCTGGTGCTGAGCCTGCTGGGACTGCTCCACCGCTGCCTGGTGCTGGGACTCCTACACAACAGACTCCTCCACAACAAACTCCTCCAATGGGTATTAAGAAATTGGTCCAACAAGATTCTCCGATAACTTCTGTTTATCAGTATAAGAGAATCAATGTTGAGTCATTGATTAACAGAGTTGAGTTTATCATGGGAAACAGTTTGTTTTCTATGCAAGGCGAAAAATAGTAAGCTCTCTTTGTCATGTCTTTTTAGAATTTTTTTGTTAAATGTGTATGAAAAAATACATGATCCATGATGAAACATACATGATGCATGATGAATCATGTATGTTTCATCATGCATCATGTATGTTTCATCCATAACTTTTTGTGTAAATTATTGGATAACACCATTTATTTTCTTATTTTTGTAGTGAAATTGTTTTTCAAACTGTATCTGGATATCCTCTATCAGCCGTACGTGTCAATTTGGAAACTTTGGCACCAAGGTTATGGATAGATGCTAGTGTCATAGACTGTTTTGTCGCCATTCTTAATGCTGAGCATGATGCCAAACTTCCAGAGACGAAATATCACTATTTTTCTACTGGTTGTATTGTAAGTTGTCATTTGACTATTCTTCGAGTGGTTCTATTAGTTTCATGTTTTCTCTTATGACTTTTTTTTTTCTTATACAGACATCAGATATGATTAGCAGAGTTCTTGGTGAGGAACCATCATACAAACTGTTTAAGGCAGCAATATTGGCTCAGTTTGAAGGTGATGAAGCTTCCGCGTCTCTCTCACGTGTTGAGTTGGCTTTTTTTCCTATATGCGCTTCAAATCATTTTTATGTGGTTGTTTTCAACCTCAAAATGTCAACTACAATGTTGATTCTTGATAATGCTTCTGGATTTACCTATTCAGCAAAATACAAGGGAGCTTGCGATATTTTGGTAAGTTTATTATGGGGGATTATATATATATATTTTGGTAAGTTCACCATGAAACATATATGTTTCATGCTGAAACATATATGTTTCATGGTGAAACATATATGTTTCATGGTGAAACATATATGTTTCATGGTGAAACATATATGTTTCATGGTGAAACATATATGTTTCATGGTGAAACATATATGTTTCAGCATGAAACATATATGTTTCACCATGAAACATATATGTTTCACCATGAAACATATATGTTTCACCATGAAACATATATGAAACATATATGTTACACATGCATTTTTTTTTTAATATGTTTTTGTTTTTTTCTCTTTCTCGTTTTGTAGAAAAAGTTCTTTGCAAGGTATTTGGAGGAGCATGATCATCCAAGTCACTCCAAAGTTTCAAAAATGAAAGCCTATGTTCCAAAGTTGAGATGGAGTACTAAAGACAATCATGAAGACTGCGGTGTATTTGCTATGATCCATTTGGAGAACTACACCGGTGACAGTAAGAGGAGCTGGGATGTTGGTCTTTGCGAAGAATCTGCTATGCAAAGAACTTTGTTGATGCGTATGAGGTTCAAGATAGCTACAAAGATTCTTCTTCATAATTTCAACAAGGAAAGAGCCAAAATGTTCAAGCTTGCCTATGATTTTGAGACAAAGGTTGACAAGGAAGAAAGAATCGCAATCATTGTTCATGCGCTCAACCATAGACATGAGCGTGATCCAGACAAGGCTAATGATATGGCTGAGAAGGCTGATGATATGGCTGACAAAGGAGAGGGTGATATGGCTAAGAAAATTGAAGGGAAATGAAGAATGACATTTATTCTATGATTGTGAATGGTAGAAGGATAGGAAAAAACACTAATATGGGTCTCTTTTGGTAGATCTAGCTGTTGGGCCGCTGATGTATCTAATTGTTAGAAATCATTGTATTTTGAACGTAGTCTAAACAATGTAGTCTGTACAAGGTAGTTTGAATTACATGCATGTATTTTATATCTGTTCAAATCTTTGATAATTACAAGGTTTATCTGTGTACAAAGAATGATAGATGTGCCTTGATGAATCTTATATGGTTGATGATAAATCATACATGTTTTATCATGAATCATACATGATTCATGAAAACACATGTATGAATAATCACACTTGCTTTTGAAATTTTTAGATTTAGAGTTCTTTTTAACAATTATAATGTATCACTCTTGAATGAATCCATCATGATTCATTATGAATTATATATGTTTCATCATAAAACATATATGTTTCGTGATGAATCATATATGTTTCATCATAAAACATATATGTTTCATGATGAATCATATATGTTTCATAATGAAACATATATGATTCATGATGAAACATATATGTTTCATCATAAAACATATATGTTTCATGATGAATCATATATGTTTCATAATGAAACATATATGATTCATAATGAAACATATATGATTCATGATGAATCATATATGTTTCACCATGAAACATATATGATTCATGGTGAAACATATACGTTTCATCCCTTTCATCCCCAAACACTTCCAAACACTTTAAATTAAAATGATAACGCAGAAATAATCAAGTATTAATTGAACTAAATATCAAAACAAAGTTGATTCAAAGTATAAAAGTAAGTGTAAAACAAAGTGTTAATTGAAAACATATTGATAGTAAATATGACTTGAAAAAACAAAGAATGATCAACAAGCTGTGTTTGATGTTTGTTCTGTAGCAGCAACGTTTCCAGCTTTTGTAGCAGCAACATTTCCAGCTTCTGTAGCAGCAACGTTTCTAGCTTCTTCTTGAGCAGCTTTCATAAGCGCCAACTTTGCAATATACTTTGGATTTAATGGACATGTGTTCTTGGTATGTTCATTTGTCACTTGTTTGCAACATAAGCATTTCCTAGCCTGCTTTTTCTTAGCTTTTATAGCCATTTCTCTTGCACTTTTTATACGTGCTCCTTTAGGTGCTGCTTTACGTTCTCCTTTAAGACCGGCTTTGTTTCGAGCCCCTTCTGGATTTCCTATGATCGGTTTATCAGCAGCCGGCTTTCCAATGGCATATAAATCTAGGATTACATCACTCGTTTTCTGGGAAGGTGGCTTAGGAACTTGAACTTGTATTTCCTTCTTAATTTTTTCCAACGTTTGCACAAATTCTGCCAACTTTGCTTCATCTTTACTCAACCAAAACAAGCATTCATCCACCACGTTGTTGGCGTTGTTAGTTAACCTTTCAATGGTTTCGTTCTTTTCTCCGTATCTGTTTGTCTTTCTTCTCAATCCAAGTGGTATTAAATCCCTTCTCCAACGCCTTAGAATGTATTTATCTGGAATCTTTCCAACATCACGGTTCTTCAAAACACAAAATACGTGTCGGCACAAAAAACCATATCGAGTGAAATGTCTACAAGTACAACTAACTGAACCGTCTTCTGGATGACGCAGAACCTGATTATGAAACATTAAAAACAAAATTAATACTTGGGCATTTACCAAAATAATTAGGAAACATGTATGATTCATCATGAAACATGTATGTTTCATCAGGAAACATGTATGATTCATCAGAAAACATGTATGATTCATCATGAAACATATATGATTCATGATGAATCATACATCATTTTGGTAACAGTAACCACAATTAATGTTTCAGGATGAATCATATATGTATGATTCATCCTGAAACATATATGTTTCTTCATGAATCATATATGTTTCAGAATGAATCATACATGTTTCCTGATGAAACATACATGTTTCATCAAGAAACATGTATGATTCAACATGAATCATATATGTTTCATGGTGAATAAATCCTATGCTATTTTGGAAACAGCAACAACATTTAATTGATTTCACTCACTAACCTTGTAGGTAGCAACCTTGTCTTCTTCTTGTATAACCATCTCTTTGCCTTCCTCGGTATAAATTGTCCGGTACTCCCCTGCCCTTGTGTCTTTAACATGAGCCGTCTCAACTCCCTCTTCCATTCTAAGCTCTACTATTTGACAAGCCCAAATCGATTCCATTATTTCTTTTTGAACAAGCAGAAATATTGTCCTAGTATATATCTTAGCCGCATGTGTTTCCATCTCTAACCTTGTATAAGGTTTTGAAGCTGCTTCAAATGTTTTGAAGTCTAAAAACTCTTGCCTGTGTCTTTGCCTTTCCATGGCAGCTTCATAGCACATCATGAAATTGAGTAATGTTGACCCATGATTCGTGAAACATTTGAAAAATGCATTTTCACTCTCGGATCTCGAAGTGGTTCTCATTAAGCCAAACAAAGGAGAGGTAATAAAGTATGCCGGTAACCACATTTCTCGAAGGGTAAACATCTTCTTCATCCACTTGTGGTCTTGCAATTTGAAGTCTTCGATTAATTTATTCCATCTTTCTTCAAAGTCCTTAGGCTCTATGAACATATTCCACACAAGTTTGTTGAAACGTTCTTTGAAATTTGTCTCTTCATATGTTTCTTTGCATATCTGTAAAAATAATCAAACGAGAATGATTAGATACATGGTTCATATATGTTTCATCATGAATCATATATGTTTCATCATGAATCATATATGTTTCATCATGAATCATATATGTTTCATCATGAAACATATATGATTCATGATGAAACATACAGAATTCTACAAGAAAAATAGACTTATGGTAAATGAAATTCACCTTTGATGGAACTTTTTGCATGATGTGCCACATGCATAATCTGTGTTTAGACTGCGTAAACACTGCTTCAATTGCTCGCTTCATTGCCCCATCTTGATCTGTTACAACCATATCGGGTTGCTTTGCGTGAGCAGTCAAGAATGAAGTTAATAGCCATATATAAGCTTCTGTGTCTTCACATAACAACAATCCTGCGCCAACTGTCACCGACTTTCTGTGATTATCTATGGCGGTGAATGGAACAAAAACCATGTCGTACCTGCAAATTAAGTAAATCATAATCAGATTTGAATGATTAGATACATGTTTCATGATGAATCATATATGTTTCAGAATGAAACATATATGATTCATCATGAAACATTTATGATTCATCATGAAACATGTATGTTTCATGATGAAACATACATGATCCATAGTGAATCATATATGTTTCATCTTGAAACATATATAGTAAACCATATAGAATTCTACAAGAAAATGTTTTTATTCAACAACTTACTTATTCGTTCTGAATGTTGCGTCAAATGATATTACATCACCAAACTCATTGTAGTTGCATTTATCAACTTCATCTGCCCAAAAAAGTGCAACTAACACGCCGTTTTCAACCTTATACTGAAATGTAAAGTCTGGCGCAAACAACTTCCTATTTTCCATCTTCTCGATCAACATATGTGCATCACTTTCTCCTATAACCTCATTAACGTCTCTGATATGGTTCTTAAAATCGTCAGTCGTGCCATGAACATACTGAGAACCCCCTTTCATCGTAGAATACAAGTGGTGTGCCTTTGTTCCACCAAGTTTCATTGTTGAAGCTTTTATAACAAACATTTTTTCCGTCTGAGTCATCTTTCGTTGTTTCTTTGTAAGATGCTCAAATTCTTTTGGAATCATTCGGTGGTTGTGTCTCGGATCGAATGTAACTATTTCATACTTTCCGGTACGATCATCCAAAGCAATCTTAATTCTCGCACGGCAACCCGTTAGTCTATGCCTTGTATTTCTAACTTGCTTATCATTGTGTTGAGGATCCAATGTGTTAATATTTATCTCCTTTGGATTCCCTTCTCGATTACACATGACATACTTTGATTTCACCAAACCACTTTTTGTTTTCTTTTGGCATGTCATCTTAGCTTCAAACCCTGCCTTTTCAGCGTAATTGTTATAGAA
Source organism: Glebionis coronaria (assembly GCA_025667525.1). Lineage (NCBI taxonomy): Eukaryota > Viridiplantae > Streptophyta > Magnoliopsida > Asterales > Asteraceae > Glebionis > Glebionis coronaria. The sequence goes on from CM046878.1 coordinate 634,856,698, forward strand.
ATCGACACCTTGCTCTATTGTATCAAAAGTTTGCCGCACAAAAGGTAGGTACTGCGTTTCAACATATGGTTCGCAGTATATCGTTCCTCCGGGGGTCTCGCCTTCTGGGAACAAAGTTGGAGTGCTCCTTGTAACTGTTAAACAATAACATTTAGATTTTGTTTTAATAAATTATTTTTACAGTGAATCATGTATGTTTCATGTTGAATCAAACATGTTTCATCATGAAACATATATGATTCATGATGAAACATACATGATTCATCTAACTTGTTTTTGAAGTTTTTACCAATTACAGTTTTTTAAAGAATAACTATTTTAACAGTGAATCATAGAATCATATATGATTCATTTTGGATCAATTGTTTGTATATTTGAATGGAACATATATGTTTCATGATGAAACATACATGATTCATAATGAAACATATATGTTTCATGATGAAACATACATGATTTATTCAATATACAAACAATTGATTCAAAATGAAACATATATGATTCATTTTGGATCAATTGTTAGTATATTGAATGAAACATATATGTTTCATTCTGAAACATATATGTTTCATGATGAAACATATATGTTTCAGAATGAAACATACATGATTCACTGTAAAAATAAACCTTAATTATATATGTTTGTATGTTGAATGAAACATATATGATTCATTATAAATCATATATGATTCATCATGAATCACTTGTTTTGTATATTGAATGAATCATATATGTTTTACCTGGAGTTTGAATGGTATTAGCTTCAACATTTGACTCTTCAATTTGATTTTGAGTCATAGGGTTTTCATCTTTTTCGTATTGAACTATACTTGAATCTGCATCAATCGCATCCTCATCAACCATATTTGTGGTAGTTGTGATTAGGGAAGGTAGTTGTGGAGGTTGAGGTCGCCGGAAAAAATGGAATGGAGGTTGTTGTGGTTGTTAAGGTCGCCGGAAAAGTTAATCTTTATAGATCTGTGATTAAGGAGATCTTTGATTAGGGAGTTGTGGTGGTTAAGGTCGCCTGAAAAAAACGGTTATAAAGGTTGTTGGGGTGGTTAAGGTCGCCGGAAAAAACAGTTAAGAAGGAGGTGGTGGTCGCCGGTTGAGCTCAGGAGGTGGTGGTCGCGGGTTGTAACTGAAAAAAAGGAAGAACAGTTAGACGCTAACTGTGTGTTTTTTTTTAGAAAAAATGAATTTTTAATTTCTAAAATTCTATTTATATTTTTAATTAGTAAAAAGTGGTGTAATCTTGACCATTGAATGCAAAATAAATGGATGGCCCAGATTGTCTCATTTGGTCTATAGTATAAATTGTGTCTAGGGGGATCTCAACTCTTGAAAAGTAAGAATAAATAGCTCTGTCACATGTTTTAAATGTTCACATTAAACACGCATGTAAAAACATCAGTGTGGTAATAAACTTGAACTGTGCATATATATTTATTACAAATTATTTACTAATTTCTATATAGCGAAATTATATGGTTCCATTCCAAGTGGGGATTAATACAAGAGATATTAAGTTCCAAGAAACATGATAGTAGCCAATCACAACATTGAATTATATAGGGATTTCGAACTTAAACATGTAAACGATGGCGAGATATAACACGAGACCGTGCTACACTATTGGGGGATTCCAAACTTAAACATGTAAACGATGACGATATATAACAGGAAAATGTGCTACACTATTGGTTTCAAGTTACAACAAAAGGGTGTTCAATAGGAGGAACACAAGTACATGGTTTTATATTCAAGATATTAGAGCCGCAAGATATGCGATCGTTTAGCCATCGGTAAATGCGTGAGTCTATTGGGGCACACACTCAATACGGAGAACACATATTTATTTATGTTTTATTATTTATAATTAAACGTTTAATAAAAACTTCACGTTTTATTTAATTAACGATGGTTAAATTAATTAACATGATTTAATTAATTTAATACGAGTGCTTTATTTAAATTTTGGAAGGAAATCGACTTCTAGAAACCTTTAAGGCCATTCGGCCGATTATTGTATATAGGGGTTCTAGAAGATTTTTGGTTATTGGTTTTTGGTAAGTAAATATTCAAGAATATTTGATTAATGTAATCTTTTCCTTAATTGGTTTTCTTGGAGTAGGGAACAAGAAATTAGAGGAGGTGGAGATGTGTATAAATACAATCCTATACCCCTCATAATTTTTGTCTCTCCCTTTTGCCTTGTTGCGTCCGATCGACCCACCCCCAACACCAAAATCGAACGATTTTTTTCCTTTAACCTAATATCACACATAAAGGTTTAACCTTTATAAGATCAATCCTTTTTGGTGGTTTTCTTATAAAGTCTTAAGCTCTTTAACTAAACCCTAGATCTCATAATCTAGGTTTTAGTTCTCCCTTGTGGTCCGATTTGTTATAAACCCTAATTAGGGTTTTTCGGTGATTTTTCCGAGAGTCTTGTAACGTCTACAAAACCGATCCTTACGCAATCCCACTTAGGATTTTGGATCTAGGGTTTTTAGTTGCAAGATCTATTAAAGTGAAGTTACCACTAGCATCGTGGTGTGTTCGTTTGACGTGTCATGTGAGCAGTCGTTAGAGGACGGTTACTCTACCGTTATAGCTTCAAGATCAAGATCATTAATTGATTTATTCAATTAATTAAAAGGTTGGTTTTATTATTGTTTTTATTATGTGTTAATCATGTTTGTTATACTAGATCCATTCTGTTGCGTAGTAGTTAATGGTTTAACTAGTTTCAAAATCCCAACAGTGGCATCACGAGTCAAATCGTATGGCATTCATGGGTTACACATAGAATAAAACACGCTTGCTTCGCTTTAAAATCTCTTTTATTTATGTTTTATGACAATTACATGCATACTTGTCATAAAGTTTTAATCTTGATCTAGATCTATTAAAATTGGGTAGGTTAAAATTGAACCGGTTAATAATTACTTTTGTTTCTTATTATCCGTCAAAGACCTCTGCATCTCACTTTTGTGATACTTTGCACGTCATCAAGTACCTTGCTCGAAAACTTGATGAGGGTCTTTGGTCCTCAATTTGGGGAAGACTCATTCGAGACTTGGATCTTATATGATTTATCGCTTTCATATAGAGTCTGTCTTCTGCTTCTACCCCCTTCTGTCTATTTTTATGTGCTTATTTGTTTTCCTTTATGAATTGCAAAACGTAATAATTCAAGATTCTAGGAATCATAAAAACGGATTCTACTTTCATCAAAACTAGCTTTAAAACTATGTCATATTAATACACCATATTTTTCTTGCGAATCGGCTATGTGTTATTTGTTAAAATCTTGATTTTTTGAACAAATCTTAATATTGACATAAGAACTATGAAACTTGGTTTTATTGTATTCTAATTGTTTTGCTAAATCATATTGTCACTCGAGTTGGGCTTACATACCGTAATGATGGCTTATAGACTATCTTCTCAATGACGTGATTTACAAAATTAATTAGTTTACAATACTTAAAATTACAACACCGTTTTGTGTATTTACTAATGATGGACTTGCTATTGCACTTCGTGCTCTAGTCGAGCTATCTAGGGTTTGAGGGATCTTTAATCTTCTCCCGTGTTCCATAGGTGTTTTGGCACTTATGGGATAATTATCCCAAGCACTCGCACCTTCGGGTGCATGAAGAGTAGGATATAGGGTTTGATCTCTCTTTAATCTTCTCCCGCGGTAAAACACGCCTAAACCAAAAGTTAATAAATTGTTTTCTTAACTTGTGCTAAGAGAATGAATTGCATGCATTCTTTTACACACTTTGACATTTGTTTTTCTAAAACTTATGTGATACTTATTTAAATTTTTAAGTCTATGCCATCCAATTTAGAAGCACTTGTAGTTGTTTTTCGTCATCTGGTTAGACCTAGGGCGAATTACATACCCGAGACGATCTTTGTCATTGGTCAGACCTTTGCCAATAATTGCAGCTTCAAATTGGTACGACTTAAAGTCGAGTTCCCGGTCAGATTCGGAACCCGAGGCATAAAGATGAGATGAAACATACTCATGACTTTATTACATGTAGAACAAGTTTTTTTGAGATGTTCAAAGGTGCTCGAAAGAGATGAGAGAACATCCCATCCAAACACTCTACAACAAATAAACTTCATGAATCGTCTCATAAATCTAAGAGTTGCACTTGTAATGCAATTAATGCCCGTCGCTTACCTCTTGCCCTACTTGATACTAGACGATCGGACCTCTAATATTAAGTGGGAGTGCAAACAAGGATCTTAGTCTCATAATGATTAATTGGGTAGTTAATTCTTTGAGAATGTAATTATCGAAAATACTAATCGTTGAACTTTTATTTTGTAGATGAATAATCAAAACTCTTGCTTAAACAGCACGGTTGTTAAGTCATTCCTTGAAAATATGAATTTGACTGAAAATAACTTCGTTGATTGGTATCGTGCTCTTAGGATAGCGCTCGAAACCGATGACTTGGTTAAATACCTTGAGCAACCAATTCCTGATCAACCAGAAATTCTGCCTCATGGTCATGAAGGACCAGAGCAAGACCCGGATTTACATCCAACTTAGGTCAAAAGGTCTAGAGAAATCGTTGGCCTTATGCTGATGACTATGTCCCCTGAACTCCAGAAACTTTTGGAGGGTCATGGCGCATGGTCAATGATGGAAGAATTGAAAACCATGTTCACTGAATAAGCTGATCAAGAACTCCTTGATGTTGCACGTGCTTTTCTTCTGAGGGTCTGCAAGAAGATCAAAAAATAAGAAATTATATCAAGAATTATGTACAAAAAAATATGAAAACATCCTCTGGCGTTGAGGGAATTGCGCGTATAGAGATTCAAAAAAGAATCGACCTGATCCAAATCATAATCTATATGGGATTTCCAAAAATATTAATTGAAAGTCGACCCCAAGGAATCGAAGAATTACAGATGAATTTACAAAAAGAATTTAATTCTGTAAATAGAAAACTTAACATTGCAATAGCCTGTTTGAATAGAATTGTAAACCGCCCTATCGCTACACCTGATCTGTTTACTTACTCTTATGCCGCTAACGCACGCGCGTAAACATGAGGATGGACAATCTGTGAGCTCCTATGTCTTAAAGATGAAGGGCTACATAGAGAATTTGGAACGTTTGGGTCACCCAGTGTCATTGAAACTTGTAGTTAGTCTAATTTTAGCCTCATTGAACAAGGACTATGATAGGTTCGTGCAAGACTACAATATGCATGGCATGGGAAAGACAATACCAGAATTGCATGCCATGCTAAAGCTACATGAGAAAACGTTGCCAAAGAAGGTTGCACCTGCTATCGCTAATACCATCAATGCTATTAGGCAGGAAGGATCCAAAAGCCTAATAAGGCTAAACCGTCTAATGCTGCGAAGGGTAAGAATCGTGATAAAGGGAAGAAAGTAGCAAACTTTACTCCCCGAACCAAGATTCCCCCTCCACCAAGAAGAGAGAATCCTGCTAAGGATGCCATTTGTCACCAATGCGTTGACATTGGTCATTGGAAGAGAAACTGTCCAAAGTATCTCGCTGAGTTGTGGAAGAAAAAGAAGTCCTCTCAAGGAGCTAGCACTTCAGGTATCTTCACTATAGAACTCTTTACTTTTCCTAATAAATCTTGGGTTTATAACACTAGTTGTGGTACTCACATCTATAATACTACTCAGGGTCTAAGGATAAGTAAGAAGCTGAAGCCAGGAGATTTGAATCTGTACGTGGGCAATGGTCATCGTGCAGCTGTTGAAGCTATTGGTGTTTTTCAATTATTTCTCCCTAGTGGACTAGTTGTTATGTTGAATAATTGTCATTACGCACCTTCTATTTCTAGAGGGATTGTTTCAGTTTCATGTTTGTATGACGATGGTTTTGTTAATCGTTTTGAGAATAATACAAGTATTATGGTTTCTAAAAATAATATGTTTTATTTTAGTGCTATTCCTATTAATGGTATTTATGATATTGATATGTATGATTCTAATACAAACAATAGTTCTATGTATGATGTAAGCAACAAAAGGGCCAAATCTAATTTGGACTCTACATTGCTATGGCATTGTCTCCTTGGCCACATAAGCAAAAAGCGCATTAAGCAATTACAATCTGATGGATTGATTAAGTCAAACGATGATGATTCCTTTGACAAGTGTGTTTCATGTTTATCTGGTAAGATGGCACGTAAACCTTATTCACATCAAGTGGAGAGGGCTAAATATCTACTTGGAATAACCCACACCGATGTATGTGGTCCATCTAGAACCGTGTCAAGACAAGGTGTAAGTTACTTCGTCACTTTCACTGACGACTTTAGTCGTTATGGTTATGTTTACTTGATAAAGCATAAACATGAAGTGTTTGAAACATTTAAGGTGTTTCAAAAGGAAGTAGAAAATCAACTCGGTAAAACCATAAAGGCACTACGTTCGGATCGTGGAGGTCAATCTATGAGTTATGAATTTCTGGAGCATCTTAAGGAACATGGAATAGTTTCCCAAAGAACTCCTCCATATACACCACAACACAATGGTGTGTCTGAGAGGAGAAATATAACCCTACTTGATATGGTTCGTTCCATGATGGCCCAAACAACTCTTCCAAAATCTTTTTGGGATTATGCTCTTGAGTCTGTTGCTCGCATACTCAATATGGTTCCAACTAAGAAGGTTGAAAAGACTCCATACGAAGTATGGTATGGGCAAGCCCCTAAGTTGTATTACTTAAAGGTCCGGGGATGTGAGGCTCTTGTTAAGCGTGACACGCTTATCAAACCGGAAAAACTAGAGCCCCGATCTGTTAAGTGTATATTTGTAGGTTACCCAAAGGAAACGATGGGTTACTCCTTCTACTACCCACCCGAGAACAAAGTTTTTGTTGCTCGTAATGATGAATTCCTAGAGAGCAATCTTATGAATCAAGAAGCAAGTGGGAGTATAGAAGATCTTCAAGTAATTCAAGATGAAGATATACATCCTTCTAAAAACACTAGCAATCATGAAGAGGATGATCAAGAAATTGATGAACCTATAAGTGATATAGCTCCCATTCAAAATTCTACGAGGACTAGGCGCGCTCCTGACCGTATGTGTTTATACATTGACGTTGAGGAACATGAGTTAGGGGATCATAATGAACCCACTAACTACAAGGCTGCATTAGCAGATCCTGAATCTGAAAAATGACTGGATGCTATGAATGTGGAGATGCAATCCATGAAAGACAATGATGTCTGGATCTTAGTTGACCTTCCCCCTAACGCTAGAACCGTTAGTGGCAAGTGGTTTTACAAGAAGAAGACCAACATGGATGGCAATGTAGACACCTTTAAAGCTCGATATGTAGCGAGGGGATTCACTTAAACCTTCGGGGTTGATTATGAAGAGACCTTCTCTCCTGTTGCGGATATCAAAGCTCTAAGGATTCTCTTAGCCATAGACGCGTTCTATGACTATGAGATTTGGCAAATGGATGTGAAAACCGCTTTTCTCAATGGACTGCTTTACGAAGAAGTCCATATGAAGCAACCTGAAGGTTTTGTCAATCCAAAGTATCCAAACCGTGTATGCAAGCTTCAAAGATCCATTTATGGACTTAAGCAAGCATCAAGGCAATGGAACAAGAGGTTTGATGATGAAATTAAGAAATTTGGTTTCAATCAAAATCCTGATGAGCCATGTGTATATATCAAAGCTAGTGGGAGTAGCGTAGTGTTTCTTGTTCTGTATGTCGATGACATATTGTTGATGGGAAAGGACATTCCAATGTTGCAAAGTGTAAAAGCTTACCTTGGAAGGTGTTTTTCCATGAAGGATTTGGGAGATGTTGCGTATATCCTTGGAATCAAGATCATACGTGATAGACCTAGACGGTTAATTGGTTTATGTCAAAGTGCTTACATAGATAAGATTTTGAAGAAGTATAACATCGATAATTCCAAACATGGCTTTATTCCCATGGAAACTAAATCAAAATTATCTAAGACTCAAGGAGCATCAACACCTGGTGAGGTGAGACGCATGCAGAGAGTTCCTTATGCTTCGGCAATAAGATCAATCATGTATGCTGTTAGACGTACGAGACCAGATGTTGCGTTCTCTCAAAACATGACAAGCCGATTTCAGCAAAATCCTGGTGATTCTCACTGGACTGCTGTTAAAAACATTCTGAGGTATCTTAGGCATACCAAAGACATTTTTCTTGTTTATGGAGGAGATATGAAAAAAGAGCTCAGGGTTGCTTGCTACACTGATGCTGGATATCTTACGGATGCTGATGACACGAAGTCTCAGACGGGATATGTTTTCATGTTGAATGGAGGTGCTGTAAGCTGGAAAAGCGCAAAGCAGACCATCCATGCAAACTCATCTAGAGAGGCTGAGTATATAGCCGTTTCGGAGGCTGCTAAAGAGGCAGTTTGGATTAGAAGTTTATTGGGATTTGTGTTGTTCCCACAAATAATGAACCTATGACGATGTATTGTGACAATAAAGGTGCGAAACATTATCGTTCCAAAGTTCACTACCTTAGAGAAGTGATTGAACTGGGTGATGTTAGTCTGGAGAAAGTTCACACAGACGACAATTTAGCTGACCCCTTCACAAAGGCGTTAGACCTTAAAATGCATTCCATGTTAACTCATGGATTTGGTTTGCTTCTAGCTAATAGTCTCATGTAATCTGTGTTATCGTAGTATTTGGATAATTTGGGATTGTAAGACAAATTATTATTTTCTGATGAATAAAGATATTTGATGTTTGTTATCTTCATATAATTATGTTTGCCCTATGTTTGTATGTTTAAATCCTTGAATATTTAATTATTCTAAACATGTCCATTTTCGGTTAAACAATATGGGAATATTGTCTACATTAAGGCAAATATGAGTGTTGGTAATATTGTAAAACCCGCATGCTTTTACCATGAATAGTACCCTTAAGATCGTACGTACTAGATTAAAACTTTCCTAATATAGCATGATTACGGTTACGTGTTAGGATTTTACGTATTACGTACGTGTTAGAACACGATAAGTATTTACTACGCACGAGCACGTAATAATTATTTGACAATAATTAATCACGAACATGCGATCATGAAATCATGAACGTAATTAAAACATGAACTATTATTAATTACGTATATATATTTATTACGAGCGTAAATAAATATATTAGATCACGATAATTACGTAACGAGAACACATAAAACGCGAACACAAATAATCACGAACGAATAACTAAACATCGAGACACGGAAAAAGGTACGGGTACCCCGTGTGGGGCCCCCTACCCGCGGCTACAAGGAAGAAATGGGCCAAGCCCATTTCATTTTTTATCACTAAAAGGAGGTTAAGGAAAATTACTCTACTCATTTTTTTTCTACATAAGAATTTTACAGAAACCTAAAATCCTCCTCCTCCTTCTTTTTCTCTTTTTGGCCGCCACCTTCAAACACACCAAAAGGAGTGTTTGTTGATCTTGGATCTTGGAATTGTTGTTGGTGTTCGTGTTTGTTCCTCGTTCTTTAGATCCACGTATTCGGTAAATCATTTAACCATTTTTCATTGATTTAATCTTTTAATAATTAAGAACATGTTATGTTTTTTATAAAAACCTAATTAAATCATAGATCTAACATGAATTTGGGCTGGAATAAAATCAAAAGGGTTGTTTAGGGGTGTTTTGTTTTGGCCACAGCCTACACCGAACCCGAGAGGGTCTCGGTTTGGCCATCCGACCACCACCAAGACCATATGGTCCCGGTTGGTTGGTGTGGGTCCCACGGCAGCATCAAGACAAGGGGTACCCCGACTTGGTTCGGGGTATGGTGTCGATTTCATGTCCGGTTCATGGTTCTTAGTCAAGATCCGGTTCATGGTGTATGTTTAGTTTTTTTTATTTTTATGATCTTATGTTTTTATTAAATTAATAACATGAGATGATTAATTTAATAACATGACTTAGGTTATTTTAATTATTAATAATCATGAAATTATTAACCTAAGTATTTTCATATTTTAGACTTATAAATTAATTAATTATTTAAAAACCATGGTTATAATTAATTAATTAACATGACTTAGGTTATATTATTAATAAATTATAATACATGTTTTAACCTAAGTATTTAACTTTATTTAATTAAAAACATGTTATACGTTAATTAAATATTTTAACCTATAGTTTAATTTAATTACATGAAATCATTATTAAACTATACATTATATCATATGACTTAGAAAATAATCATGAAAACACTTAGGCTTATATACTTAGCTTATCTAACCAGCTTAATTCTAATTATGGAAACTTTCTATTTTTAGAAACTTAATTAAATAAGACAGCTAATCTATTTATGGAAACCTTCTATTTTTAGAAACTTATTTATTTCAGGCAGCTAATCTATTTATGGAAACTTATTTAATTAAGGCAGCTGATCTATTTATGGAAACTTTCTATTTTTAGAAACTTATCTATTTTAAGCAGTAATTCTATTTTTGGAAACTTTCTATTTTTGGGAACTTTCTATTTTTGGGAACTTTCTATTTTTGGAAACTTTCTATTTTTGGAAACTTTCTATTTATGGTAACTTTCTATTTTTGGAAACTTTCTATTTTTGGAAACTTTCTATTTTTGGAAACTTTCTTTTTTTTGAAAACTTTCTATTTTAGGAAACCTGCTATTTTTGGAAAGTTACTTATTATTACACAGTAAGTATAATAATACATGAAATACCAGAAATACTTAATCAGATTAAACAGAATATAAGATAAACACAATTTAAGGCTTAAAACAGTAAAACATGGTAAGAATATATATAATAAGCTAATACATGACATAAAACCAGCTACGTATTTAGTAAGCAGATACTTATTCATGTATGTATTTATGTAGCACTAGTGATACGGAAGTAGGATTCCTCTCAGTTCATCTTCTTTGTTCACTGGACATAAAGTACGGATTCCCGTCCTTTCAGTATGGACATTCTTTCCTTATTAGGGTTCCCCGTATGCAGCCAAATGTTTTCCCGTAGTATAAGTAATGTGTTTGATTTTCTTATGTTTAATTAAGAATACCTATAGCCATATACATGTATGACCAGTTTCACCTAGTTATGGAGGTACCATAACCATAACATTAGAGGCACTGATGTTATGACTTCACCACGACGGAGTGATTGCTCGTGATGTCCCTTCAGCTTTTGGCTATTTATTATTATATTTATCATGTGGGGCGTATGGGTGCATCCTAGTTACATGATTTCAGCTAGGATTTCATGGTGAATGTGGTGTGTGCCTTGCATCCTTCACAAGGAGCTGATCCCTCCTACCCAAAAACCAGTATATTAAATTAGAGGCAGCCCCTCTAATTTGCATGATGAGGTCACCCCTCCAAGTATTTATGCACGGTGGATTTTCATGACCTATATTGGCTAATGGTAAAATATGATAAACAGTTTTTACAAGATAAACATAAAGCTTTCAAACTATAAACCCAGTTTTATCAAGACTTAACCAGGTTATTCGGGGATTAGTTTTCTTCCACTGTTATATGTTATATGCTTATCTTATTCATGCTTTATTGTACATCCGTGCACTGAGCGTGTTGCTCATCCTTTTTCCTTTTCTATGTTCCCAAAACGGCAGGTACTCAGGGACGCTCGTAGACTTTAAGAGTACGTGCATATGGACTGGAAGCTTTCTAGCCTGTCTTTACTTTATGCATTTCCTTTCTTTTGATACATTGCTATGGACATTGTTTAGTCCTTTCCTTTACTATACTTATGTTTGTGTGTGATGAGCTTTACATTTGGACTACCGATGTTTGATTCCGGTATTTTCCTTTTATGGTCATTTAATGTTTAGACATTTTTCCTTGTATGCTTTGATGACACGCCATAATTGCATGTGACATTTCCATTATCAAAATGGGGTGTTACAATTATGGTATCAGAGCCAAGGCTTCGACCTGTAGGCTCTCAAATATGACCTGTGATTAGTGGGTAGTCACTACGGTCTTCCTAGAACTGACAGTTGTTTTCATGCATTCATCATTTTTAAGCATATATATACATGTCATTGTCGTAGATTTTTGACTAAGTAATGGTTGGTACAGGACTGGCCCTATTTAGTCGCATGTGTTCTATCGAAACTTTTAAATTTAGGACCGACCCATAGGCGTCCCCTCGCCATGTCTTTTGTTTTGGGTGAACTGACCATAGGCGTTCACTCTCGAGCATACAAAAGTTTTCATAAAACTGCATCATGCATTCATACACAAAGATTTTCATGCATAAATTTTTTCTCTTAAAATTTTGTATAATTTTTTTTTTCATATATATATATTTTATGTTTTGATCTGTTTAATCACATGTTTTTTGTTATACTGTCAGATGGCAAACACATACAATCTCTGGGTAATATTTGCAGCTGCTGATGCAGAGATGCAATACGCCCTTCATCAGAACGATGGCTATCCTCCCCCGCCTAACATCTTTCCCATGGAAGGAAGGAATCGGCTCATGAGGGAATATTATACCCTTAGGCAGCGACCTGACGAAGACAGCAATGACTTCATGCATCGTTTCCTTCGCTACGCTGGTGTCCTGAGAACAGCTGCAGGCACCACTGAAGAGCAGGCACTACATTTTCATTGGGCTCTTAATCCAAGGATCGCCAATAACTTATCAGGTGCCCCGTTGGATACGGTAGCACAAGTGGCCGATGCAGCACGTAGGCTGGAGATGCTACAGGAGAGAGATGAGTTCGGGGAAGCTGAAAGACCCGACAAGAGTTATATATTCGTATTCAAGCGGTGATCAATCCGTATACTTTCCATATATGTAAATTATTCATCTCTTTAAATGTATCTTCCAGGCAGAAAACTGGGGACCGGTCTCAGCCGGCTACTCAGCAGCAGCCTCATCAGCCCACGGGAAACGGTCAGACTAACGACCGTTCTGCTACGGATAGGCGTGGTGGTAATGATAATTACCGCAACAACGCTGGACACTCCAACAGCAACAGGTCCTAATACCTACGCATTTCATTATGATTTCATGTTATAACTCATATTCTGACACTTTAGTAAAACTTCTACCAGGAACCATGGAAACGGTAGGGACCAGAACCAGAGAGGTCACAGCCTAGCCGTCCAGCCATCACTGGTATTCAATCTTACGATTATCCGCATTGTCCTTTGTACCCAATTATCATGTCTTAGGTAAAATGTTTTATCAGGTCCCAGCCAGCCAGAGCACCTGCTGGAGGATTTACCCATCCTTTTTGCTCTACTTGCCACCGTAGGCACCCAAGGCCATGTCGCCGTAATACTGACGCGTGCTTCAAGTGTGGTCTTCCTGGCCATATCATGAAGGATTGCCGTAAGGGCGAGATGGAGGGTACATCGGGACATGCTGATACCAAGCCGCCTCCTACTACCGGGCGTGTCTACACGACATCTCGAGACCAGGCCAACAAGTCTACAGGTACCATCACTGGAATCTTGTATATGTATGGTCAATCTGCATGTGTTCTTTTCGATACGGGTGCTACTCACTCGGTTATTTCTACTGCTTATGCTAAGAACATTAGGATGCTCCCCATGCCACTAGAAAATAGGCTTACTATTTCCACGCCTTTGAGGGACTCTGTATTAATCACTCATGTATATAAGAGTCTTCCCCTAGAATTTGACGATAAGGTTCGACTGGTTGACGCACTTCCGCTGGACATGAATGACTTCGACATGATTTTGGGCATGGATTGGCTATCCAAGCATCATGCTACCATAGACTGCCATTCATATCGAGTTATCTTCGGTGATGTTAATGCACCAAAGTACATTCATAACGGGTTCATACCCGGACGGTCTGTTGAAATTGTGTATAATGCAGTTCGTTTTTTCTCAGTTCTTGCTAATGGAAAGTCCAACCAATATCGGGTTTTTAATTGTTCGTGGTTGTTAAACTTGCTTGGAAATTCTATTTGCTAATTCAACAAATGCTTGCAAAACGGAAAAATATTACCTACTTATATGTAAAACAAATTGCAAATACCACGTTTTTATTCAAGTAAATCTCAAAATGTAAAATATGAAACTAAAGGGACTGAAAATGTAAATTCTATGAAAGATAAATGCTTGAAATGTAAGTTTTAACAATTCTAGGGACTAAAAGTGCAAAACAGTTAACTACAAGGATCAAAAATGCAAATTTTATAACCAACTAACCAAAAGTGTAACAATCTAACAAAATGCTAACTGATTTTAACAACTTTTAAAACTACAAGGATTAAACACTTGCAAACCCTAAAAACATGGAACTTTAGCCAAATTTACAAACTGTTTAAAACACTAGGGACTAAATGGCAATTTCCATAACTATTTAAGCAAAAACGGGTTAATCACAAAAATAAGCTTGTTTGAGCTTATTTCTCAACCAAATTTGATGAGACAAATTGCAAAATGTTTCAAATCCAAAATAAGCTACACTTGTCAAAGGAAATTGGCTAAAGATGAGAAATAAGCAAATGAGTGCTTATCAATAAGCACAAAATAAGCTATAACAAAATCTAATCAGTCACAACTTGATTTTTTGATTGAAACTGATTAAGAAACCGAATTAAGGAATGGGAAATCAAACTAGAAACTTTTTCATCCAGAAATAAGCTCAAAATCTGAATTAAGCTAAAATTGGGCTTATGTTGACCAAGCGTTGACCAGCTTTTTTTTCAAAAAGCTAAAAATCTTAAAAATCATGTAACTCAACTACTTAATAGGATTTGTGAAGAAAAATTGCCAAGTTTATGAATAGGAAAAGGAGATACAAAATTTCAGTTTACAAGTTACAGAAACTTGCTTTAAGTCTACTTATCTGATTTTTGCTTATCACTATCTGATTATGGAATACTGTAGAAAATGCTCTTGGATTATGAAACTATATGATGTAAGCTAAAGCTGAGAACAAATTTGGTGAAATTTCATCAACTATGGAATGAATACTGATCAATTAAAAATGACAAGTTCTAAAACCAAAACTGAATGAAAACTGACCCAAACATTTTAAGTGCCATTTGCCTGTTTGACCATGTTTTTGACTTATAAATGCCTTGAAACACTTTTATAACACCTATTAACTACAAATGAACTCTAAAATTCCAAAACTCAAAACTTGAAAACTCTTTTTAAGCTAGTCCCAAACACTCCTTTAACTGGTTATTCAAACTTTTACAAAGGTTTTTTAAGTACTGATTTAAGCTGAATCAAATGCTTTAGCAGTCTAAACTCAATGATCAAAATGAAAGGTAATAGAGCTAAATGCAATCTATTAACACTACTAGAAATACAAACCAATTGCAAGGCCAATAGTGACTGAATCAATGCAGTAAACTAGAATAGAATCCAAATCAAAGAACAAGTAAGCAGGATTAAGCTACTAACACTCAAAGATCAAACAAACAGCAACTACAAACAACTTTTATCAGGCAGCCATCAAATTACACTAGAAAAAGAAATCATGCATTTGACTTTTTGAGAGGAATTGAAACAAGAACTTTAAAACCTATTGGAGTTATCCTTTGAGAAGAAGAGGAGCGCTGAGCTCTCTTTCCCTAGTGATAACCACCACCTTATCACTAGGAATCAATCAATCAACAAGAACAGCTACAAATCAACAAGAATCTATCAACATGCTTGAAAATCTTCAAAAACTATGGAATGGACTGAATTCTGATCAAACAGCTATCAAACTCCTTCAATGTCAGTTATGATCCATCAATGATCATAACAAACACTTAACAGCAACAATATTATCCAATAGCAGCAAAGAATGAACAGGAATGGTAAGAACAATTTTGGCGGGAAAGCTTGAATTCAAATTTTATTCATGGAAAAACGGTTACAAAGTTGTTAGAAGCTAGTAACTAACTAACTAACTCAAGAGTTTGTCAGACTCTTGAGTAGCTAGGGTAGAAATGAAGGAAAAAGGAAAGGAAATTGAGAACTATGTGTTTTTACAAATTTAAGCTACATGTGAAAATGAAGTCTAATCCAACTATTTATAGACATGAAGGAAGAGTTGGTTGGGGTTGGTGACGTGTCAGAACCAATCCCAGCTTGCCACGTGTAAAATTCTGCATATTGCATTTGCAGGTATGAACAAGGAATTGGGGATTCTTGATTAAGTGAATGATTTGTTAATTGATTGGCACCATTGTGTTTGTCTCTTCAAAACGATCAAGTTTGGTGTTGAAAACTTTCCATGAAATTGCTTGTAGCTAAAACGCGATCCTGGCAAATTTTTTCCTTGAAGAAGACGCCACGTGTCAGCGTTTGATTGGTTAAAAATCGGTCACACGGATTGAACTGTTGGGATTGGATAATAAATGCATGCGGCTGAGTGGGTATTTAATGCTCAATCCGTGTGACTTATTTCCTCTCTTCTCATTGGTTGATTTGTTGTCACATGGATTAAACTTTGCATATCTTTCAAAAGTTGGCAGAATTGGTCCTTCAACTTGGCAGATTGTATTTTCAAGCTAGGATCTTCATTCTTTTGACATATTTGGTCCTTCAACTTTCATTATTGAACAAAATGGTCCTTTGACTGAGTTGACTTGAGAGTTGACCAAGTTTGACTTGAATCTTGACTTTTTACAATATTTGCACTTTAGTCCTTCAACTTTGACAACTTGTCAAGATAGGTCCTTATACTTCAAAGTCTTGTCACTTTTGATCCTTCTTTGTCTTTTTCATCCATTTGAGCTTGATTTTTCCTTGTTTGCTTGGAAATGTATCTTTTTACCTACACAAGTGCACACAAACACAAACATACCACATAACACTGTTTTTGCAAGATAAATTGGTATTTTGCTTCATGTTTTAGGGTTATTTGATATTAAAAAGATATGAGTTTAAGCTCATATCAAATTCCCCTACACTTGAACATTGTCATGTCCTCATGCAATATCATATATTTAAGCTCAAATTTACATTTTCCTCATAATTAATCCACCTTGGCCATATGAGATGCATCTACACTACTCTAAACTAAATGATGCATGATTTTGACTTTTAATAATGCAGTGAACAAAATACAATACTATCTATATCTTTTTGATTTTTCTTGAAATGGTTTTGATGGAAATAACTCATAAAGAATTCAATGGCTTAGATTAGGGCTTGGGTACCATGGACATTTATCACCCTCAAGTTTCACTTTCCCCATACCAAGCTTAAAAATGGGATCATTGCATTCACAAGTAAAAAAAATGCATCAACTTATTCATGACAATTAAATGTGGAACCGGTTATTATTTGAGCAAATTGCTTGTGGGCAAATTTGTCATTTATTCAAGTGTGAAATATAAGAAGTGTAAAATCCAAAAATAAGGAAGCACGGTTTTAATCCTAAGTAATTTTCTCATCCATTACTTGAAAAACCGCTCACAATTAATACAAGTCCGTTTCAAGAATAATAAGTCATTCGCCTTATGTGTAAAATCCTCATGTCATGCTTTCATAAGTAGCTACACACTTGCTAAGAAAAATAAAACTCACGCAATAATTTACATCCGCCATCTTTTTGAGACTTTGGATCTTCAACCCCGCAACCCGTCAAGGTAATATTGGATTGGAGCAATCTATTGAATCCCCGCAACCCGTCAAGGTAATATTGGAACTCAATAGTCACTATAATTAACACCACACTGCCCCTCTTGGGAGTCTTGCATTATTTTTTTTCTTTTTCTTTCTTTTTCTTTTCTTCTTTTTTTCTAGCCACTCATTTTTTTTCATAAGCCGCTCTTATTTTTCTTTATTCCTCACAAAGAAATTTGAAAAGAAGAAAAGGAAAAACACCCGCTAAATATGGAGCATGACATAAGTCTAGTACACATAAAACGTGCTAACTTAGAATCTTAAGACGTACTCATATCAACCATAAATGATTAGTCAAAAATGCATAAGAGATTACGAACCAATTAAAACCGTACTTGATTATTTATTAACAATTATATACATGCAAAGAAAATAGAGGTCAAGAAGAGAAGGGTTCAGCCACAAGTAATTATCATGAAGTTTATCTAGCCCTTTTACACTTGCTTCAACTCTATCATCTCCCATTCTCCACAAATTTAAAATTTCAAATAATGAAATTGGTGGATGCTTAGCCTAATAGACCAATGAAGGACTACATGGTTAAGGATACTAGCTAGAGAGTGCTAAAATAAGCAAACTCGGGTTGAGTCAAAATATCCATGGCGGGCCTAATATGTCAAAGAAATCTAAACTTGTTAAAACCATGTTTTATTATATTTTTCCTTTTTTATATAATTTTGATGAAAAATAAAAGAAGAAATATATACAATGCAAATGTGTTATGCAAAATGAAAAATGATTGATGCAAAATTTATGAATGCATATTTTTGTTGGCCAAAGTAGATCAAAAACTTGAAAAATGTTGAAAATTTAATTTTCCCATGCTATCATGCAAGATAATGACAAGTTCTAGGTAAGGTCACTTCGATAGAAGACCCCCCTACACTTAAGCTAAACATTGTCCTCAATGTTTAAGAGCATGGAAGTATAAAAACTTCCCCTACACTTATGACAATGAATAGACTTTGCTTAACCCAAGTTAAGGAAAGGACAACTATTAGTGAAATCATGTTTAAGCACAAGGTGTCAATGAAAAGTCACTAAAGTAACGAAGTGAACCGGATACAAGGGCCTCCTCCATAAGCTCCAAAGCATGAAATGAGTGAGAAACCCTACAAACAATCATGAAGACAAAAGAAGGTCTCCCCTACACTTATCTCCAAGTCTATGCCTTATTTCTAACCTACAACACTCTAAACCTAGTTATACGATGCTTGAGTTAATGAGTCTCTAGCTCGACTCGTCCCACACTTAAAAGTGTCTAAAACCTATCATGGAGAAGAAATTTTTTGCCCTTTTTAAGAAAAATCTCCATGATGAGGTAAAACAAGTGTTCATTTATCAAAACTCCATAAATATCCACCAGGATCAAATACATAATTACCCTCCCACTTATAACACAATGCAACAACTAGCTTCCCAAGCAATGGTGAAAAGAATGAGGTGTAGTTCTCTAAAATGGTGTCCCATATGTTCTTCCCAAGGTGATATTGTAAAGCTCTCAAATCTTTCACAAGGTTTCCTTTTGTTGCATCAGATGGATACTGAGATGGTTTAGCAAGCTCTATGCCAGGATCAAAAATCCGTTCCTTGATGGGAAAACAATAAGTATTGGTTGCCTTAGAAGACTCTTCTTTGTTAATCACATTGTGAGAGAAAGGTTGTGAAGGCATGGGTGACAACAAGCTCTTAGAAGGAACTATCATGACTTGTTTTCCTTTATCACTTTGAAAAGTTGAGGTGGGCAAGGAAAAAGGTGAAGGATCTTCATCCAATAGGGATTCTAGATAGAGTATGTCCCCCTCCTCATCAAGGTAACCAAGAGTATACTCAAAAGATATATCCTCTACTAAAAACTCATCACTCTCATCCATTATAGAATCCTCCTCATCACCATAAACATCATAGATTGGAATATCAAAAATGGGTGATCCCTCAAAACCAAAGGAAGTATGATCATCAACAAATGGAGAGTCACAAGTAGAAAGCTCATCATCACTATAGTCATCATATGTTGGTGAATCACAAAGAAAAGATTCCTCATCATTTACGTCCTCATCAAAGTGATTAGTATTATGGAAAAGTGGGGTGTCATATGGGATTTCACTAAAGTTTGGCTCTTGAAGTTCATGAAAATCCAAGGAGGAAGTAATGGAAGCAATGGTCTCAATATGAGGGTAATCATAGTCTCCACTTGAGCAAGCTTCATAAAAGTACTCATCACAAACTTCATCAAGAAGATCATCTTGTGTTTCCTCCTCATGCACAACATCAATGTGTTTTACCGCTTCGGGCTCATTAGACTTTTTGGACAACTTCCCCATGTTAAACACAACTCTCTCATCTCCTACTCGCATTGTAAGTTCTCCTTCCGCCACATCAATTAAAGTACGACCCGTTCTCAAAAATGGCCTACCAACAATCAAAGGCACTCTAGGATCCATATCATAATCAACCACCACAAAATCCGCGGGAAATGTAAATCTATCAACCCCAAAAAAACATCCTCCGCAATTCCCACCGGATAAGCTATAGTACGGTTGGCCAACTCAAGAGTCATCTTAGTAGGAGTAAGCTCAGGAAGTGAAAGTCTCTTCCAAACCGACAATGGCATAAGATTTATGCTTGCTCCTAAATCCGCTAAAGCCATACAATTTTCCACCCCCGGGAAATTGCAAGGAATCAAAAACCGCCCCGGATCTCCAAGCTTAGTAGGCAACTTCTTAAGCAAAACCGCGGAGCAATTTTCATTCAAAGAAGCATTAGGCAAATCCACCAATCTTTCCTTGTTAGAAAGCAAGTCCTTAATCATCTTAGCAAACTTAGGCATATTGGCTAAGGCTTCCGCAAAGGAGATATTGATGTTAAGTTGCTTGAACATCCTCAAAAAGTTAGAAACTTGGATATCATCCTTGTTCTTAAGCTTTTCTTTTCTCAATCTTGAGGGATAAGGAAGACTTTGTTTTAGTTGTGGTTGAGGTGTGGATGAAGGATTTTCCTTATTGAGTGTTTCATGAATAGGCTTTGAAATGGGAGCAATAGGAGCATTTTGAGGTGGTGAAGTAGAGGTAGAGGGCTTGTCACAAGTAGGAGCACAAGTGGGTTGAACAATAGTAGGTTTAGGAGGTGAAGGATCCTTTGTTGTTGTTCCACTCCTTGTTGTAATAGCATTGACATTGGCCCTTGGGTTTGTTTGTGTGTTGGAAGGTAAAGCTCCTTGTGGTCTTTGATTTAATACCACCAAAACCTTATTGAATTGGTCATTCATTTTCTTCTCCATAGCTTGGAACTTCCTTTCATTCTCTTGATTCATTTTTTGCAAGAGATCCATTGTGTTAAAATCTTGTGGCACATAACCTTGAAAACCTTGAGGTTGGAAAGGTAAAGGTTGACCATTAAATCCTTGATTTGGTGGATAAAAGGTATTTGCTTGAGGTTGAAATTGATTGGGTGCCTTGTAGTTATTTCCTTGGTATAGTGGTCTTTGCCTTTGATTCCTTGGTAAAATTTGAGGAGTATTTTGTGGAATTTGGGTGGGTGGTTGGGGTGGGAAGCCGGGTGGAGAAAGGTAATTTTGGGATTTGTAAGAAAGGTTATTTGGATTGATATTAGGCTTGAAGTGTTCACGATGTTCTTCTTGGTAAGCATAGCATTCCCCTTGATACCCTTGCACCTTATCACATTGTTCATAAGAATGGGGACCTCCACAAGTAACACAAGAAATGGTGATGGAATTCACATTATTTGAGGAATTGTTCAATGACATGCTCTTAAAAGTTTGAAGCATTTCTTGTTGTACTTGTAAATTCCTCTCACTATCTCTATCCATCCTTTGAAAAATCGCTTCTTGAAACTTGAGGAGTTGGTTGTCACAAGGGATTTGAGAATTGTTTTGGATAACATGAACCTTTTCTTCAAATGGATTGTTTGTTTGAACCATTGCCTTAGTCTCAATAATGTCCAAAGCCTCTTGATAGGTCTTAAGAAGAATACTCCCTCCCGCGGAAGCATTGAGTGAATCTTGGTGGTGAGATTTAAGGCCATCATAAAAGAGGCTTATTTGGTGAACTTGATCCAATCCATGATTAGGGCATCGCCTCAACAACTCACTATACTCTTCCCAATCATCACTAAAGGATTGACTAGGTTTTTGTTGAAAGCCCATAATTAAAGTCCTCAAAGCCATAGTCTTATGTGGAGGAAAGAACTTGTTCAAAAACTTAGTGGTGAAACCATCCCATGTGGTGATACTATCGGGTGGTTGGGTGTCTAACCAATGCTTAGCGGTTCCCTCTAAAGAAAATGACACTAACATCAACCTAATCACCTCATGTGGAACCCCATTATGCTTAATGGTATTGCAAAGTGAAAGGAATCTCTTAAGGTGAGCATGAGGATCCTCATTTTGTTTACCAAAGAAAGGTGATTGTGCAACCATATTGATCATAGATGTATGTAGCTCAAATGTGTTAGCGGGAAAGTCGGGAATCTTAATGGCACTAGAATATCCATGAATGTTGGATTGCATACGTTCATACAAAGTGCGATTATCAATAGCCATGGCTTCTTGTGGTGGAGTCAAAGTACAATTCTCGTGATCGGCTTGGTGGACGATGGTGGTCTTACTCTTTCTCTTTTTCTTCCTTTTCGGAGGAAGAGGTTGTACACCAATCGGTATTTGTGCACGCCCGCGAGTGAGCATGCAACTCAATACGAAGAATGAGAGAGAAGCTCTCGTGTGACTTTGAAGAGAAATGGATTATCCTCTTCGAGTTTCAATATTAAATATCCACAAGAAAATAACACTATATGTATATACTACTTTGGGTGCAAGACCCTCAATGAAGCCTTCCTTCTTAGAATACTTACAAGTGAACGGTGGGTTAGGTGGCGCGAAGCACTTAAGTACCTATTGACCCTTAGATGGCATTTTATAGCACATCGCCTTTCTATTCACTTAAATGTTCGTATTCTTCGAATTGTTGCTTATTGAGAGTATTTATCTATTCTTGCTTTATTTTGTTTGATCGATACACGTGTCAAGGACCGGAACGCCCCTCAACACGGTGTATTGCCTCGGCAATACTTATGGAAGATATGTAGATTGATTGTTCTTATACGTATACGTATTTACTTATAATAATATATGGAAAATATTTTTGTATTTATGAGTTTTTTAAGAGAAAATACTATATGTACATAAAAACCGAGAGAATCCAATAATATATATTTTTGGGTGCATTCTCTTAGGAAAAAGATTGCTTTTTGGATTTTTTTTAATTTTTTTGGTCAATTCTTTAGGAAAAGAATTGTTTTGTTAATTTTTTAGTTTTTATATATTTTTATATTTTTGATTTTTTATTTGTTTTTGATTTATGATACGTAAAAATAACGTTCACAAAGTGAACGGATCCCAAAAGCCAATGAAAACCGTCAATCGATAGTCTCTCGTGTAGTCAAAGAACCGGCAGCGGCGCCATTTGAAATTGTGTATAATGCAGTTCGTTTTTTCTCAGTTCTTGCTAATGGAAAGTCCAACCAATATCGGGTTTTTAATTGTTCTTGGTTGTTAAACTTGCTTGGATATTCTATTTGCTAATTCAACAAATGCTTGCAAAACGGAAAAATATTACCTACTTATATGTAAAACAAATTGCAAATACCACGTTTTTATTCAAGTAAATCTCAAAATGTAAAATATGAAACTAAAGGGACTGAAAATGTAAATTCTATGAAAGATAAATGCTTGAAATGTAAGTTCTAACAATTCTAGGGACAAAAAGTGCAAAACAGTTAACTACAAGGATCAAAAATGCAAATTTTATAACCAACTAACCAAAAGTGTAACAATCTAACAAAATGCTAACTGATTTTAACAACTTTTAAAACTACAAGGATTAAACACTTGCAAACCCTAAAAACATGGAACTTTAGCCAAATTTACAAACTGTTTAAAACACTAGGGACTAAATGGCAATTTCCACAACTATTTAAGCAAAAACGGGTTAATCACAAAAATAAGCTTGTTTGAGCTTATTTCTCAACCAAATTTGATGAGACATATTGCAAAATGTTTCAAATCCAAAATAAGCTACACTTGTCAAAGGAAATTGGCTAAAGATGAGAAATAAGCAAATGAGTGCTTATCAATAAGCACAAAATAAGCTATAGCAAAATTTAATCAGTCACAACTTGATTTTTTGATTGAAACTGATTAAGCAACTGAATTAAGGAATGGGAAATCAAACTAGAAACTTTTTCATCCAGAAATAAGCTCAGAATCTGAATTAAGCTAAAATTGGGCTTATGTTGACCAAGCGTTGACCAGCTTTTTTTTCAAAAAGCTAAAAATCTCAAAAATCATGTAACTCAACTACTTAATGGGATTTGTGAAGAAAAATTGCCAAGTTTATGAATAGGAAAAGGAGATACAAAATTTCAGTTTACAAGTTACAGAAACTTGCTTTAAGTCTACTTATCTGATTTTTGCTTATCACTATCTGATTATGGAATACTGTAGAAAATGCTCTTGGATTATGAAACTATATGATGTAAGCTAAAGCTGAGAACAAATTTGGTGAAATTTCATCAACTATGGAATGAATACTGATCAATTGAAAATGACAAGTTCTAAAACCAAAACTGAATGAAAACTGACCCAAACATTTTAAGTGCCATTTGCCTGTTTGACCATGTTTTTGACTTATAAATGCCTTGAAACACTTTTATAACACCTATTAACTACAAATGAACTCTAAAATTCCAAAACTCAAAACTTGAAAACTCTTTTTAAGCTAGTCCCAAACACTCCTTTAACTGGTTATTCAAACTTTTACAAAGGTTTTTTAAGTACTGATTTAAGCTGAATCAAATGCTTTAGCAGTCTAAACTCAATGATCAAAATGAAAGGTAATAGAGCTAAATGCAATCTATTAACACTACTAGAAATACAAACCAATTGCAAGGCCAATAGTGACTGAATCAATGCAGTAAACTAGAATAGAATCCAAATCAAAGAACAAGTAAGCAGGATTAAGCTACTAACACTCAAAGATCAAACAAACAGCAACTACAAACAACTTTTTTCAGGTAGCCATCAAATTACACTAGAAAAAGAAATCATGCATTTGACTTTTTGAGAGGAATTGAAACAAGAACTTTAAAACCTATTGGAGTTATCCTTTGAGAAGAAGAGGAGCGCTGAGCTCTCTTTCCCTAGTGATAACCACCACCTTATCACTAGGAATCAATCAATCAACAAGAACAACTACAAATCAACAAGAATCTATCAACATGCTTGAAAATCTTCAAAACTATGGAATGGACTGAATTCTGATCAAACAACTATCAAACTCCTTCAATGTCAGTTATGATCC
This sequence comes from Glebionis coronaria, assembly GCA_025667525.1. NCBI lineage: Eukaryota > Viridiplantae > Streptophyta > Magnoliopsida > Asterales > Asteraceae > Glebionis > Glebionis coronaria. The sequence continues at coordinate 634,881,753 of CM046878.1, forward strand.
ATCAATGATCATAACAAACACTTAACAGCAACAATATTATCCAATAGCAGCAAAGAATGAACAGGAATGGTAAGAACAATTTTGGGTGGAAAGCTTGAATTCAAATTTTATTCATGGAAAAACGGTTACAAAGTTGTTAGAAGCTAGTAACTAACTAACTAACTCAAGAGTTTGTCAGACTCTTGAGTAGCTAGGGTAGAAATGAAGGAAAAAGGAAAGGAAATTGAGAACTATGTGTTTTTACAAATTTAAGCTACAAGTGAAAATGAAGTCTAATCCAACTATTTATAGACATGAAGGAAGAGTTGGTTGGGGTTGGTGACGTGTCAGAACCAATCCCAGCTTGCCACGTGTAAAATTCTGCATATTGCATTTGCAGGTATGAACAAGGAATTGGGGATTCTTGATTAAGTGAATGATTTGTTAATTGATTGGCACCATTGTGTTTGTCTCTTCAAAACGATCAAGTTTGGTGTTGAAAACTTTCCATGAAATTGCTTGTAGCTAAAACGCGATCCTGGCAAATTTTTTCCTTGAAGAAGACGCCACGTGTCAGCGTTTGATTGGTTAAAAATCGGTCACACGGATTGAACTGTTGGGATTGGATAATAAATGCATGCGGCTGAGTGGGTATTTAATGCTCAATCCGTGTGACTTATTTCCTCTCTTCTCATTGGTTGATTTGTTGTCACATGGATTAAACTTTGCATATCTTTCAAAAGTTGGCAGAATTGGTCCTTCAACTTGGCAGATTGTATTTTCAAGCTAGGATCTTCATTCTTTTGACATATTTGGTCCTTCAACTTTCATTCTTGAACAAAATGGTCCTTTGACTGAGTTGACTTGAGAGTTGACCAAGTTTGACTTGAATCTTGACTTTTTACAATATTTGCACTTTAGTCCTTCAACTTTGACAACTTGTCAAGATAGGTCCTTATACTTCAAAGTCTTGTCACTTTTGATCCTTCTTTGTCTTTTTCATCCATTTGAGCTTGATTTTTCCTTGTTTGCTTGGAAATGTATCTTTTTACCTACACAAGTGCACACAAACACAAACATACCACATAACACTGTTTTTGCAAGATAAATTGGTATTTTGCTTCATGTTTTAGGGTTATTTGATATTAAAAAGATATGAGTTTAAGCTCATATCATCTGTACAAGTCATATCTACCCTGCAAGCGCGTGCACAACTGTCACATGGCTGCGAGGGTTACCTAGCTACGGTTCACGACATGGATGTTGAATCCCCATCAATTCAGGATCAACCTATAGTGTCGGAATTCCAAGATGTTTTTCAAGCAGAACTTCCGGGCATACCACCTGCACGAGAAGTGGAATTCAGTATCGAGCTTATTCCAGGAGTTGAACTAATCTCCAAGGCTCCTTATCGCATGGCTCCCATAGAGCTGAAGGAGCTGAAGGATCAACTGCAAGAACTCCTTGAACGAGGTTTCATTCGACCGAGCGCATCTCTATGGGGCGCACCGGTCTTGTTTGTTAAGAAGAAGGACGACAGTATGCGTCTTTGCATAGACTATCGTGAGCTCAACAAGATTACTATCCGTAATAGATATCCACTGCCACGTATTGACGATCTGTTTGACCAACTCCAAGGGGCCAAACACTTCTCCAAGATTGATCTTAGGTCAGGCTATCATCAGCTACGGGTCAAGGAGCAGGACATCGCTAAGACTGCCTTTCGTACCCGCTATGGCCACTACGAGTTTGTAGTTATGCCATTTGGCCTGACAAATGCTCCAGCAGTGTTCATGGATTTGATGAACATAATCTTCCATGAATTTCTGGACAAGTTCGTCATTATTTTCATCGATGACATCCTGATTTTCTCAAAGTCCAAGGAGGAACACGAAGACGATCTTCGTACAGTACTACAGATTCTTCGCGAGAAGCAGATGTATGCTAAATTCTCCAAGTGTGAGTTCTGGTTAGACAAGGTGGCATTCTTAGGTCACATTGTATCAGCAGATGGAATCACTATGGATCCAGCGAAGGTTGAGGCCATTACTAAGTAGCCAAGGCCGACATCAGCGACGGAAGTCCGTAGTTTCTTAGGCTTAGCTGGCTATTACCGTAGGTTCATGGAGAACTTTTCCCGCCTAGCACTACTATTGACCAAACTGATGCGAAAAGGGGAGAAATTCGTCTGGACTGAAGATCGAGAGAAGAGCTTTGAAGACCTGAAGCAGAAGCTAGTATCTGCACCTATTCCTACTCTACCATCTGGTACGGGTGGATTTCAAATCTATAGCGATGCATCAGGGAAGGGACTTGGCTGTGTTCTCATGCAACATGGGAAAGTGATCGCGTACGCTTCACGGCAGCTTAAGCCTTATGAAGAAAATTACCCCACGCATGACTTAGAACTTGCAACAGTGGTGTTGCATTGAAGATATAGAGGCACTACTTGTATGGAGAATCATGTGACATTTTCACGGACCACAAGAGATTGAAGTATATCTTCACTCAACGTGAATTGAACATGAGGCAGAGGAGATGGTTAGAGCTGTTGAAGGATTATGACATCAATCTACAGTATCATCCCAGAAAGGCAAATGTAGTAGCAGATGCTCTTAGCAGGAAGTCCGGAATGATCAACGACATTAAAATCAAAGAGGAAATCATAAGAGACTTGGAGCGACTAGACATCAAAATCATGGTACGTGGACAACACGGTTACTGGGCTAATCTTAGAGTAGAACCCGAGTTACTCTCTAAGATCAAGGAAGCTCAGAAGGATGACGGAGAAATCTGGGCGATAGTACAGAATTTGGAGAAACAGACAGAATTCAGATTAGATGCAGATGGTATCGTACGACAGGGCACGAGACTTTGTGTTCCTGATGACCAAGAACTCCGGGAAGCCTTGTTAGCTGAAGCTCATATCTCTCCATTCTCTATACATCCTGGTTCGACTAAGATGTAACTTGACATCAAGCAGTACTTTTGGTGGAGTGGTATGAAACAGGATGTGGCCACTTATGTCTCCAAATGTCTTACCTACCAGCAGGTTAAGATCGAGCATCAGCGATCTGGCGGTCTCCTTCAACCGTTAGATATTCCAGAGTGGAAGTGGGACAAAATCACCATGGATTTTGTTACTGGTCTTCTGCCTACCAAGAGGAAGCACGATGCAATTTGGGTTATCATAGATCGACTTACCAAATCAGCTCATTTCTTACCGATCCGCAAGGAAGATCTGGTAAGTAAACTCACAGATGCGTACAGAAGAGAGATCATGAGACTCCACGGTGCACCATCCAGCATCGTCTCAGACATAGATCCTCGATTCACTTCGCGCTTTTGGAAGAGTCTGCAAAAAGCTTGGGGTACACAACTTAAGCTTAGCACGGCTTTTCATCCTCAAACGGACGGACAGTCGGAGCGAACTATTCAGACATTGGAAGACATGTTGAGGTCATGTGCGTTGGAATAGACGGGTGATTGGGACGATTACATCGGTTTGGTGGAGTTTGCATAAAACAACAGTTGGCACGCAAGTATCAAGTGTGCTCCTTTCGAGATGTTGTATGGCAGAAAGTGTCGCGCCCTAATCTGCTGGGATCAGGTTGGTGAGTGAACACTTGAAGGACCGGAAATCATAGAGATGACCAATGAGAAGATCGCAGTAGCTAAGCAGAAAATTCAGGAAGCACGGTCACGTCAGAAGAGTTACGCCGATAAGCATCGTAGGGACATACACTTTAACGTAGGAGATCACGTCTTCCTGAAGGTTTCGCCGACACGTGGTGTTAGACGCTTCAGGATTAAAGGGAAGCTCAGTCCTCGTTTCATCGGACCGTTTGATATCATTGAACGAGTCGGTGAAGTATCTTACCGATTGGCGTTACCTCCGCAGCTTTCGCATGTGCACAATGTGTTTCATGTGTCCTTACTTAGAGGGTACCAGTATCATCCCCTTCACATGGTTCAGTATCCACTGGAACAGATACGTGAAGATCTCATTTTTATAGAAGAACCCAAACGAGTTCTTGACAAACAAGAACGAGTCATGAGAAGGAAGACGATCCCATTCGTCAAAATCCTATGGAGGGATCATACCGAGCGGGAAGCCACTTGGGAAACAGAGGAGTCTATCCGGGCTTCTTACCCTCATTTCATATTTTGAATTCGGGTATGTTCTTCTTTTCCCTTTTACTTTATCTATAAATCGGGGACAAATTATTCCTTTTAGGGGGGAAGAGTTGTAAAACCCGTATGCTTTTACCATGAATAGTACCCTTATGATCGTACGTACTAGATTAAAACTTTCCTAATATAGCATGATTACGATTACGTGTTAGGATTTTACGTATTACGTACGTGTTAGAACACGATAAGTATTTACTACGCGCGAGCACGTAATAATTATTTGACAATAATTAATCACGAACATGCGATCATGAAATCATGAACGTAATTAAAACGCGAACTATTATTAATTACGTATATATATTTATTACGAGCGTAAATAAATATATTAGATCACGATAATTACGTAACGAGAACACATAAAACGCGAACACAAATAATCACGAACGAATAACTAAACATCGAGACACGGAAAAAGGTACGGGTACCCCGGGTGGGGCCCCCTACCCGCGGCTACAAGGAAGAAATGGGCCAAGCCCATTTCAATTTTTTCACTAAAAGGAGGTTAAGGAAAATTACACTACTCATTTTTTTTCTACAGAAGAATTTTACAGAAACCTAAAATCCTCCTCCTCCTTCTTTTTCTCTTTTTGGCCGCCACCTTCAAACATACCAAAAGGAGTGTTTGTTGATCTTGGATTTTGGAATTGTTGTTGGTGTTCGTGTTTGTTCCTCGTTCTTTAGATCCACGTATTCGGTAAATTATTTAACCCTTTTTCATTGATTTAATCTTTTAATAATTAAGAACATGTTATGTTTTTTTATAAAAACCTAATTAAATCATAGATCTAACATGAATTTGGGTTGGAATAAAATCAAAAGGGTTGTTTAGGGGTGTTTTGTTTTGGCCGCAACCTACACCGAACCCGAGAGGGTCTCGGTTTGGCCATCCGACCACCACCGAGACCATATGGTCCCGGTTGGTTGGTGTGGGTCCCACGACAGCATCAAGACAAGGGGTACCCCGACTTGGTTTGGGGTATGGTGTCGATTTCATGTCCGGTTCATGGTTCTTAGTCAAGATCCGGTTCATGGTGTATGTTTAGTTTTTTTATTTTTATGATCTTATGTTAAAATTAAATTAGTAACATGACATGATTAATTTAATAACATGACTTAGGTTATTTTAATTATTAATAATCATGAAATTATTAACCTAAGTATTTTCATATTTTAGACTTATAAATTAATTAATTATTTAAAAACCATGGTTATAATTAATTAATTAACATGACTTAGGTTATATTATTAATAAATAATAATACATGTTTTAACCTAAGTATTTAACTTTATTTATTTAAAAACATGTTATACTTAATTAAATATTTTAACCTATAGTTTAATTTAATTACATGAAATAATTATTAAACTATACATTATATCATATGACTTAGAAAATAATCATGAAAACACTTAGGCTTATATACTTAGCTTATTTAACCAGCTTATTTCTAATTATGGAAACTTTCTATTTTTAGAAACTTAATTAAATAAGGCAGCTAATCTATTTATGGAAACCTTCTATTTTTAAAAACTTATTTATTTCAGGCAGCTAATCTATTTATGGAAACTTATTTAATTAAGGCAGCTGATCTATTTATGGAAACTTTCTATTTTTAGAAACTTATCTATTTTAAGCAGTAATTCTATTTTTGGAAACTTTCTATTTTTGGAAACTTTCTATTTTTGGAAACTTTCTATTTTTGGTAACTTTCTATTTTTGGAAACTTTCTATTTTTGGGAACTTTCTATTTTTGGAAACTTTCTATTTTAGGAAACCTGCTATTTTTGGAAAGTTACTTATTATTACACAGTAAGTATAATAATACATGAAATACCAGAAATACTTAATCAGATTAAACAGAATATAAAATAAACACAGTTTAAGGCTTAAAACAGTAAAACATGGTAATAATATATAAAATAAGCTAAGACATGACATAAAACCAGCTACGTATTTAGTAAGCAGATACTTATTCATGTATGTATTTATGTAGCACTAGTGATACGGAAGTAGGATTCCTCTCAGTTCATCTTCTTCGTTCACTGGACATAAGGTACGGATTCCCGTCCTTTTAGTATGGACATTCTTTCCTTATTAGGGTTTCCCGTATGCAGCCAAATGTTTTCCCGTAGTATAAGTTATGTGTTTGATTTGCTTATGTTTAATTAAGAATACCTATAGCCATATACATGCATGACCAGTTTCACCTAGTTATGGAGGTACCATAACCATAACATTAGAGGCACTGATGTTACGGCGGAGTGATTGCTCGTGGCGTCCCTTCAGCTTTTGGCCATTTATTATTATATTTATCATGTGGGGCGTATGGGTGCATCCTTGTTACATGTTTTCAGCCAGGATTTCATGGTGAATGTGGTGTGTGCCTTGCATCCTTCACAAGGAACTGATCCCTCCTACCCAAAAACCAGTATATTAAATTAGAGGCAGCCCCTCTAATTTGCATGATGAGGTCACCCCTACAAGTATTCATGCACGGTGGATTTTCATGACCTATATTGGCTAATGGTAAAATATGATAAACAATTTTTACAAGATAAACATAAAGCTTTCAAACTATAAAACCAGTTTTATCAAGACTTAACCAGGTTACTCGGGGCTTAGTTTTCTTCCGCTGTTATATGTTATATGCTTATCCTATTCATGCTTTATTGTACATCCGTGCACTGAGCGTATTGCTCAGCCGTTTTCCTTTTCCAATGTTCCTAAAACGGCAGGTACTCAGGGACGCTCGTAGACTTTAAGAGTACGTGTGTAACACCCCACTTGGATAAATGGACCGTTACGTGTATTTATGGCGTGTCATCAAAGCATAAGGTAAATGTCCTAGAACATTAACTGACCATAAAGGAAATACCGGAATCAAACTTCGGCAACCCAAACATAAGCCCAAAACATGAAATATAAAATACTGAATGGAAGGACTAAACAATGTCCAAATAAGCAGAATAATAATAGAAATGCATAATGTAAGAAGTCTGGATAGCTTCCCTCCAAATGCACATGCTCTTAGAATCCTAAAAGCGTCCTAATGTACCTGCCGTTAGAACATGAAAGGAACTACGGCTGAGCATAACGCTCAGTGAACGGATATAAAGCATGATAAGAATATACTGAATGAAACAGACGATAGAATACAGAAGCTGTAAGACTGATATGTACAAGTGGTAGAATTCTGCATAACATCTGAGCAACCTGGTTCATATATACTGATACTGAAAATATAACTATTAATTCTGAAAACATGCATTTACTGTATTATTTGCCAGAGCTTATATAGGTCACGTGCTGTAACAACCGTGCATGAATAACTGGAGGGGTGACCTCGTCATGCTGTAGAGGGGTGACCTCTAAATAACTGTGCTGGGTGGAGGGATCAGCTCCAATGTGAAGGATGTAGAGCACACACCACATTCACCCTGCTAAACATGAAACACTTATAAGCCTAGGATGCATCCATACGCCCCACTAAAAATACTGATAAAATGGCCAAGCTGAGCTGAGTGGGACGATGCAGGATATCACTCTCCTGCATGTGAGTCACGACACCGGTGCCTCTAGTGCCGTGGTTACGGTACCTCCGTAACTAGTACATAAACTGGTCGTGCTTGTATATAATGCTCAGGCAATTTATTTAGTTATTAACATAATTACTGATAAACTTAAACATATACTGGGGAAAACATTTGGCTGCAGACGGGGAATCCTAAACTTGCATAGGAAAGGAAGTCCTTACTGAAAGGACGGAAAATCCGTACCTCGTGTCCAGAAATGAAATAAGACTGAAAGCTGACGGATCGAATCTGACCTCACGGATACTACATAAATAATAGACGGAAAAATAAGTCGTCTGATTTCGGTTTACTGTTTCTGATTCTTATATGTTCATAGTTTAATTTATTTTATTCTCGATATACTGTATGTGTATCAACTGATAAATCCGAGTGTTCGATAATATTACTGATTAACGTATTTTCTGTATACCTAATACGGTATAATGTGCAATATATCCGATTACTATAATTAGTAGTCTGATATAATAAAAGGTTTCTAAATTTAGTTTTTCTAAAATTTTAAATCGTTAAAACAAATCACATGTTCCAAAATAAGTAGAAGAATTTATTTTATGTTACTAATTAAGTAATAACACAAAACAATTTATTAAATTTATTAATACAACTTATTTACAAAAAGATTTAATTAACTAAAGAAATTCCTCGCATAAAATGTATTCCCACTGCTTATATTAAAAGTTCCCACTGTTAGTTAGAAAAGTTCCCACTGTTAGTTATACGTTTCCCCTGTTATTTAACATTTTCCCCCGCCTGTGCAGTGGTTCCCACTGCTTATGCAGTGGTTCCCACTGCCTTCATTCTTGGCAGACCCAAACGCCCCCTTTTCTGCAATTTAGACCCAAACGCCCCTGATTGGTTTTTTTTTTTTTTTTTTTTGTCTGCTGTCTGAAACGCCAAACACCCCTGATCAGTTTTTGTATACACCGAGACCTTATGGTCTCGGTTTTCGTGAATCTAGCAAAGAACCAACACCCTCCTTATTCGTGATTACACCCTGATCGGTTAATTTTGATGGGGCTGAGCAACAGAAACACCACCGAGAGTCTTAATCTCTCGGCTGTGCACCCAAATGCCCACCGAGAGTCTTAAACTCTCGGTTTCCTTTGCACCGAAACGAACCCGTATCACCTTTTGTAATTTCGTGTATAAGACAAACAGAAAAAGAAAAGGACGATTTGCTTTACCTTGATTTGTGTGACAGGGTTTAATGACCCTCTTGTTGTTGTTGTTCGTCGGCAGGCAAAGGAAAAAGGAAGAGACCACGATCCCCTTTTCATCATTTTTTTTTTTTTTGTCTTTTTGTGTCGGCAGGAGCAAACACCAACCCTAATTCCCCTTTTTTTTTGACGTCTGATTGAGGAGAAAGGGGTAACCCCCCGTTTATTGCTTCATAACATGGGCTTTGGCCCAAGTTTCTATTTCTTCCTTTCTCTTTTTTTTTTTTTTTTTTTTTCGTTTCGTTTCGTTTATAAACGTTAAACTTGCGTTTTCGTGCTTTAAATTCCGTCCTGTATTAAATTTATTTTCCCGAATACATAATACTTATGTATTACTTATATAGTTAAAATTAATTACTATACTGAATAATTAATTTCGTAAGATTTTTAAATAAAACTAGGACTGCGTAATTACTGTTGACGTTTACTTATTTCTGTAAAATAAATAATTCATCTGTAATATTTTCTGAGACTAAATACTTATTATCTGAATAAACTGTAATATTTATCGTATTTAAATAAACTGGGATAGCGTATTTAATTTCTGCGTTTCTATCTTTGTCTAATAATTAATACTTATATAGTTTATTAAAATTAAACTGCGTATTTAAATATTCTGATTTTTAAATACGGGTTTTACAATTCTTCCCCTCTAAAAACAATAATTCGTCCCCGAATTAAAGATACGACTATAGTGGGTTTTACAACGTGCATATGGACTGGAAGCTTTCTAGCCTTTATTTACTTTATGCATTTCCTTTCTTTTGATACATTGCTATGGACATTGTTTAGTCCTTTCCTTTACTATACTTATGTTTGTGTGTGATGAGCTTTACATTTGGTCTACCGATGTTTGATTCCGGTATTTTCCTTTTATGGTCATGTAATGGTTAGACATTTTTCCTTGTATGCTTTGATGACACGCCATAATTGCATATGACATTTCCATTATGAAAATGGGGTGTTACAAATATACTAGTATATATGTGGTGGACGGTTCCAACCAAACTCATATGTTATTCATTGATATGAATATTGGACACCCCGAACTTTCAAATGTTTACTTTTGGATCCGTTGTCATGAGTAAATTCGAATATATAAATGGTGAGGATTAGGTCATTCTTAGACTTGAGATGCAAACAAGTTGTGCATGTGTGGATATCGCTTCTTGATTTTATGTCCAACGCTAGTTCGCCAGATCTAGCTATAACGACTCTAATTGGAAGTGTTGTGAAGCAGCATCCACAGACACTTGCAGTCAATATAGAATTCGTTCCTCCACTCTGATATAGTGCAGTGAAGTACCCTGGATCCCCTCGAGAATTAATTAGGTAATTGTATGGCCGTACCCAAAGTGTAATCAAGATGATGCTTGTTATAATTTGGACTATCTAAATTAATTTGTAAACGAGGAATTAAAGTTAAACTATATGGAATGAGTTAGGATCCATATCCATGGTTTAACCGGTACATTGAAACAAAGGGATGATTATCAGCAAGCTCAAATAATCATACACCATTACTAGCTTTTAAGATCTTATTCTTGAAACTATCAAACTCAACATTTTCCGGTTATAATGAAGTGTTGCTAGATGCTTCATTATGGACGCTGTATGTCTAAACTCTCACAAGTGGGAGCTGTTGAGATATGCGATCGTTTAGCCATCGGTAAATGCGTGAGCCTATCGGGGGCACACACTCAATACGGAGAACACATGTTTATTTACGTTTTATTATTTAAAATTAAAAGTTTAATAAAAACTTCACGTTTTATTTAATTAACGATGGTTAAATTAATTAATGGGATTTAGTTAATCTAATACGAGCGCGTTATTTAAATTTTGGAAGGAAAGCGACTTCTAGAAACCCTTAAGGCCATTCGGCCGATTATTGTATATAGGGGGTTCTAGAAGATTTTTGGTTATTGGTTTTTGGTATGTAAATATTCAAGAATATTTGATTAAGGTAATCTTTTCCTTAATTGGTTTTCTTGGAGTAGGGAACAAGAGGTGGAGATGTGTATAAATACAATCCCATACCCCTCATAATTGTTTTCTCCCCCTTATGCCTTGTTGCGTCCAATCGACCCACCCCCAACACCAAAACTGAACGATTTTTTCCTTTAACTTAAAATCACACATAAAGGTTTAACCTTTATAAGATCAATCATTTTTGGTTGTTTTCTTATAAATTCTTAAGCTCTTTAACTAAACCTTAGATCTCATAATCTAGGTTTTAGTTCTCCCTTGTGGTCCGATTTATTATAAACCCTAATTAGGGTTTTCCGGTGATTTTTCCGAGAGTCTTGTAACTTCTACAAAACCGATCCTTACGCAATCCCACTTAGGGTTTTGGATCGAGGGTTTTTAGTTGCAAGATCTATTAAAGTGAAGTTACCACTAATATCGTGGTGTGTTCGTTTGACGTGTCGTGTGAGCAATCGTTAGAGGACGATTACTTTACCATTATAGCTTCAAGGTCAAGATCATTAATTGATTTATACAATTAATTAAAAAGTTAGTTTTTTATTATTTTTATTATGTGTTAATCATGTTTGATATACTAGATCCATTCCGCTGCGTACTCGTAGTTAATGGTTAAACTAGTTTCAAAATCCCAACACAACAATCATCTGGTTTGTAAACATAATCATACCCGATAATCATTCGGTTCATAAACATAACCATACTAACCGTGCTATGCTATCCGTTACTCACTTTGCACATGAAAAATATCTTGTGTTACGACTGAGGATAAGGGTGGAGGACGAACCAAGAGGGCCACAGCTGTCCCGGTCTGGCACAAGGATTATGTGATTGGTTAGGATAACCATTATTCATAATTATCTCATTGTTTAGGATATGTGTTAGGCTATGTGTTTGAGTTGCTTTAGGATAGGTATTTGTGTTTGTTTGAGATTATCTCAATGTTAGTATTTAAACCCATCGTATGAATGAAAACAATCAAGTTCTGTCAAATAAAAGTATCTGTGTTTCTCTCTTTTCTTCTTAGGAGCAAACATCACGCTTGAAGGGGTGCTACTATCGATACAATCCTAACGGGTCGTATCATCTTGCCACGAGCGCCTCGGGCCCCTCTTCACATAGCATATACACATACTTATATTTACACATATCATCATCTAAAACACATAAATTCAACTTGCTACTAACACTAACGTCAAACTCTTTTGTAGTACGCTTTGTTAGTTTTTTTTCTTTAATAAATCTGTTGTTAAAAAAACTTGTAATAAACATCTTGTATGACTAACAAAGAGTAAACATTTGGTTCAAATTCTAATAAGCATGATTCTTATCTGCAAAACAACTAACCACATAATCATTTCATGAACTCATTTAAACACAACACAAATCATAAATTATCTCAAAACATTTATGAACATAACCATATTTCATAAATTATCTCAAAAGACTAGTTATATCAGTTCAAATCATTGAACCTCATATTTTTAAACCATAATATTGGATATATGAACACAGATACCTAATTCATCATTACTCCTAAATCATCAATGCTCGTAAGTAACATCAACTCTACCATCAGTTCATATTACTTTCGTTGGTTAGGTGATGAATTAAATTGCCCATTAATATAAAGATACGCACTTCATTTTTATTTGCTTTCGGCGCATACAAAACAAGTAGCAAATTGTGAAGTTAAATGCACGAACTAAATTATTTCAAAACGCGTTTACTTCGATTCATATTTAGCAAATTTTTCTAGCTTATTATCCTCAAGCCGATGAAAATGGAAGCAACAACAAGAATTACTAAGTATAGGATTAACTAGACATGTATAAGAGATATTTTGTGTTATGTTTAGTCATTATATTCGCCTAAGTCGTGTCTAGGGAGAGTGTCGATTAGCCTAGTTTCCTAATAGCTAAGAATAAAGGTCGGTTGGCAATGTCTAAGCCCAACCCGACCCGTAGGACTTGTATAGTCGGTTCCCCCTCATCTCTATAAAAGGAGGTGAGGGGGAACGAACCAAACACGTCATTCTTTCAATAAACTAATCGGTAATCGGTTAGGGATATTACCTTGTGTGGGCGTCGATTTCTTTTCTGTCGATTCTATTGCTGTGTGTGTTCACGATCGAGTTCCGCATCTAGTTAATCAGGGTTGTGGGGAATAAACCCCACAAGTGGTATCAAGAGCCCAGGTTCGCAGGGTGCACTGATTTTCTAGGATCGATCGTTGAAGGTTATTGTTGATCGAGTTTAGATCAGCAAGGGTGCAGCGAATATCGATTGAAAAGGGTTGTTGGTTGAAGATCGATCAACAAGAAACTGCCATTGTTGTTTTTGTTCTTTTTTTTGTGTGTCGCAGGTTTGTGAATAAAGAAGAAGACACAGGTGTTTTTTTTTGTGTGGCTGTTATCTAAAAGTCAACAAGGAAAAAAAAAAGAGTGTAATATAGTACTACGTTTGGTGTGGTTTTTTTTGGGCCAGCTAAAACTATTGGTCCAAGATATATATTGGGCTTAATTTTGTTTTTTTTTAAACAAAAGGTAGTATTATTACCTCGCGTATTTTACACAAGGGGACTTCGTAACCCGTGATTGTGAGGTTTAACGTATCACAAGGTTTAGCGAATTATCGAAGGGACTTTGTCGGTTTGTGATTGTGAGGGTTTATCACAAGGTTTAGCAAATCAACAAAGGGATTAAAGAATGACGGGAGCCAAGTTTGACATCGAGAAATTCAATGGAACTGGCGATTTCGGGTTATGGAGAGTCAAGATGCGTGCTTTACTAATCCAGAACGGATGTGAAGCAGCTCTGGAGGTTTTACCCGCGAATATGGAAGCTGAAGAGAAGTCTAAGCTTGACAAGAATGCTCACAGTGCCATGATTTTGTGTTTAGGTAACAAGGTCCTGAGAGAGGTTACCGGGGAGACGACTGCAGCGGGGGTTTGGTCAAAGCTCGAGTCTTTGTACATGACAAAGTCATTGGCCAACAAGTTGTACCTGAAGAAGAAGTTGTATACATTCTACATGCCGACTGGACGAAAGATTTCCGAGCATATAGATGAGTTCAACAAAATCGTTGTTGATTTAGCAAATATTGAGGTAAAATTCGAGGATGAAGATCTTGCTTTATTGTTACTCACGTCTTTACCAGCATCATACGAACACTTTGTGGATACCTTGCTTTATGGACGGGAAGATTTGACTTTGGAGGACGTGATGGCCACACTAAATTCAAAGGAAATCAAAGAAAGGTTCAAGGCGAAGGGGGATGATGGTGAAGGGTTATATGTGAGGGGAAGAACTGATCGCAGGAATTCGCATCAGTCAAAGGGAAAGTCAAGATCGAAGTCTCGAGGTGGAAGACTCAAATGCTTTATTTGCCAATCTGAGGAGCACTTGAGAAGAGACTGTCCGAAGAATAATCGCAAGAAGTCAAAAGGTTACGTCAAGAAAGATGATCAACCAAGCTCCAGTGGTTCGATTTATGACGATTCTGAGGTGATGATGGTGATGAGTGCAGAAAGACTGCAAGATTGGATCATGGATTCAGGAGGTTCATATCACATGTCACCCAGGTTAGATGTATTTTTTGATTTTCTGGAATGCGATGGGGGCAGCGTACTGTTGGGCGACAACAGGGAGTGCAAGATCAGGGGTATTGGCAAGGTAAAGGTACAACTGAAAGATGGGTCAAGTTTCGTGTTAAACAATGTCAGGTACATTCCTGAATTAAAAAGAAACTTGATATCGCTGGGAACTCTTGAAAAAGAGGGATATACCGTAAAATTGCAGTCAGGCAAAGTCAAGGTGATTAATGGTTCTAGGGTTATTATATCTGGAACCCGAAGGGAGAACTGCGTGTACTCTTTGGATGGCCATGCATTGGCCGGTGAGCTTAATGCTAGTGTTGAAGAAAAAGACAGTCTTGTGCAGGTTTGGCATAAAAGACTGGGACATATCAGTGAGGCGGGACTACACGTGCTGGAAAAGCAGGGTTTGTTTGGCAAGAATAGTCTAGGTAAGCTCGATTTTTGTGAGAATTGTGTTCTTGGAAAGTCACATCGAGTCCGTTTCGGTGTAGGAAGGCACACTACTCAGGGAGTGATAGACTATGTTCATTCAGACTTATGGGGTCCGTCTGAGGTGGAATCATTGGGAGGTAAGAGGTATTTCTTATCTATAGTTGATGATTATTCCAGAAGGGTATGGGTTTATGTTCTCAGGTTCAAACACGAAGCATTTGGGAAGTTCAAAGAGTGGAAGCAGTTAGTAGAAAATCAGACTGGGAGGACGGTTAAGAAGCTTAGGACGGATAATGGTCTTGAGTTCTGTAACCGGGAGTTTAATCAGCTATGCACTGAGAGTGGGATTGCTAGACATTTGACGGTTGCCGGGACGCCGCAGCAAAATGGGTTAGCAGAACGGATGAACAGAACTCTCATGGACAAGGTACGCTGTTTATTAATACAGTCTGGATTGCCCAAGACCTTCTGGGCGGAAGCGACATGTACGGCCGCATATCTTATAAATAGGTCACCATCGACAGCGATTGAGAAGAAGACACCTATGGAGATGTGGTCGGGACATCCTAGTGATTATGGGATGTTGAGGGTTTTCGGCTGTGTCGATATTCACACGTTAAACAAGGTAAGCTCGAGCTGAGAGCAGTAAAATGCGTTCTTTTGGGGTATCCTGAAGGTGTGAAGGGGTACAGACTATATAGGCTTGATAATGAATCACCTAAAATAGTCACAAGCAGGAACGTAGTCTTCAATGAAAGTGTTATGTACAAAGACACGTTGAAGGATACTGGTGCAGGAAAAGATAAGTCTGTTGAGGAATCACAGGTTGAGGTGGAACTGCAGAGGTTAAATAATCATACGCCTGAGGAAGACCATCCAGGTCAGGAAGATCAAACAGGTCATGAAGATCAGTCAGATCAGGAAGACCAGACAGATCAGGAAGATGGCGATGATGAAGATGCAGGGGTTCAAGAAATTGATCATCCACCGGATCTCACAGATTATCAATTGGTTCGGGATAGAGAGCCAAGGACAAGAACGAAACCGGCAAGGTTTCGGGATGAGAGTAATATGGTTGCTTATGCGTTTGCTGCAGCAGAGGAAGAAGATACTCATGAACCATTGACATACCAGGAAGCAGTTGCTTGTGAAGACAATTCTAAGTGGAAAGCTGCTATGAAAGAAGAGATGGATTCTCTGAAGAAGAACAAGACCTGGGTGTTAGTAGATCATCCAGCTGGGCAAAAGCTGGTGAGCTGCAAATGGCTGTACAAAATAAAGGAAGGGATTGAAGGTGTTCAAAAGCCTAGGTACAAGGCAAGGCTGGTGGCTCGTGGATTCACACAAAGAGCAGGTATTGATTACAATGAAGTATTTTCGCCGGTAGTTCGACACACATCTATTCGGGTTATACTTGCATTGACTGCGTGTAAAGATTATGAGCTGGAGCAGCTTGATGTAAAGACGGCGTTTTTACATGGAAATCTTGAAGAAGTGATCTACATGAGGCAGCCACCGGGATTTGAACAAGGTAACAAGGTATGTTTGTTAAAGAAATCTCTTTATGGTTTGAAGCAGTCACCTAGGCAATGGTATAAGAGGTTCGATGAGTATATGCTGAGCAACGGGTTTAAGCGTAGCAATTACGACAGCTGCGTATATTACAGAAGTTATGCACCAGGGGAGTATATCTATCTATTGTTATATGTAGACGATATGCTGATTGCTTGTAAAAGCAAGGCTGAGATCGCGGCTACCAAGTCTTTGCTTAAAAGGGAGTTCGACATGAAAGAGCTCGGGGAAGCAAAGAAGATTCTTGGTATGGAGATCTTCAGGGATCGGAGTCGCAAGATTCTGAGGGTGTCACAATCCGGGTATGTTTCTAAAGTTTTAAAAAGGTTTAGAATGGACAATGGGAAGTCGGTTCAGACACCATTGGGTGGGCACTTCAAGCTGTCGTTGAAGGATTGCCCGGTTAGGGATTGTGATGTTGAAAGAATGAGTAGGGTGCCGTATGCAAATGCGGTTGGGAGCTTGATGTACTTGATGGTATGCACGAGGCCAGACATAGCGTATGCAGTAAGTGTAGTTAGCAGATATTTGGCGAATCCGGGTAAACTCCATTGGAAAGCAGTGAAGTGGATTATGAAATATTTGCAGGGCACTGTAAACGTGGGTTTGGTGTATGGGACAAATCGTGGCAACCATGTGGACGTAACAGGTTTTGTTGATTCAGACTACGCCAAGGATCCGGATAAGGGTAGGTCTCTCACTGGTTACGCATTTTTAGTACAGGGATGTGTTGTAAGCTGGAAGGCAACGCTACAACACGTGGTGGCTCTTTCAACTACAGAGGCAGAATATATGGCCCTTACGGAGGCTGTGAAGGAAGCTATTTGGCTAAGAGGACTCTTGGAAGAGTTGGGCGTGAAGCTCAACACTGTTGCAGTTAATTGTGATAATCAGGGCGCGATTCACTTATCGCGGAATCATGTTTTTCATGAAAGGACTAAGCACATCAATGTGCGTTATCACTTTATCAGAGAAGTCTTGGAAGCAAAGACGGTTGAAGTTCTGAAAGTGGGTACTGAACACAATGCTGCGGATGCCTTGACGAAGGTGGTACCTGGACGCAAGTTACAACACTGCTTGGAGTTGCTGAGTGTTGGGATAGGCTAATATATGCCTAAGGTGGAAATTGTTATGTTTAGTCATTATATTCACCTAAGTCGTGTCTAGGGAGAGTGTCGATTAGCCTAGTTTCCTAATAGCTAAGAATAAAGGTCGGTTGGCAATGTCTAAGCCCAACCCGACCCGTAGGACTTGTATAGTCGGTTCCCCCTCATCTCTATAAAAGGAGGTGAGGGGGAACGAACCAAACACGTCATTCTTTCAATAAACTAATCGGTAATCGGTTAGGGATATTACCTTGTGTGGGCGTCGATTTCTTTTCTGTCGATTCTATTGCTGTGTGTGTTCACGATCGAGTTCCGCATCTAGTTAATCAGGGTTGTGGGGAATAAACCCCGCATTTTGGTTTTATAAGATCGAAATTCTACCCGTGTCTCGAAAGTTTAAGCTCGTGAGTTGCTTTAGTGATCTGACTCTGTAAGAGTTTGATATGAGTTGAGCTTAAACGAAAACGAGCACGATGTACAACTATATTTGGTTTTAATGAGCTGGGCTCAAGCTAGTAAAATATTCGACGAATCAAACTCGAGCTGAAAATGCAAGGCTCGATAAAAGCTCAAGCTTAAACGAGTCAAGCTATTATCATGCAAATTTCTCATGAAATATGACATTCGTTGATGTATCAAATATGTGAACTAAACAAGCAGCGGCGTAGCTATATTAGGGGTAAGTGGGGGTCATCATGGCTCACCCACAAAACCTTAATGCAATAAACACCAACGTTGTGAAGTCTATTCACAATTTACTGCTGATTTTAGCCTATACTCCGTATTTATTACTTGTAGCTAGGTTACCCATGGCTTATACGATCATCACATTTAGGGTGGGAATCGGGTCGGGTCAACCGGGTTCGGGTCAAGTCGGGTCGGGTCAAGTCGGAACTCAAAAAAATCAAACTCGAACTCGAGCCTAATTAGAACTCGGGTCAGTCGGGTTAGGGTCAATTCGGGTCAGGTTAATTCGGGTCGGGTCAACTCGGGTTCGAGTCAACCCGAGTATAAGTAAAAAAATTAAAAATTAACTTATTTAAGTATATTTACAAGGTAAAATGTGGTAAAAAACTCGGGTCAAGTCGGGTTGGTCGGGTTCGGGTCAAGTCGGGTCGGATCAAGTCGGGTTAAGGCTAAAAAATATAAACCCGAACCCAAGACTAATTAGAACTCGGGTCAAATTCGGGTCAACCCGAATTGACCCGAATATATTTTTGAACCAGAGTGACCCGACCCAAATAGGCTATTTCGGATTCGGGGTCGGATTAACTTTTTCAACACCCCTAATCACATTGTAACTTGCCATCTACAACCAGCTAATAACCACTACTCTCAATCTCATATCAAGCCAATTTCCCATTTCTTGCCAACATCATTTTTAGACAACAGTTCAGCTTCTTCACCAAAACATCTCATGAGTTAACAGGGTACATAGTGACTTTAATTGCTTATCATTTTTTTTCTCATATTGATCTTTAGTTTTGATATAAATTTATGTGTTTTTTTTACATAAACCTTCGGTCTTCCTTTAACATTTTATAGATCTCGAAATAGACTCAAATCACCATTTTCTTACGTGTTTTGTACTATATTAACTTGTGTCCATATATGATGTAGTAGGAACCAAGAAGCTAGGGAGTGGTCGATCTACAACTACTCAATTTCAAGGACATCAATATAAGTTGTTACAATGCCTCCCAGGCTCCCACACGGTACGTCGGTATTCTCTTCTCAAATTTCTGTTGTAAGTTTAAATAGGCGACAATAATTTTGAAGCTGATACAATAATTTTAGTTGTTGTAAGTTCCTAACTTCCTATCAACAAAGTGACTAAGCTCATCATATACAAAAACTTCCAAAAGTGTCTTTTTATATAGTATAATTTGTAAATTTAATCGGTGTATATATAAAGTGCATGCATGGTTACTTTCTTCATGAACTAGTAGTAGTAGTAATGTAAAAGATTTTTACCTATTCAGCTTGTACATACACAAGCAGATTTAGGTTTTATAATTAGGGCTAATGACACCAAAAATCACCATATTTATCGTTTTATGCTTTTATGCGTCTCGAACTTTTATTTTTCCTTTTGTATACTTTAAACTCTATTTTTTTTTTTCTTTTCTAGGTTTTTATGACATTTTTACCCTTTACATATAAGGTACATTTTTTTTCTTTTGATGGATAAAGTGGTAATTTTTTTTGTCAAAAACCCTATGAAAACACGAAAAAAAGAGTTTAGAGTACACAAAAAGAAAAAAAAAGTTCGAGACCCATAAAAGCATAAAGTGGAAAGTATGATATTTCTTATGTCATTATCCCTTAGAGCAGCTGTAATAGCTCCAACTATGAATAACTTTTTATAATTTTACAAGTCATCATAACAGCTTTTTACCAATGTGGCCAAAACTTTTATTAAAGCTTTTAAATTTTTTTGAAAGAAAACTTGGAGAGCTTCAAGCTATTGCAAAAAGTTAGAGCATATTTTATGCATCAAGTTATTAATAACTTGACACATTTATGACATTTAATGCCAAACATGCTAAATAGCTAAAACTTTTGCAAACCACTTGAAGTGTATCAAGCTTTTCTAAAAAGCTTTGTAGAAAGTTGATGATACAATGCTAAAAACACTATGTAAAAGCTTTTGAAAATGGTAAAAAGTCTTTGGGCATTTGACCCATTGCTCATGCTCTAACCCATCAAATGATACATGCATTCAATGCATTAAATGTGAACTTTGAATAAAATTTTTGCATTTAAGAAAAAAAGCTATTATAGCTTTTTATGAGTGTAGATGCTCTTAGACTAATGGGACTGGGGTGAAATCCACTCACATCCACCTCAGCGTCACGTCAGTTTTTTACCAAACTCACCAAAACTCACCAACGGAGATAATGACACTCACCCAAACTCACCCACAATCACCTTTCATACCTATTTTTTTTATTATTTAAATACACCTCACTCACAAAAACACACCCACAAATAAACCTAACCCAAAAAATAAAAACACTTGGGGCCCACAAAACTTAAACTCACCCAGGTGAGTTTGCCTAGTTTTTTTTTTTGCCAGTGAACAACTCGCGAGCGAGTTTTTGTGGGTGGCGTGGGGGCTGCGAGTGGGTTAGGTGAAGTCACGGGTGGCTTTGGTGCCACTCCCAGCCTTATAATTAAGGTGAAATGTTTCTGTATGACAAAGCCATTTTACGTATAGAATATTAAATAAAAATGAATTAGTTTATTTTACATGAAAGAAACTAAAAAAGAACATGGTTATTATCTTACAGTCAACAAGGCACTTAAAAGAATTGGCAGGTGATTTAGGTGAACCCATACCGAAAACTATATTTATCCATCAAAGAAGAGTAGAAAAAAAACAAAACTAGCTAGGGGTTTTTTTTAACATAACTAGCTAGGGTTGCTGGAGTTGATGAATGATGGATACTTGAACAAGTTTCCATCTTGTCAAGTTTAATTTGTAAACCTCATTTATTGTACATAGTTACTGTATTACTTGGTACATACTAACATTAACTACATTATACATAGATAAAAAATAATGTACACTTTTATGAATATAATTACTTAAATATGATCATCGAAAGTGTTGTTGTATGAGAAATAATTGTACACAATATATATATCTACCTCTTACTATTATCTTTGTGATTGAAAAGGGTGACTTGTGTTACATCAACTTTTTACTCAAACATTTTCAAGAACATCTGTAATTACTCAAAACCACAAACGCAAACACCATTAGTTTCAACAACTCTTCTAGAATCTTTTATATTTGCATAAAGTTATAGTTCGATATTGAGAATCAGTTTTGTAGGGTGGTGCTATACTGCTATCAACAACCAATTGAATTTTCCGTTTGTAGATACACTATATTGAATGAGTGAATGACTAATGTTAATATGGTTTTTCTCACTGTATTTTTCAAAGTAGGCAAGTATAAGCGTTAGAATCAGACGGTGATAGGCACTAGATATAACTCAAGGATGAAACTGCCCGGAACGAGAGCTTTATAAAAAAATCTACATAAATTTATAGGGTCGTGCTATAAGAGCATCCACAATGCAACCAAGTCATTCAAGACTTGGTGCATTTAATGTATAGTTTTTTAATCATCTTTTTATATTACAATCAATGCTTAGACAATTTAATGGCAATAACTTTTTAAAAATGTTGTCAAACACTTGTAGTTTTACAAGTCTTTCTTAAAAAGTCTTGTGAAAACCTATTCTTGCAATATAAAAAAGTCTTTAAATAACTTTTTTAAATAATACAAAGCTTTTAGAAAAGTTGTCCATTGTAGATGCTCTAACTCACACTACAGTTTTCTTGGCTGATCTCATTACATCACTTAACAAGTCAAAATAGTCCTCTTTAAGAAAGAACCACTGTAATAAATGTTCTTGGGCTATTCCACTTCTCGGTGTGTCCTTTAAGGGCATTTATCATGAAAGACTTTTCATAATTTTACAAAACTTTTAAAAGTCTTTTTAGCATTGTAGCTAAAAGTTTTATAAAAGATTTTTATAAATGATTTGAAAACTCAAAGCTTTTCTTAAAAACTATAAGCATTAATTATTTAAGCATTCAATGTTTTAAATAAAAGTTTTTTAATCTTGTGCTCTAAGTGCACGTAATAAGAAGATATAAAATAAATAAAAAGTACATTGGGTCTTACAGAAAAATACATAAAAATCTATTAAATATGGATCATTGTATACTTTTCTGTGAAACCCTGTGTACTTTTGACATTCTTATCATATGTCCTTAGGGCACAAGATAAGAAATCCTTTTACATAACTCTGTAAAAATAATAATATGTTTTAAATGAAAAAAGTTATAAAAAATTGAGATTATATTTAGCAACAAATATAAATCTGTCATAAACTCATATTTCATACTATTATAGTAATAACATTTTAAAATTTATAATATTTGCTTACTAGATTAAATATAAAAAGTAAGTAATAAATAAGGCGTTATAAGTATTTTTTTAATCAATTTATACTAGAAAGAGTTATCAAAAGTTATTATTATCGACTATTACTCTTAAAAAAAAAGGTAAGTAATAGAAGGGAGTTTTTAAAAGTCTATTCTTATTAAAAAAAAAAAAAGTAAGTAAAAAGTATAAAACTTTTAATAACTTTTTTTAGTAGACAAAAAAGTAAACAAAAATTGTGGGTTACTTTTGTTTAATTACTTTTATATTCTTTGTGTTTTAGTAAGGAAAAGTTATAATAACTTACATAGTTGTAAATTTGATTAGTATGTAAATGTCATTTATTTTATTGTGTAATATGTAAAAATCTAAATACTCGTATTATTTTAATTGGATGTAAAACGTACAAAAGTTAGAATGATACATGGCTTATTTGTTTAATTTTTTTAATAAATCTTGTAATTTACTTGCAAATGCAAGGTTGAAACTTTGCGGTTTTATACTATCATTGTATTCCTTATTTCCACACAAAAATTATAAATTCTTTTTAGAAAAAAAGAGTACATTTTTATATCATAAAAGAATTAAATTATTTGTAAATTTTAATAAAAAGTGGAGGTTGTAAAAAAAATTAAACTAATCAAATAGTTTGATGTTGACACATAAGCAAAATCGAGTGATGTGATTGGGGAAATGAGCATTGTAACTATTTAGGTATTCAAATTTAAATATTATTTTTAAAATAATATTAAACATTACAAAATCATGAATTTATAAATCATGTATGTGTAAGGTTGATGTAAATAGTTTGTTGATTAATAATTAAGATAGAAGAATAAAAATATTAAGAGTAAAAAGATTATTATCGAAAAATAAAAAAATGAGGTGAGTTTATATTAATTTGCACGGTACACAGTAACAAACAAAATAATCAAACAAATAAACATTAATTTTTTTTAAATATATATAATATACATAAAATTATAATAATAAAATCATTACTTAATTTTATTTTATGTTTAAAAACCGTGCGTATACGGACATTAAAACTAGTACCGACATTAAAACTAGTACCTAAATAACAACAATAAAATTCTTTCTTTACTCTCTCATATATATTACTACGTACTTGCTAATGGCGGATTTATAACAAAAAATGATAAGTAAATAAATAAATGGATAATTATTAAAAGGGTTTTTCAATTTTGAGCAATTCGTCATTCAGTCTAAAAAATACGTTTTTTCTGATACGGTTCAGGGCAACAAAGAATATAGGACAGCAACCATTCAGATTTTGACAAATGTCCAAAGAAATAAAGCAATTCTGACATATTGCCCCAAGATATAGGGTAAAAGAGGACACGTGGCGCATTCTGCACCCAGTCGCCCTATTGCCCCCAAAAAATAAACAATTTCTAAAAAGGGAAAATTTTTGTTATTTTTGAAAAGAGAATAATGGACAACGGACTTTTATAATAATTTTCCCATAAATAAATAACCCCACATATATATATATATATATATATATATATATATATATATATATATATATATATATATATATATATATTAGATGGTCATACCTTTATCCTAATAAAACACATTGCTAGATTTAGAAGTATATGCTTAAAATATGTTAAAATTATCACTTACCATTCGCCTAATGTCTCTTTTTCCCAAGACATGCCGTCTCTTCTTTAAATATATATATGACTCGACCACAGATGATCAAGTCTACTACCTAAAACAGTAGCAACCAGAATATGTAAATAGAGAAAAAAACACATAAAAACAAAAATAAAAATCCAAAAAGGCACCTTATAAGGTAACCGATTAGTCCATTATTATAATAAAGTGAAGTTAAAATAAAAAATAATATTATAATTAATAACAATAATAATCATTTTATTATTATTATTATTATTATTATTAGGTAAAATTATTATTACTATTATTATTTATTATTATTATTATTATTATCACATTATTAAGAAACTCAAGAGATAGTATTGTTATTATTAGTATTATTATTATTATTATTATTATTATTATTATTATTATTATTATTATTATTATTATTATTATTATTATTATTATTATTATTATTATTATTATTATTATTTGGCATAGGTATCTTACGAAATTGTTTTTGAGAAAACAAACTACCAGTAAAATTTTAGCTTATATAATTGGGCTTGTTGTTTGGGCCAATTGTGGATCAAAGTAAAACATATTAATATGAAATTGGTCCATTCTTATTAAGTTTGCGTCTATATTCAATGTGGAGGTGGACACTCTCTAGGTGCCATATGTTTCGTCGATCTGGAATATGGCACATGCCCGTTTTGCGATAGCCTAGTTTCGAGCGTAGTATCGAGTTTGAGAATATTCTCAACTGTATGACTTTACAGTGCATGAATAAACGGCTCGGGTGTCAACACGTTTTTCTTTTCGGTAAAAAAAGGCGTTCACGAAAACTAATGCCCGTCCACCGCTTGTGTTTGCCGATTCCTGGTTGCGAGTATACTGATAGTTCTGGAAACTCTACCTACGTTTCAAGAAGATGCATACTAAAGAAGTTAAAGAGTTTCGAATTTGAAAATTTATCAATATCGGGTATGACGATCATGAGCACACTTTCTTTCAAGATAAAGATGAATGTGTCATCTTTTTGCTTCACCAATATCTCGGCAATGAAAACTGGCTCTTTGAGTTGCTGGTCATCGGCTCACGTGAACTTGAGTGTCGTTTTAGTTACTACATGTCAATACATTTTTATAGAATTGTACCATTAGTAGAAGCTGTTGCAAGGGTTTTCCCCAAATGGGTGCCTGATAACCCCATGGAGAGGTTATTGACTCTGCCTTGTTCATTTCATACCCCCGTTACCATCCGTTTAACCATCTGTAAAACCGTTAAAGATGTAGAAGTTTAGATTGAGAGTTCATTGTGTCCTATGGTGTAGTAAATGTAGTCCTTTTAATATTATATTTTACGGTTAAGCATGAACCTTTTAATGTATTCCTTTTAGTTTTGTTTGATCCCGGTGTAATTTACAAATCAGATATCATCTGTTTGGAAACTTTGCAACGCGATCAAACAGAAATATGACATGTCCATAGCTTTATGCTTGGTCGTAGAAGACAACATTAAAAGGACTATATATAATACACCTTATGACAGAATGAACTCTCAATCTAAACTTATGCATCTCTATCGGTTTTAGAGATGATCAAACGGATGGTGACCGGGGTATGAAATGAACGGGGCAGAGTCAAGAAGTTCTCCAAGGAGTTATCGGGCGCCCATTTGGGGAAAACCCTTGCAACAGCTCCTATAGATGGTACAATCCTATAACAGTGTATTGTCAGGTAGTACATAAAACGACAATCAAGTTCAGGTGAGCGAATGACTAGCGTCTCAAAGAGACGCTTTTCATTGTCGAGATATTGGTGAAGAACAAAGATGATATCTACATTTCTATCTTGAAAGAAAGTGTGTTCACGATCATCATACCCGATGTTGACAACTTTTCCAATCCGAAACTCTTTAACTTCTTCAGAATGCATCTTCTTGAAATGTAGGTAGAATTTCCTTGAGTTATCAGTATACTCGCAACCAGGAACCGGGCAAACACAAGCTGTGAACGGGCATCAGTTTCCGTGAACGCGTTTTTTTACCGAAAGGCAAAACGCGTTGACACCCGAGGCGTTTGTTCATGCACTACAAAGTCATATAGTTGGGAATATTCTCAAACTCGACACTACGCTCGAAATCTCGGCTATCGCAGAACGAGCATGTGCCATATTCCAGATCGATGAAACATCTGACGCATAGAGCGTGTCCACCTCCACACTCAATATAGACAAAAACTTAATAAGAATGGCCCAATTCCATATTAACATTTTTTACTTTGACCCACAATTGGCCCAAATAACATGCCCAATTATATAAGCCAAAATTTTAGTTTTTGTTTTCTCAAAAACAATTTCATAAGATACTTATGCCAAATAATAATAATATTATCTATTAAGTTTCTTAATAATGTAATAATATTAATAATAATAGTAATAATAATTTTATTTATTATTAATAATAAAATGATTATTTTATTATTATTATTACATCATTTTATAAAAATAATAGTATTTGCAAAAAGTTAGTGGGAAGCTGAGATACTATTTGAACTTCCACTCCTTTAGTAATATCGAAACTAATCCTATTAAATATATAAACATCAAAACGTGCACTGATGTCTTGACTCTTGAGCCATAGAGAATTTTCTAATCATTTTCAGCAAATTTCATTGGTATGCCTAACATTTACAAAGGCCATTTAATTTGAAATATGAAATAACAACAAAAAGTACATACTACTTTCATTGGTCGCATACATAAATAAACACTTGGGCCGTGTAGATATTTGTATAGAAAGTTGCCACTTTTTAAACAACGAACAATTCAAGCCAACAAATATTAACTTTTGCAAAACAAAATACACATAATAATAATTTTTATTTTTTGTAAATCCTATTATTATAATAAAGTGAAGTTAAATAAAAAAATAATAATAATCATTTTATTATTATTATTATTATTAGTAGGTAAAATTATTATTACTATTATTATTTGTTATTATTATTATTAATTTTATTTTTATTTTTTTATTTTATTTTTTTTATAAAACTTCACTTCATTCGAATAATATGATTTACAAAAAGTTAGTGGAGAGCCGAGATACTATCGGAGTCCCCACTACTTTAGCAATAGCGAAACTTATCCTATTAAATATATGAGAAGCAACACGTGCTCCAATGTTCTGAACTATTGTTATTATTTTATTATTATTATTTTTTTTTATATCATCACTTTTATTAGAAACAAAAAGGGATTTACAACAAATTGGATGGGAGTCGAAATACTATCTGCGCTCCCACCCCTTTAGCAATAGTAAAACCTATTCTATGAAAAATATGTACAGCAGCGCGCGCTCCAATGTATTGAGCCTTAGAAAATCTCTGGATCCGTTTCAGCAACGCAACTGCATCTTCCTGTAACTCCCCTAAAGAAGAAATTATTATTATTATTATCACATTATTAAGAAACTCAAGAGATATTATTGTTATTATTACTATTATTATTATTATTATTATTACTATTTGGCATAAGTATCTTACGAAATTATTTTTGAAAAAACAAACAAAAATTTAGCTTATATAACTGGTCTTGTTATTTGGGCCAATTGTGGATCAAAGTAAAAAATATTAATATAAAATTGGTCCATTCTTATTAAAGTTTTCGTCTATATTCGTTGTGGAGGTGGACATTCTCTATGTGCCATATGTTTCGTCGATCTGGAATATGAAACATGCCCGTTTTGCGACAGCCAAGATTTTGAGCGTAGTATCGAGTTTTGGAATTTTCTCAACTGTATGACTTTATAGTGCATGAATAAACGGCCTGGGTGTCAACGCGTTTTGTCTTTCGGTAAAAAAAACGTGTTCACAAAAACTGATGCCCGTTCACAACTTGTGTTTGCCGGTTCCTCGTTGCGAGTATACTTATAGCTCTAGGAAACTGTACCTACGTTTCAAGAAGATGCATTCTGAAGATGTTAAATAGTTTCGGATTGGAAGAGTTATCAATATCGGGTATGATGATCGTGAGCACACTTTCTTTCAAGATACATATGAATGTGTCATCTTTTTGCTTCACCAATATCTCGACAATGAAAACCGACTCTTTGAGTTGCTGGTCATCGGCTCACGTGAACTTGAGTGTCGTTTTAGATATTACGTGACAATACATTGTTATAAGATTGTACCATCATTAGAAGCTGTTGCAAGGGTTTTCCCCAAATGGGTGCCCGATAACCCCATTGAGAGGTTATTTACTCTGCCCTATTCATTTCATACCCCCGTCACCATCCGTTTAACCATCTGTAAAACCGTTAAAGATGTAGAAGTTTAGATTGAGAGTTCATTATCTTCTATGGTGTCGTAAATGTAGTCCTTTTAATGTTATCTTTTACGGTTAAGCCTGAACCTTTTAATGTAGTCCTTTTAGTTATGTTTGATCCTTGTGTAATTTACAAATCAGATATCATCTGTTTAGAAACTTTGCAACGTGATCAAACAGAACTATGACATGTCCATAGCTTCATGTTTGACCATGGAAAACAACGTTAAAAGGACTATATTTACTACACCATAGGATTGAATGAACTCTGAATTTAAACTTTTGCATCTCTATCGGTTTTAGAGATGGTCAAACGGATGGTGATCGGGGTATCAAATTAATGGGGCAGAGTCAAGAAATTCTCCAAGGGGTTATCGGGCGCCCATTTTGGGGCAAACCCTTGCAACAGTTTTTATTGATGGTACAATCCTATAACAACGTATCGTCAGGTAGTTTCTGAAATGACAATCAAGTTCAGGTGAGCGGATGACCAGCAACTCAAAGAGCCTCTTTTCATTATCGAGATGTTGGTGAAGCACAAAGATGACACCTTCATATCTATCTTGAAAGAAATTGTGCTCACGATCATCATACCCGATGTTGATAACTTTTCCAATCCAAAACTCTTTAACTTTTTTAGAATGAATCTTCTTGAAATGTAGGTAGAGTTTTCTTGAGCTATCAGTATACTCGCAACCAGGAACCGGGCAAACACATGCTGTGAATGAGCATCAGTTTTCGTGAACGCGTTTTTTTACCTAAAGGCAATACGCGTTGACACCCGAGCCATTTGTTCATGCACTACAAAGTCATATAGTTGAAAATATTCTCAAACTCGACACTAAGCTCAAAATCTCGGCTCTCGTAGAATGGGCATGTGACATTTCCAGATCGATGAAACATCTGACACATAGAGCGTGTCCAACTCCACACTCAATATAGACAAAAACTTAATAAGAATGGCCCAATTTCATATTAACATTTTTTACTTTGATCCACAATTGGGCCAATTAACAGGCCTAATTATATAAGCCAAAATTTTAGTTTTTGTCTTCTCAAAAACAATTTCGTAAGATACTTATGCCAAATAATAATAACAGTATCTCTTATGTTTCTTAATAATGTAATAATATTAAAATTAATAATAACAATAGTAATCATAGTTTTTTTATTATTATTAATAATAAAATGGTTATTTTATTATTATTATAACATCATTTTATTAGAATAATAAAATTTACAAAAAGTTAGTGGAAAGTTGAGATACTATATGAGTTTTCACTCCTTTAGCAATACAGAAACTAATCCTATTAAAGATATGGAAATCAACAAGTGCACTGATGTCTTGAGCCATAGAGACTTTTCGAATCTTTTTCAACAAATTTCATTGGTAAGCCTAACATTTAAAAAGCCCATTTAATTTGAAAGTATGAAATATCAACAAAAAGTATATACTACTTTCATTGGTCGCATACATGAATCAAACACTTGGGCCGTGTAGATATATGTATAGAAAGTTGCCAGTTTTTAAACAATGAACAATTCAAGCAAACATTCATCAACTTTTGTTGAACAAAATACACATAATAACAATTCTAATTTTTTATACATCCTATTATTATAATAAAGTAAAGTTAAAATAAAAAATAATAATAATTAATAACAATAATAATAATAATCTTATTATTATTATTATTATTATTAATAGTAGGTAAAATTATTATTACTATTATTATTATTTGTTATTATTATTATTATTATTAATTTTAATATTATTATTATTATTATCACATTATTAAGAAACTCAAGAGATATTATTGTTATTATTACTATTATTATTATTATTATTATTTGGCATAGGTATTTTACGAAATTGTTTATGAGAAAACAAACTAAAATTTTATCTTATATAATTGGGCTTGTTATTTGGATCAATTGTGGATCAAAGTAAAAAATGTAAATATCAAATTAGTCCATTCTTATTAAGTTTTCGTCTATACTCAGTGTGGAGGTGGACACTCTCTATGTGCCATATGTTTCGTCGATATGGAATATGGCACATGCCCGTTTTGTGACAGCCGAGATTTCGAGCGTAGTATTGAGTTTGAGAATATTCTCAACTCTACGACTTTACAGTGTATTAATAAATGGCTTGGGTGTCAACGCGTTCACGAAAACCGATGCCCGTTTACAGCTTGTGTTTGTCGGTACCTGGTTGCGAGTATACTGATAGCTTTGGGAAACTCTACCTACGTTTCAAGAAGATGCATTATGTAGAAGTTAAAGAGTTTCGGATTGGAAAAGTTATCAATATCGGGTATGATGATCGTGAGCACACTTTCTTTCAAGATAAAGATGAATGTATCATCTTTTTGCTTCACTAATATCTCAACAATGAAAACCAACTCTTTGAGTTGCTGGTCACCGGCTCACGTGAAATTGAGTGTCGTTTTAGATACTACCTGACAATACATTGTTATAGGATTGTACCATCAGTAGAAGCTGTTGCAAAGATTTTCCCCAAACGGGTGACCGATAACCCCATGGAGAGGTTATTGACTCTGCCCTGTTCATTTCATACCGCCGTCACCATTCGTTTAACCATCTGTAAAACCGTTAAAGATGTAGAAGTTTAGATTGAGAGTTCATTATCTCCTATGGTGTAGTAAATGTAGTCCTTTTAATGTTGTCTTTTACGGTTAAGCATGAACCTATAAACATGTCATAGTTCTGTTTGATCCCGGTGTAATTTACAAATCAGATATCATCTGTTTGGAAACTTTGCAACGCGATCAAACAGAACTATGACATGTCCATAGCTTCAAGTTAGATCGTAGAAGACAACATTAAAATGACTATATTTACTACACCATGTGAGAGAATGAACTCTCAATCTCTACTTCTGCATCTCTATCAGTTTTAGAGATGGTCAAACGGATGGTGACCGGGCTATGAAATGAACCGGACAGTGTCAAGAAGTTCTCCAAGGGGTTATCGGGCTCCCATTTGGGGCAAACCCTTGCAACAGCTTCTATTGATGGTACAATCCTATAACAGTGTATAGTCACGTTGTATCTGAAACGAAAATCAAATTCAGGTGAGCGGATGACCTGTAGCTCAAAGAGTCGCTTTTCATTGTCGAGATGTTGGTGAAGCACAAAGATGACACCTTCATCTCTATCTTGTAAGAAAGTGTGCTCACGCTCATCATACCCGATGTGGATGACTTTTATAATCCGAAACTCTTTAACTTCTTCAGAATGCATCTTCTAGAAATGTAGGTAGTTTCCTAGAGCTATCAGTATACTCGCAACCAGGAACCGGGCAAACAAAAGCTGTGAACGGGCATCAGTTTTCGTGAACGCGGTTTTTACCGAAAGGCAAAACGCGTTAACACCAGAGCCGTTTGTTCATGCACTACACAGTCATATAGTTGAGAATATTCTCAAACTCGACACTACGCTCGAAATCTCGATTCTCACAGAATGGGCATGTGCCATATTCCAGATCGATGAAATATCTTACGCATAGAGCGTGTCCACCTCCACACTCAATATAGATAAAAACTTAATAAGAATGGCCCAGTTCCATATTAACATTTTTTACGTTGATCCACAATTGACCCAAATAACAGGCACAATTATATAAGCCAAAATTTTAGTTTTTGTTTTCTCAAAAACAATCTTGTAAGATACATATGCCAAATAATAATAGTATCTCTTAAGTTTCTTAATATTGTGATAATAATAATATTAAAATTAATAGTAATAATAATAATTTTATTTATTATTATCAATAATAAAATGATTATTTTATTATTTTTATAACATCATTTTATTAGAATAATATGATTTACAAAAGTTAGTGGAAAGTTGAGATACTATCTGAGCTTCCACTTCTTTAGCAATACTGAAACCAATCCATTATTTATATGAACATCAACACGTGCACCGATGTCTTGAGCCATAGAGAATTTTCAAATCCTTTTCATCAATTTTCATTGGTAAGCATAACATTTACAAAGCCATTTAATTTGAAAGTATGAAATAGCAACAAAAAGTATATACTACTTCCATTGGTCGCATACATGAATCAAACACTTTGGCCGTGTAGATATTTGTATAGAAAGTTGCTTAGTTTTTAAACAATGAACAATTCAAGCCAACATTCATCAACTTTTGCAAAACAAAATACACATAAGAATAATTTAAATTTTTTGTAAATCCTATTATTATAATAAAGTAAAGTTAAAATAAAAATAATAATAATAATAATAATCATTTTATTATTATTATTATTAATAATAGGTAAAATTATTATTACTATTATTATTTGTTGTTATTATTATTAATTTTAAGATTATTATTATTATATCATCACATTATTAAGAAACTCAAGAGATATTGTTGTTATTATTACTACTATTATTATTTTTTGATTTAGGTATCTTACGAAAATGTTTTTAAGAAAACAAACTAAAATTTTAGCTTATATAATTAGGCTTGTTATTTGGACCAATTGTGGATCAAAGTAAAAAAATGCTAATATGAAATTGGTCCATTCATATTAAGTTTTCGTCTATATTTAATGTGGAGGTGGACACTCTCTATGTGCCATTTGTTTTGTCGATCTGGAATATGGCACATGCCCGTTTTGCGACAGCCGAGTTTTCGAGCGTAGTATCAAGTTTGAGATTATTCTCAACTCTATGACTTTGCAGTGCATGAATAAACGGCCCATGTGTCAGCGCGTTTTTCCTTTCAGTAAAAAAACGCGTTCACGAAAACTGATGTTCGTTCACGGCTTGCGTTTGCCGGTTCCTGGTTACGAGTATACTGATAGCTCCGGGAAACTCTACCTACGTTTCAAGAAGATGCATTCCGAAGAAGTTAAAGAATTTCAGATTGGAAAAGTTATCAATATCCGGTATGATGATCGTGAGCACACTTTCTTTCAAGATAAAGATGAATGTGTCATCTTTTTGCTTCACCAATATCTCGGCAACCAAACCGGCTCTTTGAGTTGCTGGTCATCGGCTCACGTGAACTTGAGTGTCGTTTTAGATACTACCTGACAATACATTGTTATAGGATTATACCATCAGTAGAAGCTGTTGCAAGAGTTTTCCCCAAATAGGTGCCCGATAACCCCATGGAGAGGTTATTGACTCTGCCCTGTTCATTTCATACCCCCGTCACCATCCGTTTAACCATCTATAAAACCGTTAAAGATGTAGAAGTTTAGATTGAGAGTTCATTATCTCCTATGGTGTAGTAAATGTAGTCCTTTTAATGTTGTCTTTTACGGTTAAGCATGAACATTTTAATGTAGTCCTTTTAACTCTGTTTGATCCCCGTGTAATTTACAAATCTTATATCATCTGTGTTAATACTTTGCAACGCGATCAAACAGAATTATGACATTTTCATAGCTTCATGCTTGACCGTAGAAGACAATATTAAAAGGACTATATTTACTACACCATAGGGTAAAATGAACTCTCAATCTAAACTTCTACATCTCTATGAAATGAACGGGGCAGAGTCAAGAAGTTTCCAAGAGGTTATCAAGCGCCCATTTGGGGCAAGCCCTAGCAACAGCTTCTATTGATGGTACTAATACTAGTTTTTTGCTTTGGGGTTCATATTATGTCTCGGTATCTTCTCGAATTGATCACGGTTCAAAGTGGAATAGTTGTTCTTGGTTACAAAAAAGGGGATTGGTTTTCTAATCTACTAAAAGGATTAAATACGTACAGTGATAAAAACATAAACTAAAATAGTTAATAAAATAATGCTTGAATTAAAATTAAACAATAAAACAGTAAAAGTAAAATACCATTTAACACTGATTCGGAATGCTCAAAAGAAAACTGATCCGGAATATTTATGACAAAAACTGGTCATTCGGAAGAATTAATTGATTCGGAATATAACTGATTCGGAACAAACTGACTTGGAACAAATAAAACCCTTCATTCGGAACTTTCAGAAAAATCAGATTCGGAACTTTTAAAACATTTGATTCGGAACTTTTAAAACATCTGATTCGGAACTTTTAAAACAAATCTGGTTCGGAACTTTTTGCAATAAACTGGTTCAGAACTTTTTCTAAAATCTGGTTCGGAACTTTCAAATAGAATCTGGTTCGGAACTTTTTCAAGATAAGCTGATTCGGAACTTTTAAATTACACACTCATTCGGAACATATGCTATTGATTCGGAATCTGGGAAAACTCAAGAACACGAGAAACAGGAAGATTAAAGGACACGATTTTTTGCCAAAATCCACCAAGTTTTTACCAAAAGTTTAAACCAACCTAGACACTAATCATCTATTAACCATAAACATCAAACTAAAATAACAAAAACACAAAACCCACTTACTTTGAAGATTAAAATCAACAAAATAGAACTTGAGACTTTAAATAAAAAAGATGATGATGAGCAAGATTTATGGAAGGATTATATTAAATGATCAAGGTTCAAAACAATCAAAGGAAAAGATTAAAACTACAAGATTAAAGATTGAATCAAGAAAACTAAAAATCACCAACACCTTAGTGGTGTTGGCTTCTTCCCTCCGAAACAAAAAGAAAGAAAGAAGAAAAATAAAAGCTGCCCAAAATGTGTGAAGGGATGTCCTTATATAGTCCTTGTCTTTGGTTGGTGAGTGGGCTTTCTCCCGTTCTTCTTGTCTTCTCGTCTTTTCAGAAAAGTGGACGTTTTCGATTCTGATTCGGGATTTGTCGACGATTAAATTCAACTCGTCTTTTAATTTCTTCTTTTAATAGACTTGAGTTCCTTCGACATATGTAAATCTTCCGTCTTTGGTCCTTTTCTTCGATAAATCTTCAAATAGGCCCATTGACTTCAAATCTTTTGCATCTCTTGGACAATAGACTTCGTCTTGAGTCTTTTTCTTCGATAAAAGCCCGTGAATGCCCGTGTTTTCTCCACTTTTCACCTTTTCGTCCTAAATCAAAATAAAAACACAAATACCGCATAATTCCGACATAAATGACAAAAAATACACGTTTTGGCTCGGTTATTATTGTAATTAAGTGGTAAAAATGATGGGTGTTTACACACCAATCAAATCCCCTACACTTAACCATTGCAATGTCCTCATGCAATGCATTAGTTACAAAGCACGATTACACTTTTCATCATAGTCAATCCGGGAGATCCCATTGAACTTGACTTGATTGAATGAAGGCTAGCTGACTTCGATACTGAATGGGGGTCTTGGCCTTTATTAAAGAGATAGAAAATTACGAAACAAGTAAAGAAATCAAAAACATACCTTGTGGTTTTGAAAATGTCAGGAATGATCATCATCCTCAAATTTTCACTTTCTCCAAACCAAGCTTAAAAACGAGATCATTGTTATTATAAGTTAGCAAACTAACACGAACTCATGTGAGCCAATTATTCACTTAGACTCCCTTATTCCTAGGTGTATCTCTTATATTTTATTATTGTCTTGAATGATCACGAGGATGCATTTGTTGACTTATTTCGATAGTTATTTAGTCCGAAAATAAAGTGAACGATTTAATCAATAGTTAGCTAAAGGACAAAATTTTTTAAAACTGCTTCTCGGGACCTCATAAAGTTCATATCTTGGCATAACTCGCTTCGCGATTTGAGACCTTTCTCGGACCGATATTTGGCAGCGACTTCATACTTCAAACCTTGAGAAACGTTCATGAAATAATGGCCTTCTCTTCATAATAGGAATTTCTTCACTTGAAGTTTTGAGAGATTCTTCATATTTGGACCACGACTTATTCATTTTTCTCCAATCTTTATTTGGGATTTTGATACACAACGATCCGCCTCCTTTTAGGACTTGGATCTATTTATCCTCATACCTTGTTAGGGCCTTTTTGGATAGACTTCTCCATGATCTTTTGGGGAGTTTTTGCTTTTCGTCGTGTGTCTCGATCCTTCATATTGATCTTTGATAAATGATTCTTCACATCACTTGGGATCTTTAGCAACAAAATATAGCCCTCATGCCTTGTTAGGACCTTTTTGGACTCGCCAATCTTCGCGTCCCGCTTCAATAAGTTATGCCTTGGCTATGAACTCTAATCCATACCGAGCAACTTTTAAACGATCTTGGGCTAGAAGCTAAGTAACTTTTCAAATCGTACAACCTTATTTATTGCAGATAAATTTATTAACAAGCGATGGGAGAATATGCTTATAATTAACTCACATAAATTCACGAAAGAATACCAAACTTATAATTGACTCTATCATCTCTCGTTCTCCACAGTTTAAAATCTCAAGGAATGAGACTCGTGGATGCTTAGCCTATTAAATCAATGTTTTGGGTTTTCGAGTCGTCTATAGGATCTTGCAAACTCTTGGACTTTTTCAAGTTTAGAAATCGCATTTTAAAGTTCCCTTGGTAAACGACTCTCTAGGATCAATTATAGGAACTTGCGAAAAGTTCTTGTTCTTAACCCGTGAGAGTTAAGACTTTCGCGTTTTATAGCTCCCTATATAAAAGCCTAGCAAAACTTGACTTAAACACGTTAAGGATACTAGCTAGAGTAAACTTAGACAAGTAAACTCGGGTTGAGTCAAAAGATTCACAACGTTTGAAAATTTAAAACCACTTTATTAAAAATTTATTCTAATAAGGAAAGAAAATAACTATACGAAGGTAAAAACATTTATACAACTAGGCCAAAATAGATTAAAAATTTTGAAAAATGTCGAAAAATCAAATTTTCCGGTTAAAATGAGGACAAATAACAAGGAAAAGGCCACTTAACTTCGATAGAAGTCCCTCCTACACTTGATATAAACATTGTCCTCAATGTTTAAGCATGTGGGAGTAAACTACCCTACACTTAGGACATTGCGCACTTTGTTTAAATCTCGCTAAGAAAGAGACAACTAAAGAGATTCCTATTTTAACATTGAGAAATATAAAATAGTGAATCGAAAAGAGTTTAGGATAGAACCGGGAAGAAGGGAACACGGAATCACGGTTCGTCGAAAGTCATCAAGAGTGTGTCTTTGAAGCTCTAATCCCTGCACATGATAAGAAAGAAAACAAGAAACACCAACGGGGCTTCCCCTACACTTATGGTAAAGATAGATAGATAATTGGGTTGCCTCCCAAAAGCGCTTGTTTTTGTTAACCGAGTCACGAGCCTGACTCGTCCCCAAATTAAATGGTCCATGGGGAAGCCTCAAATGTAATACCGGGATCAAAGACCTTGTCCTCGTTCCCGGTTGACATCAACAAAGGAGAGACGGGGGGATAAGTCTTGAATGGGAGAAAAGTCCTTTCAACATACGAGAAGTATGTGAAATCAAGATCCACGGGAGGTGGGGTGGGTAAAGTAAGCACATTGTCATCCCCCAAAGACAATGGAGGCTGACCATTCGGCAAAGCGATAATGTTATCAATGATAATAAAATCAATGTCACCTCCCGGGTCAAAGCACTCATCCTCCGTAAGAGTGGCTAAAGGGGAGGATGAAAGGTGCTCGGGAGGGGGACTTGGGACAATACCTTCCTGCAGCAAATTATCAAAAATAATATCCCCCTACGTATCATTATCATCAATACCTGGAGGCATGGAGTGAATGTCGATTTCTTCCAGCAATGGGTCATTATCTTCAACGGGAGGAATAGATGGAGGTAAAGACTCGGAAAGAGGAGGAGAAGTCAACTCTTCGATTTGAGCAATAAGAAGGTGCACTTTTTCCGTAATCTATCGCGAAGAAGCACGTCTTCCACCTCATCCACAAGATCAAGTTCATCGGTGAACTTCTCGTAAGCCGGAGAGAATAAATCGTCATCGCCTGCATCTCCCGGTGGAGATTGAGAAATTTCAAAAGTGAAATTCTCATAGCTGGGAGAAGAATCGTCATCATTTGGATCGACCGCTTGCGTGAAAGCAAAGTCGTCCTGAAGCTCCATAGCAGGTAAGTCACAAACCTCATCATCCAATAATTTGTCAAGACCAACATCACTAAGCTTATTCAACGAATCTAGATCCTTAGACGCAGTAGGAACATCGAGAGTAAGAGCAGCAATTTCAGAAGATGGGTTGAAAGTGCATACAACATCGCCGTCATCATCATCGAAATAGTAGTAAGGACGCACAAGAGGAGGGGTAGAATCACTAAGATTAGATACTTGCTCTTGTTGCAGTCGCTTTTCCTCCGCCCATGCTTCTTTTGTTAGAACAACGGCTTCTTGAAGTTGCAGAATGATGGAGTGTGTTTCGTCATTCAAAGTAGTGAGTTGTTGGGCAAGACGAATTCTCTGAGAGGATTGATGATTGAGGGTGTGTTGTGGGGGCTGAAAATTTTGAAAACCTGAATTATAGCACGGATGTGGCTCATAATAATTCAGTGGCTGACAATAAAAAGTATCGTGAGGGCCCCCACAATTTTGGCAGCATGGGTATGGAGAAAAATCCGGTGCTTCATGTGGAAAGCTATTACCATTGTCATAATTGTAACCCGGTTCTTGCTCGTGACCATACGGGTATCGAACTGGGCACGAAACATGCCAATGAGAATCGCTTCCACAATAGATGCACGGGGGAACAGGAGGTGGATTCAAAAAGGATGAATTAGTCGAGTTGCACAAGGGACAAAATCCGAATTGTGTGTTGTCGATATCGTTTCCGCACCGCTCACATGTACACCATCGACATGATTCGTTCCCGTATAATCGTCTCCCACACCCGACGCAATGGACATAAGAATCCATAAAGAAAAATAGATAAGCAAGAAGAATATTTTTGGTGCAAAACTTTGAAAAAGAAATGCATTTTATGATTTTTCAATGTTTTTGGATTTTTGAAAATTTTGGACCCGAAGAATAACGTTCACAAGTGAACGGATCCCAAAAGCCAACGCGTCTCTCACAAAAAACCGTTAATCCTCACGAAAAGAGCCGGCAGCGGCGCCATTTAATACTAGTTTTTTGCTTTGGGGTTCATATTATGTCTCGGTATCTTCTCGAATTGATCACGGTTCAAAGTGGAATAGTTGTTCTTGGTTACAAAAAGGGGATTGGTTTTCTAATCTACTAAAAGGATTAAATGCGTATAGTGATAAAAACTTAAACCAAAATAGTTAATAAAATAAAGCTTGAATTAAAATTAAACAATAAAACAGTAAACAGTAAAATACCATTTAACACTGATTCGGAATGCTCAAAAGAAAACTGATCCGGAATATTTATGACAAAAACTGCTCATTCGGAAGAATTAATTGATTCGGAATATAACTGATTCGGAACAAACTGACTTGGAACAAATAAAACCCTTCATTCGGAACTTTCAAAAAATCAGATTCGGAAATTTTAAAACATTTGATTCGGAACTTTTAAAACATCTGATTCGGAACTTTTAAAACAAATCTGGTTCGGAACTTTTGGCAATAAACTGGTTCGGAACTTTTTCTAAAATCTGGTTCGGAACATTCAAATAAAATCTGGTTCGGAACTTTTTCAAGATAAGCTGATTCGGAACTTTTAAATTACACACTCATTCGGAACATATGCTATTGATTCGGAATCTGGGAAAGCTCAAGAACACGAGAAACAGGAAGATTAAAGGACACGATTTTTAGCCAAAATCCACCAAGTTTTTACCAAAAGTTTAAACCAAACTAAACACTAATCATCTATTAACCATAAACATCAAACTAAAACAACAAAAACACAAAACCCACTTACTTTTGAAGATTAAAATCAACAAAATAGAACTTGAGACTTTAAATCAAAAATATGATGATGAACAAGATTTATGGAAGGATTATATTAAATGATCAAGGTTAAAAACAATCAAAGGAAAAGATTAAAACTACAAGATTAAAGATTGAATCAAGAAAACTAAAAATCACCAACACCTTAGTGGAGTTGGCTTCTTCCCTCCGAAACAAAAAGAAAGAAAGAAGAAAAATAAAAGCTGCCCAAAATGTGTGAAGGGATGTCCTTATATAGTCCTTGTCTTTGGTTGGTGAGTGAGCTTTCTCCCGTTCTTCTTGTCTTCTCGTCTTTTCAGAAAAGTGGACGTTTTCGATTCTGATTCGGGATTTGTCGACGATTAAATTCAACTCGTCTTTTAATTTCTTCTTTTAATAGACTTGAGTTCCTTCGGAATATGTAAATCTTCCATCTTTGGTCCTTTTCTTCGATAAATCTTCAAATAGGCCCATTGACTTCAAATCTTTTGCATCTCTTGGACAATAGACTTCGTCTTGAGTCTTTTTCTTTGATAAAAGCCCGTGAATGCCCGTGTTTTCTCCACTTTTCACCTTTTCGTCCTAAATCACAATAAAAACACAAACGCCGCATAATTCCGACATAAATGACATAAAATACACGTTTTGGCTCGGTTATTATTGTAATTAAGTGGTAAAAAGGATGGGTGTTCACACACCTATCAGGTACAATCATATAACAGCGTATTGTCAGGTAGTATCTGAAACGACAATCAAGTTCAGGTGAGCGGATGACCATCAGCTCAAAGAGCCGGTTTTCATTGTCGAGATGTTGGTGAAACACAAAGATGACACCTTCATCTCTATCTTGAAAGAAAGTGTGCTCACGATCATCATGTTAATAACTTTTCAAATCCGAAACTCTTTAACTTCTTTAGAATGCATCTTCTTGAAATGTAGATAGAGTTTACTAGAGCTATCAGTATACTCGCAACCAGGAACCCGACAAACATAAGCTCTGAACGGGCATCAGTTTTCGTGAACGCGTTTTTTTCTGAAAGGCAAAACGCGTTGACACCGAGTCGTTTGTACATGCACTACAAAGTCATATAGTGTAGAATATTCTCAAACTCGAAACTACGCTCGAAATCTCGGCTCTCACAGAACGGGCATATGGCATATTCTAGATCGATGAAACATCTGACGCATAGAGCGTGTCCACCTCCGCACTCATTATAGATAAAAAGTTAATAAGAATGGCCTAATTCCATATTAACATTTTTTACTTTGATCCACAATTTGCCCAAATAACAAGCCCAATTATATAAGACAAAATTTTAGTTTTTGTTTTCTCAAAAACAACTTCTTTAGATACTTATGTCAAATAATAATAATAGTATCTCATAAGTTTCTTAATAATGTGATAATATTAAAATTAATGATAATAATTTTATTTATTATTAATAATAATAAAATGATTATTTTATTATTATTATAACATCATTTTATTAGAATAATAGGGTTTACAAAAAGTTAGTGGAAAGTTGAGATATTATCTGAGCTTCCACTCCTTTAGCAATACCGAAACTAGTCCTATTAATTATATGAACATCAACACGTGCACCGATGTCTTGAGCCATATAGAATTTTCGTATCATTTTCAGCAAATTTCATTGGTAAACCTAACATTTACAAAGCCCATTTAATTCGAAAGTATGAAATAGCAACAAAAAGTACATACTACTTTCATTGGTCGCATACATGAATCAAACACTTAGGCCGTGTAGATATTTGTATAGAAAATTGCCAGTTTTTAAACAATGAACAATTCAAACCAACATTCATCAACTTTTGCAAAACAAAATACACATAATAATAAATCTAATTTTTTGTAAATCGCGTGATTATAATAAAGTAATGTTAAAATAAAAAATACTTATAGTTAATAATAATAATAATAATCATTTTATAATTATTATTATTATTATTAATAGTAGGTAAAATTATTATCACTATTATTATTATTATTATTTGTTATTATTAATATTAGTTTTACTATTATTATTATTATTATTATTATTATCACATTATTAAGAAACTCAAGAGATATTATTAATATTACTATAATTGTTATTATTATCTGGCATGGGTATCTTACGAAATTGTTTTTGAGAAAACAAACTAAAATTTTAGCTTATATAATTGGGCTTGTTATTTGGGGCAATTGTGGATCAAAGTAAAAAATGTTAATATGAAATTGGTCCATTCTTATTAAGTTTTCGTTTATATTCATTGTGGAGGTGGACACTCTCTATGTGCCATATGTTTCATCGATCTGGAATATGGCACATACCCGTTTTGCGACAGCCGAGATTTCGAGCATAGTATAAAGTTTGAGAATATTCTCAACTCTAAATTTTGAGCGTAGTACCGATGTTGTAGCAAACTTGGAGTTACAGAAAACTCACAATTTGAGGGTTCTGACAGCGGTTCCTTATCCCCACCTGCGATTCCATATATATATGGATCCGCGGGATATTTAGAGAACCGCTCACAGAGGGCTGTTTTTGGTGGATGAGGAGATATTTCCAATTTAGTAAATCTTGATTTTCTAGTCTAACTAATCATAGAGACATGTTAAAAAGCAATAATAGACATAGAGAACACACAAGCACTCATCAACCAAGTTTTTGACCAAAACACATGGATTTAAAATAAAATCGATGTTGGAGGTGTGTTAATCTAGTTATATAGTCATGACACAATGATCCTTCATATTTCATTATTGTTCTTGCTATATTTGAGAGACCCATATACAGGGGCGGATCTAGCTTGAAGCACGGGTATGCACGTGCATACCTTGTGTAAATTTATAGTAGTGTAAAAAAATATTTTTTTCCCAAATATAGCTATAAAATACATAATAAATCTACGAGTGCATACCCTCTAGATCGCTGAAAATTTATGAATGCATACCTTAACCTTGCTCACCATTATTTTAAAGAAGAAAAAAAAGAAAGTAAACAGTAACATTGAAGTGTGACGGGCAAGTTTGAAGAAGAAGATGATAATTAGGTATAAGTCAAGTGTTAATCAGGTTTTATATCTTTATGGCCCAGTTATTTATTTTGATGTAAAGTTTGTAAGCTCAATTAAGTTAAATACACATCTTATACACGTATAGTGCAATTTATTTAATGGGTTATGCTTATTTTCTTAACATTATAATTTGAAATTATAAATTTTATTTTGCATAAAGCTGTTGTTATTAATTTTTTAAAATACGAATCAAAAGTTTGTTATTTCATATATCTTTATGTATCGCATTGTGATTGAATTTTATGTTATTCCTTGATTCGACCAAATTAGCTTTATTTATTAGTATTTTATATCGAACTTGTCGATTATTTTTAGTTTATATAATGAATGTGACTAACTTGTCTATCTTGCATAAATCAAATTTGGCGAATCAAATCAACTTTGATAACTTCGAATTAAAAAAAACAATCGTGTGTACTAAAAATCCGCAAAAACCTGACCCGAAAAACCCGATCCAAATATCAAATTTACTTATAATAAGTCTCCTAAAAATTGTGCATACCCTACTCTACTAAAACGGTTTCCTCTTAAGCGGCTTAGTTAAGATGTTGGCTAAGTTTTCTACCGAGGGAACCTTCTCAATCGAAATGTTCCCTTTTTGAACATTATCCCTAAGGAAATGGTGGCGAATCTCTATGTGCTTAGTTCGTGAATGTTGCACGGGATTCTTGCTAAGGTCTATTGCACCCTTATTGTCACACATGATGGGAACATCATTAAGTGAAATCCCGTAATCAACAAGCGCT
Source organism: Glebionis coronaria (assembly GCA_025667525.1). Classification (NCBI taxonomy): domain Eukaryota; kingdom Viridiplantae; phylum Streptophyta; class Magnoliopsida; order Asterales; family Asteraceae; genus Glebionis; species Glebionis coronaria. The sequence goes on from CM046878.1 coordinate 634,925,908, forward strand.
TGATTCATCCATAGAGCTTGTTGACAAGCTTTACCGGCACTCACATACTCGGCTTCCATGGTGGATTTAGGAAGAGCGGTTTGTTTCTTGGAGAACCAAGAAGTTAAATAACAACCCATGAAGGTACAAACTCCACTAGTGCTTTTTCGGTCCACATAGTCTCCCGCGTGATCCGAGTTAGTGTATACTATAGTTTCTATGCTGGTCCCTTTAGATAATCCTAAATGTATAGTACCTTTAATGTATCAGAAGATATGCTTAACCGCTTCAAGGTGAGAGGTTTTGGGAGCCTCTTGGAGGTGAGCGCAAAGGCAAACACTAAACATTATATATACGGTGAGTTTAATATCTGAGGCCATAGGGGTCTTCATTGGTCTAGAGTCCTCTAATCCAAATTTCTTTAGCATTTCTTTAACGTACTTAGATTGATTAAAGATAATACCATCGTCCATTTATTTAATTTAGAGTCCTAAAAAGAAATTAAGTTCTCCCATCATGCTCATTTCAAACTCGTCATGCATGATTTTGACAAAGTCATCACAAAACTTTGACAAGTTGAACCATATATAATGACATCAACATATATTTGTACGATTATGAGGCGAGAACCTTTCTTCTCTGTAAAGAGTGTATTGTCTACCATCCCCATGGTATACTCATGTTTTACAAGAATTGCTTTAAGTCTATCATACCAAGCTTTGGGTGCTTGTTTAAGACCATAAAGGGCTTTCTTAAACTTGTAAACATGATCCGCTTTCTCAAAATCAATGAAGCCGGGAGGTTGAGCCACATATACCTCCTCATTGATCAAACCGTTAAGAAATGCACTCTTTACATCCATTTGTTGAAGCTTAAAATCTAATGCACAAGCATAAGCTAAAAGGATCCTAATGGACTCTAACCTTGCTACCGGTGCATATGTCTCATCATACTCAATCACTTCTTGTTGATTATAGCCTTGAGCTACAAGTCTAGCCTTGTTACGAGACACAACACCGTTCTCATCTAACTTATTCCTATATACCCACTTGGTTCCTATAATGGTAGTACTTCTAGGTGGAGGAACACGTTCCCAAACGTCATTAGCAATTAATTGATTAAATTCTTCTTGCATGGCGATGACCCAACTCTCATCCATCAAAGCTTCTTTAACATTCTTTGGTTCAATCATTGAGACAAAACAAAAGAAGTTACTTTGATCTTGGACTTGAGATCTAAGGGTCCTTTGATTTAAGTCGCCTATGATGTTTTCGAGAGCATGATCCTTATACTCCCCAATGTTTACTCCCTTTTCAACATTAAGGTCTTCAACTCCTAAGTTTCTAACCTCTTTGACTTTAACTATGTCTAATTTATCTAAGTCATCATCTACCAAAGGTGGTAACTTAGATGAATGAGGGGTTTCATCAAATGTCATGTTGAGTGATTCTTCGATTACACTAGAGGTTCTATTGAGGACTATGTAGGCTTTACTAGTTTGAGAATATCCTAGAAAGATACATTCGTACGACTTTGGGTCAAACTTAGTAAGGTAATATTTGGTGTTGAGAATGAAGCACTTGCTTCCAAACACCTTAAAGTATTCTAATGAGGGCTTCTTACCTTTAAGAATCTCATAATGGGTCATTCCTAGAAAAGTTCGAATAAGAATTTGGTTGAGAATATAGGTCGATGTGTCCACGGCATTGTACCAAAATTTTTGAGGCAAAGATTGCTCGTTTAACATTGTCCTACTCATCTCCTAGATGGTCCTATTCTTACTTTCAACTACCCCATTTGATTTTGGAGTGCAATGAGTCGAGAAGTTATGGGTAATACCATGAGCTTCACAAAAGGCACCAAATTTCACTTCGTTATCAAATTCCCTACCATGATCCGTCTTAATAGAGACAATTTAACATCCTAGTTGATTTTGGATCCTTCGACTAAAGGTTTCGAAATGATCGAAAGCTTCATTCTCAGAAGCCAAAAATCTAGTCCAAGTGAATGTAAAATAGTCATCAACTATAACTAGGGTATAAAGGTTACCTCCATAACTCTGTATGGCGGAAGGTCCAAAGAGATCCATATGTAGGAGCTCTAGGCACCTAGAGGTCGATACCAAATTCATCGCCTTGTGACTTGAGTGAACATGCTTCCCCACTTTGCAAGCATCACAAAAGTGACTATCAAACTTAATCTTGGGGAGATGTCTTACCAACTCCTTAGAGAATAAAGACTGAATTAAAAGCATATTAGCCTGACCTAATCTCCTATGCCAAAGAGTAGAATTATCATCTAATGTCGTTAGACATAAGTTGTCATTTGACTTCCTATTGATCTTCATGACATTAAGCCCATATTTTCTAACACCTTTTACAATGATCTTTCCATCTTTTACGATTTCACTATCATGTTCCCCGAAAAGATGACCTTACACTTACTGTCACAAATTTGACCTATACTTAGTAAGTTAAACCCTAGGTTATCTTTGTGTTCAACATTTTCGATGGTCATGGAGCCAAGAGAAATCGTACCTTTGGCAACGATGTTACCACGTAGCTTATAGCGAAAGTAACGTTACCTCCGTCATATGCTTTGTAAGTAGAGAACAAACTTCGATTACCTGTCATGTGTTTAGAACCACCACTATCCTTAATCCACTCGTCGGGTTCCAAATCGATTCCCAGGCATATCTCTTTGGAAGAATGGGCCATGAGATACTTTTCTTCTTTAGCATTATCGTCACATTCTTCACCACTATTGCTCCATGAACCACCAAAGAAAGCCGTGTGATTCTTATCGCGAGATGGCTTGGGACAATCACTGATGAAGTGGTTTGGATCACCACATCTAAAGCATTTCCTTTCACCATTGACATTCTTGACAAATCGGTTTTTGGAAAAGACCTTCTTGTCGTTGCTTGGTTGTCTTACATGTTGACCTCACCTTTCGAAGAACTTCTTGAGATCTCTAACCGCCATAACATATTCCTCATCATCATCTTTCGAGGAGGAACTATCATGATCACTTTGCACCTTTTTGGCTTTGAGTGCTAGAGACTTTCTTTCACTCTTGGTTTTCACCATTTATGTGTCCTTCAAAATTATCATCTCATGAACTTTTAAATTGGCAATAAGTTCATCAAGTGATAATGTAGTAAGGTCCTTTGATTCTTCAATTGCCGTGACTTTAGCTCTCCACTTTGGATGCAACGCTCTAAGAAACTTCCTAACATTGTTCTTGCTAGAAAAACCTTCATCAAGTGCTTTTAGACTGGTAATAATAGTAATAAACCTAACAAATACACTATCAATAGTTTCATCTTCTATGATGACAAATTGTTCATATTGTTGGACAAGAAGATCGATTTTACTTTCTTTGACTTGGCTATTACCTTGGTGGGTTACTAAAAGAGTATTCCAAATATCTTTAGTGGTTTTACACATGAAAACTGTAACACCCCACTTGGATAAGTGGACCGTTACGTGTATTTATGGCATGTCATCAAAGCATATAAGGTAAAGATACACATACAAACCGGTTTGGAACCGGTTAACCGGTTTAGAACCGAAAACCAGAACCGGTCCCAACCGGTTTTTTTCTAACCGGTTACAGTTTTTCCCAAACCGGCAGTTACTAACCGGTTTGGATTTTGAAGTCTAGGAGCCGGGTAGGTAGAGCTTTTTTTTTAACTTTCGAATCTTTTTACTTTCATTTAGCTATAAGTACACTACTTTTGTATCACACAATATTCACAAGTAACACATTTTACTTTCATTTTAGCAAAAAAACACTCAAAATCAAAACCGAATTTGTTTCACTAATAACAAATGGTAGGAGGACGAGGTAAAGGCAAAGCTTCTTCAAGTAACACCGGTGTTGGTTCTACATCTTCCAAACCAGAAAAGGAAGAACCAACGGTTGCAGAAGTGATGTCAACTCACAATCACACCGCTACAATTTGGCAAGAGTATCAATACGCGAGGATGAAGGACGGTGCTTATAAGGCTCAATGCTTGCATTGCTTTAAAACCATGCAGCCTGGTTCCACCTCGTCGTTGAGATCTCTTATTGAACAAAGGTATTATAAATCACTCAAGAACACGGCGGAAGCGGGTCAACCCTCAGTGACTCGAGAAGGGGGCATATTTTTGTATAACCCGGAAGTTGTTCGAGAACAATTTTCCGGGTTAGTTATTCAAGAGGGGCTGCCATTCAACCATTTCGACAACCCTCGTATCACTAGGGTGTTTCATAAGACTCTACAACCGAAATACAACAATGTAAGTCGTTCTACCCTTAAACGTGATGCTATGAAAATGTGGAGAGCGGCTAAACGAGAACTTAAAGATGGCTTTATAAACTTAAATGCTAATGTTAACTTAACTACGGATGTGTGGTCTACTCCTCATGGGTTGGTCGGTTCGTACATATGTGTTACCGCACATTGGATCGATCCGAGCAATTGGCTCATGATGAAGCGGGTCATTGCATTCGAAGACTTTCCATATCCTCACGGGGCACTTGAGTTATCCTTTGTGTTGTGTACCGTGTTAAAAAGGTTTCATTTGGAAAACAATATATTTTCAATTACGTTGGATAATGCTAGTAACAATACCAAAGCCATGAGTAGATTAAAATCAAGATACGAACCAATTATGAACGGGATATTTTTTCATAGTCGATGTGTTGCACACATCATTAACTTGGTTGTGCAAGATAGCCTAAATGTTGACTCTATAAGTGGAATTAGAGGTTTTTTTAGACAAATGTTAAAAGATATTTTCAAAGCGGGCAACCGAAGGTATGCACAATATATTAAATGGTGTAAAGATTCGGAAAAACCTTTTTGGTCACCTAATTGGGACGTTACAAGATGAAATTCCACATATCATATGTTCTTGTGTGGTTTAAAACAGAAAACGACTTCACAAAATTTTCATGACGAGTTGCATTGTAATGGTTATATTGAGTATGGGTTTCTGGTTTAAAATTGAGATATTATTGAAAAACTAACCCGGTTACTTGAAATCTTTAACACCTCAACCAAAACACTGTCGGGAGTATATTATCCAACGTCTCATTTGGTTTTGCAACAACTTTATTTGATGTGTCAAAGGTTAAGCGAATTTGAATTTGAAGGTGGTATATTTGCAGAAATGTTCATACCAATGAAATTAAAGATAAGAAAATGGTTTCAGAAATTGCCATCAATAATTACTTGTTCCGCCGCGTTAAACCCATTTTTCAATGTAAACAGTGTAGAGATGTTCACTGATTCAATTACTAATGATTTGGGGAGTTTTCAAAAAAACGTAAACTTTGCATATGATGCAAAAAATATTTCAACGATGCCTTTGAGGGTTTATGGCAAGTTTACTTTGAAACATATGGTAACATACCTTCTTCATCACATGTTGGTTCTTCATCTTCATCGGGTACGAGTTCAAGGAATACGATAACAAAAATGATAAATGCTTTACAAGAAAGCAAAAAAAAGGGCAAGGCTTGAAGAACAAGGATCCAACGAATTTAATATGTATGTCTCGGGAAAATGGATCGAACTTTCCACCGATCAGTTTATAGACTTTGATATATTGGCTTGGTGGAAAGCAAAGGAACAAATGTGGCCCATTTTATCCCGAATGGCTTGTGACTTGCTAAGTGTACAAGCTACTTCGGTAGCTTCGGAATCGGCTTTTTCAACAAGTAGAAGAGTTTTATCTAATCAAAGAACAAGACTCACTCCGTCGTCTTTGGAGATGTGCATGTGGTTGAAAGATCACTTAGATGCACAAGAGTGGGTACAACACAAGACAAGTCTTGAACACACCTTAGCCTTTGAAGAAGAGGTATTTGAGAATGAGGTGGAATCGGGTGAAGCGATATCACTAACCGATGAAGAACTGTCACAAGATGAAGCTAATGCATAAGCTAGGTCCAAGTCCGACAACGAAGTCAACCTAGACAGTTCCGAATCCGATTAGGTTATCCGTTTTAATTATGTTTATGTATTATGTGTGAGTGTGATGTATTTCCTTTCAATTGTATTTCCTTTTCAATGTATTTGTAATGTTCTATTAAATAAAAGTGATGTTTTTAATAATTGTAGTCTTACGGCTTCTCTACGGTTCACCATCCGCTCTAAAAACGAAAAAAAAACGACAAACCGGTTAGAACCGGTTAGGAACCGGTTATACCGGTTAGTAACCGGTTATACCGGTTAGTAACCGGTTATACCGGTTAGTAACCGGTTATACCGGTTAGTAACCGGTTATACCGGTTAGAGTTTTTTAGCCATTATACCGGTTTGTAACCGAACCGGTTAACCGGCCAAACCGGTTTTTTTGGTCTTTGACCAAAAACCGGTTTTTTTAAAACACAAACCGAACCGGTTCGGTTAACCGGCTTTGTGCATCTCTAATATAAGGTAAATGTCCTAAAACATTAACTGACCATAAAGGAAATACCGGAATCAAACATCGATAAACCAAACATAAGCTCAAAACATGAAAAGTAAAATACTGAAAGAAAGGACTGAACAATGTCAAACAACAAATAAATGTATGAAGTGCATAAAGTAAAGAAGTCTGGATAGCTTCCATCCAATGCACGTACTCTCGGAATCCTAAGAGCGTCATGATGTACTTGCCGTTAGAACATGAAAGGAACTACGGCTGAGCATAACGCCCAGTAAACGGATATAAAGCATGATAAGGAATACTGAAATGAAGCAGGTGATAAATTACTGAAGCTGTATGACTGATAAGTAAAGTTGCAGCGGAAATTTGTGTATAATCTGAAAAGTCTGATTTATAAATAATAAAGCTGAACTGTTATCTATTAAATCTGAAAACATGCATTTACTGTATTTTAATTGCCAAGAGCTTATATAGGTCATGTGATGTAACAACTGTTGCATGAATAACTGGAGGGGAGACCTCATCATGCTGTAGAGGGGTGACCTCTAAATAATGTGCTGGGTGGAGGGAGCAGCTCCAAGGTGAAGGATGTAGAGCACACACCACCTTCACTTGACAACTGTAAACTGATAGCCTAGGATGCATCCATACGCCCCACTAATAATACTGATAAAATGGCCAAGATGAGCTGAATGGGACGCTGCAGGAGATCTCTCTCCTATAGGTGAGTCATGACACCGGTGCCTCAAGTGTCATGGTTACGATACCTCCGTAACTAGTACAACTAACTGGTCATGCGTGTATATAAGGCTCAGGCAATATTTTAGTTATTAAAATAATTTCTGATAATTTATAACATATACTGGGGAAAACATTTGGCTGCAGACGGGGAATCCTAATCATGCATAGAAAGAAGTCCGTACTGAAGGACGGAAAATCCGTACTTTGTGTCTAGTAACCAACTGCAAGGAAAACCGATGAAACTCTTATTTTGAATTCATGAGAGCTACATGAATAAATGACGTGAATGAGTTGTCTAATATCTGCTTATTATTACTGATTCTTACTGTTCTTAGTTTGATTTATTATTTCCTTGTATTGAAGTACTGTTTCGTATAAACCCTGATAATACTAACTGTCTTTAAATATTTACTGATTAATGTATTTTTGGTACTCCTGATTACTGTATAATATGTATTCTAATATTATAATATTACTATCATTAGTAATAGAGAGTTTCCTGAAATAGAAGGTTTCCATAAATATAAATAAGTTGGTTTAATGTACGTACGTAATTTACCTTATTCATCGAATAAGCTAATTATATGAGTCATGGTTTAATAAGTATATTAATAAGCTAAATCTTATAAGTCATGAATTATTAAGCCATGGTTAATTATAAGTATTATATTAATAACTCATGATTTAAATAAGTCAAATTAATTAAGCCTAAACTTAATAAGCAAATTTTAATAATGTGCGAATAAATAATCAATATCTAGAACACCAACTAAGTACTAACTGCTTGAGGTTATATAGTGCAGACTCATATTGTTGGAAATACGTTTTACGTATTTAGGAAGATTCGGTCACTCTGACAATATATTAAGTAGTAGCTCGTAGTTTAGTTAGTTTACATTAAGTAAACATGGAAAGGCCTAGTCCATGGAATGTATGGACGGCCCAATATGTAAGCCCAAGCCTGTCATAAGGCTTGGGTATATAAACCCTCTCCTTAGATGGAGAGGGTGTGATTTCATTCAATTTACACATAGTTCTTTCATTTCTCTCTCTAGAAGTGTGTGAAATCATCTATCTTTCTTTCTCTCTCTAAAACATATGCTAGATTTACAATATCCTACAAATGGTATCAAGAGCCATGTGATGATTGTATTGCTTATATGTTTGTGTTCTTGATTTTTCTTGTGCCTATTTTGATCCATTTCATACGAACCAATTTTTTTTGTGTTTTTTTATAGTTTTTTCTTGATGCAAATCTTCTACATAGTTGTGGTAGAGATTTGGTATATTTACTTTGGCTAAAAACACAAAAATTTTGGATGTTTTGATATTTTTTGGCTTAAAATCTCGAATAGGTTGAGTTTTGTCCAAGAAAAGGCGGTACTATTCCGACAGAATCCATCGAAAAAGGGTTTGGATATTCCGACAGCTTCCATCGGAAAAGGGTTTACACATTCCGATCGTTATTCCGATGGGTATTCCGATATTGGTATTCCGACAGTTCTTTCCGACGGTTATTCTGATAGTGGTATTCCGACAGGTCATACCGACCGGTTTTCCGATTGGTTATTCCTAGAGTTTATTCTGACAGTTGATTCCGACAGGGTTATTCCGATAGATTATTCCGACCGAGTTTTCCGACAGTTTTTCCGACAGGGGGTATTTTGATACATTATTCTGACAGGGTTTTACGACAAAATATTCTGACGATTTCAAAATTATTCCTTCAAAAGTTTTTATTCATCTTGGAAGTTTTTGGTCATCGAGAACATATTTTAGGGGATTTTAACATTATTTCTCGACTTCTACTCAAAACAACAAACACATTTACTTTCTCTCATTGTTCGATCAATTTGTAAATCTTTACTTATCGACACATCTCTTACAGATAAGTCCATCCTCTCGGGTACGGATAATCGCCCACCAATGTTGGTGAAAACTATGTACGAGGATTGGGCTTCTCGCATGGAACTTTACATGTTGAACAAAGAGAACGAACATCTCATTTGGGCATCAGTGCTCAATGAACCATTGGTATATGGTACTGTGACAGAAGGTGCAATTACTCGTCCTCGCACAACGGGTGAATTGACCGGAGATATGAAGATTCAAGACAAATGTGATAAGTATGCCACAAACATCATTTTCCAAGCCCTTCCTCCAGATGTCTACAAACACGTCAGCAAACATAAAGTTACCAAAGAGTTATGGGATAGAATTCGTGTTCTAATGCAAGGCACCTCGTTAACTAAGCAAGAACGAGAGTGTAAGCTATATGATACATTTGATAAGTTTGCCTATGTTCCCGGGGAGACTCTCAATGATTACTATTTGAGATTCACTCTTTTGATGAATGAGCTCAACATCTATGGTCTGGAAATTCCTACGTTTCAATTAAACACCAAGTATTTGAACACTCTCCCTTCAGAATGGAGCAAGTACGTGACGGCTGTTAAATTGGCTAAGGATTTGCATCAAACAAACGTGGATCAACTTCAAGCTTTTCTTCAACAACATGAATGCCACGTGATCGAGGCTCGGTTGGCTACACCACAAGTTTGTGATCCACTTGTCATGTATGCTTCTCAACAAATGACCCCCCAACAAAACATGGCTTACACTTATTAACAACCATCATACATGCAACAGCCACAGCAACATAACTATCAGCAACCACAACAATCATCTTATCAACCACTAACGATGCCACAGCAAGCATTTCAACAAAGTGTTCATCAACAGTCTTTTCCACAGCAACCAACACATCATGCATCTCTATCACAAGCTATCATCTCCAATTGGCTATACTCCTCAGCAAGGATACTTTCCCATTGAAGCACCACAATTACAATCCCTCTACTCCAATGAACTTCCACCAATTGAAGCACCGGTCTTTACTCCAAATGATACACCAACTGATGTTCTAAACCATATCACTGCCTATTTGTCAAAACTTGTTGCAACTAGAGGATTTCCACCAACAAACAATCAACTCCGCACCTCTTCAAATCCTCGACAACAAGCCACTATTCAAGATGGTCAAGTGACGGTGCAATCCATTCAGGGTAGGCAAAATTCATATAGACCTCCTACAAGGACCGTGAATGCTCAAGCCATGACTTCTCATGCTACTGGAAATAGAAGCCCTATTGGTCCTGAAAAGGTTGTGACTTGCTACAATTGCCGAGGACAAGGTCATATGGCTAGGGAATGCACTCAGCCGAAATGAGAAGGGATGCAACATGGTTTCGTGAGAAGATGTATTTGGTTGATGCTCAATCTAAAGGAAAGATCTTGGATTCAGAGGAGTTAGCATTTCTTGTAGACCCAGGGGAAGTAGATAATGAAGGCATTGCAGTCGCCTTTACTTCTAATGCAACATATCAAGTGGATGATCTTGACGCATATGATTCGGATTGTGATGACATTCACTCTGCCCAAGCTGCTCTCGTTGCTAATCTCTCTCACTACGGTTCTGATATCGTCAGTGGGGTACCAACCACATCTAATAATATTCATGATAAGCCACATCATGTTGAGCATGACAATGACAACCTTGAAAAGCATTCGAGAACTAGTAACTCAAATGATGTGGTATCCAATCTAACACATTTGAGTGAACCTCAACCAAATGATACGACGGGTATGAAATCTTATGATCAACGTGATTTGGTAATGGTGCCTAAACATATTATTGGTAACATGAATGTGGCTGTTCGACAAACCATAGATATGAATGCCAACCTAACCGCTGAGCTTGCGCTGTATAAGGAAAGGGTCAAAACTTTTGAAATGGTCCCTCAAGCAGAGAAAATAACGTGTTCTGAATTTGACCAATTTTGTTTTGAAAAGATTGAACACTTAAAAGAAATAGAATCATTAAAAGCTAATCTTTCCAAAGAATTAAAAGAAAAAGAGTCGGTTTTCAATAATTTTCAGAAACTTAAAACGGATTTCGAAACTCTCGAGTCTAAAAAGTTTGAATCAGAAATTAATGCTATCAAACTTCTTAAATTCAAAGAACAACAACTTTTAAAACAATATGATTCCATAGAAAAGGTTCATCTTTTAACTAAAACGTTTCAAAAACTCGAACTTAAGCGTCTTTAAGATTTACCACCTAATCCCGGTTATGCAAAACAAGCTCAGGAATATATTCCTTGTCTATATGATGTGACCATAATTGGCAAATCGAAAGAAGCACCTTATGTTCGTATTACTGAAGAGACACAATCACTTGCGGAAGAAACTCATTCTAAAATGCTTTCAAAATTCCATAACTTGATTATGTTCAGCACAATAAAGATCAATTTTCTAAAAAGACCCGTATTCGTTTACAAAAGGAATTAGTTCAATTAACAGTTTTTGTGCCTCACAGTTTGTCAACGGAAAACCTTCCTAGTACGTCTCCTACACTTGTCAAAACGTATTAACTAAGTTAATTCCACCGGTAAGTAAGGTGTCAGATAGCTTAAATGCAGTGCACCAACACTTTGCCGATTTTGACAAGGTCATTACAGAACGTACGACGGCCACGACCATAACGGAAGGTGAATGGAATTTTGAGCACACTAGAGCTGCGTTCCGAGATGAAATTGTCCCATTTGTAAACAATGTTAAAGCTTGTCTTAGTAATATTGATCAAGATTTGCTTTTGGAAATAGAAGAAGTTAGACGTGTTTTCAATGAAATGGATGATGCTTATGAAAACAGTTTACTTGAAATAGAACAAGTTTCACCCCAAAATGATCAGCTTCTGAAGCAAGTGATGTCTCGTGATATTGTTTCCGTCTGTGTGAATAAAAGTGTTGATATTGATTCTATTGTGCATAATGTTGAATCTTTGGATAATGTGGTAGATAGTACTTGTCACAAATCTGACACTAAATTTTTAAAGCTTCAAGATTCGTATTCTTCGCTTTCAAAACGTTTTGATGAGATTCAAACACATTGTATTTCGCTTGAATGCAAGAAACAATTTATTCAAGAAATCTTTGAAACGTCATTCGAAGGTGTTAATATCGATGATGCAAATTTTCAAAATAATTTTCGATTGAATTTACAATCAAAACAGCGTCAGTCAAGTGACAAGGTTGCTAAATCATTGTCGATAGACATAGAGAAATCTAAGAGATTAACTGTGTGAACGTACTTGAGGCCGCTGAGAATTTTAAACTTGATCTAGATAATCGAGTTTCCAAGATTTTGTCCAAAGTTGATAACTTAAAACAGAAAAATACACAAATCTTCGATTCAGTAAAGCCCGCATGTGCTAATACCACTGCACAGAATCAATCATTGATTGAACAACTGAATCGAAAGTCGGAGGAAATATCTGATTTGAGGGAAAAAATTTGTGATAAAAATCTGGCTTTGGCTGAGTTAAAGGAAACACTTCGTACCCTAAAAGGTAAGAATGTTGTGGATAACGCAGCTACTGTCTCAGCATCGTCCTCTAGTGCAACTAAAAGGAACCTCATTGCCGTCACACCATTTAATAAGGGCCCTAGGATTAAACCATCTCAAGCATTGGTCACTAAAGATAAGGCAAAATCAAAATCAGCTTCTAATATTCCCGTGTTGCCTTCTACAGGAGTAAGCACCACTACTAAGGCTCAAAGATCTAAGCTTAAAAGAAACAAGAAGAATGATAGGATCTTGCTCCCATCTAGTAGTCAAGTGAAGAAGAAAGTAGAAGCCCATCCTAGGAATGTTATTTCTGTTTTGAATAGAAAGAATCATGTAGCTAAACCTAAAGGCTCTGCGGTTGTGCAGCGTTCTAAGCCTACTGTGAATTCTAATTTGAAATGTTGGAATTGCAATGAATGTATGTTTTCTAGTCGTCATGATTTTTGCCTTATTGACCATGTGAATGAGATGAATGCCCGGAAAAATGGATTAGAATGGAAACCGACTGGGAAAGTGTTAACCCAAGTTGGTTGGATGTGGCGCCCCACTGGTAGAACTTTCACTATAGTAGGAAATGCGTGCCCTTTAACTAGGATCACTCCCACTAAAGCGAAGAAAGCGTGCCCTTTAACTAGGAGTACCAAGGCTACCAAAACACAAGTGTGTCCTTTAACTAGGAACACCAACACTAATGTAGGAAACAAGTGCCCTTTAAATAGGTCTACTCCCACTGTAGTGCCCGCTAATAATCCAAAACCTCATAAAGTTGGAACAGTGAAACCTGATAGTGGTAAAACTCACACTAGAAAATGCAGGAAATCTAAGGGTCACGCAAATGTTAGCAATTCTGATAATATTATATCTGTATCTACTAACAATCCGGAACCAATAGTTTCTAATGCATTGTCTACTGTTATTGTTGAAAACAGGTGGTCCAAATTGTTCTCTGGTATTTGGACTCTGGTTGCTCCAAGCATATGACGGAGATCGCTCTCAGCTTAGAAATTTCGTCAGCAAGTTTCTTGGTACGGTTGGATTTGGTAATGATCATATTGCAAAGATAATGGGTTACGGTGAATATCATATTGGGAATGTTATAATTTTAAGAGTGTATTATGTGGAAGGTCTCGGTCACAACTTATTTTCTGTGGGACAATTTTGTGATGCAAACCTAGAAGTTGCTTTTCGAGCATACGTGCTTCATTCGTAATTTGGAAAGGGTTGATTTATTGAAAGGTACTCGAGGGAATAATTTGTATACTTTGTCTCTACAAGACATGATGGCCGCTTCTCCCGTATGTCTTCTCTCCAAAGCATCGAAGAATAAGTGATGGTTATGGCATCGACGGTTATCTCATCTTATCTTTGACGCTATTAATCATTTGGCAAAAAACGAACTTGTTCGTGGTCTTCCTAAACTTACATTTCACAAGGATCATTTGTGTTCCGCGTGTACAATGGGGAAAAGCACTAAGAAATCATACAAACCCAAGACTGAAGACACTAACCAAGAGAAACTTTATCTGTTGCATATGGATCTTTGTGGGCCAATGTGTATCGGAAGTCTTAGTGGTAAAAGGTACATCTTCGTCATTGTGGATGATTACTCTCGGTTTACATGGGTGAAATTTCTTACAACAAAAAATGAGGCACCTAAATTCATCATCGGATTTCTCAAGATGATTCAAGTGCGTCTCAACACTACTGTCCGACGCATTCGTACATATAATGGAACCGAATTTGTGAATCAAATTTTGCGTGATTATTATGAAGAAGTTGGCATATCTCATGAAACATCCGTTGCTCGCACTCCAAAACAAAATGGTGTTGTTGAAAGGCGAAATCGCACACTTATGGAAGCTGCTCGAACGATGTTAATTTACGCAAAGGCTCCATTGTTTTTATGGGCAGAAGCAGTATCTATAGCAGTTTACACCCAAAACCGGTCACTAATTCGTAAACGTCATGGTAAAACACCTTATGAGCTTCTACATGGAAAAGTACCAGATTATCATATCTTCATGTATTTGGTTCTCTTTGCTATCCAAATAATGATGGTGACAATTTGGGAAAACTTCAACCAAAGGCTGATATTGGTATTTTCATTGGTTACGCACCAGCAAAGAAGGCATACCGAATCTATAACCGTAACTCTCGCAAGATCCTTGAAACTATGAATGTTGATTTTGATGAGCTGACGGCAATGGCTTCTGAGCAAAGCAACTCTGAACCCGCACTTCATGAAATGGGACCAGTAACATTAGCTCTGGTCTTGTCCCAAACAACCCTACTTCATCATCATTTACACCACCTTATAGGAATGAATGACATACGTTGTTTCAACCGTTCTTGATGAATTCTTTACTCCTCCAAGTATTGTTGCTCCAGAAACTGAGGTAATAGCTCCGGTTACCGAAGTTGTCCCCCCAGCAAACGAAGCAAAATCGGATACGTCTGCACCTACAATTGGTCAAGATATACCTTCAACAAGTAATTCTCAACCAACACCCGAATCAACTACCCATGTCACGCCTATTGATGATGAAGAGGATGATGATGATCACGAATTGGAATTCGCTCAAATGCGTGAACTTCCAGTCTTTAGTGTACTAATTCCCGACCATAATCAAGCTGGGTCGTTCACCTCAGAGGAAGCTCCAACTACGGTCTACTCCAGTCCACGGATTCGTGAACATGACAGCAAGTGGACAAAGGATCATCCTATAGATTCTATTATTGGTGACCCTAATCGTCCGGTATCCACACGAAGTCAATTACAAGAAAATGCAATGTTTTTTTATTTTGATGCTTTTCTCACTGAAGTTGAACCTAAGACATGGCAAGAAGCTTTTACTCAATACCGTTGGATAGAAGCTATGCAAGAAGAACTTAATGAATTTATACGTCTTGAAGTATGGGAACTTGTCCAATGCCCGGATCAAGTGCAGTTACTCACTTTGAAATGGGTTTACAAAGTGAAACTCGAGGAGTTAGGCGGAATATTGAAGAACAAAGCTCGACTAGTAGCTCGTGGATACAAGCAATTATTGGGCATCGACTTTATGGAATCCTTTGCGCTTGTTTCCCGACTGGAAGCTATTAGACTATTCCTTGCTTATGCAGCCCACATGAATATGATCGTCTATCAGATGGATGTGAAGACGACATTTCTCAATGATGAAATCAAATAAGAGGTCTATGTTCAACAGCCGGATGGTTTTGTGAATCCTAAATATCCTAATCATGTGTACAAGCTTAAGAAGGCTCTCTATGGGTTGAAGCAAGCTCCACGCGCATGGTATGATCTATTGTTACAATTCCTCATTACGCAAGACTTCGCTAAAGGCAAGGTGGATCCCACGCTATTCATTTAGAAACGAGGTAAAGATATGATTATGGTACAAATATATGTTGATAATATTATATTTGCTGCCTCGACCCAAACCTTACCCGATGAGTTAGGACACTCATGTCTTCCAAGTTTAAGATGTCAATGATGGGCAAGGTATCATTCTTCCTAGGTCTTCAGATATCTCAAAGTCCCAGAGGCATCTTTATCACTCAATACAAGTATGCACTTGAATCTCTTAAGAAATATAAGATGGAATCTTACGACCCCGTGGATACTCCAATGGTGGAACGAACTAAGCTTGATGTAGATCCACATGGGGTTGCCGTTGATCCGACACTTTATCGTGGAATGATCGGTACCCTTCTGTATATCACAGCTAGTCGACCTGATCTTCAGTTTTCTATATGTATGTGTGCTCGGTATCAAACTCGGCCTACTGAGTTACACTTAGCTATTGTTAAACGGATCTTTCGGTATCTTAAAGGAACCATTAATCGGGGACTATGGTATTCGAAGGACTCTTCGGTCGCACTAATGGCATATGCAGATGCGGATCACGCGGGTTGTCAAGATACAAGGCGTAGCACGAGTGGAACTTTGCAACTACTAGGAGATCGACTAATCAGTTGGGCATCGAAAAGGTAGAAAAGCGCTACAATTTCAAGTACGGAAGCAGAATACATAGCTATGTCCGGTTGATGTGCTCAAATTCTTTGGAGGTGATCACAATTAACCGACTATGGTTTAGGTTTCAACAAAATTCCGATGTACTGCGACAATAAAAGTGCAATTGCCTTATGCTGCAACAATGTTCAGTTCTCCCGGTCGAAGCATATTAACATTCGCTACCACTTTATCTATGAGCAAGTGGAAAATGGAGTGATAGAGCTTTACTTTGTCCGATCTGAGTATCAATTGGCGGATATTTTCACGAAGGCTTTATATCGCGCTCGAATGGAATTCTTGGCCGACAAGCTAGGTTTGAGAATATTCTCGCCTGAGACTCTAAAGCAACTGGCAGATGAAGCGAAAGAATAGTGGTGGTAAACTATTCTCCGTATCCTTGGCGATCATTCGTATATATTGTTCATATTTTTATTCACAAAAGCAAAATACAAAAATATAAAACCATATAAAAACCATAAAAATTGAAAAATTCATAAAAATCCAAAAATATTTTTACTTTATTTTTCAAAGGCATGTCTTTTGGTACGATAATATTTACGGCCTTAGAAATGTTGATTAATATTGACACGGCGCCATAAATAGAGTTCATACAAAAGTTGTAAATATTCATAAAACATGCCCAAATGGCTTGTAGTTATTTCAGACTGCAACCCGCTTTTCATATTAAAGTCAAGTATTTCTTATGAAAGCTTTGGCTCAACAACGGGAATTAATTTTCTTGGGCATGGTTTACTTTATAACCATGTAAGGGATTGTGTTACATTATAACACAATCTAATACGAATATATGTACGCATCAGTGCATTTCTTTGTTAAAACAAGAGAAGTCTTGTTTTTATGAAGTTATCATCTCTACAACCATAGCTATCTACATTTGGTATCTACATACTCGACGATGCGACTACTCAAACAGCGAATACAGCTCTTTCAATAGAACACGGGTCAACAATTGAGTGGGAGCAATTGTCAAGCATTCAGAATCTTCGATTCCGAACGTGCCAAGGTCACAAGTTGGTGTCAAGACAACAATACCAATCGTACATGTGGTGTTAAGAGATGACTTGAGACGTGACTAGGCGACCAACATTTACCGACAAGAACCATTTGATCTTATCATATGATGTTCTCATCAATCAGGTCCAACCTTGTCAATTCATTCTTATATGGTGAATATGTGATCATGTTACAAATCAGTATCATATCTCACAAATTGGTCTCATGAAGATTAAATGTACTTGCATTTTTCTTCCCAAAACCTTTGTTAAAACTTCATTAAATCAATTGATATTAAAAACATCGATTGGGTTAATATTTTTAATATGAGGGAGAAAAGTGATTTAATATGGGGAATTATCACAAATGGTTTGACTTAACGTGCTGGCGCATCCCGACATGTGCGAAATGTTTTCGAATATCGTGGCATATGTTAAGGGGGAGCAAAATAGATTTGTGATAACTTGCTTTTACTCTGGTAAAAAAGATTCGTTGTTCGTTGATGTGTGTCTAATCGAATTGATCTAGGTTTTCTATGTGACTCAGTTTTATTTTGGTAAAACAAATAATTTTGGTTGTTTTTAAATTTAAATGGTGCAAAGACTTAAAAGTAAATGTCGTTGAAAGTAAAGTGGCGTTAAAGTAAAGTGCGTGAAAATAAATCTAAGTCTAATTAAACAAAAGGGTGCAATATTTAAAAACGTGATGAAAAGGACTTAATTAAAATGACTAAAAATTAAAGTGTGATGGAAATTAAAGTTAGACAAGTATTAAAAATGTAAACTTAGAAAAATAAACAAGACAAAATAAGAGAATAATACCCTCCAATCAGAATATATTCCGATTGAACCAATCGGAATGCCAAACGTGACCAATCGGAATGTCTATAGAAACCCAATCGGAATACTGTCACTCGCCAATCGGAATAACCAACACCTTCCAATCGGAATGTTCAACTTACCTGATCGGAATATAACTGGATGCTGGTCGGAATGCTTATCAGAACTCCAATCGGAATATCTGTCACCTTACCCAATCGGAATGTCCAAACATACACAGATCGGAACATCAAAGTCCTCACGATCGGAAAGTAAAACCCTTTTCCGATCGTCAAGATCGGAATACGGAGACTTGGATGGAAATTAAGCTAAGTAAATAAGCTATTGTTCTAATAAGCACTAGACTAAATCCTTAAGGTAAATCGTGTAAAGATAAGCTATAAAACTGAAAGTTAACAACTTTTAAAATATGAAAAAAAAGATAAACTTTAAGAAAAACAACTTTTTATATAAAATTAACTTTTGTAAAAACTATATAAACTTGAAAAAAAAAAATCAAATAAGCTACGAAAATAAATGGTTTAAAACAATCAAAAGCATAAAAATCAAACCTTTAAACGAATCAACAAGAGAAAAACGCGTGTAAATCAAAGATCAAAGAAAGGTAGAAGAAGATGAACAAGATAAAGTAAAGGTGCAAGTAATTAAAAAGAAACACTTACTTGAAATTAAAAGTAATTAAAGGTGCAAGACATGTATTTAAATGTGCAAGTAATTAAATGTGCAT
This sequence comes from Glebionis coronaria, assembly GCA_025667525.1. Taxonomy (NCBI): domain Eukaryota; kingdom Viridiplantae; phylum Streptophyta; class Magnoliopsida; order Asterales; family Asteraceae; genus Glebionis; species Glebionis coronaria. The sequence continues at coordinate 634,945,060 of CM046878.1, forward strand.
AAATGAAAGTGGAAGAATGGTTTGTCAAGCCACCAACAAAATGAAAAGTGATTAGCTAATGACTATATATAGGGGATTAGGGAGGAGGTTAGAGGAAGCTTCCTCCTCTCCTTCCTTTCTTCCTTAATTGCATGCTTAGGTCCCTCCTCTTCTTTAATCTTTTTTTAATTGCGCCATTAGTCCTTAAGTCTTCAAATCTTCTTTAATCTTGGACTTTAACGACTTTTGGCTCGGGATTTCTTTGGACTCGTCTTTTAATTCTTCGATAAATAAGACTTGAGTTCCTCGGCTTTAAGTAAACTTCCGTCTTTTGACTTTATCTTCGATAAATCTTCAGAATTGGTCTTGGACTTCCGTTCTTTATCCTCTCTTGACTCCTTGACATCGTCTTTCATCCTTTTCTTCAATAAAAGTTCGTACATGCCCGTGAATTCCCGTGTTTTCTCCACTTTTCACCTTTTCGTCCTAAAACATAACAAAAACACAAACCACGCATAATTCCGACATAAAAGACATAAAATACACGTTTTGGTCCGGTTTTTATTGTAATTAAGTGGTAGAAAAGATGTGTGTTTAGACACATATCAAATCCCCTACACTTGACCATTGCAATGTCCTCATGCAATGCATTAGTTACAAAGCAAGTTTACATTTTTCATCATAATTAATCCACGTTGGCCTTTATTAAAGAGATAGAAACTACGAACATTCAAAGTAAAGAAATCAAAAAAACATACCTTGGGTTTTGAAAATGTCATGAATAGTCATCATCCTCAACTTTTCACTTTCTCCAAACCAAGCTTAAAAACGAGATCATTGTTATTATAAGTTAGTAGACTAACACGAACTCATGTGGGCCAATTATTCACTTAGACTCCCTTATTCCTACGGGTTTCTCTTATATTTTATTATTTGTCTTGAATGATCACGAGGATGCATTGTTCGACTTATTTAGATAGTTATTTAGTCTGAAAATAAAGTGAACGATTTAATCAATAGTTAGCTAAAGGACCAAATCTTTTAAAACTGCTTATCGGGACCTCATAAAGTTCATATCTTGGCATAACTCGCTTCGCGATTTGAGACCTTTCTCAGACCGATATTTGGCAGCGACTTCATACTTCAAACCTTGAGAGATGTTCATGAAATTATGGTCTTCTCTTCATTTAGGAATTTCTTCACTTGAAGTTTTGAGAGATTCATACTTGGACCACGACTTCTTCATTTTTCTCCAATCTTTATTTTGGACTTTGACATACACCGATCCGCCTCCTTTTATTGACTTGGATCTATTTATCCTCATACCTTGTTAGGGTCTTTTCGGATACACTTCTCCATGACTTTAAGGGAGTATTTGTTTTACGTCGTGTGTCTCGATCCTTCATATTGATTTTTGATAAATGATTCTTCACATCACTTTGGATCTTTAGCAACAAAATATAGCCCTCATGCCTTGTTAGGGCCTTTTCGGACTCGCCAATCTTCGCGTCCCGCTTCAATAAGTTATGCCTTGTCTATGAACTCTAATCCATACCGAGCAACTTTTAAACGATCTGGGGCTAGAAGCTAAGTAACTTTTCAAATCGTACAACCTTATTTATTAGCAGATAAATTTATTAGCAAGCGATGGGAGAATAGGCTCATAATTAACTCACATAAATTCACGAAAGAATACCGGACTTATAATTGGCTCTATCATCTCTCGTTCTCCACAGTTTAAAATCTCAAGTAATGAGACTCGTGGATACTTAGCCTATTAAATCAAAGTTTTGGGTTTTCGAGTCGCCTATAGGATTTTGCAAATTCTTAGACTTTTTCAAGTTTAGAAATCGCATTTTAAAGTTCCCTTGATAAACGACTCTCTAGGATCAATTATAGGAACTTGCGAAAAGTTCTTGTTCTTAACCCGTGAGAGTTAAGACTTTCGCGTTTTATAGCTCCCTATATAAAAGCCTAGCAAAACTTGACTTAAACACGTTAAGGATACTAGCTAGAGTAAACTCGGATTGAGTCAAAAGATTCACAACGTTTGAAAATTAAAACCTCTTATTTAACATTTATTCTAATAAGGAAGGAAAATAACTATACAAAGGTAAAAACTAATAGGCCAAAATAGATCAAAAATTTTGAAAAATGTTGAAAAATTGATTTTCCGGTTAAAATGAGGAAAAATACAAGGAAAAGACCACTTAACTTCGATAGAAGTCCCCCCTACACTTAATATAAACATTGTCCTCAATGTTTAAGCATGTGGGAGGAAACTCCCCTACACTTAGGACATTGTGCACTTTGTTTAAATATCGCTAAGGAAAAGACAACTAAAGAGATTCCTATTTTAATATTGAGAAAATATAAAATAGTGAATCGAAAAGAGTTTAGGATAGAACCGGGAAGAAGTAGAACATGGAATCACGGGTCATCAAGAATCATCAAGAGTGGATCATTGAAGCTCGAATCCCTGATTAAGAAGTGAGGAGAGGAAATAGCAATCCAAAGGGTCTCCCCTACACTTATGATAAAGAAAGCGAACAGATAGATGCATGGGTTGCCTCCCAAGAAGCGCTTGATTTTTGTTAACCGAGTCATTAGCCTGACTCGACCTTGATCATCAACGGAAAAAGCATGAAACATATCCACCAGGATCAAAGACATAGTTTTCATCCATCAAATAGCACAAGCTTAAGGCGAACAAGGCAAGCCAAATAAGAAGTGGCAAGGTTCCCTTAAGCAGTGATGGAGCACGGTGGAAGCAAGGGTGAAGTGCAAGCATGTCTTCAAATTTTCCAAAGATTTTTCCTTTTATTTCATCAGGTGGATACTGAGATGGCTTAAAGACTTCAATACCGGGGTCGAACACCTTTTCCTTCAAGGGAAAATAGCACTCAGGCTCAGCCGAGTTTGAAGAAGATCCGCAAAGAAGCACAACCTCGTCCTCAGAAGGGGGACAAAGAGGTGTCAAATCATAAGTGCAACGGATTTCAGTGTCGACCGGTTTCTTCTCCTTGGACAAAATGCTCTTCAAATCCAAAGTAGGATCAAGACGATAATCTTCAAAGTCCAAAGGAGGAGCATCACTCTCATGAGGGAAGTATGTGTTGAGAAATTCAGAGAAATCTTCCTCAAATGAATAATCGTCCAAAGTAGGATTGAGTGATGGCGGAGGATCTTCATCGTGTGAAGAATCGCTCGAAAGAGTATCGGCCTCATCAAAATCATCGAAAGTGGGCAGCTCGGGATACTCAGAAGTACAATCAAAATCATCCGAATCTGAGCTAGAATCATTATCATCATAAGCATCGAAGACCGGTGAAGAATCATAAATGGGAGAAGCGTCCAAAGTAGAGCGAGAATCCTCCATATCATCGTCAAAGAGTGGATTATCGATGTAAGAATCGAATAGAGGATTGTCATAGACGGTAAAGTCATTGAGCACATTTATCATATTCACTGATTCTCGTCCAAAAGATTTGCCGGTAAGCTTCCCTATTTTAAAAACTTTTGAATCATCCCCGACTCGTAAGATTAACTCACCTTCGGCCACATCTACTAAAGCACGTCCGGTTCTCAAGAATGGCCGACCAAGTATTAAAGGAATGCGAGGGTCCATTTCATAATCAACTACGACAAAATCGACCGGGAAAGTAAATGTGCCAACTTTGATAAACACGTCTTCAGCTATACCAACAGGGTAAGCGAGAGTGCGATTTGCAAGTTCAAGAGTCATCTTTGTTGGAGTAAGGTCGGGCAATGATAGTGTTTTCCAAACACTCAAAGGCATCAAATTAATACTAGCCCCGAGATCAGCAAGGGCAGTAAATTCTTCAGTTTTATTGAACACGCAAGGCAACACAAAACGACCGGGATCTCCAAGCTTTTCCGGAAGTTCTTTAAGAATAACTGCAGAGCAGTTTTCATTTAAGCGTGTGTTGGCGAGTTCAATCAGCTTCTCCTTCTTGTTAAGCAATTCCTTAAATGCTTTAACAAATTTGGGCATGTGGACAAGTGCTTCAAGAAAGCTAATGTTGAAGTTCATTTGAGAAATCATCTTGATATAGCTAGTCACTTGAGCGTCCTCCTTGTTTAGCATTTTGTTCTTGCCCAAACGAAAGGGATAAGGGATATTAGGTTTGGGTGGTGAAGGAGCAGGTGTAGTAGGTAAAGGTTGAGATGTTGAAGGATCATTCGTGGGAACTTCATCACGTCGAGGCGGAGACGGTAATGGTGCACTAATACTAGGTGTAGGAGGAGTAGGGATAAATGGTGGTGGAGGAGGTGTAGATGATGGGGGTGGGATTGGTGGTCCTATGATGGTGACACCACTACGGGTAGTAATAGCACTCACATTGGCTCGCGGATTAGTGACGGTGTTTGAAGGTAGAGAACTCGAAGAAGAGGGTTGAGCGGCTGGCAAGAAACTAGCAAGCATATTCTTCAAATCATTGGTTTGATTGCTGAAGGAGGATTGAATATCATTTCGAAGCTCGGATCTTATCTCATTTCCTTGCTTTGTGATATCTCCTTTCAGATTGATAATTTGGCTCTGCAAGTTCTTGATTTGCTCACCTTGGGTTCTCATGATGGCCTCAACATCGGGATTAATGGGTGGGGTTTGTTGGTTTGGTGGGTGATAAGGATTAGAAGCTCTTGGTGGGATTTGGTTGCTTCTAGTGTAGTTGTTGGCGAGGTTTTGGTTTTGAGGAGAAAAACCGGGTGAAAGGTAATTGTTGGAACGGTAACTCAGCAGATTTCTATCCCCTTGTTGTCTAGCTTGGTAATTTTCCGGTGAATAATTACCGTAAGCTGCATACACATTTTCCGGATTTCCTTGTGTCGAAGGACAATCGGTGTATGAGTGAGGACCGCCACATGTTTCACAAGGATTAGCAACCGCTTTAACTTGTTGTTGTTGGTTTGAAGCGAGAAGCGTAATACTTTTGCTCATTTCAGTCATCATGCGGGTGAGTTCGGTCATCTCAGGGTTTGCTGAGGTAGAGGAAATATTGACTCTCGGGTTGTTCCTTGAAGAAGCAGAGGAATCCCAGTTCTTGTGATGAGTAGTCATGTTCTCTATTAACTCTCTACACTCCTCGGGTCTCCTTTTCATGAATGTGCCACCGGCGGCTGCATTGATCGTATCACGATCTCGAAAAGTCAATCCGTTGTAGAAAGTATCGATCAAGGTGACCGGAAGCATGTTGTGGTTTGGACAACGGTCGATCAAGACATTATATCTCTCCCATGCATCAAAAAGAGATTCATCGGGATCTTGCATGAAACCGCTGATTTGATTGCGAAGGCTCGTGACCATGGATGGTGGAAAGTAGCGCGACAAAAAGCGTTGAGTCATGTCATCCCAAGTGTGAATAGAATTCTTCGGGAGACGATCAAACCATTTCTCGGCATGATGTAATAGAGTGTGTGGAAAGAGTTGTAGGCGAAGCTCATCCATAGTGGGACCAGCCAACTTCATGCTTTGGGTGATTGTAATGAACTTGTCGAGGTGTTTGTTGGCATCATCATCAGGCAGTCCTCTAAATGGGTTTGTTTGTACTTGCTGAATCATGTGGTGCTTCAACGAAAACTCAGGAGCGTTGATTTGCATCGGCGCAATCGGTCCTCCTCGTCCAAACATTGTTGGTTGACAAAGTTCCTCCATGGTCCGAAGATCGGGCTGTGGAAGAACATTGTTGTTATTATTATTATTGTTGAGGTGCGGTAGTTGATTATTGTTGTTAACACCTGCCATATCTAAATCTTCTTGAGGCTCGGGCTCTTGATAATTAGAAGATCTAGTACGCATACACCTGAAAATGCAAAAGAAAACAAAACCAAACACAAAGACAATATATATACACAATAAAGATAAAATCTTTTTGGATTTTTGAAATTTTTAATTTTTATGGTTTTTATGAATTTTTTATGCAAGAAAAATAACGTTCACAAGTGAACGGATCCCAAAAAGCAACGTGTCTCTCACAAAAAACTGTTGATCTTTACGAAAAGAGCCGGCAGCGGCGCCATTTAATACTTTGGTTTTGGCCTAATTAAAAATTAAGTGTTCATTTAAGTGTGTCTAATCGAATTGATCTAGGTTTTCTATGTGACTCAGTTTTATTTTGGTAAAACAAATAATTTTGGTTGTTTTTAAATTTAAATGGTGCAAAGACTTAAAAGTAAATGTCGTTGAAAGTAAAGTGGCGTTAAAGTAAAGTGCGTGTAAATAAATCTAAGTCTAATTAAACAAAAGGGTGCAATATTTAAAAACGTGATGAAAAGGACTTAATTAAAATGACTAAAAATTAAAGTGTGATGGAAATTAAAGTTAGACAAGTATTAAAAATGTAAACTTAGAAAAATAAACAAGACAAAATAAGAGAATAATACCCTCCAATCGGAATATATTCCGATTGAACCAATCGGAATATATTCCGATTGAACCAATCGGAATGCCAAACGTGACCAATCGGAATGTCTATAGAAACCCAATCGGAATACTGTCACTCGCCAATCGGAATAACCAACACCTTCCAATCGGAATGTTCAACTTACCTGATCGGAATATAACTGGATGCTAGTCGGAATGCTTATCGGAACTCCAATCGGAATATCTGTCACCTTACCCAATCGGAATGTCCAAACATACACAGATCGGAACATCAAAGTCCTCACGATCGGAAAGTAAAACCCTTTTCCGATCGTCAAGATCGGAATACGGAGACTTGGATGGAAATTAAGCTAAGTAAATAAGCTATTGTTCTAATAAGCACTAGACTAAATCCTTAAGGTAAATCGTGTAAAGATAAGCTATAAAACTGAAAGTTAACAACTTTTAAAATATGAAAAAAAAGATAAACTTTAAGAAAAACAACTTTTTATATAAAATTAACTTTTGTAAAAACTATATAAACTTGAAAAAAATAAATCAAATAAGCTACGAAAATAAATGGTTTAAAACAATCAAAAGCATAAAAATCAAACCTTTAAACGAATCAACAAGAGAAAAACGCGTGTAAATCAAAGATCAAAGAAAGGTAGAAGAAGATGAACAAGATAAAGTAAAAGTGCAAGTAATTAAAAAGAAACACTTACTTGAAATTAAAAGTAATTAAAGGTGCAAGACATGTATTTAAATGTGCAAGTAATTAAATGTGCATAAATGAAAGTGGAAGAATGGTTTGTCAAGCCACCAACAAAATGAAAAGTGATTAGCTAATGACTATATATAGGGGATTAGGGAGGAGGTTAGAGGAAGCTTCCTCCTCTCCTTCCTTTCTTCCTTAATTGCATGCTTAGGTCCCTCCTCTTCTTTAATCTTTTTTTAATTGCGCCATTAGTCCTTAAGTCTTCAAATCTTCTTTAATCTTGGACTTTAACGACTTTTGGCTCGGGATTTCTTTGGACTCGTCTTTTAATTCTTCGATAAATAAGACTTGAGTTCCTCGGCTTTAAGTAAACTTACGTCTTTTGACTTTATCTTCGATAAATCTTCAGAATTGGTCTTGGACTTCCGTTCTTTATCCTCTCTTGACTCCTTGACATCGTCTTTCATCCTTTTCTTCAATAAAAGTTCGTACATGCCCGTGAATTCCCGTGTTTTCTCCACTTTTCACCTTTTCGTCCTAAAACATAACAAAAACACAAACCACGCATAATTCCGACATAAAAGACATAAAATACACGTTTTGGTCCGGTTTTTATTGTAATTAAGTGGTAGAAAAGATGTGTGTTTAGACACATATCAATTTGCTATATCAAAATGGATTTCATGGTGACATATACTTACCCTAAACCCATTTATTTCACGAAGATGAATATTGTGGTGACATAAGGATGGTAGGATAGGTTAAGTCCAATGATTCTTCGAAAACCAGAGGAATCTTCCCAAGGACATTCCATAGCTAGAAATAGTAGTCCTTAGGAAAGATTGGGAAAGATTGTGAACGTAGCTGAATGCCGACCAAGTACTTAAGTTAGCAATGGAACAATTACAACAAAGTGATAGTTATGACGTATTGGTAAGCATTGAAGGGGTTGAAGAATGAAAAAGAATTGTAAAGATAAAGGGTGTAAAGAAAGAAGCTCTCCTTACAATCTTAGGCAGAAACCGGGTCAATACATACGCTATTGAGATCATTTTTAATGATTCTTGATATTGAAGACAGACATCATGGACCCAGTGATGCAATGCACAACCCATCCCAGCTAACTCAGATATCTCTTAAAATATATTTTTTTAATCACACGGAGACAACGCATTATCTATTGATTTATTCACTCCGAATAAATTGGTATCTAAATGGTGGCACTCCTCTCCAACCTCCGATCACTAAAATCCAAAGTGCACGATCGAGTCTAGAGCCGTTTGAGATAATCAAATATCTCATTAGGACACACTTCCATATTTCCTTGCTTCCTCACACTCTGTGAAAAGTAAGAAAGATATTAAGAGTCCTACGCAAAATCTTCATAATCTTGCCTGAACATCCGAGTAATACGAAAGTATTTACAATGAAGATGGAAATCCTTCTTGAGCGAACATTCAAAAGCCAATGGTTGGTGACTTGTGCGATTCTTTATGAATCAAACCTGTGATAACTGGAAAGCAACAGTTGTTTAATTCTTAATTGAATTTAAACACGTTCCACGCCTCTACGCAATATCTCAGTGATCTTGCCAGAACACTCAGAGTGATACCTTAGTGTTCACAGCGGTGAGTGGAAATCCTTCTAGTGTTAACCTTAAACAGCACTTGGTAGGTAACTTGCAAGATTCTATATGAATCAAGCTCGTGACAACTGGAAAGCAACGACGGTGCGATTCTTTAATAAATCAAACTTGTTCCAGGAATCGGAATTGACGGCTTCAATCATGCGGATAATTTTATCCAAATGATTCACTCTTTACGTTCGCAGTCAGCTTTGGACGGTCGAGTAAAGAGAACGGGTTTACCCGTGAAATCTTGTCAAGGAGATTTTTAATTAAATCTACCTGCCACAAGCACAATATTTTATATCGTCCAACGGTCTTCACCGACCGGAGGTAAAATGCTACCGAATTAGAATGAAATGTTCAAAGCCATTTCGTTCATGTCTGCTTATGTTGCGGCATTTAAAGACGGTGGCGTTGCGGAATCCGAGAAGAAGTCGTCCCCGCATGCTTATACTTTATGCACTTAATACTTCATCTAATTCTAGAAAGCCTAAAAGTCAAGTCTTCCGCTATATCGAACTCTGAAGCTTTCAAGAATTACGAAGGTATAAGTATGTGGGACATGAAATCACGAGGAGGCAGATATCACAAGTGATGGATGCACAAGATCAAGGCAAGAGACTAATGCTAAAGATTGATATCAAAGATCACATCAACATGTTCACCAGAAAAGAAAAAGAAAAGAAAGACGAAGACTACAAGCTCAAGACAAGCATAATATGTTAGGTTTATTTTATTATTGTAACTTGGGTAACTCCCTTGTTTGGAGTGACCTCCCTTAGAGGGAGATTGTTGGAAATACGTTTTACGTATTTAGGAAAATTCGATCACTCCGACAATATATTAAGTAGTAGCTCGTAGTTTAGTTATTTTACATTAAGTAAACATGGAAATGCCTAGTCCATGGAATGTATGGACGACCCAATATGTAAGCCCAAGCCCATCATAAGGCTTGGGTATATAAACCCTCTCCTTAGATGGAGAGGGCGTGGTTTCATTCATTTTTCACATAGTTCTTCATTTTCTCTCTCTAGAAGTGTGTGTGAAATCTACCATCTTTCTATCTCTTTCTCTCTCTAAACATAAGCAAGATTTAAAATATCTTACACATATTATATGTCAAATTTTTATTTTATTCTAGCCTAACAGTTTAAGATGCACTCGACATTTGCATCCACCAAATGAGAAATTCAAATTACATACCATGAGCTGATAACTAGTTTGTACCTCGAGAAAACTGTATTTATCCGTTGATGTGCAAGATTTAGTAACAATTTAGTTCTCACTATAAAATTATACTTACGAGGAAACCAAGTTCCATTTATAATATGACTCGATCTCGCATCGAGTGGTAAAATGAAATTTAGTTTTGAAAAGATCTTATTGTTTACGTATAGATAACAGAGCAAGATATGTTTCACATATATTGAACATCTTGATTTAGTTATTATTATTATTGAGTGGTTTCTTATGCAAAGTAACAATGTATAGGACATAAATCGAAAAATACCTACCATCGTTTATTTCATAATCGTTTACGATCATATCGACGAACCCGACTCACTTCATAACCACATCTTTTTTTTCCTTGGTTCAAACCGTATTCTATAATACCTTACTAGCTTTATTGTTTAAAAGTTTGTATTTCAAAAATCCATATAAAGAAGCATAAAACTCTCATTCGTCATTATTAATACTAATGATTATGAGATCAATGACCATGTTTACGTTTTCAGTAACATGCTTTGGTGACTTAAGATGATATATAGGAAACCAAGAAACAGTTTTCTTCCTTACAACAATCTTTTATATTTTCAAATATTAAGACGTTAGTAACATAAGTGTGAAGCTTTGCAATTTATCTACATGTTCAAAGCCTGTAACTTGCATTCATTATTAGTTGTGATATCTTATATCTATATTATGTTAGCTTATAATAAGGATGGCTTGTGATTAGTGTATATTATGTACTACAATGATAATTAAAGATATACCTCAAGGCTGCTAAGCAAGAAGACCAAACAGAAGACGAACTAAAATCGAGATCAAACACGAACACTAGAAATTCGCAAGACAAGATCAACTCCACACCCGAGTCGGATCGGTCGATCTAAACTCGAACAAAACCTCCCATCACGAACTACAGCGATGCGAACCGTAACCGAGTTCGATAAACATTGGGACCTATAGGTTTTATTTGCCATCAAAGCCGCGGCAACATTCTTTTAGCTTTTAGAGTAGGGCAAGCATATGCCTAATATATATAAATATGAAGGGTATCTAATATTTTGAAATATGGGCCGGGCCTGGGCCATATTTAACTTATAAGGCTTATGCTTAATTCCTAAGCCCGTATTAATTATTTTGTGTCATAATTTGTATTCTCGTGCGTGTCGTAAATTCGTGAATTTTTATTTCGTGTTATATCTTGCCATGTCGTTTTTAATATACCGATTTACTTGTCGTGAAATAATTAAATATTAAAAGTTTTAATTCAATGGTATTTTTATGCGGGTTTTACAACTCTTCCCCTCTAAAAAAATAATTCGTCCTACAATTAGAGACATGATAATGCTGCGGTATTACAGTTCACCCTCTTTAAAAGGAGAATTCGTCCTCGAATTAAGGTAATAAGCTGCTGGGTTATAAAAGCTGAAAAGACACAAAAGCTAAAGAGACATGTAAGTTGAAGGGACATGAACGTGACATGACTGACAAGAACATGGAACGTGACATTACTGAAGAGAACATAACTAAATTATGGTAGAAAAAGGATGAGAAGTCCGGATGGACTCCTCCGTTCCAAGTGGCTTCCCGCTCGAAATGATTCCTTCAAAGATATTGGCACAGTGAAAATCTTGGTCTTAATGACCCTGTCCTAGCGATGCTGAAGAGTTTCTGATTCCATACTTGAGATGGATTCCTGAATTTGATCGAAATAAAAAAGTTATAACATGCAGGGTACATGGAACGATACGTACAGTTACCTGAAAAGATAACATTTATATCTCTGTGCAACGATACTGAAGACATATTGGGACGAACAAAGTGAACAACTATGAACGTACTATGTGAGCAATTGTGAACGTGATACGTGAACATACCGTAAACGTGATAACTGAGGAGGTAACGCCAAACGATACTAGATAAGACGTGAAACATTATGTAAAATGTCTGTCTGAGGATAGAAAGCAGTGTTAAACTTGAATCTGGTTTCTTAAGCTTTCTGTAACCAAATTCGGTATAAGATCTGGAACATATATATACTGAGATGGATCACGAACCTGAACGTGAACGATTGTCATGAATGCGAACATGAATTTATATCATGAAATAGAACAAAATACGGACTGAAATAATATCATAATGTGAACGTTGGACGTAAACGTGAAAGTGAATGTAACAGTGAACGTGAACGTACACGTGATCGTGAACATGAACGTGAGCGTGCTTCGCGAACGTGAATTTCTATCTGACATGATTGTTGATGGGATACCGTGAAATTGTATGATCTATTGCTGAATTTCCTACAGATCTGCTACTGCATAATCCTTTCGGATGAAAGAACACGTATAGGATGGTTTAAATGGTCGACAATGACTTTGATAGCATCATGCTTTGTCTGAGTCTGTGATAACTGACAATAACCTCCATGGAGTCTTATCTCATTTCTGTTCAGAAATTTCTAATGGTTGTACTAACCCATTAGCATGACGGCGTTCTATCTTAAACCTGCTGGAATGGAAGGCATTAGATATGAACATAGCTGCCTCAACGTGTTATACTGTTTCTATCAAAATCCTGCCTGGAATTTTGGTACATTATGGTGGAACCTGAGTGAATATTCACGGAAAGGTATAAGTCCCGGTAACTAGGCCTTTACTAGCGTAGGGTCTTGTGGAAAACATAATTCGGTGTAGGTTCCCTTCTTTATGCGTAAGCTTAGTCATGGAAGGCTGATCATGAGAATTGTTAGGAATTTTTGCGGTGGTAGTTTGTTCTGAGTTCTAGAAATTTTTGTATGTTTGTCACCGACGTCGGTCTTGACCATTTTGTGATGGCCTTCACCTTCGCATTATTGTCTGAAATTTCTTCCTGCTGAAGTAGGATGGCTCAGAAACGCCACTTGTTCAATTGGAATTCATATCTTGGAAAGTTGTGTATAAAATTTTCTCCTATCGAAGATTCTATGCAACTGTGAGAAGATGATTCTCGTGTTCTTCTCTAGAGTTAAGCAGATCAGAATGTGATCAATGAATATACTGACGATTTTGTCTGCGAAGTCGTAGTTTTTTTTCTTTATAAATTTCATACTATAGCTGGGGCATTAGGGAGCCCAGACGTATAAGTCAAAACTTTATAGAGACTGTAACATGTTCAACAGCAATCTGTAAAACATCATGTTCTTCTCTCACCACTTCTGGTGGCATGGTCGCGAATTGTTCTAGAAAATATTTAAGATATCGTAGCAGGTCAGGTAACCTTCTATACGTGGAATGAATATCGATTAAGAATGGTGATCTGGTAAATTTTCCGGTGGTCGATATATGATCTTATGTTACCGGCCTTCTTTCTAATAGACAGAAACGGTGCACTTTTTGGTGGTGCGTTAGGGCGAATAAAGTCTCGTTCTGGTAACTCTTGCAGCAATTGCTTCAACTCTTTTAACTTAGCTGAAGCCGTGGAATAAAGAGTTTTGAAAACAGGTTCGGTTCTTGAGACAAGCTAGATGTTAAATTTTGTCTCGTGGTTAGGAAGGAATTTCTGCAACACCTTCTCAATTACTACTGAAAATGCTGAAGAAAGAAAATATGTTGATCATAAATTTTAGGAACTTCAGAAGTGGATCATAACTGGTGGCTAGAAAATCTTCGTAGCTATGGACTGATAAGTCACGCGCTTGGAAGGCTGAAATAACTTGTACTGATTTTTCTGGAAGAAATATAATGAATATATTTGGGATTTAGTAAGACGGATATCTTCGTTAACTGAAAGAATTTTTTAGTAAGTATGGGTGATACTATGGAGTCTTTTCGGCTGGGAGGTATGTAAATACCTGATTTGAATAAAATTGACATAGGAATACGTGGAGTAACGTGGCGACTTTTCACTAAATGTGTTCGTCTATAACCTCACATAATGAATACTACGTGTCTAACTTGAATAATACTCCAGTGGTGGTAACTGAATTTTTAATGGTCTGATTTATGCGTGTCATGATAAAACAGGTAGACTGTTAGGACCATTGTAATAGTTATATGTAATAGGTAGACTAGGAGGTATGTAGTTCCTCCTGGTCCTAGTAGTAGTAGGAGCAAGTCCTGCTCCTGGTCCTAGTCGAAGTCAAACTTTATTATTTACTTAATATTCTGTTAGGATATGCATGAGATATGTTAGGAAAGGATAGGCATATCAGTTTTACACGTTTTCTTTAATACTGTATTAGGGTTTCCTTGTAGTATAAAAGGAACCTTAGGCAGAAGGGTTAGACACACCTTCACAAAACGTAGTTCTAGTGATTATCAATATTAGAAATCCTTAGAAAAGATCAAGTCTTTATAGTTATTCTGTTCTTCTTGATTATATTTATATTTTACATTCATATTGTGTATAGAGTCTCTTTGTGATTTGACTTGTGATTACAGAAGTCATTCACCGGTCCTGACAGGCTGCAAGATCTACATCTAGTAGACCCGACAAGTGGTATCAGAGCCTGGAAGGGTCTCTATACAAGAAGAATCAAGTTTTCTTATTTCTGACATTTTGTTTATCATGTCTGCCTCAACTTCTACTCAAACAGGAGAAGACATCACTCTTAAAATTGTACAACCTCAGCAGATCCTTGCTACAGTCTCAAACACAAATGGTAAATTCCCTCTTCTAAAAAAGGGTGAATATGAAAACTGGGCAATGAAGATGGAATGGTGGATCACCAATACTGATCAAGATCTTTGGAAAATCATTCTGAATGGGAACAGTAGGAAGCTTACTGGAAGAGAAAAGAATGGTAATATTACTCTTCTTGACCCTAAGTCTCATAAAGAAATCCTAGCTATTCAGAAGGAGGTCAAAGCAAAGACAATTTTGCTTCAATCTCTTCCTGAAGATCACATGGGTGACTTCTACCATTTGGATGATGCCAGAGAGATCTGGAATGGCATAAAAGCAAGGTTCGGTGGGAATGAGGAGTCAAAGAAAATGCGAAGGTCCATGCTGAGATATGAATTCACAGAATTCAAAATCTCAGAAACTGAAGGGCTACATCAAGGGTATGATAGGTTCCAGAAAATATTGAGCCAGTTGAATCAACTTCGGTCAAAGGCTGATGATGGTGACATTAATGCAAGGTTTCTTAAAGCCTTACCCTACTCATGGAATCAGGTGGTGATCTCTCTCAAAGCCAAAGGTGGGCTTGACTATCTCAACTTTGATGATCTGTTTCATAGGCTCAGAACTTTCGAACCTCATGTAAGAGGATTTTCGAGTGACTCTTTTCCCACTCCTGCTAATTCTGCCTTTGTGAGTTCTATGGCATCTAGTCCCATGTCATATGCAAGTAGCCTAAGCAATACTGTCTCCTCTAAGCATACTGTTCAACATACTTCTGCTCCTGATCCTACTACCAAGTTTGGTAGTATGGTAGAAGCCGTTCTTCATTCGTTTGTGGCTGATGTTAATGCTGAACAACAACTTGCGTATGATGACTTCAAACAGGTTGATAAACTTGACCTAGATGAGATGGATCTTAAATGGCAGATGGCCATGCTTACTCTTAGGGTTCACAAGTTTGAGAAGAAAGCAGGAAGGAAATTTAATTACAACCCTCGGGAGCCAACAAGATTCGACAGAAGCAAGGTTCGATGCTATAACTGCCAGCAACAAGGTCACTTTGCAAGGGAGTGCCCTAGCAAGAATGATCAGGAGAAGAGCAGGTACTCCGCTTTCAAGGTTCAGGAGATAAAAGATGACAAGAAGGCATTGGTATCTGTTGACTCTATGGTCAACTGGAATGATCATCAGGCTTCTACTCTGGAATCAGCTGAGTCCTCAACTGACGTGTTTGCAATGATTGCTGGGAATCTCTCTGATGCAGAAGAAGCAGACGAGTTTGCTCTTATGGGCATCTCACCTCAGGTACAACATTGTCCTCTTGGGTGTCATGGTAAATACTCAGAATTGTTGTCCAAATTTAATGAAGTAAATGATCAAAATGATAAGTATTTTTTAGAGGTTCAAGCCTATAAGGCTTCATTAAACACATTGGAACAACAAAAGAGGTGGTTACAAGATACACAACGTGCGTATGAGGATAAAATCAGGATACTAAGCATTGATTTAGAAAACACGACAAATATGCTTAAATATATAGAAACAGTAAGAGATGTTAGTATCAAAGAAAAAGAGGAGATGCAAGCTAAATTAGATGCTACAATGCTAAGATTTGAAAAATGGCAAAAGGCACCTAAAAATCTTTCAAAATTAATTGATAGTAGCATGTCTGGCCGAACTAAAAGAGGCTTAGGATTTGAAAAATATATTGATTCAGAAGATGTATTTGATTTATCTTTTTCAAGTGTCTTTGATGCCGACAAAGAGGACGAGGGCAAACCTAGTTACAATAGGTTTAAACCAGCAGCAGAAATGCATGCTGTCCCTCCTCCTCTTACTGGAACTTTTATGCCCACTTCATGGCATAATGACTTGGATGGATCACAGATGCTTGAGTCCCCAACAAGTTCTACTAATACTAATGACTTTGTCTCATGTACTTTCAGTGACAAAGCCGGTGACTCTGCATCTAGTGGTTCAAGTGAAGAGTCAAGACCTACAAGTTCCAAGTTGAATGAACATGCTGCTACTGGTGCTAGGAAGTGTGAAGAAAGAATTGCTGTCAAGTCAAGTGTGTCTGGTCCTAGTTTATTGAGTCCTAGGAAGAATGTTTCTCCTAGAATTGTGTGTAATAAAGTAGGCAGTATGAAACAATCTCATTCTAATAAAAGGTCTTTCAAAACATGTTTTGTTTGTGGCAGTGCCTTTCATTTAATTAAAGATTGTGATTATTATGACACACATGCTTCTGTTAATCATGCTTTTCTTGCTCCTGGTCCACCAGGAGCTGCTTCATATGCTTCTAGAAGACTTAATCCTAGTGCTCCAATGTTTACTTCTTCTCGAGTGTCCTCTCCCTTAGCTTCTGATTATTGGAGAAATATTGGATTCCAAACAACCAGTAATTATTTTCAAAAGTCTAATCCAATCTATCCACATAATTTGGACCACACGTATTTTGGTTTGGGAAATTTGGGAACTGCTGTTAAGCCCTCACCAGGTTGTCCTTGGTCAAATAATAATACCCAAATGATGCATAGGCAACCAAGGAACAACGGTGGATCTCATCAATCTTCTTGGCACTCTTCTAAAGATCCACAAGGCAGGCTCAAACCTGAAAAGGTTTAGGTCCCCTTAAGACACTAACTTTTGCATTTTTTTATTATCTTGTTGTTGTAGGTTACTCCATACCAGGATCCTAGTTTAGGCATTATTGATAGTGGTTTCTCCAGGAGCATGACTGGCAATAAAAGTCTTCTCTCTAACTTTGTACCATTTCATGGAGGCAAGGTCTATTTTGGTGGGGGTGAAGGCAGAATGTAACACCCCCAAATTTATACAACTCAATACAGCGGAAGACTAGTTGGTGTTACGGGATAGCACATTACTCACATCATAGACAACGCATAAAAATCGCGTCGTTTATTAATAAAGCATTTCCATTCATAAATATCAAAGTTACATCGGTCCCAAGTCATTACACTTCATACAAAAGTTTTACAAAGTGTTTGAATGGAAAAATATTGTTTAAGTGTGGGCCATGAATTCTTGTCGTCTTCCCGAGAATTACCTTCAAGTACCTGAGATAAGACATGTTAAAAGAAAAGGTCAGCGATAACGCCGAGTGAATTCATAGAGTTTAATAAAATCCATCAATATAATATCAGTATAAAGTTATTACTGAAATCATTTTGTACAAATCATTTTAATAGGCCATAAAATAGCCGAAGTCATTTTATACAAATCCTTATCGAAAATCATAATATAGGCATTTGCCTTAAAAATCATTATACGAATCATTGTCGTTAAAAACACCATACAATACGTTTTGCAACGTTGTATAGATTAAATAAGACCGTTATATGAATATGGTTATAAAAAGCCTTAAAAATCATTATACGAGCCAATGTCGTAAAAACGTCACACAATACGTCTTACGACGTTGTATGAAAATAAAAACCGTTATATGAATATGGTTACGAAAACCAAAACACAAACATAATATCAATAGTATGACCCTGTATTGCTAGTCAGGCAATACATCGTAATTCGGAGCGTCTATTAGTATTTTGTAAATTTTGGATTATTATAAGCCGCATGACATTGTTACCTTACTAAACCAACAACGGGTAGCTAACCGATACCAATTTTGCCCATCTAAAGTAGCGTGTCGTCACAAAGGTCACGCTATGGAAATCTTCTCATACATAAATTCGCTTACCAATCAATGTGGCACGACGGGGATCAACCGTCAAGGCGCGAACTGGGGTGATCGTCCCCAAATAGTACTATTAAATGCATAAGCATCTACCAACTCCCGGTAGTTCACAATTCATGCTAATGGGACTTTTAGTGACATAACCTAACTTTAATGATCCATTTTATTTCATCTATCGGGTCCATTAATCATTTATCAGGTCATACAATCGGGTCATTCAATCATTCGGGTCCAAAATCAATAAACAACAATCGGGACAAATGGTGTCCTAAGTTTATAAAAACTAACATGTTATCTCCCTCGCGGGTTTATAAAACATTTCATAAGAACATTTAAAAGAGTGCGAGGCTATGAACTCACGTTGATATGGGAAAGCGGGTTATCGGCAACTCGGACGTACGGTACGTGCTTCAATCACGGAAACCTAGACAAATAATACTCGGTCTTAGACTCGGTCCAATGACTTTTATCAAAATAACAATATACATATGATGATTTTGTACATATGATGATGATCAAGTGGGTTTATACATCCTTGTTTACTCATTTTAGCGTTTACGTCTTGGTAACGTTTTACTAGTTTGCTAGTTTTACCGATTTACCTATTTTAAGTCCATTAAGCCTTCTATAAGTTCTTTAACTTGTTTTTATCCATTTTATACCTATGTTATCAGTATATATAATTTTCATGTTGGGCCCAAATGGGTTAAGCCCAATAAGCTCTTTTTACAAGTATTTATCTTATTAAGTCCAATTATTAGTCCAATATGTTTAGTTAGCTCGTAAATGTCCGTATTTCTTATAGTTCGGGTTTTATCGGTTTTTACTTGTCTTAGTTACTTATACATCAATATATTACTTTTATAAACTTTACATTAGACGGGTTTGGTCGTCTAAGTTTTATTTGGCGAAAAACGTTAATTTTACGGCGATAGCCGAAAAAGTCGTAAAAATCAAGTTTATAGTTTTTATTACTTATAAATATTATTTCACCACCATTTATATAATTTACCCATTTAATTAACCTTTTATACATTTATATAAATAAGTTTTATAAGTTAGTGGGTTTATATTTTTACATTTTATACATTAAAATGTGAGTGCTTATATAATATTAATAAACATTATTTCCAAAAATCTGATTTTTAACTTCATGTTCACCAT
The DNA here is from genome assembly GCA_025667525.1 of Glebionis coronaria. Lineage (NCBI taxonomy): Eukaryota > Viridiplantae > Streptophyta > Magnoliopsida > Asterales > Asteraceae > Glebionis > Glebionis coronaria. The sequence continues at coordinate 634,964,480 of CM046878.1, forward strand.
TTTTAACATATCTAGAGTTCTATAATGAATTAGAAGCTCATTTTTGGATGACATGTTCTTCATATTATGTGCTACATTTAACTTAGTTATAGATACTGCGCATTTTGAGTTTAACTTGCCTTAACAGTCCCTACAAAACTGCTTATTCAGATTAGACCACCTAACTTGTTTTGATCATATCTCACTCCTTATTTTGATTCCATTGCATGGCCAACTCTCACATGTGTATAACATCTTCTACTTACTGTAAATGGATCAAACCATACAATTTTATCAGTTCATCTTTTAGTTATCTACTGTTTTTATACAGCTAACTAAATAATCAAGATTTTAGCTTTATTTCTTATAGTTATCATCCTTTTTAAGCATATTTATAAACACTTGATCCCCACACAACATTTTTATCATCATATATACATCATATACATATACAAAATGAAAGAAAATACATTTGTTCTTTACAAAATAACAAGAGAAAAATGGAGAGGATGATCTTTTTTACCAACCAAGTGGATTTCTTGTTTTTGGAAGACAAGAACTTGATGAACACCACAAGTATCTCCAAGACCATCAAATATCAAGAACATATGTTGGAAAATCAGCCCTAGGAAACAAGCAAATCACCTCCTTTGTTGTTAAAATGGCCACCAAATGATCAAGGCTTCAAGATAACTCCATGGTTGAGCTAGATAACAAGTATTTGTGGCTAGAAAAGATCAAGAAGGGGTGTTTTGTTCTTCAAAGTGGACGGCAAAGATGGTGGTTTTGAGAGAGAATTGAGTTGGTTTGCATGTTGTGAAATGGTATGTGTGAATTGCTAGTGGTTTTGTGTTAGTGTGTAGCTTAAAGTGGCTTAAAGTGTAAGCTTGCTTACTCTTGTAGCTAACAAGTAAATAAGATGCCACATTTTGATGTGGTGTCTTATTTGTGCCGTCCCATGGTGCTAGTTGGGTGGGACAATGTATTTTGTCCCATCTCACTAGTTTACGGGTATTCCTCGATTCTAGTTTTCTCGATTTGCGTGCCCTCGGGTCGTTTTACGAAAAACGTTTTTATAAATTATGAATCAACGTCACAAAACGAATCCAATAAAAATTGTCTCATCAAAAACGGAGTTCAAAAATGTAAATACGTAATCCTAAGGTTTCCGGTTTAGTCGTAAAGGACGTTAAAATAAAATCGTAAGTCCTAATCTCTTCTCGTAAATTTGTGAGTTTATGAACTAACACAAATTTAAAACTCCAAAATAATATTCACGGATAAATTTATTTTCTGAAATGTCGGACTGTCACCAAAGACGGTGTATGTAAACGTAAGCACGTAACGTAGAATCCTCCGGTTTAAACGTAGTCGATGCTACTTCAAGACGTAAATCCAAATTTCTTCCCAAAAATAAGTGAGTTCATATTGTAACATTAAAATAATGTTTTCAAATAAATATTGAGAATAAAATATCGACCATAAATTGACGGATTGTCACACAGAATCACTGGCAAAGGAACGATAAAGACTCCTAATCTAAATTTTGAGCAGGTCTACTATGTGGAAGCACTTTAACACTTCAACTTGATATCGGTCTCTCAGATTTGTGACAAGAAGCAGTTTGTTCTCTTCACCGATACTGATGCACTTGTGCTTTCCAAAGACTTTCGGCTTCCGAATGACTCACAAGTTTTACTCAGAATCCCTAGAAGACACAATCTCTATAGCATCAAGTTGAATGAAGTCAACACTACTGGTCAACTAGCATGTCTAGTTGCTAAAGCCTCAGAAGACGAAGCCACTAAATGGCACCGAAGGATGGGGCATGTGAACTTCAAGACCATTCACAAACTTGCAAATCTGAATCTGGTCTCTGGTTTACCTCCCAAGACGTTTAGAAATGATATAAATTGTATTGCCTGCAGCAAAGGCAAACAGCACAAAGCATCCTTCAAGGCCATTACTGCTCTTAGTCTTATTACTGAACCCTTGCAGCTACTACACATGGACTTATTTGGTCCTACTTCCATTAGAAGCATTGACCACAAGCAATTCTGTCTGGTGGTAACTGATGGATATAGCAGGTTTACGTGGGTGTTCTTCATGGCTGCCAAGAGTGAGACCTACTCAATTCTTAGAGATTTTCTTACCCTGATAGAGAACCAGTTGTCTAAGAAAGTTAAAGGTATTCGTTGCGACAATGGAACCGAGTTTAAAAATAAAGACCTCATCGCACTGTGCAATGCTAAGGGAATCAAAAGAGATTATAGTGCTGCAAGGACTCCTCAACAGAATGGTGTGTCAGAAAGAAAGAACAGGACACTAATAGAAGCAGCAAGAACTATGCTTGTCGATTCCAAGCTTCCAACCATGTTCTGGACAGAAGCTGTTAATACTGCAAGTTATGTTTTGAATAGGGTTTCTATTACCAATCCTCACAAGAAGACTCCTTATGAGCTGCTCACGGGCAAAGATCCAAATATTGCTCATTTGAAGCCTTTTGGGTGTCCAGTCACCATTCTGAATACTAGTGACTATTTGGGGAAGTTTGATGGCAAGGCAGATGAAGGATACATTGTGGGATATTCAGCTCATTCTCGGGCTTATCGTGTCTACAATCTTCAAGCCAAGCGGATCATTGAAACTATTAATCTCAAGTATTTTGAGGAGAAGTCAAACATCCAAGGCAAGGGTCCAGAATGGTATTTTGATCTTGATTATCTTAGTGATTCGTTAGGATATTTTCGTTTCAAAACTAACCATGATGTAGGACCACAAGTGTTTGCAACTTCTAGTACTGGTGTTCCTTCTAGTCTTCCTGATTTAGATGATGAGGATGACATTTTTGTGGTTCCATCCTATTCCACCATAGTTTCTCCTACTCCTCCTAGTGATGCAACTCCATTAGAGGTACAGGATTCCTAAGTAGCTCTTGACACTCTTCTCAAACAACAACAAGAAGCTACTAAAGCAGCTGCTCAAGGTAGTTTTGAGTTTCCCTTGGTTGAGCCTACTGACGAAGTTGCTCCTGGTACTCCAGCTTCTGCTCCTAGTGATAGCTTATCACCTACTGGTACTCCGGCTAGTGAGTCTGCTTCCAATACTCGTTTCTCCAGTCCTTCTGATTTGGGGAACCATCAAAAGAAGTCTTCTACCAAGCTGGATGATATTCATAAACAACCAGTAGATGGGATTTTCCACAATGCTTCATATGATGCTGACTTTGTTGGTGATCCCAATAACTTGGCACCAGAAGTGGAGGTTTCTTCCAATCCAGTCTTGCAATCATACAAAGATCATCCTACCACTCAAATCATTGGAGATCCTGGTTCTACTGTCAAGACACGCAGAATGCAGCAGAAGGCCTCGTCTGATCATCATGCTCTTGTGAGCTATATTGAAGATCAAAAGCGTAATAATCATACGGACTTTCAACACTGTTTGTTTGCTTGTTTTCTTTCACAGGTGGAGGCTATGCAGGAGGAAATGCAACAATTCTTGTTTCAGAATGTTTGGGTTCTGGTTGACTTACCAGATGGGAAGACAGCTATCAATACCAAATGGATTCTCAAGAACAAGAAGGATGCACGGGGAATTGTCGTAAGGAATAAAGCTCGGCTTGTCGCACAAGGACATACTCAAATTGAGGGCATTGACTATACTGAAGTTTTTGCTCCGGTTGCAAGGATAGAGGCCATTAGTCTGTTTTTGGCTTTTGCCTCTTATGTGGGCGTTACGGTGTTTCAGATGGATGTCAAGAGTGCATTTTTCTATGGCAAAATTGACGAGGAAGTGTATGTTACTCAACCTAAGGGCTTTGTAGATCCACTTCATCCCAGGAAAGTTTACAAGGTGGTCAAGGCTCTTTATGGGTTACATCAGGCTCCTAGAGCCTGGTATGAGCGTCTTTCAACTTTCTTGTTAAAGAATGGCTATAGAAGAGGTACTATTGACAAAACACTATTTCTTCGGAGGAATACCAAGGACATTATCCTTGTTCAGGTTTATGTGGACGACATTATCTTTGGTTCTACTAGGAAGGAGTGGTGTGATGAGTTTGAACACTTGATGAAAGGCGAATTTCAGATGAGTGCGATGGGAGAACTGTCGTTTTTCCTTGGTCTTCAGGTTAAGCAACAATCGGATGGGATTTTCATCAGTCAAGATAAATATGTCCATGAGATTCTTCAGAAGTTTGACATGGATCCTCTTAGACCAGCAGCAACTCCTTATGAAGTTGCTAAAATCAAACTTAAGAATGAGCCAGACCCCCCGGTAAATGTTCACATGTACAGATCTATGATTGGCTCCCTCATGTATTTGACTGCATCACGTCCGGACATCATGTTTGCAGTAAGTGCTTGTTCTCGACACTAGGTGACTCCAACGGTTTCGAACTTAAATGCAGTGAAGAATATTTTCAAGTATATCAAGGCTCAACCTAAATTGGGTCTATGGTATCCTAGAGAATCACCTTTTGTTCTAGAAGCCTATAGTGATAGTGACTATGCTGGTGCTAATAATGACAGGAAGTCTACTACTGGTGGTTGTCATTTTTTGGGTCGTCGACTTATTTCATGGCAATGCAAGAAACAGACAATAGTAGCTACTTCTTCAACAGAAGCTGAACACGTTGCAGCTGCTAGTTGTTGTGGACAAGTTTTGTGGATCCAAAATCAGATGTTGGATTATGGTTTCAATTTTATGAATACCAAAATTTTTATTGACAATCAAAGCACTATTTGCATTGTGAAGAATCCTGTTTTTCATCAGCGGACGAAGCATATTGAAATTCGGCATCATTTTATACAGGATGCTAATGAGAAGAAGCTGATATCGGTACTTAAAGTTCATACGGATGACAATGTTGCTGATTTGCTGACTAAAGCTTTTGATGGTCCTCGGTTTAACCACTTGGTGGTTCATATTGAGATGGTCAATCCTTGAGGTCTAGGATTGAGGGGAGGCAAATCCTAAGGGGAGGCTTTGTGTACATATTCGGACAGACTAACGTATTGCTAGTTTTTAACAACATATTTTATTGGTTCTGATGGTGTGTGGTAATTCTGATGGAGGATTTTGCTCACTTCTGGTGGATATGGCATTACATGACTGGCTTCTGGTCCTCTTTGGTCAGCTTCTAGTTATACTTGGTTGGCTTTTAGTGGTTCAAAATCCTTCCTTGTCAAGTGGTAATTGGCTTCTGGTACTGGTCTGGAATACTGTTCATTCCTTTTGTCCTTTGTTCATCACGTTTGGCTCCTGGTCTGACCGTTGTGTGCTTTGCCTTTTAGTCAACGCTCCCAATCCTGGTATTTACATTTTTAATTAAGCATGGTTAATTGGGAGTTGGTAATTATGTTAAAAAGGGCAAGTGGTTACTATGTAATTATGGTTAAATTTGAAAGGGCAACCCCCCATTAATAGGGGTCAATGAACAGTTACCATTTTCTTTATTTATGGTCAAAATACACCCTTGACTCATTCATTACAATAAACACACACACAAAACCACTCCTACTATCTCCACCCTAATCCCAATCCTTCTTCCATCAATTCATCAAGATCCATGGCTGCTCTTGCTTATCAACCTGCTCACAACCGAGTTGCTTATCTGGGTGATGGTCCACATCGAGAACATTTTGCTGACATTCTGGATTTCATTGAAGCTTCCAACCTAAGGTTTGCATTTACAGTTTGTCCCACCATCTATGATAGTGTTATTCGTCAATTTTGGGCGTCTGCTCGACTTGTGAATGTGGCTGGTCGTCCACGTGCACTCCATGCTACTATAGATGGACGTGCATATGTGGTGACTGAGGCTTCTATTCACTCTTCCCTTCATCTTCAGGATGAGGGTGGTGTTGAATCCATCCCCAACTTGGAGGTATTGGAGGGGATGGCTGCTTTAGGATACGAACATGGGGGGAAGTTTAACTTCCAGAAAAATAGGTTTCCCCCCCAATGGAAGCTTCTGGTCCACTTTCTAATCCATTGTATGAGTCCCAAGTCTGGGAGTTGGGATGCTTTCCCTACTCCTTTGGCTACTGGTCTTATTTGCTTAGCCCAGGGTAGAGTTTTTAACTTTTCTCATTATCTATTTGAGGGGATGGTTAGTAATCTGTCTAATGCTGGTTCAAGAAAGAAGTTTCTTATGTACCCTAGGTTTCTTCAGCAAATACTAGTTTGCATTCCTCGTGATAGGACTGAGCATGTGCCGTCTAAGCTTACAGCAAAAGTGTATTACAATATGGTCAATGGGTTTACTGAGGAATGGAGGCCCCTGACTGAGGCCATGTTGGGGTTGGCTCAGGGTCCTATGGGTGAGGAGGAGGAGGCTCCTGAGTTTGTTGTGATTGATGATGACCCCATGGAGGAGGAGGCTCCTACTGCTGGTGCCACTCATGTGGTTGAGGAGGAGCTGGTTGAGGAGGTGGTGGTTGAAAAACCATCCCCTTCCGAGGCTGGTCCTTCTTCAGTCCCACAAGAGTCTCCATTTGTGGAGACTCCACCTCCTAGTCCTGCCCCACACTCGACTGATAAACCGTTTGGTGCTAGTACTCCACAGGTTGACCCATATGTTGCTTCGGGCTCCAATTACGCTTTCCCTGATCCAAGTTCTCTTGGTGGGCAGGCGAAGGAGCCTACTACACTTATATCTTTGCTTGATCTTATGCGCAGGTACCATGAGCGGATGATTTCTTTAGAAGCTAATTTGAACCAACATTGGAAACTTACGAGGGAGTTTGTTCTTCCTCTGGCTGATCGCATCAAAGCGTTGGAAACTCAACAACGGCGTCGCAAGAAGCATGTGATCCATTCAGATTCTGATGAGGAGGGTACGGAGAATGTTGAGGATGGTTTGACATTATTAGCAAAGGCTGCCTTTGCTGATAAAGTTTATGATGATTTGCCGGTTCCTCCGACATCCTCCAGTGTTCCTTCTCCTGGTGCTATTCCCACTTCTATGGGTGGTGATTCTGATCCTGCTGCTGGTTCCAATGCTGGTCCCTCTCATGATTCGAAGGGCAAGGCCCCAATGACTGATGCCCCATCCCCATCTCGCAAGCGTACCCGTCGCCAGCTTGAAGAGGAAAGGCTAGGTGAGGAGGCTGCTCGTCGGATTCAAGCCGAGATTGATGAAGCTGATAGGGCTGCTGAAGAAGAGCTTCGAAAGCGGAGGCGTGAACAAATTCAGCACGATGCCATGCATTGGAGTGATAGTGAATGGATGCAGGTTTTGACTGTTCTCACCCGGGATTATGCTCAGTTTACAGATCTTTTGGGTGACGATGTTGATGAGCACAGTTGTATTCCGCGGGCTATGGTATTGATGCGTAAGCACCAGTTGGCCCTTGCTGCACAACTTAGGGAACAGAGAAAGAACAAACCTTTATCTCGGACTGAGGAGCGCAAGCAGATGCAACGTTATGTGAAATATCAGTCTGCTGCTCATTTTAATGCTCCTTGGAAGTGGGACTGGGTGCGGGCTTTGAATTTTGATGAGCTCAAGGCACTTTATGAAAATATGGTTAAGCGTCAGAGTCAACCAATTCCAGAAAGATTTATTTACCATCCTCGTGGTGTGACTTCTTCTACGCCTGCTGTTTCTACTGGTCCTTCATCTGCTCCCACTCCTGGTTCTGCTGCTAGTCCATCTGGTTTTGTTGCTACTTCAGTTGGTACTTCTACTTCTCCTTTGGTTGCTCCTTTGGGTTCTACTGCTGGTCCTGCTACCACTACCTTTGATGCTACCACCACCACTCATGCTTCTACCACCACACCTGTCACCACCACCACCACACATGTTCCAACCACCACCTTTGCTACCACCACCACAACTGCTGCTGCTACACCTGATTTGCCATCTACATCACCACCAGTTCCTGGAACTCAACCAATTCCTACTTCTGATGCAGCTCCTATTGATCCATTAGGTAGGCACACTCATGAGTCTATTTCTACTACTCCCACTGCTGATGCTGAGGTTAGGGTAAAGGTTGAACCCACACCTAGTGATCCCACACCTAGACGTTCCATTCGCCAGAAACAAGCTCGTCGTGTTCGCCGTGGTAAGACATTCCCTTATGAGAAGCGTGATCTTGAGAATTTGATTGATGCAGCTTCTGACAGTGATTCTGACTTACCTTTGGGCAATGGGAACATTACTGGTTATACGGTTGAGCGCTCCACAACACTTCCTGGTGGCGTATCCCATCGGATTACTTTGAGTGATGGGTCTGTGCGTTTGGCAATGGGTTTGCAGGGTGTGTTGTCTTGGGCTGACCGTATGGATCTTATGACGTTGTATGGACTCGTGGATTCTAGTATGCCTTTCGACCCCATGGCTATGTCTTCATGGCCTGGTCTGCGTATCTAGGCTGATCTTAAGCTGATGTTGGATGCTCCTCCTAATGCTCCTGTTTCGGGCATATGGAAGGATCAAATGCAATGGGTGATTCAGCGCTGGAAGCTATATGCAGGATGTGGTGTTCATATGTTGGAATTAGAATCTGGTCATATGGTTTTTATGCTGACGGATGTGGAGTATCCTTTGACAATTTCTTTGATGGAGGCGATGTTGGCCAGTCACTTGCAAATTTCTACTGCTCCATCTGGAAATGAGTCCTCTATGGCCACGACATTGGTGGAAGGTATTCAGGCGCGGTTGATAGCAGATAAGAAGGCTGCTTCTGGTATGTGATGTGACTGGGTTGTAAGTGTTTATGGTTTGTATTTTTGTTCATTTGTTCATATTCTCATTCTTTTCACCACTATGTAAAGTGATTGGTGAACTTCATTCTTTATAGTTCAATAAAAAATAAAAATAAATAAATAAAATAAAAAAAAAGAAAAAAAAAACATATTTTTATATAATATCTGCTTATACTTTTAACACATTTTGGATTTTATACTTGTGGATAATATCCCTTGGCTGCTTCACATTGTGGGTTCTGGTTACTGATTTGTGCTTGTACTGGTATTTGGCTTCACTTGGTGTTGGACGTGGTCCACGCAACAAATGGTTCTCAACTTACCATGTCTAATCGACAAGAAAAAGTTGATTCACCTTGAGGGTACGGCTCCTGGTGCGATTCTCAAATCCGTTGATGGTTGCCAGGTTACCCAAAACTGGATGGTTTTCACTTGCCATAGTCTTGGACTGAAAAGTGGCTAATCCAAGGGGGTACGGCTCTTGGTAAAGATCTTATCAAATCTGTTGATAGATGTAATAGCTTGCTTAAAGCTATAGGGTGTTCAACTCACCGATGCTTCATTGCTAAGAGTTGGCGAGTCTAGAGGGGTACGGCTTCTGGTAAAGACGCATCAAATCCGTTGACGGCTGTGATGGTTTGCCTAAAATCATCAGGGTACTCCCACTCACCATTGATTCACGTTCTAAGAGTTGGGCTGGGTTCTAGTCTCCCAGGGTGATGCTTATTCCACCAGAAAGACTGGCTAGCCCAAGAGCGAGCAGCTACTTGGTAAAGGCTCATCAAATCTGCTCATGTTGCTGAAAAGATTCAACACGATGCTGATTTGTTCCAAGCTTTGGAGAAGCTTCTAGTGTTTCATGATTGTGGAGGTTACTCTGATTCTTATCTTGTTGATGCTGCTATTTGTTTTGCTGATACAATCCTCGAGCTTTCTTTGCACGTTTTCCAGGAAACTTGAACTCAACAGGTCAAATTCAAGTTTAGGGGAGGATTGTTAGGACCATTGTAATAGTTATATGTAATAGGTAGACTAGGAGGTATGTAGTTCCTCCTGGTCCTAGTAGTAGTAGGAGCAAGTCCTGCTCCTGGTCCTAGTCGAAGTCAAACTTTATTATTTACTTAATATTCTGTTAGGATATGCATGAGATATGTTAGGAAAGGATATGCATATCAGTTTTACACGTTTTCTTTAATACTGTATTAGGGTTTCCTTGTAGTATAAAAGGAACCTTAGGCAGAAGGGTTAGACACACCTTCACAAAACGTAGTTCTAGTGATTATCACTATTAGAAATCCTTAGAAAGGATCAAGTCTTTATAGTTATTCTGTTCTTCTTGATTATATTTATATTTTACATTCATATTGTGTATAGAGTCTCTTTGTGATTTGACTTGTGATTACAGAAGTCATTCACCGGTCCTGACAGGCTGCAAGATCTACATCTAGTAGACCCAACATAGACTCCCTTGGAGTGTACCCTGAATTTCTGAGGGTCTGGTTTAGAAGCTATACTGAAATTATGAGACTTGACTCGTACCTAGAGACGATACTCTTATGACATGTACCGTGACTGGTGTCTTGACAAATGTCTTCAGAAAGGGAACCTGAGGTCTGTGTCTTAACTGATGTCTTGACATGTGTTGTAGTAGATGAATCTGAACAAGGCCGAAAAATTTTGGTAACTGCTAGGATTGGCGGTGCGGTTAGCCTATTGACCTCTATATTTCTGGTCACGTCCGTTCTGGAGTTTTGATGGTTACTGATTGATTAGTTATAAGCACGGTGGTTGTCACTATTGCTTTGTCTGTCAATTTATGATGGTCATTATCATGACCGTGATTCATGTAACTATTTTGTTGAGTGGTCGGCTGGGTCCTGGTTCCCACTCTTTTGAATGAAAGGTTGGCTAAGTGAAGTGTGACATCTAGCTGAGAAGGTAAAAGCATGGAATGGAATGGTAGTGTCTGATGATTGAAGTATATTCTTGTAAGAAATTTCAAATTTTTAGTTTCCGTCCTTGCTCTTGAAGAGTCTTCATAGTATAAACAGCATCAACATCTTGGGGAATCTCCAAAGTATCAGCAGTATCAGCATCCATGAGGTCTTCAAAATATTAGCAGCAACATTATCTGGTAAAATCTTCAACTCTCGAGCAGCATCAGCATCTGGTAGAATATCGACAAGTGAAAACGCCTGAGATGATTGAGGATTGTTTAACGGTACACATGGAATAAGGTACATGGAGTACGCCTGAAATACTATACGTGAAGTACACTTCTGGTGGCATGGTCGCGAATTGTTCTGGAAAATATTTAAGATATCGTAGCATGTCAGGTAACTTTCTATACGTGGAATGAATATCGATTAAGAATGGTGATCTGGTAAATTTTCTGGTGGTCGATACATGATCTCATGTTACCGGCCTTCTTTCTAATAGACAGAAACGGTGCACTTTTTGGTGGTGCGTTAGGGCGAATAAAGCCTCGTTCCAGTAACTCTTGCAGCAATTGCTGCAACTCTTTTAACTTAGCTGAAGCCGTGGAATAAAGAGTTTTGAAAACAGGTTCGGTTCTTGAGACAAGCTAGATGTTAAATTTTGTCTCGTGGTTAGGAAGGAATTTCTAGAACACCTTCTCAATTACTACTGAAAATGCTGAAGAAAGAAAATCTACTGATCATAAATTTTAGGAACTTCAGAAGTGGATCATAATTGGTGGCTAGAAAATATTCGTAGCTATGGACTGATAAGTCACGCGCTTGAAAGGCAGAAATAACTTTTACTGATTTTTTTGGCAGAAATATAATGAATATATTTAGGATTTAGTAAGACGGATATCTTCGTTAACTAAAAAGAATTTTTTAGTAAGTATGGGTGATACTGGGGAGTCTTTTCTGCTGGGAGGTATGTAAATACCTGATTTGAATAAAGTTGACATAGGAATACGTGGAGTAACGTGGCGACTTTTCACTAAATGTGTTCGTCTGTAACCTCACATAATGAATACTACGTGTCTAACCTGAATAATACTCCAGTGGTGGTAAATGAATTTTTAATGGCCTGATTTATACGTGTCATGATAAAACAGGTAGACTCCCTTGGAGGGTACCCTGAATTTCTGAGGGTCTGGTTTAGAAGATATGCTGAAATTATGAGTCTTGACTCGTACCTAGAGACGATACTCTTATGACATGTACCGTGACTGGTGTCCTGACAAATGTCTTCAGAAAGGGTACCTAAGGTTTGTGTCTTAACTGATGTCTTGACATGTGTTTTAGTAGATGAATCTGAACAAGGCCGAAAATTTTGGTAACTGCTAGGATTGGCGGTCCGGTTAGCCTACGAACCTCTGTATTTCTGGTCACGTCCGTTCTGGAGTTCCGATGGTTACTGACTGATTAGTTATAAGCACGGTGGTTGTCACTATTGCTTTGTCTGTCAATTTATAACGGTCATTATTATGACCGTGATTCATGTAACTATTTTGCTGAGTGGTTGGCTGGGTCCTGGTTCCCACTCTTTTGAATGAAAGGTTGGCTAAGTGAAGTGTGACATCTAGCTGAATGAAAGGTTGGGGAATCTTCAAAGTATCAGCAGTATCAGCATTCACGAGGTCTTTAAAATATTAGCAGCAACAGTATCTGGTAAAATCTTCAACTCTCGAGCAGCATCAGCATCTGGTAGAATATCGACAAGTAAAAACGCCTGAGATGATTGAGGATTGTTTAACGGTACACATGGAATAAGGTACATTGGGTACACCTGAATACTGTACGTGAAGTACAAGATGAATATTGTGCATGTAGTACTACTGAAGGTTTGCTGATATAATCGATATTGGTGTCAACCATCTGTCATGGTCAACGGAAGATAATTTGATTTAACTGGTTAGCAAACTGAACTGAAATAGTTAACATGATAGGCTGATAATTTCTGCGTAGACTTAATGCTGGTTGCATAGAGGCTGAAAAGTATGATTAAATGGAGTTTCATCAACGTCTAGTATGAAGACATGATTGATGAAGACCAGAACATGATTTATCATGAAATAGAATTTTAATGTAATCCTTCTGTATTTTAGCCTGAAAGCATCATCACCTTGCTAAAAACAAAATCAACATAAGAAGACATGAGACTTAATCAGCATGAACACGACGTCCACGTGAGAGTATAAAACTTGACTAATACAAAGAACATGTAAGGATAATCGACTGAGGTTTAACATCAACTGATGTGGATGACTATGGTTCAATCCACATAATTCAAGGAACAAAACATGTGACTAAGTATGGGCGATTCTGGTTCGGTCCATACTTGTCAAAATTTTCTAAGAACTGTCATGTATATAAATTTACAATCTGGGACTAAATATGGATGGCTGTATTCCAATCTATACTTGTCAAAATTTCATAAAATGTCATGATGTGAGCAAAGGTGAACGTCTATGGTTCAGTTCACAAAACAATATTCGACTGAAAGCATGAAAATTTGACCTGAATAATGGTGAACGTTTTTGGCTGGTTCACCAAGTAATATTTGACTGAAAACATGAATCTGACATGAGTAAGGGTAAACGCCTATGGGTCGGTTTACCAATACAAAATCTGAACGGGCTAGTATGAACGCCTATGGGTCGGTTCACCAAAACAAAATTCGCAGAAAAGCACATGCGACTAAACAGGGCCAATCATGTACCAACCTTTTACTTAGTCAAAAACTTTAAGAAAACTGACTGATAAATGAAGAAAATTGACTGATAAATGCATGAGAAACATGAAAGATAACAACGCCAAAATCTCGGAAGTTCCTGGTGACTACTCACTAGTCACAGGTCAAGTTTTAGAGCCTACAGGTCAAACCTATAGCTCTGATACCATAAATGTAACACCCCACTTGGATAAGTGGACCGTTACGTGTATTTATGGCATATCATCAAAGCATACAAGGTAAATGTCCTAAAACATTAACTGACCATAAAGGAAATACCGGAACCAAATGTCGGTAAAACAAACATAAGCTCAAAACATGAAAAGTAAAATACTGAAAGAAAGGACTGAACAATGTCCAAACAGCAAATATATGTATGAAGTGCATAAAGTAAAGAAGTCTGGATAGCTTCCATCCAATGCACGTACTCTCAGAATCCTAAGAGCATCCTGGTGTACCTGCCGTTAGAACATGAAAGGAACTACGGCTGAGCATAATGCCCAGTGAACGGATATAAAGCATGATAAGAAATACCGAAATGAAGCAGGTGATAAATTACTGAAGCTGTATGACTGATAAGTAAAGTTGCAGCGGAAATCTGTGTATAATCTGAAAAGTCTGATTTATAAATAATAAAGCTGAACTGTTATCTGTTAAATTTGAAAACATGCATTTACTATATTTTAATTGCCAAGAGCTTATATAGGTCATATGTTGTAACAACTGTTGCATGAATAACTGGAGGGGTGACCTCGGCATGCTGTAGAGGGGTGACCTCTAAATAATGTGCTGGGTGGAGGGATCAGCTCCAATGTGAAGGATGTAGAGCACACACCACATTCACCTGATAACTGTAAACTGATAGCCTAGGATGCATCCATACACCCCACTAATAATACTGATAAAATGGCAAGCTGAGCTGAATGGGACGCTACAGGATATCACTCTCCTGTAGGTGAGTCATGACACCGGTGCCTCAAGTGTCATGGATACGGTACCTCCGTAACTAGTACAACTAACTGGTCATGCTTGTGTATAAGGCTCAGGCAATATCTCAGTTATTAAAATAATTTCTGATAATTTATAACATATACTAGGGAAAACATTTGGCTGCAGACGGGGAATCCTAATCATGCATAGAAAGAAGTCCTTACTGAAGGATGAAAAATCCATACTTTGTGTCCAGTAACCGACTGCAAGGAAAATCGATGAAACTCTTATTTTGACTTCACGAGAGCTACATGAATATAGGACGTGAATGAGTTGTCTAATATCTGCTTATTATTACTGATTCTTACCGTTCTTAGTTTGATTTATTATTTTCTTGTATTGTAGTATTGTTTCTTGTAAACCCTGATAATTCTGACTGTCTTTAAATATTTACCGATTAATGTATTTTCATTACTCCTGATTACTGTATAATATGTATTCTAATATTGTAATATTACTATCATAGTAATAGAAAGTTTCCTGAAATAGAAGGTTTCCATAAATAGAAATAAGTTGGTTTAATGTACGTACGTAATTTACCTTATTCTTCGAATAAGCTAATTATATGAGTCATGGTTTAATAAGTATATTAATAAGCTAAATCTTATAAGTCATGAATTATTAAGCCATGGTTAATTATAAGTATTATATTAATAAGTCATAATTTAAATAAGTTAAATTAGTTAAGCCTAAAACTAATAAGCAAATTTTAATAATGTGCGAATAATTAATCAATATCTAGAACACCAACTAAGTACTAATTGCTTAAAGTTATATAGTGCAGACACATATTATATGTCAAATTTGTATTTTATTATAGCCTAACAGTTTAAGATGCACTCGACATTTGCATCCACCAAGTGAGAAATGCAATTTACATACCATGAGCTGATAACTAGTTTATACCTTGAGAAAACTATATTTATCTGTTGATGTGCAAGATTTAGTAACATTTTAGTTCTCACTATAAAAGTATACTTACAAGTAAACCAAGTTTCATTTATAATATGACTCGATCTCCCATCGAGTGGTAAAATGAAATTTAGTTTTGAAAAGATCTTATTGTTTACGTATAGATAACGGAGCAAGATATGTTTCACATATATTGAACATCTTGATTTAGTTATTATCATTATTGAGTGGTTTCTTATGCAAAGTAACAATGTATAGGACATAAATAAAAAATACCTGCCATCGTTTAATTCATAATCGTTTACGATCATATCGAAGAACCCGACTCACTTCATAACCACATCTTTTTTTTTTGCTTAGTTCAAACCGTATTCTATAATACCTTGCTATCCTTATTGTTTAAAAGTTTGTATTTCAAAAATCCATATAAAGAAGCATAAAACTCTCATTCGTCATTATTAATACTAGTGATTATGAGATCAATGACCATGTTTACGTTTTCAGTAACATGCTTTGGTGACTTAAGCTGATATCTAGGAAAACCATGAAACTGTTTTCTTCCTTACAACAATCTTTTATATTTTCAAATATTAAGACGTTAGTAACATAAGTGTGAAGCTTTGCAATTTATCTACATGTTCAAAGCCTGTAACTTGCATTCATTATTAGTTGTGATATCTTATACCTATATTATGTTAGTTTATAATAAGGATGGCTTGTGATTAGTGTATATTATGTACTACAATGATAATTAAAGATATACCTCAAGGCTGCTAAGCAAGAAGATCAAACAGAAGCTGAACCAAAATCGAGATCAAACACGAACACGAGAAATTCGCAAGACAAGCTAGATCAACTCAACACCCGAGTCGGATCGGTCGATCTAAACTCGAACAAAACCTCCCATCACGAACTACATCGATGTGAACCGTAACCAAGTTCGATAAACATTCGGACCTATAGGTTTTATTTGCCATCAAAGCGGGGGCAACATTCTTTTAGCTTTTAGAGTACGGCAAGCATATGCATAATATATATAATGAAGGGTATTTAATATTTTGAAATATGGGCCGGGTCTGGGCCATATTTAACTTATAAGGCTTATGCTTAATTACTAAGCCCGTATTAATTATTTTGTGTCATAATTTGTATTCTGTACGTGTCGTAAATTCGTGAATTTTTATTTCGTGTTATATCTTGCCATGTCTTTTTTAATATACCGATTTACTTGTCGTGAAATAATTATATATTAAAACTTTTAATTCAATGGTATTTTATGCGGGTTTTACAACTCTTCCCCTCTAATAGTAATAATAATATTAAAATTAGTAATAATAATAGTAATAATAATTTTATTTATTATTATTAATAATAAAATAATTATTTTATTATTATTATAACATCATTTTATTAGAATAATAGGATTTACAAAAAGTTAGTGAGAAGCTGAGAGACTATCTGAGCTTCCACTCCTTTAGCAATACCGAAACTAATCCTATTAAATATATGAAAATCAACACGTGCACCGATGTCTTAAGCCATAGAGAATTTTCGAATCCTTTTCAGCAAATTTCATTGGTAAGCCTAACATTTACAAAACCCATTTAATTTAAAAGTATGAAATAGCAACAAAAAGTATATACTACTTTCATTGGTCGCATACATGAATCAAACATTTGGGCCATGTAGATATTTGTATAGAAAGTTGCCAGTTTTTAAACAATGAACAATACAAGCCAACATTCATCAAATTTTGCAAAACAAAATACACATAATAATAGTTATGCTTATGTACAGTAAAAGAATCTATACCAGTTTCATGTGTAAGTATGAAATAGCAAAAAAAAAATGTTAGGCATACATGAATAGAGACACTTGACGTGTAAATATTTATTGACTAAATTATAATTTTTTCCACCATCAACCACTTAAGCAACATGGTATAGTAATTAACTTTTGCAAAACAAGGTTTAAAAATAATAAAAAATATTAAAAAACACATATTTAAAAAAAATCTTACTAGTTTCATTGGTAAGCCAATTAATCTGACAGTATAAAATAGCTAACAAAAAGAAATGTCAGTTGTGTTAATGATTACTTTTCTAATGCCAATGAACATTTTAAATTTTAGTTCATGTTAATTTATATTTATGATACTAATTATTTCTTGTTAACTTTAATTCATGTAATAATAACCCATACGCATATTTGTTCAATAATTGTCCATTATCAGTTTTGTAAGATTGTTTAAAGTTTTGTATCTCTCTCACATGATCAATCAGATAACTTTAGTGGTTATGTTCGCATCTGTAATGTGAGTATTTCATTTCACATTAGGATAGTCTTATTAGATCCTTTTAAATTAGGATACAGTATTTCGTCAAGTTGTCCGAGTGACACGATCTGTAGAAAGTAACTATTCATGAAGTATCAGAGAAAACAAACATTTTTTTATTATAAAAAAGGGTAGATTAAAATAGAACTTAGGGTTCGTTTGGTTCGTAAATAGGTTTTGAGATTATGATTTGAAAATTTGGATTTAGGTTTGGATTTGAGTTTATATAGGGTTTGAATTAAATGAATAGAGAGAAAATAAAATATTGATAAATTTATTTTTTTATATTTATTTAGAGTAAAAAAACTAAAAAATAAGAAAAGAAAAATTAATTTGTGTGGCTGACAAAAAAACATCAAATGCAATATAACTTTTCAATGATAGTATTTTTAGAGGCCTACCATGATAGGCTGAATTGTGATTTTAGGATTAAAACCTTCATGTCTGAGGTTTTCAAACGAACCAAACAATAGTTTACAAAAGTCTTTTAGCCCAAACCCACTAAAAACTGGGTACCAAATGGGCCCTTAGTACATGAAAAGTGTCTTAACAGAAAGAAGACAAAATTACATTAATGGTTCTTGTGGTTTGTAGTAAATAGCAACTTTGTGTCCCTCGAGTTTAAAAGGTGCATGAGTAGCCTTTAACTTTGGGAAAATAACACATGCACTCCTTTTTCAGGGACTACCGATGAGATTTGTGTAGGATGGCAACGGGTCGAGTTTGGCTCGGGTTTTAGAGAACCCGCACCCGTTTATAATATCCAAGCCCGCATCCGTCACAATACCCGATGGGTACCCGATTAGTATTGCCCATCGGATTTTCAGATTTTACTCGCGGGTATCGGGTATCCACAATTAAATTTATTTGGACATAATTGTGCGTATAAAGTTATGAAAAACCAATGAAAAACGATCCGAATACCCTAATATATCTTTTAAGTTTTTAGAAGATAAATAATACTAATTGAATATTATATCATACAATTGAGTAGATCGAATAAATCATTGTTTTTATTTTAAAATTACCAAGATCACAAAGCATCTTAATGCATACAAAATGTAAGTAATATGAGCATTTCATTTGTTTAACAATTTTCGTCTCCTATTCCGCACAAGTTTAAGACTTATATAAAATAGCCATAAAAGTGGGTACGGATTTTAGTAAACGGGTACGTATACAGGTAAGCGGAGCGGGTATTACTAGAACCTAAACCCGAACCCGTACCCACAAAAAATAGAACATCCAACCCGAACCCGCATCCAAACCCGCCAACCCAACTCTGGACCGACCCAATCGGTTCAGGTTTCGATGTTCCCCATCGGTTTCAGGTGCTTTTTCCATCCCTAGATTTTTGGTTTGGACAAATGACATATAAGGTCCTTTTTTTGCAAAGTTAAGGACTATCCCAATCGGTTCAAGTTTTGGTATTCCCCATCGGTTTCAAGTGCTTTTTCCATCCCTAGATTTGTGGTTTGGATAAATGGTATATAAGGTCCTTTTCTTTGCAAAGTTAAAGACTATCCATGCAACTTTTAAATTGAAGGACATAAAGTTGTACTTTAATATAAACCGCAAGCACTATTCATGTAATTTTGTCTAGAAAGAATGAAACATAATAACAATTGGTCGCAACACCTCGATAGAGCAACAATTATAAACAAAAACCAAAGATTACACGGCGATTGGGAAAGTATGTATAGTTTTTTTATAGAGAGTAATGATTAAGGTTAATTAATAATCATCATATTTTTAGCTTATATAGTCCTAAATTAGTGTCTTACAAGTAAGTCCTTAGATAAAGATTTCTTCATACTTTAAGCACCCTCCTTCAAACTTTATACTCTAAACATATCTTTCAAGTTCGACATTTGACATAACAATTGATGTTGCTAAACTTGAAGGCCATTAGTAAAGATATGAGTAATCTACGGAGTTGTATGAACTTTCATAGTTTTAACAACACGAATAAAAACTTTTCTTTATCGATCAAATTCATGTGCATTTTAAAGTGTTTAGATTTTTCATAGAAAACATGATTTGTTTGTGGTATGTGATTCTATTCCTATACCTCTCAAACCTTTCTTGCTTGGATACTTAACTCACTTAGGAGTTGTAGAGTGAGTTAGTAGAAGCTTAGAGTATCTAGCATGATTTATATGGTTTACACCTTTACGGTTAGTAAGCCTTATATCATGTGTAAATGTGCAATTGAGCTCATCTCTAAGATGATTGATTAATCCCTTGAGATACCAAACTACTCCATAAATTGTAGTTAGGATATTACATATTTGGAATTGAAATATTCCAAGGATATTGTTATTGTAATCCCTAGCAATAATACTTGTCCGACATGTGGGAGAGAAAGTGAATCTATACTTTGATCACATTTTGAATAGCTTAAGACTATTCTTGAAAGTGCTCTTATTATATTTATCAAAATTGTTTGGTATGGTTCATTACCAAATCCGTTTACACTAACGCCGGAAAGGCACGTCTTAAGCCACTATAGATGACACAAGCTCTTCGTTTCTATAACTTGAATATTGTCACTAGTCTCTTGAGCATTGAACGTAGCCTTAATTAACTTCCCTTGGTTTCTCTCTTCTTTGTTTCTTTCTTACGAGTAGTCGTTTTTTTGTATCGGTCTTTTTCGGTTTCGATTTAACTCGTAATCCTTCATCAAGGCATTATAACCTAGTATTGAAGTGGTTCAATGATTTCCAAAAGGCTTGAGATATATCAAGTATTTTAGAAAAAATTGGTTTTGAAAATTTCATTGATTTTTCATGGTGTTTAACTGTCCTCTGTAGGCGGTTCTTTAATTGTCACGACTCAAGTCGCGGTTCCTTATAAATAAAGAACCGAGTTTCACTATGTGACTAAAATAATCTGGTTTTCAAAAAAAAATTATTTTTTCAAAAAAAAAATCCACTCCTTCTCATCAGCCTTATTTGTCTTGTTAATTTACATTTGTTGTGTTGACTTATTACCTTAGTCAAATTGTGTGAATTAGCACAAAGTAGCACGCAATAAACTATACTTGATTAAGTCAGTAGAAAAAAAATATATCTTTATAAGTTACAACATATATAATGAGGCATCAGGTCCAAACTTCATAAACGACAACTTTAGAGCCGGTCTTCGGCACCTAATCCCCCTAACTTCCCGTAATTTGCATGAAACTTAATTGACACTCGCTTTTTTTTTAAAAAGGTCGATGCAACACTCGCGGGTGTACGAAATAGTTGTGGAAATGTGGAATGATGTATTTAGCTCGTGAAAAGAATCTTAGGCTTCGTTTGTTTTAAAAAAAACACTTTCAACAAATCTCTGCAAGCGCGTAGAGGTTTTTGTTTGTTTTTCTAGCAGACCTAAGTGCTAAAAAGCACTTCTCACCTCTTCAAATTTAAAGATATAAACTTCATCTTATTCCCTTTTTTCTCACTTGTTCGACACTTACTTCCCACCACAACCTTCAATTATTTGCATTTATTTTATTTTTATACTTTTTATAACGAAGTGATTCATTTCGTATTTTTTGCACGTTTTTATGCATTTTCTTTCATTTATGCGTTTTTTTTTTTGTTTTTTTGCGTTTTTTATTACCCTTTTGACCATTTTGTACGTTTTCGTATATTTTTCTACGTTTTCGTACATCTTTCTACGTTTTCGTGCATTTTTCTACGCTTTCGTCATGTTTTTAACGTTTTCGTACGATTTTATCTGTATTTTACATGTTTTTATACGTTATTATACGTTTTCATCGCATCAAAAAAGAAAAAAACATATAAATAACGTATGAAACGTAAATATAAAAAAAAATGTACGAAATGTAAAAATGAGCAAAATGTATGAAATCATACCCAAACATTAGTGAAAAAGATACAGATAGTATAAGTAAGAAAGAAAGTATTTCAATAGTATAAAAACAAACAGTTTATTTCGTGTAAATGAAGACTTTAAATACTGTACATCTTTTTTTAGATGTGGTTTGTAAAGAAGAGGTAAAACCTCTTAAAAAACAAACAAAGCCTTACTTTCTGAAATTATTTTAATAAGAAAATGTATTCCGACACTTCAAAAAACGTGAATTCTTGCTTGTCAAATTTTAATTAGAAAAATAAAACTTTAATCTCATTCTTCATTCTTTTATTTCGAAACAAAAGAAAAAAAACAATTTCTCAATCCACCATAAGTATCACATTTTTACTAGGGGGAGCATTTAGTCAAACTCGGATCGGACAAAAACCGATTAAGCTCAAAATCATAGATTGAAAATCAAACCGAATATGGTTCGGTATGATTCTTCAGTAGTAGCTCTGAATTTACCCATTTATTTAGGACTCCTGTGTGGTTTTCATGCGTCATAAAATTTACCCATTTATTTACCTGTTTGCCTTTTTTATTGGATTTATTCTTCTCCGTTTTTTTGATACATTCAATAATGTTTTTATATACACTGTCGTCATACATACCACTGATAGTCAATTTGTTTATTTTTCAAGCTACTTAAAACCTATGCAGAGAAATTTTCCAAAGTTAGTGTGCCTGTAGAGTTGATGTCGGTGCATACAATAAGCCTGATAAAGTTGTTGCATGTATACAAAAGGATATTTAGCCATCAAGTTAAGAGCACCTGGTAGAATATCAACCTTTTGTTTCGTCCAAACTCTTCCAACCAAACACGAAGCCGCGGGCACCAATTTCTTGTAAACATAATTAGTCAGAAACCAATTTATACACAATTTAATACTCATTATTAAAACTAATTAATACATAATAACAAAATTAATTAATACATAATTTAATACTCATATTAAAATTAAATAATACATAAGAATTATTACCCACGTAAAAATAAAAATAATTAACACATCTCATTATTTAAAAATACTATTATATATTCAAATTGTACAACAATTAGAAGCATATATATTTATAAAATCGTACATATTGTCCACCTAAAATGAAAGGGTTCAACTGGGAACTAGAGTCACAGTCGGCTCAACTAGCCAGTAAAAACCGTCAGAAGACGAACCTGGGAGGACCCACCGAAACTAATAAAACGAAAATGTTAAATAAATATGTACTACTTTTTTTAACTACACATAAATATGCACTATTTATAAAAGATATCACTCTCTCTCTTCAAATTTTAAGTATCACAATGTTACAAGCTTTTGGTACAAACGTTTACAACATAAAAATTTCATACATTTATTTATATATTAATTGGAGGGCAACACACATTAAGTAAATCATAAATAGTTATCCTCAGACCTGAGATACCAGGAAACTGTCGTGGATCTAGTGCATTTCTATGAAGTAATCTAACGCTATACGTAACTGGTGGCCATAAGGGTTATTTTCAGAAGTGTTGCAAAATTCATAAGTTTTGCTTGTAGTCAATATGAATTTTGTTTCTTCCAAATTCATTTTGGAGATAATCCCAGTCGGGCCCCTCGTGAGATTAGTAAGATGTATGTGTGGCCGCACCCAAAGTCGTTTTAGACTATGTTTAGATGTTCTGGTAATCTTGTTGAATCTGATGAACGAGAAACATAATGGTTAATGAAAGGAATGACTAAGATCCATATCCGCTGTATAATAAATGAAAGGATAATAATAATGATGAATCATTAAAAAGTTTTATCCAAGAGACCTTACTCGAGTCGTACTAGAGGCATTGACGTGTAACTAGACGCTAACCGATGTGATCACACTATTAAAATTTGTCCAAGTGGGAACTGTAAGTTTTATGGACGTAAAATTTAATAGTCGTGTGTTAGGACCGAACTCGGGATTACGAGATTGCACACAATACGTAAAGAGTTAATTTATTAGTAAATGTATTTATATGTTTATTAATTAAATCGAGTTTTAAATATTTGACCGCCGTTAAATTTAAGAGTTAAAAAGCTAAGGGTTAACGTGGAATATTAAACGAGAGGAAAAGAAGGGTCCGGAACACCCCTTTGAGGTTGTTCGACCGGCGATGGACAAAAGAAAGGAAGGGAAAGATTTCCTTCCTAATTTGCGTTTTGTCTTGGCCTCCAAGTTTTAGTACCCTATATAAAAACATGGGGTGCTTCATAATTCTTCACCCCACTTTCTATTGTCCCCCTCTCTTGCGATCGGCGACCAAGCACCCTCTTATTGTTCCTTTGAGTCGTTTGATTTCTTAAATCAAGTTCTAGCCCCTCTCTGAGGTTGTTGGGTTGATTTTCCCCTATACGGTTAAGCTCGTTTTATACGTATTAGTATTACAGTTAACTTGTTATTATACATGTGTACAAGAACGTAATATAATATTACTTTAGATTATATCTTGGATCAATTAACAAAATGGTAAGGGGTTAATCATGGATCCGTCATAAATCCTAATTGGTGATTTGTTCTTGTTCGTGGGAATTGCATAGCTAAAAGGTACGTAACCCTAATTAGATTAATTGTGAATGTGTTATTATTATGATCTTGTTAAATCGCTTCCGCTATTACGTGCTTTGATATTTGCTTATGTTTTAATAATTGTTATGATCTTCATAAACCGTCATGCATATCCCCCTTAGCTCCTCTTCCCTTCTTTGTTTTCGCTTTTCCAGACGGCGTTCCTTGTTGGAGGTGCACTCCGTTGAAGCTCGTAGCTCTTTTTCAAATTCGAGCCGAACTCGTAGATATTCGGTAGGAGCGGTTTTCATTCTTTCTGAGGTACGTTAAGGGCTCCTTTCGAAGTCGACGTTTCCTCTGTTAAGAGGGGCATAGGGGGTACGAATTGGGGAATTTTCACTTGCGGTGACTTTCTTCCACCCCCTTGCCTGAGTTATTGAGTGTTTCATGAGTCTGGGTTTTCTTGTCGCCCCCATTTTAGTGAAAAGGATTCGTGCCGCTTTTAGACATGCTTGGAGTTCAGTGTAGGGTCCCACAGATGGCGCCAACTTGTTGATGCAAAAGTTGGATGGACCATGCTTGACCCGAATTAGGCTTAATTCGGGTGCTTGAGGACTCCGGCTCTTGCACCAAGTGAACTTGTTTGAAGACCCTGCACACTAAATAACAGACACTGTTAGACTTACCATGGGTGCGTGTCCCACTATTAGACTCCGACGTGAGAGCAAGTAATCGGTTTTAGAGATAGGTGAGGGTTTAGAGTGTTGTGAATATCGTACCTTTGTGAAACCTCTAGGGTTTGTTTTATACCCGATAAAACCCTAATTGGGCCTAAGCAAGAGATAAACACCAAATATAACCAGATCCTTATTCCATGAATAAGGAGAGTTTATATATTCTTAGTTTAGGGGAATCACA
Source organism: Glebionis coronaria (assembly GCA_025667525.1). Classification (NCBI taxonomy): domain Eukaryota; kingdom Viridiplantae; phylum Streptophyta; class Magnoliopsida; order Asterales; family Asteraceae; genus Glebionis; species Glebionis coronaria. Next base: position 634,989,429 of record CM046878.1, read on the forward strand.
ATCTGATTTAGATTATGATTCTTTCTGATCCTGTCCGCGTACAACCAGGACACGTTGACATAGAACTGCGTGCGGCAACAACTTATTGGGCCTCGTGGGCTTCAGCGCTGTCTGTGTACGATCCATACGTAATGGATACGGATAGTACCTCGTGGGTTGGATGGTCCAGCCCGACTAGAGGCTATATTTCAAAAAAATATACTGTAATACATAAACAATAAAATTGAGAAACTATTTTAAATATAGAATTTTTTATTTCACATAAAAAAATTTCGATTTTTATCGAATATAAATATAAAAAAGTCTTCACACATTTTTTTTTACCATGACTTATCATGTCTTTTCACATTTTGTCTCATTTTAAGCTTTAATTTCTTGCGTGATGTGAAGGTCAAACTTTACGCTTTTACGAAACCTACAAACCTTTTAGAAACCTTGCCTAATACCGCCCGATTATAACGCAAGTTATGGACCAAAAACTGAACCGAAATAGATTTGAGTTGAACCGACATCGATCCGGTTCAAACCGGTTTGTCGATTCAATTCCGTTCGTTGTCCTTTGTGCTCACCTAAATTTCTCAACCTTCAAATTTTGTTCTGAAAGAAAACAAAGTTAACATAAACCATTTCCCTCTCATTTCGGAACTCCTCCACTAAAAAAAGACCATTTAATCATCATCGCCTTAAAATAGCAGCTTCAATAAGTAAGTTGTACATTAATATGATAATAATAGGATGTTGTTATGGTTATTTTTATGTAGGATTAATATGATAATAGGATGTTTGGTTAAGCTTATTTACGAGATTATATGTTTTCGGCTTTTGTTTTATAAGCCTGATTTTTTTTCCCTTATTTTTGGACTTATTTAAGTTTAGGATCTTTTTTACTACTCCCTTAAGGGCACAAGATAAGAAGTCAAAGAAAAGAAAAAGTATAATAAAGTATTAAGGGAATCACGGGTATTTTCTTGTACTTTTTTATTCATTCTCGGAGTAGAAGGTTTGGGAAAATGACCCCTCAAGTGATGCTTTAAGAAGGGGTCAATGGCTTTCTTATCTTGTGCCCATGAGACACAATTAAAAAAAACCAAGTTTTTATAACAATAGAGTGTTTGTTTCGGCTTATATGTGAGCTAATGAGCTTATTTGATTTCGCCTTATATTTCATAAGCCTCAATTTTACGGCTTATTTTGGAATTTATGGGCTTATATAAGTTTATCCGACCGTAATAAACTTATATATAAGCCCACAAGTCTGAAAAAAAGACGAAAATTGGGGTTTATAAAATATAGTCCGAAATCAAATAAGCTTATAAGCCTACATTTAAGCTCAAATAAACACCCCTTATGTTATATAAGCTCACTTTTATGGCTTATTTTGAAATCTTTTTGCTAATATAAGTTTATTATGTCATTTTAAACTTAAATAAGCCGAGAAGTTTTAAAATAAGCAACAAAACGTAGGCTTTTGAAACATAAGCCCAAAATCAACTAAGCCATGAGCCGACTATATAAGCCGAAACAAACACCCTACAAACTTATACTCCCTCCGTCCTATTTTTATTGTCCCAAATTAACTGTCCACTACAAAAAACAAGAACAATACCCGTGTGTTGCACGAGTAGACGGTTTTTCATAAGTTACTAATCGTTATAACATCTAAAAGTTAAAGAAAAACCTTAATAAGCTAAAATGACGCAATCGTTTGATAAGCATGATTCACACTATTGAACTCTTGTCAACGTGATGGCTGCACAAATTAATAAAAGTCACTATCGTTCATAAGATATGTTGGTAACTTGACATTAGCCCTTATGTGTTTTTGGGTTTAGTGATATAATATCAATTTGATTGGTCTCTTTTAATTGTTAAAATACATCATGGAACTAAGATATGTATGAACTTAAATTTTAAACTTAAAATGTGTTGTCAAATTTATTCAATAATAACCTTTGACAAATTCATTCAGGTCGTTTTTTGGTTATTTTTAAATTAATTGTACATTTTTAAAAATAATTAGGAAACTTAAATCGATATTACTATATTATTCTTAGTTGATATTGTAATTACAAAACTTTACAAAGGTTTTAAATTAATTGATAAAGAGTTAAAAAAAATTTATTCAAAAAGTAAGAGAGAAAGCTGTAAATGTGATATATCTTTTTAAAATGTATGTTTTTTATATACAAGAATTTTGAGACGGAAGGAGTAATAATAAGCATATACTGTATTTAGTAATACTACATCCGTCCATATTTGACTTTCAAAGTCTTTCCTTTACAACTTTGATCGTAATTATTTTTTTGTTTATTACACAATACTTTATGCAATATATATATATATATATATATATATATATATATATATATATATATATATATATATATATATATACATATACATATATATATATATATATATATATATATATATATATATATATATATATATATATATATATATATATATATATATATATATATATATATATATATATATATATATATATATATATATATGTATATGTATATATATATATATATATATTTAAATGGATAGAGTTTTAAATATATTTTCTATTAATATAATTTTTATCAAGTATTGTATAACAAAAAAACATATTTACATTAAATTTATGAAAAAAAAACCCTAAAAATAGAAAATGACTTATTTTAAGACGGAAGGAGCAATTGTTTTCGTTTTCATTATCATCACAACAATATTCTTCCACTCTATTCATTTAGGGGTTTAATTAATAATTAAATATTACTATTTGGCATTTTGGTGTATGAATATATACTAAACAAGTGGGTAAGACCCGCGCTTCGCTGCGGGGATGTTCGTTTTCTAATTTTTTTCATTTCATAGATAGAAATAGTTTCCAGTTTACATGTTGGAACACATATGCCCTAAGACATGGCCAATATACAAAAAGTATTAGGTGGCTTCTGAAGCCTGGTTATTGGTTTATGCATACAGATATGTATTTGTGAAACATGCCTATTATATTGCCAAATATACAAAAAGTGTTGCATAGTTTCAGATATGCATTCTAGGGCTTCTTCATGTCAGTGGCTGGGAGTTTCGAGTTGTACAAAAGTAGAGTGTCTTCTACAGCCTTGGGTTTGTGATCCTGTCATGACAAATGAAACAAATGGTGATGTACATATGTGGGCTGCTAGTACTGTATAACAAATGTGTACGAATGCAAGTGAGGTAGCTAAACCTTTTTTTCTAACTGTGTTGTTGCTAATCTGTTTTCGATTTCTTTTCTTGCTGCAGTTCTTCGGGGAAAAGGTTCCTTTTAACACCTTTTGTGAGCTCATCGGCATCTGTGTCTAATTTTGTTGCCTCTTTGTGTTCAGCTGCTGCTAGGGTTCGCGGAACTGGTGTGGGTCGTGGTTCTTCGTTTCGTGCTTCAGGTGCTGAGAGTGCCTTGGTTGGTGTTGAAAAAGCTTCGGGCCCTGTGTAGATGGATATTAGCTTCGCAACTAATTTCGAATGTTCGAATATCTAGAAAAATGCCCTAAAAAGTAAACGATAAAAGCTTAAATATGTGCAGGAATGGCCAATATCGAATTGGTATATAAAAATAGTGTGTATGATAAATGTGTACATGTTATGATATAAAGAGAAAGTTGTAAAAAGTAGTAGATCTGCTGAGAATATAACCAATTTGAAAGGCCCTCTATGACCTATCATTAGCCTTAGGAGAAATATACTAACTTTCTAGCTAATTTGTTTACTTATTCTAATAGGCATGTTAATTTGTATAAAAACGATAGTAGAAATCAATTCGTTACCTGGTGTTGATAGTTCGTGTGCGACAGTTTCTTCCTGTAGGAGTGTTGTTGTCGTTGTAGCTGCAAGTGAAATGTGTGTGTCTGGTGGCCCTGCTATTTCTTTAAGCTTTTCGGGGATGTGTTCAGGTACAGTGGTGGATGTGGAGGGCCCCCCAATTTCTTGAGTTGTGTCCAGTATGGTGTCAAAGTAGAAGTCTACTCTTCCTCTGGTACATGTGGGGTTGAAGTGAAACTGGAATGAGTGTTTGGTTCCTACCAGGGAAACAATTTCGTCTGGAAAGTTGTGTGGCCCGGGATTTCCATGTCTGGTAACTAAGTTAGTGCAGTCGGTTCCAGTAAGTATGTTGGAATTAGGAGTAAAGAACGTGAACGGTGCTGTTGTAGTTCCGTCCGTGATTGATCCTTTGAAGTTGTACATGTTGTTGCATATGTTAATAGGGTGTGGTAGGTTGTATAGGGTTTGGGTAATAGTGGCTGTTAGCTGGTACCTGTAGGTTGGTTTCTCTTGTGGTCCGTGTCTCCCACAATATGGAGTCTCATTTGGATTGCTTACCTTTTGGGAACATTCGCTGCATGACTGGTAATAGCAGTCTCGCGCGGTGTTGATGTTGCTTATGGTACCATCGCAAACAAACCTGACACCCTGCATGACAGATTTCGTTGACGGTTTTCTAGTTGTAGTTTAATGACAGTTATGTGTGTAAATGTGTGTCGAAAGGGAAAACGTTTATGTTTACCTTGTAAGTAGCGGGGTTTTGTTGCATTATGGTTGAGAGCGGGTACCTGTTTCTGTTTTTTTCATCAACGGGGTTTGAGCACCGTTCTTTTGATATTTGTAAAGGCGGGTTTATGGTCCGCCTTTGTGTAAACCTGTGACAGTTGCTTGTTAGTTGGGTCTTGAGGTTTTTTATTTCATCTCTTTTTTATTTTCTATGAAGTTAGAGTATAAACTGGTTTCTGCTTAGTCAGTTTTAAGGTGTTCCGTTTCTGGTATATCGGGATCGAAGTAGTAGCGAGTGATAGGTGTTCTCGACAATTAGAGGCCTGTGTTATTATGAAATGTTTGTGGATTTGTGAGCTATAAAAGATAAGTGTATGTAAAGAATATAGGGTGTTTATGTTGAGAGTGTACCTCCATAGTTAGTGACTTTGTAGGAGCTTACAGCAAACACAACCAGTTTTTCCATTAGTTCAAACGCAGCTTTGTCGAACTCTATTGCCATATTATCCCAAAGAGTAAGTTCGATAACATTTCCGCTGTTCACAAATGCAATATATATGTACCAGTGTCATGATTATGTGTTGTGCATGTGTTGTTTTAGGCTGAAAAGAAGGGGTACGTACCTTAGGTTTTCTATGTCAAGCTTTCTGATAATTGCCTGAGCCCCGGTTGAAATGCGAACGGGCTGGATGTTGCCTACTCTTGTTAAGGATCCAATGTAATCTACAATTTTCAAATGGAATTTGCAATTTTAATTAAAAATGAATTCCAACTTGTATGATGTACGAAGTGGATACCTGTTAACGTTGGGTGTCTGTGTTGTCCTCTTATATGCATTTTTGATCCAAGCAAACTGTAGGGGACGAAGTTGAAATAGTGGTTGGGGAAGTCCGTTGCTGGGATGTGCTCGAAGTTTGTGTATGTTTTCCCGAACTGCAAGGTGGTTCTGTTTTCCAAAGTCTGTCGATAATTAGGTGTCGATATGCAGTTGAAGCTTGATATTGTGTATGTGGATCCTTCTCTGAGTATGCTATTAAAGTATGAAATGTCATGGATTCCCATATTGGCTTGGATGGCAGATCCCTGTTTGTGTTAAAAAAAAAACAATTATAAAGTGGGTAATAGTTGGTTTTAAGTTAACGGGGAATGTGGTTGAACTTACCTGTCTGTCAAGTAGGATGCAACAAAAGTCTGTTGTCGATGGATCTGGTGGACTTCGGTTGATCCACAAACGATACACTTTAGCTTCTAAAATTTTGTTCTTCACTCCTGGTCGCAAGTCCGGAATGCACGCATCAGTCATAGTATCTGCAATAAAAATAGCATGTCTTAGAGTTTTGTGAACAGAGGTGGTCAAAAACGTGGATTCAATTTATGGCAAAGAATGCATGTGAAGGATGATGTCGTTTATTTGGAAATTTATAAGGAGGAAAATAACCTATGAGTAAATAATTAAACGGGGAAAATACATATTTTTTATTAGTAATATACGGATTACATACGCAAACCATGGTGGGTAATTAGATATTGGGAAAGATATCCTATCTAGTTTGAAACATGGATGATCATATTTGTGGATTATGGTTGTCTAATATTTGCTAGGATGTCACGGTAGACAATGTTTTTCGTTGTGTTTGGAGGGTGGTTGTCTTGTTCAGCCATCAAGACTTTTAGTCGGTGTAGAGATGTAGCCCTTGAAAGAGCAACATAGAGTTGCCCATGGGCGAATACAGGCTCAGGCAGATATACTCCGATCTTGTTCAACGACTGGCCCTGACTTTTGTTTATTGTCATTGCATAACAGACTTTAACCGGGAGTTGTTTTCTTTTGAAGACGAATGCCATATAGGGTTCTCTTGTTGTTAGTATGATTCTTGGAATGCGCTCTCCCACTCTATTCCCGGTAATCACTTGCGCTTCAATCAATCTGGACCATAGTTTCTTCACAATCATTCTAGTTCCATTACACATGCCGCCTTGAAGATTCATGTTTCTTAGTAACATGATAGGAGCTCCTACTTTCAAATCTAGTCGATGAGCTGGAAAACCGGGGAAGTGGAAAGTATTTAGGTATTCTAGAGGATAAAGCAATTCGACAGCGCCTCCATCATTCCCAAGTGGTACAACGTTGTCTGAGCTAGTGTATACCATACTCTGCCCGTTTATCCTTTCCAAAATGATACTATTAATGTTGTCGGCCGTATCGTTTCTGGGGCATACGATTGCCTTCTGCTGTAAATCATGTGCGTTGGGATTGTCTAATGTTGTTGGATCGTAAATGAAGTTGATCAGATTTTGAAGCCCATTTTCGGTGTTTGGCACACAATATTCATCAGGAAGAGTTATATATGAAGAGTCTTCGACTTCATTGTCATCTGGCTTCCCAATGTCACTGTTTCCAACGTACAACAACCACTCAGCAAATTTCTCTGCAGCTAATTTGTCACTATCACTCAAGCCGGGTTGCATCAGCCTCATATTTTGTGTCAGCCTACAGACTTTGAAGTGCCGCCACAATGATGATTGGCAAATGGAGGCTCCAATTATTTCTATTTTTGAAGCTCCCTTTTTCACTGGCAAAGTCTGTCGAAAATCCCCACCAAGCACGATAGATTTTCCACCGAATATTACATCTGAGGCATCTAATATGTCTCTCAGAGTTCTATCTAGTGCTTCGAAACACCTTCGGTTATTCATTGGGGATTCATCCCAAATGATGAGGTCCGTTTCTGCCAACAACGACGCAACATGGCTGCCCTTCTTTATGTTGCATAGAGACTCGTCAGTTAACTCTAAGGGAATCTTGAATCTTGTGTGAGTTGTTTGACCAGCTGGAAGCAATAACAATGCAATGCCGGAAGATGCAACAGCAAGAACAATCTTCCCCTGAGCTCGTAAAGAACCTGCAAGTGTCTTCCATAGGAATGTTTTGCATGTTCCTCCATGCCCATACACAAAAACTAAAGTCTGATGCCCTGTAAAGGATGCATTCATAATGACGTCGTATATGAAGAGTTGACCTGAATTGAGCCTGGAAACCAACACAACAGTTTCCATTGCTAATTCTGCCTGGTTATACCCTCTTTCTTCCATTAGCTCCCTGTTTCTTAACGCATCCACCATCTGTCTAGATAAAGTTAAAAACCCAAAGTCTTTGAGTGTTTTTGAATACGTGTTCTACTTTGTCTGTTCCCTCTGAAATATACTTGAACAGGTACTTGATAAGCATATTCCAACCACAATACTCGACTTTAATATGAGCATGAAAGGTGAGACAAAGATCGCGGTTGTATGGGATAACATATGTGTTGTCCAAATCTATGTCGCGTCTGGTTGAAGATATGTTTGTATCTCACCTACGATAATGAACATAGCCGTTGTTGTCGAAGAATGTATTTTCGTTGTATCTTTTTGGGAAGTTTTTTTTGCATTTTCTATCCTTCATACAGACTGCATGCACATCAGCTAAACCGCATGGCCCGTGAAGCATCATTTCTGACACGATTCTGTACCCGTCGGGATCAATTTCTGGGTCAGGTAGCTCTGCTGAAATGTATTCGTCAACATCTTCTGGACGATGTATTTTATCCTTTGGATCAACCCAAAGAAGTGTGTGACAGTGTGGGAGACCCTGCTTTTGAAACTCAATAGTATATAAGACTGCAACATAAGCAGGAAGGAAGTGAGAATGAGTTTCAGATATGGAGCTAAAGTAAGATAAGAACAGAGCAAGGGTAAAGTGAAAAGCGCAAGATTAGAATGTATACTTACGTCCTGTCACTTCGTCAAAAAGGCGACGCTCTTTTAGGAATCTACAAAAGGAATGGAATTTCTGTTCAAAGACACGCACGACGACGTCAGCCCTATCTGCTGGAGTAAGTGTTGGACGTTCAGCCATGTGTCGAACAATCTCTAGCCAACTGACATTGCAAGTGAAGGTGATAAAGTATTGTGGATTACCAAGAACCCTGCAAATGGCCAGGGCATTTAGATAATGACTATACATGTACCTAGGGCCTCCAGTAAAAGAGCATGGGAGAATAAGGCGGCCGCCGACATCAGACCCGTCACGATCACCCTAGCATATCGCGTCATATATTCCTGATAAATAATCCTTTCTGATATCATTTTGATGAGTGCAGTAGAAGTCAAGCCGGTTTTGCTCTATACAATAGAAAACACCGACGACATATTGTTGGAAAAGCTGACCTCCCCTAAACAGCAACCCATACGAACCCGACCGCTCATGCAACTGATACATGTAGTACATATATTGATGGAGATTCTCTTTTGATCCCCAGTACGTTGTTTGAGCTCTCGAAAGTAACCCGTTTCTCCGTAGATAAACAGTAGTGGAAACTAAAGCGACATGTATGATTTGTGCAATTTGTTTATTCGTTGTGCTTCCCCATCTCGTACTTCAATAACAACATCATAATCATTTTCATTATCTGTTCTGTCTTCAAAGACAATTGCACCAATAACAGAAGAAGTAGGGAGTTCGTACTCTGGAATGCCAGCAACACTAAAAAGCCTTATTTTAAAGTCTGGAACGTCATTGGTTGCAAACTTATCCCTAGCTGTGCGAAACAGCCTTACCAACTCATTGTGTTCATCTAGCGTCGTGATCAACAAAGCAACAATCCGTGGATCTAATGAGTTCGTAGTGGTTCCCCCAAAAGGACGAAGCCTGTTTTCAACTTCATGCGTAGTATCATATATATAGAGTTGTAAAAATCGGGGGGGGGGGAGTTCCAACTGGAGGGCAAAGAGATCCCATTGTATGATAAACCTGCCCTGAAATCTTGAAGACATACGGTCCACGGCCGTGTTTACCGAGGTGTCAACGAGTGAGACAAAAGAAGTCATAGCAAACATTTGATTGTATGCTCGAACGTTCTCCATAAAGAGTTTATCATCAAATAAATTTTGTATGGACTGTGGAGGGTCCCTTGCAAGTGGTAGAAAAACCTTCCTTCCCCCACAGCATTTGTTATATTCTGGAAGGTGACTTGTTGCTGACCGTACACGTTCGCCATACCAAAAGTTAGCACCACAGTGGCGACACACACAGTCACAATCACCCAAGTCCATATATGTTGCAGTGACACCTGGAGAATGGGAAAAAAGCAAACAGTCTGATTACAACAGGTGAAGCAAGAAAGATATACACATGCGAAAAATGAAGTAAACAGTTTGATTACAATAGGTGAAGCAAGAAACATATACGCATGCAACAAATGGTGTAAATGTGCTTTAGTTCTCTGTGTTTCCTGATGCCAGTTGAATCAGTATGCGAATCAACCCGTTTTAGAAAAAAACAGATTTTTCTCTCTAATCCGCAATTTATTAGTATTACTTTCTCACCTTGGGTAAAAAAAAATATACATTTGAGATAAACTGATACTGTATAAAGTGGAAAAATTTATTACGAAATCAAGGGCAAAAGTTTATTGTGTTGTGTCTGTCTGCAAAGTAAGCAAAGTATCACATCTTACCCAAATGTAAACTTGGTATGAAAATAAAAATGAATCAGACCAATGACCCACAATCTCCCACATAAACTATTTTCATTAGTTGACTTTTAAGGCAAAATATTCTCCATAACAGTGTATGAACTGTAATCTGTTGTACTTCAGAATAACCATGTTGAAAGCAACCACCAAATGTTATACGTACTTTCTTTTGAACATATATATTCATTTGTTACTTCTTTTGATCTTTCCATGTTGACTACAAAATATTTCAACCATTTATTAAAAAAAACTAAAACCAATCACATTCAACAAAAAAAGGAGACATTCCACTCTTTGGACATATATACTGATTTGTTACTTCTTGTGATCTTTTGATGTTGACAAAAAAATATTAACAATTTGTTAAAAAAAACTAAAACCAATCACGTTCAACAAAAAAAGGAGACATTCCACTCCATTTCATTACACTGATAGTCATAAATAATATTTACATTACGCGCCTGAATAACACATAAGCAATGTAAGTTACTTTCGTAAAGAGTCTGGTCACAACAGGTGAAGCGAGAAACATATGTGCAAACGAAAAAAGAAAATGGTGACGCATAAGTTGTAACCTTTGTTGTAATTAACTTGCGTAAACAGTCTGATAACAACATGTGAAGAAAGAAAAATATGTGCAGACAAACAAAAGAATGTTGCCACATAAGTAGTTACCTTTGTGAGCGTTGACAAAAATGTTGCCCGAAAGGCCTGAAGCACTCGGCAAAGTCGACCGCCGATATGACAGCCGGCGTCTACTGTCGCAGGAATGGAACCTTCCGAGCGACGTCGTGGAACTGCATTACATAAAAAGAAGTTAGTAAGAAGAGGATGAAAGCAAGAAGAGGCAGATAATATATGAGAAAGAAAAACTTGGAGGTATTTTTTGTCTAACGCGATATATATGAAAAAAATGAACATGTAGGCAACACAAACCTTGAGAAGATAAAAGGCAGCTGCCATACGATGCACGTGCCTCTGCCATAGGCGGTGACGACAGGGCTGGAACATCATCTGTAACAAATAAGGAGGAACACGATGTTGAACCTGCAAAAAAGAAAAAACCAATTAAAACCTTGACATTCTTGCAATGTGAAATGGGTAAGCAAAAGAACAATAGTTGGTTACCTCTGGCAGGCACGCTTCCTGACCGTTGAAACCATGAGTCAAAGGGGCTCCATGGCAAAGGTACAATGTCGTCACTTGGATGAGGAGGAGGCTGAGGACGCACAACAGAATTTTGGAAATCCAAAAGGATAGGACCGATGCCAATATTTGCACGGCCAAGGAAACCATCACTCGAATGAGTTGTCGAATGATGAGTGGTAGAACCTCCAGTATCAAACGGATGTGAAACAACATTAGGAGGAACACTGGAAACATAAGTCTGGCTATTCCTACCCGGAGGAGAAACTGAATACGTAGCACAGTTATGACAAACATGAACATCAGTTTCATTAGGCCCACGCCCATCAAACAGAGACCCAACATTTATAGCCACATCAAAATCACTGAGGTGTTCATCACACAACAAAGAAGAGTCCTGAAATGATGAGACAGCCTGTGGTGCAACTTGGAGTGGTAGTTCGTGTTCTAAAACAGAAACTGAATCGGCTTGTAAAACGGGAGGCCGTTGGTCAAATCCTAACGAATCAACCAACGCAGGCGTATCTACTAAAAGGGGCCGAGCCTCATGTCCTAAGCTAGAGCTTATATTTGTATTCTCATCCTGACAATCTAACCTATCACACATTGCAGAATCCTTAAGTGTACTAAAAGCAATATAGGAAAACCATTTTGCAAAGACACAATGCAAGTAATCTAATGCGAGAAATGCATGACAATAAGAACAAAACATCAATATAATTACCCAGAAAATAAAATTGAACCATATAAAAAAAGCCCATTAAAACAAATACTAACCGCGATACTGGCGAATCCAATTGAAACCTATTCAAAAAAAGAGAAAGTAATTAGGATATAAGAAATTACAGGAATGAATAAGGGGTAAAAAATTAGGTGAATCAAAGTTAAAAATCAACGACCCAAAACAATTAATTGGATAAAAAGTGACAAAAAATGCCGAAACGACGACCTTCTTTATAGAAAGGAACTACAAACCGTAAGTTGGGAACCCAGATCTCTGAATGAGTGAAGAAAGAGAGAGAAACCCTTATATACAATTGAAATATGGAGAAGCGTTGAGCTGTTAGTCATGCAAGTGCGCCACAATAGCAAGAGAAGCCAAGTCATACTCGAAAGTGGAGGATCCACTATCGCCTATTTTCCCGCCAAGAAGAGCAAGAATGATTAAAATAATCAACCACGCTTCGTAAAACAGGTATATCTTATAATTTCAAGTAACGACATTAAAGTTGGCACCGACATTGAGGTGGGTCTCCTTAGAGACGTAAAGTTATTACTATTATTCATTATCAACCCCCTAAATTAAGCAACTGAATTATGCTTTGTGTAGAGTTTCTTTATGTGAAACCTGCTAACTATTTTGCCTAAATCTAGGATATTGTTGATTGTACATTGTACCATTCATGTAAACTATAGCATTCTCATAGACTCATCAACCACCTCATATCTTTAATTTATCGTGAGAAACTTATCCCAGACCATAATTCCTCCAAGAACTTCTCCCAACCATTGACTAGCATTCCTTTTATTTATTTAAATTACCAGTATTCATATGTAGAGGAAAGAGTCATCATAAAAATCTTGAATGTTAAAAAAACAAATAAAGGGTCATCATCTCTTAGTCTCAAAAAACATGTTTTTGATTGCATTATGCTCGAAAAATTGACTGGACTGAAAAGGGCTAAGATTTTCAAACATTAACTTTGAGCAAACAATAAAAGGGTCATCATTACTTGGTCTTAAAAACCTGTTGTCGCGACACAATGGAACACGATGGAATGGGTGCAGCATTTTTGTAACTAATATGAACACGTTAAAGCTCAATATGACAACATGAGTGCTGTTAAAACCAATGTTTTAAAACCCGGTTTTTTAATTGACCCGGTTGAGTCACCGGTTCACCGGGTCACCGGTTCAACCGGTTAAACCGGCGGGTCAAACCGGTTCAGCCGAAAAAGAAAGATTATGTAAAGAAACTAATATCACACTCTCCAACCAATTCAGCAAATTGAAAGAATATTTATTTTACTATGCAGCATTGGAAAATGTTGTTCCGCTATAATATTGTAGTAGTATATAGTATTCTAGAAGTGTTATCATATCTTTTCCTTTCTTCTTTACAAAACAAAAAACTCAGATCTAGAAATCTTCCATTAGCATCACTTCATTTTCATTGGCAATTTATCATCCACATACACAGATCTCCGATCATCATTTCCATACACTTCTTATATAATCCATTCATCCCAAAAAACAGATCCTCCTCATTTGTTCATATCGAAGCACCGTGTGTGGCTAACAACACATCGAACTTGCAAAATTGCATATGTAAAGTTAGATCATTCTCTATTTTTTAATTGATACATGTTGAACCGGCCGGTTTCTGGTCAAACAGTTCAACCGATTCGACAAAAATCCGGCGGTTTAATCCGGTCCGAGTTTATGTCAAAACCCTGATCACAACGGCCCGGTCAGTACACCGGTTCCCGGTTCAACCGGTTGAACTGGCCGGGTCGAACCGGTTTTTAAAACATTGGTTAAAACATGTTTTTGTTTTTGGTAACTGAGTAACTTAATGTCTTCCATATTTATAAATGAGAGAGAAGAAGACCAAAGTTGTTACTGTTAACGTACAATGGAAATTCAAACATGTGTTTGTAACTCAAATGAATGGACGCATAAACATGTTTTTGGTCTGGGATATATGAAAAAATTAAACAATAGAAAGATCATAATTTGTTGAAAATATTTTCTCGTTTGAAGAACATATTCAAGATATTGATAAACATCCCGCGTCCTATTCATCAAGTTATTTCACATTAACATTTCGCCATATATATGAGAGAATCGAGGTGGAAATGTACCGCATCAAAAGGTAAAAAAAATGAATATCACACAAAATGTATAATTTGAAGGAAATGAGGAGAAGATATCACCTGATTTTAATTGTTACCATGTTTCCTGTAGTGGAATAATTGAGAAAATTTATTTGTGGAGCCTTCTTTTTTGTTGGAAACCAATGGCTCCATCCCCACCCTTCATTTAGCTTTCATTTAAGGGAGAGATTAATCTAAGATTTAATTGGTTAATTCTTATTTCTTGTCCTAAAGCTTTTTATTTTAATTTTCACACAGTTAACGTGTTTCACCAACCCCCATTATCACACTGTCTCACAACCATCATCTCCCAAACGCCTTCATATTATCACCATAATCAAAGAATCAATCGATCTCACCTATCATCACCGTATACCACCACAATCAGTCTCATCTGTAATCATCATCGTCATCCTCATCTACCAAATGCCTCTTCCACATCATCAAACCACCACAACCGTCCGACCAGATGGATAATGGAGATGTTGATGATGAAGTGTTGTTGATTGATCTTTTGTATCAGAACGAGGAGGTAACTGACATGGTGTTTAATTGAATGAGGGATTTTGAGTGTTTTTATTTCAGTTACGTATAGTACCCTTGAGAATGGATTTCGTCATTGTGGTAACGTATATGAAGTACGTGAGTTGTTGAGAAAAGTTGGTGAGGTAGACGGATGTTCACCGGGTGTAGTGACGTTTTTTCAATAACAAGAGTCGCTACACGTTACTATGTAATATCATCAGTGATATTTTATCACCGGTGATATTTTTATTGTTTTATCACTAGTGAAGTATCACTAGTAATAAACCAATGAAATATCACGTCACTGTGTAATATCATCAGTGATAATTTATCACCGGTGATATTTTTATTGTTTTATCACTAGTGAAGTATCACTAGTAATAAACCAATGAAATATCACGTTACTGCGTAATATCATCGGTGATATTTTAACACCGGCGATATTTTTATTGTTTTATTACTAGTAATAAACCAATGAAATATCACGTTACTATATCACCCTTGATATTTTTATTGTTTTATCACAATAAACCAATAAAATATCACGTTACTGTGTAATATCACCCGTGATATTTTATCACCTGTGATATTTTATTGTTTTATCACTAGTGAAGTATCACTAGTAATAAACCAATGAAATATCACGTTACTGTGTAATATCACCGTTGATATTTTATCATCGGTGATATTTTTATTGTTTTATCACTAGTAATAAACCAATGGATTTGGACACACAGTTAATGTAAAATCATAAGAAAAGCAATGTGAACGGGAAGGAATGGAGATTAATCTGAATAGCGAAGAATGGAGGTTAAAACACAATATCGAGTCCATAGACGAAGATTGGGTTGCCAACATTGATGAATCTGTGGTCCAAAGTAAGTTAAGACACGAAGAAGCACGACGAGAGTGGCAGGACATGTCATTTAACTATCTAGCACTGAGGATGATGCACACAATAGGAGCCGAAGGCACAAGTCGTCACAACAACTATGAATCGGTTGGTTTTGAATCGTTTTTTCGAGATCGGTTGATTAACTAGTTTCTTCTTGTTTTTTGTGTTTATTTCATGATTTGCGCGACTATTTTGTGCAGATTTTGCGATTTTTGGTTAGGATTTGATGTGTGAACAGTGTGTGTATGTGTGTTTTTGTATGGGGGAGATGAGAATGGTTGTTTTGTTTCATATTTACATATTCAGTCCTTTTGTTTTTTAAAGATATATACATTATTAGTTCTTCTGTGTTTTTTATCATTTGATCTGGTCCTTACCAATGAATGGTCCAGATTGAGCCCTTGGATTCCACCAAAAAAGAGAGATGTTAAATAACCGGACTCAATCATAATTATGCACATATGGTAGCTTATATACCGGTTTGACATGGTGTAGTGACGTAGTGTGAATAATTCAATGCATATATCGTCACTTACTTATTTTGTGGACACATTGGGTTAAGTTACAAAATCGAAGTACACAATTTCGCAGAAGTTGGTTAAGGATGTCAAAGATAATTACTTGTGTGCTTATCCTCAGATCAATTTTATAAGGGTTTTGCTAATGACAGCCCTTAGGGTTGTGTTTAAATGAAATCTTTTTATTACAGTTGAGTGTAAGAATTAAAACCAACCAATCAAAATCCAATATTTTATGATCATCCTGATTTTTAGTAATTGTTTCCATGTTTTTTGGAATTAACATCCAATTATAATGATTCATTGATAAGTTTGTAGTAAATTCATTCCTCTTAACCACAGCCCTAAGGGCTATCATTAGCAAAACCCATTTTATAAAACGTGGCTAAATGATGACTTTTGAATGTAAGCCACCGGATATTTGGGATGATTTTATGTGGCTTAGATCATTTTTACTAATAATCCAATGGTTTAAAGAGAATGTCATGTCATATATATTTCTCACTGTAGCATCGACAATAAATAAGGGTAATAGATATGGAAGTTTGGTCAAGTTTACTATATTACCCTTTTAGAAATTATTATTACAAGATCTAAAGAATAATTAAATGAATTAGCTATGGGTAAAAATGTTATTCTGTCAAAAAGTAAGAGAAAGCTATAATAAATGCACTTACTTTTCTTAAACTGTGTGTTTTTTATCGCGAGACAATAATTTTGGGACGGAGAGAATATTATATAAGGTTGCAACTTTTTCCAAAAATATTGAGTATAGGAAATATAATCCGAAAACAAAATTATATAAGCTACGTACTAGTTAATATTTACTCCAAGTGATAAAACAGAAAGATAAGTTTTGGAAAATAGAAATATACACAAGGGGATACCGTGGTTAGGCTGTGTACGCGCGATTCAAAGACTCGTCATCCAGGATAACCTGGGAAAACTCATTTGCTTACCTATACCACCAGTCCACAACCAAATAGCCTAGTAGTGGTGCGCCTAACCTTTTCTCAGGAAGGCTAGGGTTCACATCTCACTAGGTACACACCGGGGCTGGCTAGGTTATGGTTCAGAGTCACAGGGTACACTGCATACATCTCATTCTCTCTGGGTTACTAGTTTATTAAAGGAAGGCGATATGTAAAATTGCTATGACATATAGGTATAGTAGGAACTGCGAATAGAAATATTTTGATATAAACACTCAACACTATGAAACTCATACCCGTAGTTATTCTGGAATGCAAACCAAGAGCCTCCTTATAGTTGAGTGTAAAGGGTACGGTTCTTTTCTGCTTGAGCACAGATTATTTAGTTCAGCCTTTTGATTCCTTTCCTAAATACAACAGTTTGTATTATTAGATTTGTTTTATATGTTGTTTCATGCTATAGGTTTTTCATTTTTTGTTCGGTTAAAATGCGAACGTGTATATATATTGAAAGGATGTTACAAACACATCATATTTTAAAAGGACAGTCCCCTTAAGGACACTGAAAAAACAGATAAAGGGAAAACATAATTAGAGTTATTCTCTTAGTCGCTACCAAACAGACATACTTGACAAGTTAAAAGCCAAAGTAAAAACGACATCCACTTTTGGAATATTTAGTAGCAGAACAATAGCAGGTAGCCCATTACATGGGCTACAATCAGCCATAGGAAAAGGATAGCTAGACTTCCCCCTCCCCTCCATGTTTAAAACATCAAAAGCATTAGAAGATTTTGTAACACCCCACTTGGATAAGTGGACCGTTACGTGTATTTATGGCGTGTCATCAAAGCATAAGGTAAATATCCTAGAACATTAACTGACCATAAAGGAAATATCGGAAATCAAACATCGGTAATCTAAACATAAGCTCAAAACATAAAAAGTAAATACTGAAGGAAAGGACTAAACAATGTCCAAATAAGCAGAATAGTGTAAGAAGTACATAAAGTAAGAAATCTGGATAGCTTCCATCCAATGCACATGCTCTCAGAATCTTAAGAGTGTCCTGGTGTACCTGCCGTTAGAACATGAAAAAACAACGGCTGAGCATAACTCTCAGTGAACGGATATGAAACATGATAATAATATACTGGAAGAGAACTGGTAACAAATACTGAAACTAAAACTGTTATGACAACGGAAGCAAACTGTGTAAAATCTGATATATCTGATTTATAAATAATAAAACTGATTTAATAACTGTTGGATCTGAAAAACTGCATTTACTGTATTTTAATTGCCAGAGCGTATATAGGTCATGTGCTGTAACAACGGTACATGAATAACTGGAGGGGTGACCTTGTCATGCTGTAGAGGGGTGACCTCTAAATATTGTAGAGGGGTGACCTCTAAATACTGTGTTGGGTGGAGGGATCATCTCCAATGTGAAGGATGTAGAGCACACACCACATTTACCTGATAAATTATAAACTGATAAGCCTAGGATGCATCCATACGCCCCACTAATAATACAGATAAAATAGCCAAGCTGAGCTGAGTGGGACGATGCAGGATATCACTCTCCTGCATGTGAGTCACGACACCGGTGCCTCAAGTGTCATGGTTACGGTACCTCCGTAACTAGTACATAAACTGATCATGCTTGTATATAAAGCTCAGGCAATTTATTTAGTTATTAACATGATTACTATTAAGCTTAAAACATATAATGAGGAAAACATTTGGCTGCAGACGGGGAATCCTAATCATGCATAGAAAGGAAGTACTTACTGAAGGACGAAAAATCCGTACCTTATCAAATCTCGACGCCCAAATCAAAGTCCAAACTTATTTCTCGTCAGATAATATACATGAATTAATAAACTAATATAAATTAATATCTATAAAGATTATTACTAGTTGTCATTTCAAATCATCATATTGTACTCATTGTTACTGCTTCGTAAAATGCTTGTATTACGTTAACTCATAAACTAACAATTCTTATCAATTACAGTACCATTTTGCTAATCTGATGATGAAGTATGTTATGTTAACTAATATTAAGTCTCCATTTTTTCCTTGTGCTTTATTAAGTGCATGTGTACTCTAACACATTTAATCATATTTTAACCATATCAAGCCTCATAAGAAGTCAAATGCATTTAGTTGCTTAATAACATTCAAACTATTATATTATATTGTTCAAAAGCTACGTACGGTTTTTGAGTGCATGAATTAAGTATTGACTCGAAATCAAGTTACGTATACTACTAATGGCGATTTCAGTTTATAAATTAAGGTGGCATGAACTAAGCGTGAAATTACACTATCACTATACTCATCTGTAGCATCTCATTATTAAGCAAACATGGAATAAGAATTACCTCCGATCTAAGCAAGAAAGTTCGAGATAAAAAAATGAGCACGAGAATTAACACATCCCCGAACACGGTCACTAACTAGATGATATCGAATATGATCACCAATTCGAACACTCGTGTCAAGATTCAACATGACCGATCTTAGCCATAATCCCAAAACGCGAACGTGAATCCAACGATGTCTGATCTAAACATGAACCCAAACACGAACGATGGACAATAGTAACCTGATCCCGAACCGGACATCAACTCAACACGAACCAAAATACTCACTCCAATGAAACCTTAGTTCTTGAATGATCATACCGAGGGACTTATAGTTTGAGTATTTTATTTTTGTGTAAAAGATGATGAACTGTTTGAGAGATAAGGTAATAATAGCCATATAATATGCCAAAAAGTAAGGGATGGAGATAAACAAGAATATCAAGTGTATGCCGAGAATTGCAAAATAAGACTAAATTTCAGTAGACAGAATCAATAGTCCTATGTTTTAAAATTCTTTCCATACTTTCATAATTCATTTAAAAATATATAGATGAGGGTATAATAGTTTTAATATATTAGTTTAAGTCATAATTTAATTCACATTATTGTAAACTGTTAACCACAAGTAGAACTTAAATACTAATAAGTATATTTACTTGTAAATACCTCCTATTTTTTTCAAAATAAAGGTTACATTCCTTAAAGAATTTCGTTAACTGAAAATAAAATTTACGGGTTTTACAACTCTTCTCCTCTAAAAGAATCATTCGTCCTCGAATTAAGGATGCGAATATGCTGTGGTTTTTACAATTCTCCCTCTCTAAAAAGAAAACTTGTCCCCGAATTTAAAGGTAATTTAAGTTGATGAAGTTTATATAAGCTGAAAGACACATAGACTGAAAGGACATGAAAGTTGGAAGATATATAAGCTGAGAGATAATTCATTCTCAAATTAGGACACAAATGCTGTTGAAAGAGTATATCGTGACCTGACTGAAGAAAACCAGGAACATAACCTGACTGAAAGAATTTAACCGAATTATTGAAGGAAGAGATGAGAGGTCCGGATGGACTCCTCCGTTCCGAGTGGCTTCTCGCTCGAAACGGCTCCTTCAAGATCTAAACAAATAGAAAAATTTGCTCCTGATGACCCTGTCCTGATGATGCTAAATAGTTTCTGGTTCTATACTTGAGATGGATTTCATGAAAAGGTATGTACAATTATCCTGAAGAGATAACAGTTATATCTCTGGGCAGGCTGCTGAAAATATATAGGGACGAACTATGTGAACAATTGTGAACGTGCTACGTGAGCAATTGTGAACGTGGTTCGCGATCATAAAAGGAACGATGTGCATGAAATATATCATGAATGTGATACGTGAAACATACTGTGTACGTGATACTAGAACATATCATGAACGTATGCTGACTGAGGAAGGAATGCCAAACGATACCGCCTGAGATGTGAAAACGGTTTCCTGGTTATGGAATAGTTGTGCTAAACTTAAGTCTGGTTTCTCAAGCTTTCTGTAACCATATTCGGTAATAAACTATGAAACGTGTATCGCGATATGGTATACCTACTTGAACGTGAACAATGTTATGAACGCTAACGTGAGCTTAAATCATGAGATAGAACAAAACAGAATTGAAATAGCATCGCATTGCAAATGAGACGTAAACATGAAAGTGAAAATAAACGTGAATTCGAACGTACACGTGATCGAGAGCATGAACGTGAGCGCGATTCGCGAACGCTAATTTCTATCTGACAAGATTATTGATGGAATACCTTAGAATCATACGATCTATTGCTGAATTTCTTGCAGATTTGTTACTGCGTAATCATTTCGGATTAAAGAAGACGTGTAGGCTAGGTTAACTGGTTAACAATGACTATCATCATGCTTCGTCTGAGTCTGTGGTAACTGACAATAACCTCCAGGGAATCTAATCTCATTTCTGTTCAGAAATTTCTAATGGTTGTAATAACTCATTAGCATGTCGGTGTCCTATCTTGAACCTGCTGGCATGTCAGGTGTCGAGATATGAACATACCTGCATAAATGTGTTATATTGTTTCTATCTAAATCCTGTCTGGAGTTACAGTGCATTCTTGTGGAGTATAATATTTTACTAAGAGTTTCGGTAAGTTAGACTTCTCTTAGCATAGGATCTTATGGAGTACAATATTTTACTGTAGGTTCTCTCCTTTATGCGTAATCGTATTAATGGAAAGCTAATCGTGAGGACTGTCAATGATTTCGGCGGTAGTGGTCATCTGAAATCTAGAACTTCGTACTTCAGTCAAAGACGTCGGTCTTGACCATCTGGTGATAGCCTTCACCTTCGCAGGATTTCTGAAATTTCTTTCTGCTAAAATAACGTGGCCCAGAAAGGCCTCCTTGTTCAACTGGAATTCACATCTGGAGGGTTGCGTATATAATTTTTTCTTATCGGAAAATATGCAGGTGATTCTCGTGTTCTTCTTTAGAATTTAGAAGCTCAGAATGTTATCAATAAAAATACTGACGATTTTGTCTGAGAATTCATGAAGAATTTGATCGTAATATAGTTGGAGTATTTGGGAGCTCAGTAGCATAAATCAAAATTTTAAGGGGACCATAACATGTGCAAAACAGTCTTGGAAATGTCCTGTTCTGCCTCTCACCACTGATGGTAGCAGGATCGTGAAGTGTTTTTTTTTTAAACATGTTTAAGACCTTGTAACAGATCAGATAAACCTTCTATAAGTGGAATGAATATCAATTAAGAATGGTGACCTAGTAAATTTTCCGGTGGTCGATACATGATCTCATGTTATCGTCCTTCTTTCAAATAGACAGAAACGGTGCACCTCCTGGTGGTGCGTTAGGGCGAATAAATCCTCATTCCGATAACACTCACAGTAATTGCTACAACTATTTTAACTCGGCCGAAGCCCTGCGATAAAGAGTTCTATAAACAGGTTCTGTACTTGAGACAAGCTCTATGTTGAACCCTATCTCGTGGTTAGAAAGAAATTTCTAGAAAAACCTCCTAGGATGACATCTGGAAACTTTGAGATAATCTACTGATCATGAATTTAAGGAATTTTAGAATTCGCATCATGACTGGTGACTAGAAGTCTTTGCAGCTATAAGATAATAATTCACGTGCTAATAAAGCTGAAACAGTTTATACTGATTTTTCTGGCAGAAGCATAGTGAATATGATCAGGAGTTAGTAAGACGGATCTCGTCGTTAACTGAACGAAAACCTTAATAAATATTGGTGATACTGTGGAGTCTTTTCTGGCTGGGAGGTAGGTAAATACCTGTTTTAAATAAAGTTGACATAGAAATACGTGAAGTAAACTTGGCAACTTCCACTGATTGTGTTCATGTGTAACCTCACAGAATGAACAATGCGTGTCTAACCTAAATAATACTCCGGTGGTGGTAACTGAACTATAATGGTCTTGTTTATGTGTGGCATAACAGAACGGGTATACCCCCTTGGAGGGTACCCTGAATTTCTGAGGATCTGGTTTAGAAACATATGGAGTTACGAGTTCTGACTCGTATTTTGAGAAAAGATTCGTATGACGTGTACCATGACTGGTGTCCTGATATGTGTCTTCCCTGAGACCTATGTCTCGACTGATATCTTGACATGTGTTTTAGTGGATGAATCTGAATAAGGTTAAAAAAAATTTGGTAACTACTAGGGTTGGCGGACCGGTTAGACTGCTGACCTCTGTATTTCTGGTCACATTCATACCGGAGTTCTGATGGTTATTGACTGATTAATTATAAGCACGGTGGTTGTCACTACTGCTTTGTCTGTCAATTAATGGCGGTCATTATCATGACCGTGATTCATGTAACTATTCTGCTGAGTGGCCGGCTGGGTTCCGGTTCCCACTCTTCTGAATGAAAGGTTAGCTAAGTGAAGTGTGACACCTAGCTGAGAAGGTAAAAGTATGGAATGGAATGGTAGTGTCTGATGGTTGAAATTTATTCTTGTCAGAAATTTCAAATTTATAGTTTTCGTCCTTGCTCTGAAGAGTCTTCATAATACAAACAACATCAACATCTTGTGGAATCTCCAAAGTATCCGCAGCATCAGCATTCGTGATGTCTCCAAAATATTAGCAGCAACGGTATCTGGTAACATCTTCAACACTCGAGCAACATCGACATTTGGTAGAGTATCGACAAGTAGAAACGCCTGAGATGATTTGAGGATCGTTCAGAAATATCCATGGATTAAGGTACACGAAGTACACCTGGACTACTGTACATGAAGTACAACATGAATAATGTACATATAGCATATTTGAGACACTGTACGTGGAGTACACATGAAATACTGTATATGGCACTGGTAGAAATTTTATGAGATGATCGATACTGGTGTCAATTATCTGACCTGGTCAAAGAAATAAATTGATTTAAACGGTAGTAGACAGAACTGAAATGAGTAACATGATAGCTTGGTAATTCCTGTGTAGACTTAAAGCTGGTTTTATAGAGTTTCAAGAATATGATTAAACGGAATTTCAACAATGGTCAGCGTGAAGACATGACTGATGAAGATCAAACATGATTATTATGAAAACAGGATTTTATTGTAACCCCTTTCTGTATCTTAGCATGAAAACATCATCACCTTGCTGAAAACATAATCCTCATAAGGAGACATGAACTTAGTCAGCATGAAAATGACATTCACGTGAGATTATAAACTTGACAGATACAAAGAACTTAGACGAATAATCAACTTAGGTTTAACGTCAACTGATGTGGATAGATATGGCTTAATCCACAATATTCAAAGTATTAAGCACGTGACTAAGTATGGGCGATTCTGTTTCGATCCATACTTGTCAAAAAAATTTGAGAACTGTCATGTATAGAAATTTACAAACTGGGTCTAAATATGCTTGGCTGTAGTCCAATTCATATTTGTCAAGATTTTATGAAATGTCATGATATGACAAATGTGAACAACTATGGATCGGTTCACAAAACAACATTCGACTGAATAGCATGAAATTTGATCTGAACAATGGTGAACGTTTATGGCTGGTTCATTAAGTAATACTTGACTGATAACATGAATCTGTCTTGAGTAAGGGTAAACGCCTATGGGTCGGTTTACCAATACCAAATCTGAACGGGCAAGGGTGAACGCCTATGGGTCGGTTCACCAAAACAAAATTCGAATGAAAAGCACATGCGACTAAATATGGCCAGTCTTGTACCAACCTTTTACTTAGTCAAAACTTTAAGAAAACTGGCTGATAAATGAGGAAAACTGACTGAATAATCCATGAGAAACATGAAATATAACAACGCCAAAATCTGAGAAGTTCCTAGTGACTACCCACTAGTCACAGGTCAAGTTTTAGAGCCTACAGGTCAAACCTTGCGCTCTAATACCATAATTGTAACACCCCACTTGGATAAAAGGACTGTTACGTGTATTTATGGTGTGTCATCAAAGCATAAGGAAAATATCCTAGAACATTAACTGACCATAAAGGAAATACCGGAATCAAACATCGGTAATCAAAACATAAGCTCAAAACATAAAAATTAAATACTGAAGGAAACAACTAAACAATGTCCAACTAAGCAGAATAATGTAAGAAGTGCATAAAGTAAGAAATTTGGATAGCTTCCATCCAATGCACATGCTCTCAGAATCTTAAGAGTGTCCTGGTGTACCTGCCGTTAGAACATGAAAGAACTACGGCTGAGCATAACGCTCAGTGAACGGATATGAAACATGATAATAATATACTAGAAGAGAACTGGTAACAAATACTGAAACTAAAACTGTTATGACAACGGAAGCAAACTGTGTAAAATCTGATATATCTGATTTATAAATAATAAAACTGATTTAATAAATGTTGGATCTGAAAACCTGCATTAACTGTATTTTAATTTCCAGAGCTTATATAGGTCATGTGCTGTAACAACGGTGCATGAATAACTGGAGGGGTGACCTTGTCATGCTGTAGAGGGGTGACCTCTAAATACTGTGTTGGGTGGAGGGATCAGCTCCAATGTGAAGGATGTAGAGCACACACCACATTCACCTGATAAACTATAAACTGATAAGCCTAGGATGCATCCATACGCCCCACTAATAATACTGATAATATGGCCAAGCTGAGCTGAGTGGGACGATGCAGGATATCACTCTCCTGCATGTGAGTCATGACACCGGTTCCTCAAGTGTCATGGTTACGGTACCTCCGTAACTAGTACATAAACTGATCATGCTTGTATATAAAGCTCAGGCAATTTATTTGGTTATTAACATGATTACTGTTGAGCTTAAAACACATATTAGGGAAAACATTTGGCTGCAAGCGGGGAATCCTAATCATGCATAGAAAGAAAGTCCTTACTGAAGGACGGAAAATCCGTACCTTATCAAATCTCGATGCCCAAATCAAAGTCCAAACTTATTTCTCGTCAGATAATCTACATTAATTAATAAACTAATATAAATTAATATTTATAAAGATTATTACTAATTGTCATTTCAAATCATCTTATTGTACTCATTGTTACTGCTTCGTATGAAATGCTTGTATTACGTTAACTCATAAACTAACAATTCTTATCAATTGCCATTTTGCTAATTTGATGATGAAGTATGTTTTGTTAACTAATTTTAAGTCTCCATTTTTTCCTTGTGCTCTATTAAGTGCATGTGTACTCTAACACATTTAATCATATTTTAACCATATCAAGCCTCATAAGAAGTCAAATGCAGTTAGTTGCTTAATAACATTCAAACTGTTATATTATATTGTTCAAAAGCTACGTACGGTTTTTGAGTGCATGAATTAAGTATTGACTCGAAATCAAGTTACGTATACTACTAACGGCGATTTTAGTTTATAACTTAAGGTGGCATGATCTAAGCGTGAAATTACACTATCACTATACTCATCTGTAGCATCTTATTATTAAGCAAACATGGAATAAGAATTACCTCCGATCTAAGCAAGAAAGTTCGAGATAAAAAAACGAGCACGAGAATTAACACATCCCCGAACACAGTCACTAACTTGATGATATCGAATATGATCACCAATTCGAACACTCGTGTCAAGATTCAACATGACCGATCTTAGCCATAATCCCAAAACGCGAACGTGAATCCAACGATGTCTGATCAAAACTTGAACCCAAACACGAACGATGGACAATAGTAACCTGATCCCGAACAGGACATCAACTCAACACGAACCAAAATACTCACTCGAATGAAACCTTAAGCCTTGAATGATCATACCAAGGGACTTATAGTTTGAGTCTTTTATTTTTGTGTAAAAGATGATGAACTGTTTGAGAGATAAGGTAATAATAGCCATATAATATGCCGAAAAGTAAGGGATGGAGATAAACAAGAATATCAAGTGTATGCCGAGAATTACAAAATAAGACAAATCTTAGTGGACTGAATCAATAATGCTACGTTTTAAAATTGTTTCCATGCTTGCATAATTCATTTAAAAATATATATATGAGGGTATAATAGTTTTAATATATTAGTTTAAGTCATAATTTAATTCACATTATTGTAAAATGTTAACCACAAGTAGAACTTAAATACTAATAAGTATATTTACTTGTAAGTACCTCCTATTTTTTTTAAAATAAAGGTTACATTCCTTAAAGAATTTCGTTAACTGAAAATTAAATTTACGGGTTTTACAACTCTTTTCCTCTAAAAGAATCATTCGTCCTCGAATTAAGGATGCGATTATGCTGCGGTTTTTACAATTCTCCCTCTCTAAAAAGAAAATTTGTCCCCGAATTTAAAGGTAATTTAAGTTGATGAAGTTTATATAAGCTGAAAGACACATAGATTGAAAGGACATGAAAGTTGGAAGATATATAAGCTGAGAGATAATTCGTTCTCGAATTAGGACACAAATGCTGTTGAAAGAGTATATCGTGACCTGACTGAAGAGAACCTGGAACATAACCTGACTGAAAGAATTTAACCGAATTATTGAAGGAAGAGATGAGAGGTCCGGATGGACTCCTCCGTTCCGAGTGGCTTCCCGCTCGAAATGGCTCCTTCAAGATCTAAACAAATAGAAAACTTTGCTCCTGATGACCATGTCCTGATGATGTTGAATAGTTTCTGGTTCTATACTTGAGATGGATTTCATGAAAAGGTACGTACAATTATCCTGAAGAGATAACAATTATATCTCTGGGCAGGCTGCTGAAAATATATAGGGACGAACTACGTGAACAATTGTGAACGTGCTACGTGAGCAATTGTGAACGTGGTTCGCGATCATAAAAGGAACAATGTGCATGAAATATATCATGAATGTGATACGTGAAACATAATGTGTACGTGATACTAGAACATATCATGAACGTATGCTGACTGAGGAAGGAATGCCAAACGATACCGCCTGAGATGTGAAAACGGTTGCTTGGTTATGGAATAGCTGTGCTAAACTTTAGTTTGGTTTCTCAAGCTTTTTGTAACCATATTTGGTAATAAACTGTGAAACGTGTATCGCGATATGGTATACGAACTTGAACGTGAACAATGTTATGAACGCTAACGTGAGCTTAAATCATGAGATAGAACAAAACATGAATTTAAATAGCATCGCACTGTGAATGAGACGTAAACATGAAAGTGAAAATAAACGTGAACGTGAATGCGAACGTACACGTGATCGAGAGCATGAACGTGAGCGCGATTCGCGAACGCTAATTTCTATCTGACAAGATTATTGATGGAATACCTTATAATCATACGATCTATTGCTGAATTTCCTGCAGATTTGTTACTGTGTTATCATTTCGGATTAAAGAAGACGTGTAGGCTGGGTTAACTGGTTAACAATGACTTAGATAGCATCATGCTTCATCTGAGTCTGTGGTAACTGACAATAACCTCCATGGAATCTAATCTTATTTCTGTTCAGAAATTTCTAATGGTTGTAATAACTCATTAGCATGTCGGTGTCCTATCTTGAACCTACTGTCATGTCAGGTGTCGAGATATGAACATAGCTGCATAAATGTGTTATATTGTTTCTATCTAAATCTTGTCTGGAATTATAGTACATTCTTGTAGAGTCTGGATGAATAGTCATGGAAGAACTAAGAGTTTCGGTAAATTAGACTTCTCTTAGCGTAGGATCTTATGGAGTACAAAATTTTACTGTAGGTTCTCTCCTTTATGCGTAATCGTATTCACGGAAAGCTAATCGTGAGGACTGTCAACGATTTCTGCGGTAGTGGTCTTCTGAATTCTAGAACTTCGTATTTTAGTCAAAGACGTCGGTCTTGACCATCTGGTGATAGCCTTCACTTCGCAGGATTTCTGGAATTTCTTTCTGCTGAAATAACATGGCCCAGAAATGCCTCCTTGTTCAACTGGAATTCACATCTAGACGGCTGCGTATATAACTTTCTCTTATCGGAAAATATGCATGACCGTGAGAAGGTGATTCTCGTGTTCTTCTTTAGAATTTAGAAGCTCAGAATGTTATCAATAAAAATACTGACGATTTTGTCTGAGAATTCATGGAGAATTTGATCGTAATATAGCTGGAGTATTTGGGAGCTCAGTAGCATAAATCAAAATTTTAAGGGGACCATAACGTGTGCAAAACAGTCTTGGAAATGTCCTGTTCTGCCTCTCACCACTGATGGTAGCAGGATCGTGAAGTGTTTTTTTTTTGAAACATGTTTAAGACCTTGTAACAGATCAGATAAACCTTCTATATGTGGAATGAATATCGATTAAGAATGGTGACCTGGTAAATTTTCCGGTTGTCGATACATGATCTCATGTTACCGTCCTTCTTTCAAATAGACAGAGACGGTGCACCTCCTGGTGGTGCGTTAGGGCGAATAAATCCTCATTCCGATAACTCTCGCAACAATTGCTACAACTCTTTTAACTTGGCCGAAGCCCTGCGATAAAGAGTTCTATAAACAGGTTCTGTACTTGAGACAAGCTCTATGTTGAACCCTATCTCGTGGTTAGAAAGAAATTTCTGGAAAAACCTCCTGGGATGACATCTGGAAACTTTGAGATAATCTACTGATCATGAATTTAAGGAATTTTAGAAGTCGCGTCATGACTGGTGACTAGAAGTCTTTGCAGCTATAAGATAATAATTCACGTGTTGATAAAGCTGAAATAGTTTGTACTGATTTTTATGGCAGAAGCATAATGAATATGATCAGGAGTTAGTAAGACGGATCTCGTCGTTAACTAAACGAAAACTTTAATAAATATTGGTGATACTGTGGAGTCTTTTCTGGCTGGGAGGTAGGTAAATACCTGTTTTAAATAAAGCTGACATATAAATACGTGATGTAAACGTGGCAACTTCCACTGATTGTGTTCATATGTAGCCTCACAGAATGAACACTGCGTGTCTAACCTAAATAATACTCCGGTGGTGGTAACTGAACTATAATGGTCTGGTTTATGCGTGGCATAACAGAACGGGTATACCCCCTTGGAGGGTACCCTGAATTTCTGAGGATCTGGTTTAGAAACATATGGAGTTATGAGTTCTGACTCGTATTTTGAGAAAAGATTCGTATGACGTGTACCATGACTGGTGTCCTGATATGTGTCTTCCGAAATGATACCTGAGACCTATGTCTCGACTGATGTCTTGACATGTGTTTTAGTGGATGAATCTGAATAAGGTTAAAAAATCTGGTAACTGCTAGGGTTGGCGGGCCGGTTAGACTGCTAACCTCTGTATTTTTGGTCACGTTCATACCGGAGTTCCGATGGTTATTGACTGATTAATTATAAGCACGGTGGTTGTCACTACTGCTTTGTCTGTCAATTAATGACGGTCATTATCATGACCGTGATTCATGTAACTATTCTGCTGAGTGGCCGGCTGGGTTCTGGTTCCCACTCTTCTGAATGAAAGGTTAGCTAAGTGACGTGTGACACCTAGCTGAGAAGGTAAAAGTATGGAATGGTAGTGTCTGATGGTTGAAATTTATTCTTGTCAGAAATTTCAAATTTATAGTTTTCGTCCTTGCTCTAAAGAGTCTTCATAATAAAAACAGCATCAACATCTTGTGGAATCTCCAAAGTATCCGCAGCATCAGCATTCGTGAGGTCTCCAAAATATTAGCAGCAACGGTATCTAGTAACATCTTCAACACTCGAGCAGCATCGGCATCTGGTAGAGTATCGACAAGTGGAAACGCCTGAGATGATTTGAGGATCGTTTAGAAATATCCATGGAGTAAGGTACACGAAATACACCTGGACTATTGTACATGAAGTACAACATGAATAATGCACATATAGCATATCTGAGACACTGTACGTGGAGTACACATGAAATACTGTATATGGCACTGGTAGAAATTTTATGGGATGATCGATACTGGTGTCAATTATCTGACCTGGTCAAAGAAATAAATTGATTTAAACAGTAGTAGACTGAATTGAAATGAGTAACATGATAGCTTGGTAATTCCTATGTAGACTTTAAAGCTGGTTGTATAGAGTTTCAAGAATATGATTAAACGGAATTTCAACAATGGTCAACATGCAAACATGACTGATGAAGATCAAACATGATTATTATGAAAACAGGATTTTATTGTAACACCTTCTGTATCTTAGCATGAAAACATCATCACCTTGCTGAAAACATAATCCTCATAAGGAGACATGAACTTAGTCAGCATGAAAATGACATTCACGTGAGAGTATAAACTTGACAGATACAAAGAACGTAGAAGAATAATCAACTGAGGTTTAACGTCAACTGATGTGGATAGTAATGGCTTAATCCACAGTATTCAAAGTAGTAAGCACGTGACTAAGTATGGGCGATTCTGTTTCGATCCATACTTGTCAAAATATTCTGAGAACTGTCATGTATAGAAATTTACAATCTGGGTCTAAATATGGTTGGATGTAGTCCAATTCATATTTGTTAAGATTTTATGAAATGTCATGATATGACAAATGTGAACAACTATGAATCGGTTCACAAAACAACGTTCGACTGAATAGCATGAAATTTGACCTGAACAATGGTGAACGTTTATGGCTGATTCATCAAGTAATACTTGACTGATAACATGAATCTGTCTTGAGTAAGGGTAAACGCCTATGGGTCGGTTTACCAATACAAAATCTGAGCGGGCAAGGGTGAACGCCTATGGGTCGGTTCACCAAAACAAAATTCGAATGAAAAGCACATGCGACTAAATATGGCCAGTCTTATACCAACCTTTTACTTAGTCAAAACTTTAAGAAAACTGGCTGATAAATAAAGAAAACTGACTGAATAATCCATGAGAAACATGAAAGATAACATCGTCAAAATCTGGGAAATTCCTAGTGACTACCTACTAGTCACAGGTCAAGTTTTAGAGCCTACAGGTCGAACCTTGCGCTCTGATACCATAATTGTAACACCCCACTTGGATAAGTGGACCGTTACGTGTATTTATGGCGTGTCATCAAAGCATAAGGTAAATATCCTAGAACATTAACTGACCATAAAGGAAATACCAGAATCAAACATCGGTAATCCAAACATAAGCTCAAAACATAAAAAGTAAATACTAAAGGAAAGGACTAAACAATGTCCAAATAAGCAAAATAATGTAAGAAGTGCATAAAGTAAGAAATTTGGATAGCTTCCATCCAATGCACATGCTCTCAGAATCTTAAGAGTGTCCTTTTGTATATGCCGTTAAAACATGAAAGAACTACGGCTGAGCATATCGCTCAGTGAACGGATATGAAACATTATAATAATATACTGGTAGAGAACTGGTAACAAATACTGAAACTAAAACTGTTATGACAACGGAAGCAAACTGTGTAAAATCTGATATATTTGATTTATAAATAATAAAACTGATTTAATAACTGTTGGATCTGAAAACCTGCATTTACTGTATTTTGATTGCCAGAGCTTATATAGGTCATGTGCTGTAACAACGGTGCATGAATAACTGGAGGGGTGACCTCGTCATGCTGTAGAGGGGTGACTTCTAAATATTGTGTTGGGTGGAGGGATCAGCTCCAATGTGAAGGATGTAGAGCACACATCGCATTCACCTGATAAACTGTAAACTGATAAGCCTAAGATGCATCCATATGTCCCACTAATAATACTGATAAAATGGCTAAGCTGAGCTGAGTGGGACGATGCAGGATATCACTCTCCTGCATGTGAGTCACGACACCGGTTCCTCAAGTGTCATGGTTACGGTACCTCCGTAACTAGTACATAAACTGATCATGCTTGTATATAAAGCTCAGGCAATTTATTTAGTTATTAACATGATTACTGTTAAGCTTAAAACATATATTGGGGAAAACATTTGGTTGCAGACGGGGAATCCTAATCATGCATAGAAAGGAAGTCCTTACTGAAGGACGGAAAATCCGTACCTTATCAAATCTCGATGCCCAAATCAAAGTCCAAACTTATTTCTCGTCAGATAATCTACATTAATTAATAAACTAATATAAATTAATATCTATAAAGATTATTACTAATTGTCATTTCAAATCATCTTATTGTACTCATTGTTACTGCTTCGTATGAAATGCTTGTATTACGTTAACTCATAAACTAACAATTCTTATCAATTGCCATTTTGCTAATTTGATGATGAAGTATGTTTTGTTAACTAATTTTAAGTCTCCATTTTTTTCCTTTTGCTTTATTAAGTGCATGTGTACTCTAACACATTTAATCATATCTTAACCATATCAAGCCTCATAAGAAGTCAAATGCAGTTAGTTGCTTAATAACATTCAAACTGTTATATTATATTGTTCAAAAGCTACGTACGGTTTTTGAGTGCATGAATTAAGTATTGACTCAAAATCAAGTTACGTATACTACTAATGGCGATTTCAGTTTATAAATTAAGCTGGCATGATCTAAGCATGAAACTACACTATCACTATACTCATCTGTAGCATCTCATTATTAAGCAAACATGGAATAAGAATTACCTCCGATCTAAGCAAGAAAGTTCAAGATTAAAAAAACGAGTACGAGAATTAACACATCCCCGAATACGGTCACTAACTAGATGATATCGAATATGATCACCAATTCGAACACTCTGTCAAGATTCAACATGACCGATCTTAGCCATAATCCCAAAACGCGAACGTGAATCCAACGATGTCTGATCAAAACTTGAACCAAAACACGAACGATGGACAATAGTAACGTGATCCCGAACCGGACATCAACTCAACATGAACCAAAATACTCACTCTAATGAAACCTTAAGCCTTGAATTATCATACCGATGGACTTATAGTTTGAGTCTTTTATTTTTGGGTAAAAGATGATAAACT
This sequence comes from Glebionis coronaria, assembly GCA_025667525.1. NCBI lineage: Eukaryota > Viridiplantae > Streptophyta > Magnoliopsida > Asterales > Asteraceae > Glebionis > Glebionis coronaria. The sequence continues at coordinate 635,023,118 of CM046878.1, forward strand.
TTTTGAGAGATAAGGTAATAATAGCCATATAATATGCCGAAAAGTAAGGGATGGAGACAAACAAGAATATCAAGTGTATGCCGAGAATTACAAAATAAGACCAAATCTCAGTGGATGCTACGTTTTAAAATTGTTTCCATACTTGCATAATTCATTTAAAAATATATAGATGAGGGTATAATAGTTTTAATATATTAGTTTAAGTCATAATTCAATTCATATTATTGTAAACTGTTAACCACAAGTAGAACTTAAATACTAATAAGTATATTTACTTGTAAATACCTCCTATTTTTTTTTCAAAATAAAGGTTAAATTCCTTAAAGAATTTCGTTAACTGAAAATAAAATTTACAGGTTTTACAGATTTGGATGCAGATGCAATATTAGAAGCAGCAGACTTAGGAGCCTGGTTTTTCTCCATACCTGGTTTAGTTACTTCCCGATAATAAGACACTATAAGTTTTGTAAGACGTAATCCTGCAACCAATTTATATTTCCCTTTCTAAACATGTTGTTTGCCCTTATTTTTCCTACTTCTTACCTCAGTAAACCCCTCGAGTTCTTTAGGATCAATCCGTGCTTCAGTATTCCTAGTCATCTCATTCACACGTTCCAAACAAACTTTCGCCTCTTATATATAAATTGTCTCATTTATTCAGAAGCGAAAAACAACTATACCAGATATCAAACAAACTGAAAATGAAAGACATCAACTATGTAACTCAAATAGAAAGGGGCGCTAAACGCCTTGCCAGTGTTCTAATAATATACGAAAGAACCGTGCCACCCCACGAGATCATCTCCATCATCAAGATGAACATGAGCCACCATCTCGGCTATCTCGGTGTTCACCATATTCACTTCATTAGTCCCCGATTTTTTGTCTTTTCACTAACGAGTAAAATAGCCAGTCTTTCCACAAACATGACACTTGAAGGACCGTTTTGATTGAGCGGATTTCTTGAAGTTGCTCTTTGTTACTCCCATCTTGGCTTTGTGTCAATCATTTCAAAAACTATCTTCTCAGAGCTTTCACCTTGCACATGATTAACACTTAACACTTGACTCATTGTTACTCTGTGTGTCTCTAATTTAGCCTCTTCCTCTATATGTAGATGCTTTAGAAGATCGTCTAAGGAAGAATATTTCATTTTCTGCAAAATTCTTATAGAGAAACTTCTCGAACAAGGTGGAAGTTTGGTTAAAATGACACCCACTTTGAACCTGTGGCTAACAAGAACATCAATCGATTTGAGTTTGTTCACTAGAACTCAAGCTCATGCATGCTTCATAATAGATTTCCCTTTAATCATAGCATATTCAAAGTATTTTGAAACCAAATACTTTTTCGTACCTTGGTAATGAGTTTTATACTTAAACTCTAGCGCACTCCTAAGCTGTCGTGGGTTAGTAACTGAAGCATACAAATCATAAAGAGTATCGGACAATGCATTCTTGATATGGCCGCAACAAATAGTCTCTTCCTCTTTGCGAATCATCAGCAACTTCTCAAGTTCAACATCTAGTTTCTCGTATACAAGGTGCGTGGGATGGTGGAGCCAATGTCGGGTCCAAGACATGGTAAACCTTTAACAACATGAGCAAGAACTTCATCTTGTCATCCCATCGGGTATAGCCTACGTACGCCCGTAAAACCTATTGATTTTAACCAGTTTATCCTTCGGAGGTTTGTGATGGACGCAGGAGCACCGTTATCCATGTTGATATGAAGCTTAAAGGACATGAACCATTATGTGCAGTTCATTTGTTCTTTTGTTTCAGGTTAGTTGTTTCTGTTGCAAACAAGTGTTAACTGCACGAAGGATTCTTTGGCTGGTGTTTGGGCCATTGGTTTTTTATGTTCGGGGTTTTAAGCATCGTTGGTGCTGTTACAATTTATACCACAATACATCATAAACCTCTGAATGATGAACCAAGAATTGGTTAAACTCGATAGGTTTGACGGGTGTACCTATACCCGTTGGCTGACAAGCTGAAGTTTTAAAGGTTTATGATGTCTTTGGACCCAACATTGGCTCCCATTCCACACCCACATCCGGTAGACGAGAAAAATGTGGCTCAATTTGAGAAGTTGTGGATGACCTACAAAGAGGATGAGACTACTTGTTATGACCATATTAAGAATGCATTGTGCGATACTCTTTATGATTTGTTTGCATTGGTTACTAATCCACGAAAGCTTCAGAGTGCGCTAGAGTTTAAGTATAAAACTCATGAGCAAGGTATGAATAAGTATTTAGGTTCAAAATACTCTGACTATGCTATGATCGAAGAGAAATCTGTTACGGAGCAAGTGCATGAGCTCCTTGTTCTTCACTAAAATTGCTTGATGTTTCCGTTGGTAACGCGTTCCAAGTGTGTGCCATTTTAATTAAATTCCCACCTTCTTGGAAAAGTTTCTCTAAGAGAATGTTGTAGAGAAAACGGAAGATTATTCGTTAGATGATCTTCTAAATCATCTTCGTATGAAGGAAGAGGCTAAAATTATAGATAAACGGGGTATCAAAGTGTTAATTGCGAGGTGAATGCTATAAAAAGATAGTCTTTCGAAATGATTCAAACAAAGCCAAGATGAGTAATAAAGAACAACCTCAAGAAATCCGCTCCATCAAAACGGTCCTTTAAGTGTCATGTTTGTGGAGAAACTGACCATTTTGCTCGTGAGTGTAAAGACAGAAAATCATGGACTAATGAAATGAATATTGTGAACACCGAGATAGCCTAGATGGTGGCTCATGTTCATCTTGATGATGGAGATGATCTCGTGGGGTGACATGGCTCTTTTGAGTATTATTAGAACACTAGCAATGCGTTTGGCGCCTCTTTCAGTTTGAGTCACAGTTGTTGATGTTTATCATTTTCAGTTTGTTTGCTTTAATAGTTTATGTGTTTTTTCGCTTCGAATTAGTCGTATGTTTGTTTTAATTATTGTTAATGAAAGTTAGTGTTCTTTTCTTATCAAAGCTATCGTTCAAGTTTTTTTATTTGGTTTCATGAAGACTTTATCTTGATGAATAAAACAAAAAGACATGATCACGCATATCTATGAGTAAGTACCAAACTTTGTGGAGATGATTAAGTATTACTATATATGTATGGTTTTTAAAGAATATAGATAAATCTATATCTATATACCCTATAAAGGGTTTATCCCATTTGTTGAAAAGTTGAAACTTGAAAGTTAAAAAACCAACAATTTAGGAAACTTTAACAAAAACCAAAGGAATTATGTAATTTAAAGAAAACTCGGTTATGCTGTGTTGAAAAAAATCAAATTATCAAATTCTATCAAATTCTAATTATAGTAAACCATTTATCCAACATGCCAATTTTAACAATTAACTCGAATTAGGCAATTATAAAAGGCAACAAGGATGTTATTAGGCAATGTTGAAAAGTAGAGATAAAGATAACAGCTCATACGCTAAAGCTGTTTCAAACCGATATATATGGAATGTTGAAAAGGATGTAAATTATTTACAATCTTCTATGTATACAAGGCAAGAAATCATGGCAGTTTCTTCACACCCACATATATTCACACGCAAAATCTTTTATATATACAACTGGAAACATGATTTGTTTGGCGAGAATGATCTCACATTCTTAAATTTTTTTTTGAATATTGAACTAACAACCTAATGAAACTGCCTATATAAAGTCATTCACAAACAACACATAAACAGTGGACAAGACATGAATTTGTGAAACGAAAGAAACGTCAATGATGATCCTAAGGTTCGTTTAGTCTACACTTTTAATTCTCGCTAATCTATAGTAACTCATAATGCTTTTGTTTTGAAGAATTTAATTGGTTGTTGTAGCATGTTTTTCTTTTTTACTAGATGTACAGCTTGCCGGAATCTACCGATGCAGTTTCTAAAACGACTGTTGTTGTCTATGTAATTAACTAATGTGTGCGTTACCGATGACGTTTCTAAAATTAACTAATGTGGTGCGCTGGATAAGGTGATTTTTCTGATATTAGATGTTTGGAAAATACTATATGATTACTTGTTAAGTACTGCTATTGAGCCTATGAAGTGTTAGCCGAAATAAATAAGCTCATACCCTCCGAAAATAAGTTGTAACAAAGACCTCTAATCTTTTCGATTTTTGGTGTTTTGTAGGAACATTCAAAGAAACGGATTATTTTCTAGAAGGTTGAAATTGTGGTGGGTGGTTCTTTCTTGCTAGTATAATTTATAAGTTATAAATTATATTATACGGATGCTCAGGTGAGTAATAGGTTGTGTTTGATTTTTGTTTCCCAAGATGGATTTCTTTTATGTTTTTTTCAATTTTTGTTCAAGTATTGTGGTTTAAATTTTGGAGTTTTTTTATTGAATTGTGGAAACTTAGTTATGAGTTTAAAGGTCATTCAAATTGTATGACTGGCTAAATTGGATCATGTGTGCTTTAAATGGGTCATATATAACCATACTCATAGCAGTGATTTGATGTAACTTTCTTTGGTGTGGCTATCTAAGCATACTCATAGGCTATTAAGCTGTCATCTCGAGTCATTATGAGTAAATTATATAACAGATCAGTAATTATATTACAGTTCAATTCTATTTGCTAAACTCATGTGTTTTGATTGTAGGTTCATCACATGATGTGTGGAAACTAATGATTGCTCGGTAAGTTCTACTGTTTTGTATTGTGGTGTCTTTGAAAAGTCTCATTTTCACGAAGTAACTCTGAAATGTGCACGGAAAAAGAAAGAAAAAGAAAAAGATGCGACATAAGGATGATGGGCGGTTGTTACCGCAACTTGCCTAACGGTTTTAAATAGCCAGTCTGCTGACCATAAAAAACACGAAGATCAATCTCTTTTGTCTAAGTTTTAAGCTTCACTTATGGGTCTCCTTCCACTTGAATTCGTACATATACTTCATAAAGGAGCAAAGAAACAAACCAAGAGTTTCAGAAGATAATTTTGTTTACGAAAATTTGCTTAATGTTGGGATTAGCTTATAGTAAAAAAAGGGGGGAGGGGGGAAGCTTATAACATTACTTAAGCTTAAAAGCCTGAGCTTGCCAAATTATACAAAGACTTTCATACCGGTTGAAAGGTTCAAGTAAGTTCGTGTACATTCAGAATTTCGTTAGGATTCGGGCTATAATGTGTCAATATGGGGATGAAATGGGTGTGGGGTTTGTGGTTGAAATGAGGCTTGATATGCGTTTGTTTGAGGGCTGAAGTGTGGGGCTAAACTGGCTCTATTTGGGGGCTGAAATGGTTGTAGGATTTGGAGCTGAAATGCGGGTTGAGAAGGTGGTTTGTTAATTTGGCAGCAGTTAGCCTGGAGCGGTTTGTTAATTTTCTCTTACTACTATCATCGTGACCAGCCCAATTAGCTAGAAGCTCATTCACACTGGTTATATGTGTGTATGAAAGAAAGTTTTACATGTTTTAGCCAGGCCAACCAAAGTGAAACGTGTATATTTTTGTAATGATATCATGAGGTAGTTGTTATACCTCAATAAATATCTACTAAATATATAATCATTAGAACTGAAGTTATAATCATGATATGTGTATAAAATAATATTTTCATCGTCTATGTTACAAACTGAGCTTATATAGTATTCTGATATACCGTAATTTGTATTAAAGATAAGCAATTTGTCAAGTGGATACTTCTGCTAGCAAATGCACATGATAAAAAGGCTCACATCCTGTTAATCAAGTCTGTAGAAGTCTGACTCAGTGCTGAAAAACTAAATGAATTTTGAAGACATGATTATCTTATTGTTGCATCTTCAAACTACACCTAAGATGGTAGCATCATATGGTAACGGTTATTTCCTTGGAACATTCAGATTTTAGAAATAAAAGAGAAATATATCAATGTAAGAAAGTGAATTAAAGGAGTTGGTTGAACCTTCAGTTTGCCTAATCTGTAAGGTGAAAACTTTATTGTGTATTTAAAAGACAATTATGCTCACTTATATTTGCAAAAGAAATATGTAGTTTTGTGAATCAGATATGTGGTGCAAGTGGTTAATGGTTTTGTCAATAGTAATTGAAAGGATGTATATGCTTTAGAGGCTTTAAGATAAGAATTTGATGGAATGCCATGATGTCGTTGGGTTAAATACTTGTATTATTCACCATTGTAATTTCTATAAGCTTCACACGATGCTTAGTACTTGGCTATGTTTGGTTAAAAAGTGCTCTATTTAAAAAGCGCCGTGGCGAAACACGAGTAGCACAGGATTGCATATTGTTAAACAACGGTCGATATGAATTTCCGCTGCTATGCGCGGGTATTCGTCTAGTAAATTAAAACATGAGTTTCTGTCTCCATTAAGATTGTTTGCGTGTTTTGCATGTGATCTGCAACACATGTTTTCTTTAGATGACTATGTTATATCATGAACACCTTGTCACATGGGATTGATAAATTATTGTCGTGTTATTCCAACTTTGTGTACTTACTAAGTTTTTTAGTATAATTTAGACCTTTTTAATTTGAAATAAAGTTCTAATAATACGACTTTGAAAGTACTAACATGGTACCCGCGCAAAGCAGCGGGTTCGGAGGAGAATTTATGTTTAACGGATTGATTACTAGTACCCGCCATCGGCAATGCGCGGGTACCTGCTTTTTAGGATTTACATTTAAGAAATTCACATGAAAATGTTGTATATGTATTTGGTTGTGCAATATTTGATTGTCTGGCATTTGGAATATTGTGCTTTCACCTGGCAGACCAGGTTGGTTGCTGGTGGATGCTCTTTGAATCTTACAGAATTTCACAATTAGCAAGTGTGTTAGATGAAATTTTTATGCCTTACATAAATAGAAGGTCCCAAATGCTATCATAAGTACTACTATCTTTAAAAGATTGCAAAAATTTGTGAATCATATAAATTCGTGATATGAGATATTATTGACATGTTTATTGTGGTATATAAACTTAATTGTTACAAGGCCTGTGACGAGAGACTTATTAAATGTTTGAGAAGTGATTGATGGTCTTATTGAGCCTCTGACGAGAGACTGATTCATAAAATTCCTCATACAACGCTCACGTTCCAAAAAAACTTTCACCTCTTATATAACTTGTCTCAATAATTCATACTCCCATCATACTTCTATTATTGTAAGTAATAGAACTATACGACCTTCATTTAATATCCAACAATTTATGCATTTTTTATGCTTTATTACTGTTCATAGTTGCTATAATATTATTGATATTAATTGATTGATCGATTGTGTTCATGGTTCTGCGAATCCTAATTGATCATTTTACCGAATATATATCATTTGCAGAAGTATATCGACCAAGTTCCATCTTAAACATATCTTTTCATTTACTACTTTTGCAGCACTATTATGTACCAGTCTAACAAGACTTTTATAAGATAGATAGGATTAGCAACCTTCCATCTAACATTATAGAAACCATCTTATGTCTTATACCGATTCAAGACGCAGCAAGAACGAGTATCCTATCCAAGGAATGGAGGTATCACTGGATCAGTATACCGAAACTTGTGTTTAGTGAAGATTCGTTTAAAGTAACAAACGACGACGATGATCTCTCTACTCTTGAGAACACGTTTGACATGCAAAGTCAAAGGAAAGGGATGTCCAAAAGGTTGAGAATTTTTTATGCTATATACCAAGTTCTACTCATGCACATGGGTCCCATACATGAGTTCAGTCTAAAAGTTCGCGCAGATAAGACGTGTGTTGAGATGATCATATTATCTTTCATTTGGCAAGGAAAATAGTGTGACGAAGTTTTTTCTTGCCACACATATGGACTATGAGTTACCTTTATCTGTCTTCTCGTTGAATTACTTAACAGAGCTACATATCAAGAATTGTGATATTCTCCATCAACCACCATTCACTGGATTTGGCAGCCTTACAACTTTATACTTGGAATTAATACTTATTTCAGAAGACGCACTTCTACATCTCCTATCAAAGTCTCCATTAATTAAGAATGTGACACTGGTAAGTTCTTACTAAAATTGAGTATTGTTCATTATGCATGGGTTTTCATCAACGGAAATTCATCAAAATGGCCTCATATTCTATTGGAAACCTTGATTTTCTCCTTGATTCACTCTCAATCGTATATATTGTTTCTATGTTTAGAGTCCTTAATTACTGTTCATTTCCTTTTGTATCATGCATCTAGTTGTATATAATGAAATATATCACTTTTGGTACCAATTTGTTCATGGTATCAGAGAGTACCGATCCAAAACACAAAAAAAAACCTAATCATTTCCAATGGCAAGAGATGATACAAATCAGAACAATAATGAAGGAGAGCCAATCGACCACAACTCTCCTTTTTACCTACACGCTTCCGACTATCCAAAACAAATGCATGTCAATGATTTTCTTACTGACAAGAACTACAGCGACTGGGAACAGGAGATGATGAATTTTATGTTCGCCATAAACAAAACCGGTTTTATCGATGGCTCGATTAAGAAGCCAGAGATAGGATCGGGCAAATACCTACCTTGGATGCGCTGCGACGTAATGATTAAAGGCTGGTTAACTACAGCCATGGAGAAAGAAATTCGTAACAGTGTCAAGTACGCCAAAACAGCAGCCGAGATCTGGAAGGATTTGAAGGAGCAGTTTGGAAAAGAAAGCGCGCCCAAAGCGTATGAACTAAAACAATCACTCAACGCGACTCGACAAGATGGTACGACGATTTCTGCTTATTACACGAGACTACGTGTCTTGTGGGATGAAATGGAATCGATTTTGCCAACTCCTCGATGCTCATGCGATAAATGTACGTGTGGGCTCGGAAAGAAACTATCCGAAGTAAAAGAGAAAGAAAGAACTTACGAGTTCTTAGTGGGCCTTGATGACCAATTTAGTGTTATTAAGACCCAAATATTGGCAATGAAACCAACACCAACACTAAGTACAATCTATCACTTAGTGGCAGAAGATGAACAACAACGCACCATTGGAGCATCAAAACGACAAGTCCGTGAAGTTGCTACCTTCCAAGCAAGTTTTCATGGACGTCGAGAACAAACGCGGAACCAACAAGAAAAGGGATGGACAAAGACTAAAAAGGGTCCTCAACCCGACAAAACAGAATCTTGTAGTGAGTGCGGAAGAGATGGGCATGATAGAGATGCGTGTTTTAAATTAATTGGTTACCCAGAGTGGTGGCCGGGAAAAGGAAAGGGGGACAAACCAAAGCCAAGGGCTGTAATGGTGGAGACGAAACCATGTCCTATACCAGGCATGACAGAGGAGCAGTACGAAATGTTTCTGAAGTTGTTTGGAAACAACCAACAAGAACCCGTTGTAGCTAACATGGCAGGTAGAACAATGGTCGATAACAACTGGGTTGTGGAATCGGGTGCAACCGAGCACATAACACACCAAGGGCATTTACTTAAAAACTTATCCATGAACATAATTGAAAAACCTGTTACAATCCCAAATGGGGAATCAATCCCTGTTAAAGGGAAATGAGACTTAACTTTTAAAGAAGGACTGAATGTCAAAGGAGTCCTTTATGTGCCAAATTTACATGCAATCTTTTATCCGTACGAAGATTAACTAAAGACCTTCATTGTGCAGTGACCTTTTTTCCCGACTTCTTTGTGTTGCAGGGTCTCAAAACAGGGAACTTGATTGGAGCGGGTGACTGTCGTGGTGGTCTCTACTGGATGGGGGGAATAAAAGAAGAAAGGCAAGCGATGATGGTGACGATCAACTCATGGCACAAACGACTTGGACATGCATCCAACGTGAAGTTATCTAGTGTTAGTTTTCTGAAAAACTTTTCTTCGAATTTTAAGGACAAAGTTTGTGACTCGTGTAACAAGGCCAAACTCACTCGATTACCTTTTCCTGTTAGTTGCATTAAAACTAGTAACTGTTTTGATTTGATTCATTGCGATGTTTGGGGAAATATAGGAGACCCTCACTTACAGGGGCAAATTATTTCCTAACGATTGTTGATGACTATAGTAGGGCCGTATGGGTTTATCTACTTAAACATAAACACGAAGCAAGCACGTGTTTGATTGACTTTTGTAATATGGTCATAACACAATTCGGAAAAGGTATTAAGAGAATTCGATGTGATAACGGCGGAGAATTTGTGTCAAATAATATGAACCAGTTTTATAGGGAACAAGGGATTATTTTAGAAACTACTTGCCCTCATACCCCACAACAAAATGGGGTGGTAGAGCGAAAGCATAGACGTCTTTTAGAGATTGCACGAGCGTTGCGGTTTGAAGCAAGCCTCCCTACAACCTTTTGGGGGGAGTGCGTTCTAACGGCGACGTACATAGTGAACAGGTTGCCATCTAAGGTTATAAACAACAAGACTCCATACGAAATTCTATTTGGAAGTCATCCCGAATACGATCATATGCGGGTTTTTGGTTGTTTAGCCTACTACAAAAACACAGAAACAAACGGGGACAAGTTTGCAGCAAGAGGAAACCCAGGCGTTTTTGTGGGTTATCCTCCTGGTAAAAAGGGATATAAAATCTATTCCTTAGAACAAAGGAAGATGGTGATGACAAGAGACGTTAGATTCGTCGAGGATGTTTTTCCCTTTTCTAAAATAGAATCAAAGAAACGTGAACAAGAGATATTTGAACACTCGAACCCAATCTCTCAATGTCATGAATTTCATGAAGAATACATGGAAGGAATGGAGACAAGGGGAGTTCCCATGCAAACCAATGAGGTTGAACAATTTCAAAATGTAGAAGAAGAAGTTTCATAAAATCAATTGAAAGAATTAGTTGAGAGGAATCAAAACATGCAAGGTGGTGAAGATGAAAATAATGATGAAGAGGTGCATATGGAACCACATGTGGAGACACCTACTGTTCAACAAGAGGCCGAAGAAGGGAGACCGAAAAGGCAAAGAATGCAGCCAAAATATTTCGGTGATTATCAAGTAAAGCTCCCCCCATCGATCGATCACACGCAACCCGCCCCCAATCAAGAGTCCTCGACGGTACATCCGTTATCTCATTATGTTTCTTATGAACATTTTTCTAACACTCACAAAGCTTTTTTGTCTGCCATCAATAATCATGATGGGCCAAAATCTTTTTCGCAAGCAGCTCAAAATGAGAATTGGAAAGAGGCCATGAGAAAGGAGATCCACGCTCTCGAACAAAATGGGACGTGGACTCTTGAAAAATTACCTAAGGGAAAGAAGGCTATCGATTCAAAATGGGTGTACAAGATTAAGTTCAAACCAAGTGGTAAGGTGGAAAGATACAAGGCGCGGCTCGTGGCTAAAGGCTTTACGCAAATGGAGGGGGTGGATTATCACGACACATTTGCTCCAGTTGCTAAACTAGTGACGGTAAGGACCCTTCTTGCTATCGCTGTGAAACGGGGGTGGGAGATTCAACAACTCGATGTGGATAACGCCTTTTTGCATGGAGACTTCGAGGAGGAGGTTTATATGAAGATTCCACAAGGATTCTCGAAGGAAAATGAAACAAGGGTATGCAAACTCAAGAAATCGATCTACGGATTGAAACAAGCATCTCGTAATTGGTATCACAAGTTCACAAAGTCACTCATGAATCTCGGTTATAAACAATCAAAAGCAGACCACTCTTTGTTTATTTACAAAGATGCAGATGTGTACGTGGCAGCCCTCATATATGTTGATGATGTGATCCTTGTAGGAAACAATATGAACCAAATTGAAAGAACAAAGTCCTATCTTGACAAGAAGTTTAGCATAAAAGATCTTGGTCCCTTGAAATACTTCTTAGGAATAGAGGTTACAAGAACATCAGAAGGTTTGGTCCTTAGCCAACGAAAGTACACTTTAGATATTCTTGAAGATAGCGGACTAAAAGGGTGTCGACCAAGTTCGTTCCCTATGGAACCAAATTTAAAACTTGACAAAGGAGAAGAAGAAGAAAAGGTTGACGCATGTCGATACCGAAGGCTTGTTGGTCGTTTGCTTTACCTACAAGTTACTCGTCCGGATATAACCTACTCCGTGAATATTCTGAGTCAATTCATAGGAGACCCAAGACGTAATCACATGGAGGCTGCTAACAGAGTCTTACGGTATCTAAAGACCACAGTAGGCCAAGGCATTCTTCTACCTAAAACAGGAGACATCAACCTTGTTGCCTATTGCGATTCTGATTGGCTCGGATGCCCTCTTAGTAGACGATCGAGGACAGGTTACATACTCCTGTTGGGGCTCCAATCTCTTGGAAATCCAAGAAACAATCAGTAGTATCACGTTCTTCTGCAGAGGCAGAATATCGGGCGATGGCTACATCAGTTAGTGAAATTATATGGGTTCGTTGGTTACTAGAAGGATTAGATGCTGCCATGGTTGGTCCCACACCGTTGTTATGTGATAATCAAGCAGCCAATCACATAGCTAAAAACCCAGTTTTTCATGAGCGGACGAAATATGTTGAAATGGACTGCTATTTTGTTCGCGAACATGTTGAACGTAAGGAAATTGAACCTCTACACATTAACACAAAACAGCAGGTCGCTGACTTACTCACCAAACCACTTGGCTCTCATTCTTTACGGAGTTTACTTGTCAAGTTGGGCATTCGGAACTTACATGCGCCAACTTGAGGGGGAGTATTGGAAACCTTGATTTTACTCTCAATATATTGTTTCTATGTTTAGAGTCCTTAATTACTGTTCCTTTCCTTTTGTATCATGCATCTAGTTGTATATGTATTGCAATTCTGATAATGAAATATATCACTTTTGGTACCAATTTACCAATTTGTTCATATTCGAAATATTTATTTGTAACAAAATGTCAAAGTGTTATTTTGTGTTTGTACCAAATTGACAATTTGTCAAATTATTGTTGCGAAGTGCCTTGACTCCAGCGATATTTGTTTCGCTTGCATAATTTTGTGAAAAAAATAGTTCCAAAATGTACAATGCATAAAAAGAAATGATAAATAGCTCGCTAAATAAGTTTGCATAAATGGTGTTCATTTTAATAAAAAATTAATGTAACATGACATTTTGTCAAAATAAAAACATTTGTAAAGTGGGGTTTGTATGTTCCCTATCATTATGCATATATGAATATTTTAATCTATTACAGATTGATATTGAATGGATGGAAGATATTGGCATTAGCAATTCCTCAATTACCAATTTTTTCGAGCTTTTGCCTGTGGTAGAAAATTTGTCTATTTATCCTTGGACTGTTACGGTAATGTCATTTACATGGTATACAATTTATTTTTGTATACTTCGGGATCATATTTTATTCTTATAGTTTTTCGTTTTTGCTGGCTCTAATTCTAGTGTTTTCTTCGCGATGGAGTTCCACTAAAGCTTCCAACTGCATTAGTCCACCTAAAACACGTGTATGTTGGTCATACATGTTTCGATTTAAAATGTAGGGTAGCTCTTCTTGGTCTCTTGATGAAAAGCTCCCCGAACCTGAAGAAACTGAAGATACAGGTAACTTACATTATGTATCCTATTTGACTAAACTCGTAAGTCAAACTACACTTGCACAACAGTTAATCACTGTTGGTTCTTCCAGATTGATGACTGCTTTGGGCCTGAACCTGAGACGTGCTCCTTTACACTCAAAGATTGTTCGGATATTTGGTTGGAGCGTTTGAACGAATTTGAGATTATAAATGTGTGTTATGACAAAGATGAGTTGGATTTTATAAAGCTTATATTGGCAAAGTCACCAGTCCTAAAGAAGGCTCATATATTTATCTGGAAGGGTGTTACAAAGGATAAACAGCTGCGCATTTCAAGAACTCTCTTAGCGTACCCACGAGCATCACCGGCGGTAAAAATGGTTATTGAGCATGGTGTTTAGTTTTTTAGTATATGCCTTTTGAATGCATTCAGTTTCAAGTCTTTGTAACCATTAATTTACAGTTGGGGATCAATGTACTTGTTTTCATTTGTTGGTCATTTGAGCTTTTGCAATGGTGCACTACAGATTGGATGTAAAGATTCAGCAGAAAGACTTTTTGGTTTCTTTTCTGATAAATCTGGTGTTTAATTAGACTCTTTGAATCAGGAAAACTGACTTTAACATTGATCTTTTCTATTACTGCGGTGTAGTTGCTTCTAGAGATCTGCCTTTGTTTGAAGCCAATGATTGATTATGTTATGCATTCGAGAACTGGAATACGACACGGTTAACTGTTTCTATCTGAGTTACGGATTTTCTTTGTTAATTTGTTAATATAAATCATAGTGGTCTCGTGGATTTTGAGGGACTGGTGCCCTTTCGAATAAGTGTTAGGAAAAACCTGCAAGCCATCTCTTCTTTTTTAAAAATTAGATATATCGCAAACCGTTAATCGTTACGCAAAATGCAACATACACTCGCGACAAGAATTAAATCATCTTTTTAAAATTTAAATATCTTACGAACAGTTATTGTCCGTTTGTGAGATATTTAAATTAAAAAAAAAGATTGAAAAGCATTTTTTTTTTTATTTGATGAATAATTGAGTGGCTCGTTGCATCTATACTACAACGTTACCTGCCCAGACACACAAGTTACAGTCTGGTTTGTTCATGCGGGTTTAAACGGACAATAATTTTCTTGCTATATGCCATGACTCTTCATTACCTGGGGTATAATTTTTTTTGTGTATCACTGTACCGTTGGAGAGTGATTATAGTTAGAATAGCACCTGTGGATGCTGTAATACTTGTCTGATTACAAAGAGATGCGAAATGGAAATGTTTTAAGTTCTCTTCAATTCAATATCGAGTGATAAAGCAAAGTGCCGATGACGCATACTACTGAGTTGCAGAACCTTTTGGAGGTGAATCTTATTTGTATAAAATAAGTATTGTGAATTTGTCATTATACCATGCTCAAACTTTATAACATCTTTTGTATGCAGGTTATGGGAGTATACAGGTACGACATACAACACATATCTGATCCTTCTGTGCGCTCGGCCATGAATGAGATTAATGCAGGTAATTCCGTTTAATATGTTGCCATCATATTATATCTTGACTTGCTATGTCTCTACTTTTTATCGGTTAATACCACATGTTATGATTAGAAATGGCAATTTTAACCCTTTTGTATACAAATTGGTCCATTTGAATTTTGTGTCATGTAACCTGTAAAATGGGGCAAATAGGGAAAATTAAAATTGCCCAAAATTTGGATTATCATTTCCCCTTTAATTTCCGGGATTTGATGTTGTAGTCGCGGAGGCACTTGCAAGAATGGGTATATGTTGAGCGATAGATGTCTGAACATAATCAAAAGCACAATTCGCTTCCACCATGCATGGTTTTTGACAATCATGAACAAGCTCCTGTGCCACTAGTGGTATGAGTGACTCGAGAAACATCTAGAGCCTAAAATGTAGACCTCAATGACAGATGAAGAATCATAAGTTATCATGCCATATCTACAAAGTTCAAAGGCTACTTCAGATTGATTTACTCGTAACATCTTTTTTTTTTCAAGACATAGACTTACAAAAAATGTTGTGTAGGTTGTACCCGGCCTCCCGGCTAGCGTCTATCAGTTTTTACAACATTGATATTAATATTGTATTTTTTGATAAAATATAGAAGTATTGATCTTAATAGTCGTTGATGTTTGCCTTTCGTAACAGTCATTGACTTCTTCATATCAAGGTTCTCTCGTATCTTGACTTCTTCTCCACAGGAGTACAGCCGTACAGGTACCCATTGACATTGTTGCTTATCATTATAGGTCTATCGAAGAACTGAATTTTGTCTGCAGCATATCTAATTACTACCCTTTTGCCATATATCTATTAGCGTGTTGCATTATCTACTGCCGCAAGTATGTGCAAGAAACTTGCATCTGATGCAGCTGATGTTGTCACCGAAGCCGTTCCTCTGTTGACAAATCTTCTTCAGTATCATGATGCCAAGGTGAATACAAACAGTCCCAAGCATTTGAGACTGTTTAAATTTAATATATGTTCAACGATTGATAATTATCTAACGGAACAAAATTTTCTATTTAGGTTTTGGAGCATGCATCAGTTTGTTTGACTCGAATTCTAGAGGCATCTGCACCGTCTCCTGACAAGTTGGATGAGATTATAACCATGGGCTAGTCACCCAAGCCGCCTCACTTATTTCAACCAGCAGCTCTGGAAGTGGGCCGGCATCTCTCACCCTATCTACCACCTATACGGTATTGTAATGCTTGCAATTTTTGTAGCTTTTATTTCCATTTTGGAGGCTGCATTACTTAACACAGATGTATGCAGGGCTTATTACGATTACTATCCACATGTGCAAGTGGCTCTCCTCTGGGATCAAAAACATTACTGCTTCTTGGTATTGGTGGTATTCTTAAAGAAATATTGTCAGGTTCTGGTCTTATTGCAACCATGTCTGTATCACCTGCTTTGAGTAGGCCACCAGAGCAGGTAACGCTTCGTTGCCTTTTGTTTTCTTCTAGTTCGTTCTGGTTGTGAGCCTGTCATAGTAATTTAAATAGGTTTCCCGCCACAAGAATTCTGTATTAGACCGGCTATAGATCCAAATAGAAATTGAAGTTGTGTTGCGTCTCTTTATCTGCTTTTTATACTGTTTTGTGTAATGATTCTCTCTGTTGGTTGAGATTTTACTTGCCCTTCAGAAATTAACACTGATGAAGGAGCTGATAAGATGCTCTTGTGACGTGACAAGTCCGATTATATATGATAAACAAATAGTCATTCACTGGTAAAAAAGGTTAAAATATAGGAACATGATTTGCTTATGTTTGCTGTTTATTTTACCTTAAAATGACCTTACAATCTTCTGTTCCTGCACGCATAATTACTAATCTGGCTAACCAAGAGGCAGAGCAAATGAGCTCATCCCGTTATTGTTTTTCTCATGTATCTATAGTTAGCTACTTTATAAGTTCAGTCACTACCAATATTCGGGGAAGCTCTCATATATAGACCGATATCCTGCTTTTTTCATCACGTGCTTCATCTTAGTCTCTACATTTACACATCAAATCCATCATTGTAGTGACTGGTTCTTGGATTTGGATATAGTGTAGTGAGTATATATCATAGGCTTGTTAGACCAAGTTATATTACTTAGATCAAATCATATGAATCCTATCTAACTATCTTAGAGTTTAAAAATTCCGCAAGTTCTGTTATATACCTTTTTCTCCCTCGAGCTCAACTCCTTAGTCTATAATACTTTGTTCTTGATATTTAGATATTAAACAATATTAGATATAGAATTACTATCAGATTTCAGCAGCTACTATTTAAGAAACAACCAGCTTTAACACTTTGGTTATTTTCACAATGCATTTACGAAGTTTTTGATAAATTTGTTTGATTTTTTTCATGCGCAGATATTTGAGATTGTGAAGTTAACAAATGAGCTTCCTCCTCCAGCCCCAAGGAACCATATCTTTTCCTTACAGCAGCAACTTATTTGTCAAAGGGCCTCTTTCAAGGAAGTCACCTAGCAAGACGAGACAACTGGTCATGCACCAGACATGTCAGGTCGACAAAATTGTTGACTGATCAGCATGAGCTTTTGCAGCAATTTGAGATGGATCTTCTTCCCGTTCTCATTCAGGTTGGTTTTAAAAGAACACTAGTGGCTCGTTGTGAGTGCCACGATTTGCTTAATTACCTTTTTTTTTTGTCTTTTCAGATATATGGGTCAAGTGTGAATGCACCCGTGCTTCATAAATGTCTCTCAGCTATTGGGAAATTGTTTTATTTCGGCAGTGTGGATATGATCCAGTCTCTACTTGGTGCCACAAATAAATCAAGTTATATGAGTATATCACTTGTGAATACTTATTCAACATGTGCTGGTTCCCTTCAATGATATTGATGTTCTGATCTTCTATTTTCAAATATCAGTTTCTTGGCGGGTGTTCTGGCATGTAAAGATCCACAGGTCCAAACTCTTTGTGAGAGAAGGTGTTGTTCATGCAGCTGGATCCTCCGAACGTTCCAAATGCAATCGACGTCACTCAAACACCGAAGCAGCTGCTGCTGAAGATTCTAAAAACACCCCTTCTCACTCTGTAGAAGCTCCTGCTGTTAATTCTAGTTTCCGGATGGCAGTTAGTACTAGTGCAAAGAGTTTTAAGGATAAATACTTCCCTTCATTACCTGGAGCTGCAGAAGTTGGGGTCACTGAGATGATGGCGGAGGTAAGCAAAGGGGATGGTGTCTCCATGTTTGAGTTTATTGGAAGCAGCGTTGCTGATGCTTGGCTGAATTACCTATCATGTGGATGTTTTTCATAGAAAAGAGTGATGGAAGAGAATTTCCTAGGCTCCGTCAACAAGCCCTTAAAAGATACAGGTCTTTCATAGCAGCCGCCCTTCCTTATGGACCTGGTGAATCAAATTTAGCCCCAATGAGTGTTTTAGTTCGGAGCTTCAAAATACGTTGACCTCATTAGAGCGTTTTCCAGTAGTTTTGAGCCAAGCTCTAGATCTTCTGCTGGAGGTTCACGCCTCTCTCCTGGCCTTGGTGTATCATCTCGTTCATTTAAACTGCGCCTTTGCAGAGCACGTGGTGAAAAGTCTGTTCGTGATTATTCTTCAAATATCCTTCTAATCTATCCTTTAGCCAATTTGTCAGCTGTTGAAGATTTCCCTCTGGCCTCGCGTTCAATGCAGCGAGTCTAGCTAGAATGAAAGCACAAGGTAGTGGCTAGGCCGGATAGCTGCTATTCACGATGTTAAATTGGGAAACACGACTGAGAATAGCCCTGCAGGCCCCACAACAAGTGAAAGACAAATCCAGCTTGTGGTTCTAGCAGTAGAGAAGCTACGGGTCCAAAAATTCTTTTGCTTCAAGGGGTTCAATGTCGTTTGCTGCTGCTGCGATGTCTGGGCTTTCATCAGCAAACAACAGTAGGGGTATTATGGGAAGCAGAGATCGACATAGCTCCAAGGATTCTCCGAGGTTGCTATTTTCTTCAGGTGGCCTGGTGAGCAACTTAGCACACATTGATCACTTATCAAGCTATTCAGCGAAAGCATGTTCCTGATGATACATACACTAATACACACCGACCGCCGACGTACAGAAAAGCAGACGTTCAAAGTGACAGGATGATATGATCCGTATGACCTGTTCAAGGCCATGACGTGAATACAGTTATTAATTTATGCATGCATGTTGGGAAATAATGACTTAACTTCCATGTTTCTATTTTTAAGCATAGTGGGTAGTTTTCTTTCAAGTTCTTATTTATATGTAATTGTTTCACTGTTTTTTGGATATGAATGAAATGAAAAGTCTTTAGATTCTCTCTAGTGTTCTTGGAGTCTTGCCCGCTCAAGGGCCTTATCCTTCCGCTTCTTATATCTACTTCTTGGGAGATTGACCATCTATAATCGGTCTTAACAATGGTGCTTTCATTGGCTTACTCACCACCTCCAAAACCATATCCACCGTCTTCTGGCGAATCTACGGACACAACACCCGCTTCACCTCATCTTCTCCACTTTTCTGGTGAATATCCATTCCAATGGATCTCGCAAGCCGAACGGTTCTTTGAATTTCACGGAATCTATGATGACGACCGATTTCCGTATGTCATTGAAGTATTGGCTGATGAACCTTTTTCATGGTTCAATTCATGGTTTCGAGGACCCGGACGCCTCACCTGGAAGTCTTTCACCACCGCTGTGCTTCATCGTTTCCATCCCACCACCACATCCAATAATGGAATCGCCACACCAGCACCAAAACAACCCTCACAACCTTGTCCATTGACACCACAAACCAAACCCAAACCAGCCCCCCAACCGACGCGCCCATCTATCATTTATGGCAACCAGATCATCACCCGCAACACCCATTTATCGATGACCAACATGGACCCAAAGGCTGTCGGAAGACGTGACTGGCGACCACCACCGTACCGCCTTGTGGAGAATAATCCAAACGCCACCGGAAGACGTGAGTGGCGACCTCCATGGGTCTGTTTGCATTCCGTCCTCGAGGACAAGGACGTTTTTCAGGACGGAGGTATTGATATGATCCGTATGACCTGTTCAAGGCCATGACGTGAATACAGTTATTAATTTATGCATGCATGTTGGGAAATAATGACTTAACTTCCATGTTTCTATTTTTAAGCATAGTGGGTAGTTTTCTTTCAAGTTCTTATTTATATGTAATTGTTTCACTGTTTTTTGGATATGAATGAAATGAAAAGTCTTTAGATTCTCTTTAGTGTTCTTGGAGTCTTGCCCGCTCAAGGGCCTTATCCTTCCGCTTCTTATATCTACTTCTTGGGAGATTGACCATCTATAATCGGTCTTAACACAGGACATCAAATTCAGCAAACACAAATCTTCATAATCGGTTAATCGGGGTCAAGTCCGGATGTACCTAAGCATTAAATCAAGGCCTTCCCACGATTTTTAGAGGCCCTCTTGTAAATTAAAAAGAAATTGCATGAAAACTTGAATTATATGACGCATATATGTTTAAAGATAGTTATACGAAACATTAAAACCAAGTTATACAATGTGATTCAGGGGCGGAACCAGAATATTTTTCGGGTGTTGCACAAATTTTTTAGAAGGCGTTGTAGATTATTAGACTAAATTGAAATAACACAAAACTTTTTTGAATGTTTCACATACTTAAAAAGTAGTAACACTTTTCGGAAAAAATTACACATCGTAACCCAAATTGGATGTGGCCCGTGCCACACCCGGCTCTCATGTGGTTCCGTAGTGATGTGATTGAACCTAAATTTTCGTAAATATAATGTCCTTTGAATTCAGACGCGGTCTAAGCTCGTTTAATCTGGTAAACCCTCGCTATAAAACATGATGCTCAACAATAAAACCACTAAAAAGGATTTGGAACCATAAAGACCCAAAATGATCCTATGATCATATAGTAATGAAACAATAACGATAGAATGGTTGGCAAAACTTTATTATAAAATGCGATCAAAATTAAGTTAAAACATTTGGAAAAAGTTGAAAATTTTAGAATATATTATTTGACATCAGAGTAAAATTTTAAAGATTTAAAAAATGATATTATATCTTTGCATAAATATAAAAAAAACGTGATTAAAGTGACATAAGAATGAAATATCTCTTTACATGAAACTAGAAAAATAAAGTAAAGTACGACCAACACTCAATCTATTTTACTTGTCTGCACATCTAAGTATCACTTTTGGTCATCATCACACAGAAAATCAGTATACATCACTTTTGAGTTTTGAGTGATTTATAGCCAGGTTGAATTAAGGGTATGTTTGGTATGTGGGTGTTGGTAACAAATAATGGATTGATTTCTAATAATCTTACTATCTTATAAAAGAGATTGGTATCTCTTTCTTATTTAATGTTTAAGTAGTATAAATATAGCTTAATGTACATGTTAATTAAACATCATTTTTTTTAAATTTTAAGTATAACATAGCTTATATGGTACAACTATTGAATTCACCTATAAATTTATTGTTATAAATTAATATAGTATATGTTACAAGTATACATTGATTAAAGTATTAAACACCATAATTAATGTATTTTTTAAATATTCTTAAAATAAAAAAATACATATTATTGTACTTATTTTATAAACAAATAAAACACACAGAATTTCATAAAATTTATATGCTAACAAGTTGATTATACATATGTTTAAAAATAGGACCCAACCAACGATATGTTTAAAAATGGGACCCAACCAACGATTCACCATCGGTCAGACTAGCCAATAAAAACTGATAGAAAATGAAACGAAGATAACAAGGCGGAAGCTATATATACGGGTGAACCAGATCGAACTAGGATGATTTTTTATTATTCTACAGTTAAATAGTTTATCGTGTTTTGTTTGGTGACGCTTAAACTTTAATAACAGGATACCCATAGACGCAACGCGCGAGTACGCATCTATATTTTATGATACATAGTGTACAACAATTAAAGCGCAAAAAAAAACTTCATATAACTTACAACTTGGTGACACGTACGGTTTTAAAATCGAACAAGGTGAACGGGTTTAATCAAAAACTAGAGAAAATCGACCGAAACTAATGCAAATAACCGAACCAAATCTGACTGAATTATTTTTTTTTACCTTTCTCCGATTAATCACAGGGTTCGCGCGGGTACCCTGCTAGTGATTTCTAATAAGCATGATTCTTATCTGCAAAACAACTAACCACATAATCATTTAATGAAAGGGAAATGCTGAATTTATATAACTTATTTGTTCAAATTAACTAATGTACATAAGATACTTTTTTTATTCCGGATATACGCAACATAATTTCAAATACTTACTAATATACGCAATATTGACCAAAATGTGACTTGTTTGACCACTTACCACTTAGAAAAGTTACAGTTTGGTCCTTTGGTCTGCGTGGACTTCCACCGTTAGTCCTTTGACATTTTTTCATTAGAAAACTTAGCAATGATACCTTGACTTTAATACACGTATTTTTATACACGTTTTATACACACTTTTTAAACGTGTTATTATATACACGTTTTATACGCGAAAAATTATGAACTTTGACAGACGATTTCAACGTCAAAACTTAACCCGTAAACTCCGAAAAACTCACGTTAAGTCAATGTATACGTTCTCTACAACTTTCATGTTTTATGTTTTTCATGAAAGAGACATTTAGATGGTCGAAACCCCGATTTAAAACTATGACAACAATACTAGTATTTTCTGTAATTAAGTAAATCCGAATTTCAACGGTCTCGGTTAGTGCTAAATACTTACTTTGAAGTCTCTAAACCTATCAATGATTAAATATAGACATTATATACGTAAAATATTATAAAACAAAGTGTAAACCTTATAAAAATAGTAGTATGATAAAAATGGAAAATTTAATAAGTACACCAGATCGATTCCATTACGTATCTAAAAAAAACCTGTGAAAAGACTGGTATTGCTGTCATAGTTTTAAATCGGGGTTTCGACCATCTAAATGTCTTTTTCATGAAAATTTAATAAGTACACCAGATCGATTCCATTACGTATCTAAAAAAACCTGTGAAAAGACTGGTATTGCTGTCATAGTTTTAAATCGGGGGTTTCGACCATCTAAAGGTCTTTTTCATGAAAAACATAAAATATGAAAGTTGTAGAGAACGTATACATTGACTTAATGTGAGTTTTTCGGAGTTTACAGGTTAAGTTTTGACGTTAAAATCGTCTGTCAAAGTTCAGAATTTTTCGCGTATAAAACGTGTATATAATAACACGTTTAAAAAGTGTGTATAAAAACGTGTATATAATAACACGTTTAAAAAGTGTGTATAAAAACGTGTATAAAAAATAAGTGTATTAAAGTCAAGGTATCATTGCTAAGTTTTTTAATGAAAAAAAATATCAAAGGACTAACGGTGGAAGTATACGCAGACCAAAGGATCAAACTGTAACTTTTCTAAGTGATAACTGGTCAAACAAGTCACATTTTGGTCAATATTGCGTATATTAGTAAGTATTTGAAATTATGTTGCGTATATCGAAAACAAAAAAAATATTTTACGTATATTAATTTGAACAAATAAGTTAAATAAATTCAGCATTTCCCCTTTCATGAACTCATTTAAACACAAGACAATTCATAAATTATCTCAAAACATTTATGAATATAACCATATTTCATAAATTATCTCAAAAGGCTAGTCATATCAGTTCAAATCATTGAACCTCATATTTTTAAACCATAATATTGGATATATGAACACAGATACCTAATTCATCATTACTTCTAAATCATCAATGCTCGTAAGTAACATCAACTCTACCATCAGTTCATATTACTTTCGTTGGTTAGGTGATGAATTAAATTGCCGCCCATTAATATAAAGATACGCACTTCATTTTTATTTGCTTTCGGCGCATACAAAACAAGTAGCAAATTGTGAAGTTAAATGCACGAACTAAATTATTTCAAAACGCGTTTACTTCGATTCATATTTAGCAAATTTTTCTAGCTTATTATCCTCAAGCCGATGAAAACGGAAGCAACAACAAGAATTGCTAAGTATAGGATTAACTAGACATAAGAGTTATTTTGGTTTTATAAGATCGAAATTCTACCCGTACGTGTCTCGAAAGCTTAAGCTCGTGAGTTGCTTTAGTGATCTGACTCTGTAAGAGTTTGATATGAGTTGAGCTTAAACGAAAACGAGCACGATGTACAACTATATTTGGTTTTAATAAGCTGGGCTCAAGCTAGTAAAATATTTGACGAATCCAACTCGAGTTAAAAATGTAAGGCTCGAAACATGCAAATTTCTCATGAAACATGATATTCGTTGATGTTTCAAATGTTGGGATATGCGATCGTTTAGCCATCGGAAATACGTGAGCCTATCGGGGGCACACACTCAATGCGGAGAACACACTTTTATTTACGTTTTATTATTTATAATTAAACGTTTGATAAAAACTTCACTTATTATTTAATTAACGGTGGTTAAATTAATTAACGGGATTTAATTAATTTATCGTGAGTGCGTTATTTAAATTTGGAAGGAAAACGACTTCTAGAACACCCTAGGCCATTCGGCCGAATATATCCTTAAGGATATTCTAGAAGTTTTTTTGGTTATTGGTTTTTGGTAAGTAAATATTCAAGAATATTTGATTAAGGTAATATGTTCCTTAATTGGTTTCTTGGGTTGTGCCTTAAAGATTTTGAGGAGGTGGAGAATGTGTATAAATACACAAACACCTAGCTCATAATTTTTATCTCTCCCTTGCCTCCCTTGTTGCGTCCGATCGACCCAAACACCACACCAAAACCAAACGATTTTTCCATTAACCCTAAAATCACATAAAGGTTAAACCTTTATAAGATCAATCCTTTTTGGTGGTTTTCTTATAAAGTCTTAAGCTTTATAACTAAACCCTAGATCTCTAAATCTAGGTTTTAGTTTTCCCTTGGTGGTTCGACATGCATAAACCCTAATTAGGGTTTATGTGATTTTGGGTTAATCAATCTTGTAACGTTCTATAAACCGATCCTTGTGTAATCCAAATTAGGGTTTTTGATCTAGGGTTTCTAGTTACAAGATGTATACACTTGTTGTTTGAGAAGTGATGTTACTACTAGCATCGTAGTGATGTTCGTTTGACGTGTCGTGTGAGCAAACGATGGAGACGGTAATTTAACCGTTAAAGTTCAAGATCAAGATCAAGACGTATTAATTGATTTATTCAATTAATTAAAGGTTGGTTTTAAATTGTTTTTATTATGTGCTTAATCATGTATGTTATACTAGATCCATTCCGCTGCGTACTCGTAGTTAATGGTTAACTAGTATTTATAAATTCCAACAGTGGCATCACGAGTCAATTCGTATGGCATTCATGGGTTACACATAGAATAAAACACGCTTGCTTCGCTTTAAAATCTCTTTTATTTATGTTTTATGACAACTACATGCATACTTGTCATAAAGTTTTAATCTTGATCTAGATCTATTAAAATTGGGTAGGTTAAAATTGAACCGGTTAATAATTACTTTTGTTTTTATTATCCGTCAAAGACCCTTGCATCTCACTTTTGTGATACTTTGCACGTCATCAAGTACCTTGCTCGAAAACTTGATGAGGGTATTTGGTCCTCAATTTGGGGAAGACTCATTCGAGACTTGGATCTTATATGATTTACCGCTTTCATATAGAGTCTGTCTTCTGCTTCTACCCCCTTCTGTCTGTTTTTATATGCTTATTTGTTTTCCATTATGAATTGCAAAACGTAATAATTCAAGATTCTAGGAATCATAAAAACGGATGGTACTTATATCGAAACTAGCTTTAAAACTATGTCATATTAATACACCATATTTTCCTTGCGAATCGGTTATGTGTTATTTGTTAAAATCTTGATTTTTGAACAAATATTAATATTGACATAAGAACTATGAAACTTGTTTTTATTATAATCGAATTGTTTTGCGAAATCATATTGTCACTCGAGTTGGGCTTACATACCGTAATGATGGCTTATAAACTATCTTCTCAACGACATGATTTGCAAAATTAATTGGCTTATAATACTTAAAAACAACTTTTTTGTGCTTTACTAATGGTGGACTTGCTATTGCACTACGTGCTCTAGTCAAGCTATCTAGGGTTTGAACGATCTTTAATCTTTTCCCGTGTCATGTACATGTTTCGGCATCTATATGACAATTATCCCAAGCACTTGCGCCCTCGGCCGCATGAAAAGTAGGATATAGGGTTTGATCCTTCTTTAATCTTTTCCCGCGGTAAACACGCCTAAATCAAAGTTAACAAAAGGTTTTCTTAACTTGTGCTAAAAGATGATTGCATGCATCTTTTACACGTTTTTGACATTTGTTTTCTAAAACTTATGTGATACCTATTTGAATTTTAAGTCTATGCCACCCAATTTAATAGCACTTGTAGTCTTTTTTCGTCATCTGGTCAGACCTAGGGCGAATCATGCACCCAAGGCGATTTTTGTCACTGGTCAGACCTTTGCCAATTATTGCATGCTTTTAAATTGGTACGACTTAAGTCGAGTTCCCGGTCAGATTCGGAACCCGAGGCATAAGATGAGAAGAAACATACTCATGACTTTATTACGTGTAGAACAAGTTTGTTTGAGATGTTCAATGGTACTCGAAAGAGATGAGAGAACGTCCCATCCAAACACTCTACATCAAATAAACTTCATGAATCGTCTCATAATTCTAAGAGTTGCACTTGTAATGCAATTAACGCTCGACGCTTACCTTTTGCCCTACTTACTATTAGACGGTCGGACCTCTAATATTGAGTGGGAGTGCAAGTAGGATCTTAGTCTTATTAGTAATTAATTGGGTAGTTAATTCTATTAAGAATTTAATTATCGAAAATACTAAATTGAACTTTCTAAAGTTCCGATTAATTGTGTTATTGCAACATAATTCGTAAACTAAAGTTGTTTTCTTATAGAAAACAAACATTGTCTCTTTTCCTGGTATGAAAAGCGAGACTTACTCCTATCTCTTCTCATTAGTTGACAAGAATAAGATAGGACCATAATCGTTATCGATTGCATTTAAACTCACTTTTAATATTTCATTATCCTAACCCGGTTCTGAAATCATTGAAAGATAACATATTTTGTGTACCTAATGTTTATAGCTACCAAAATAAATGACATCTTGCACTTGTCACGATGTATGAGTTTAAACCGTAAAGAGTAAAGAATTTACTAGCACTTCGCTAGGTATCTTTCTTGGACTCTTGTTATTCCTTAAAGTGCTAAATACCCTTGCGGCTATGTAGACGATAAAGGAGGAATTGCATGCTAAATAGTCAAGTTAATTGAAAGCATGAACGGCTAGTCCCTCATCTACACAAGTAGAATTTCATAATACTTTGTTCAAATACCTAAGTAAATGTATACTTGTAGGCATTTTTTCAAAGATAAGGAAGTCAATAAATTGCTATTCACTTTTTACTGGTAATGTAACATCTCTTATGTTGACAAATCCAGTGGGAGCGTTGCAGTTTATTACTGAAATAATATCCATGTAATATTGTCAATTTCAGTGGGAGCTACAAGATTTATTTTCTTGCTTAGTCATCCATATTATTTCGAACTTGCTTTGAAATAATTTATCACTTCCAAATATGAATGACCATTGCTTAAAGAAAATTGCATTTTATTTTATATGATAACACGCTGCCTTTCTGATGTCGCCTTCTGAAACGTTATCTATAGAATAATAATCCATAATTCCTTGTCTAAAGTTATGGTTCTAAATCTACTTATAATATCAATGACATTATCATATTGTTTACACAATCAACCACATGTTGTATTGCTTGTCTACATGATATGATGTTGTGCCTTACACAAGTGGGAGAAATTGTAAAGTGTGTGCAAGGAACAACATATTATTAGTTTCATTTGCCCAAAAGGTAAGAAAGCTAATAATTCTACTAGGACTTGAACATACAAGATGTTTGTTGTCCTACTACATTCAATGTCATGATATAGTGGAAAGCTACTTCGGTAATTTACTACATGTTATAGTAAATACAATTATGGTTAAGATATAATAATCATAATTTTGAAGTATAAAATTAACTTGAAATTACTATTGAACTCAAGAGTTTGCGTTCATGATTACTTTAGTTAGTATAATTATGTTTTTCCTTGATAACACATAATTATAAAGTCCTTGAATTACTCACCGACTTATAACATAAAGTATGTAGTAAAATAGTTATGTCTTCTTGTTAACACATAAACATTAGATCTTTGAATTATTCAAAGACTTATAATGTATACTTGATATGTTCTGTTTTCTTGTAAACGTATGAACATATAATTCTTGAACTGCTATGTCTTCTTGTAAACACATGGTTCTCGCATTGTTCAAAAAATATACATTATAGCATGCACCTGGATTTAAAATACGGATATTGTAATTTGGCATGACCTAATTAACAAGTATTTAATCCAAAGAGTATTAAGTTATCTATGAAATTCTGATGTAGTCTCACAATTCCAATACTCATAGAATACCAAAATGTTATGGTATGTCTAAAGAGTTGAAACAAACTCTATTCATATAGTTTGATTTATGATAGCTGTAATTATTCTACCTCCAGGATCTATCAAGGTTAGAAAATTGCGTGTGTCATTGATACACTCAATATAGTTCAAACCTAGAAGGTATTCAAGACAACCCACAATTTGAAAACCCCTAATTTATTAGGGACTTTCGGTTGTTCCACTCAAACCAATCAAATCCTAAAACCTTTTAGGTTTTTCGTTTTCCTACACTTCCGTGCTTGACGTTTGTAGTGTTAGTGTTCCTCCTAGCTTGACGTAACACAAACCTTTCCTAAGGTTATTGGTTAAAAGAGTGATACAAGAATTAGGGTTCATACTAGAAACCCTAATTAAGGTTCTTGGGAGAAATCCCAATATGTCTTGATTAAATTCTTTAATTTGTTAATATCTTATGAAGCATAATTAATAAACTTGAGATAAGAATTTAAAATGTGTTTTGTAGTCTCTCTATTAAGAACAATTTATTGTTGCTTAAATACTTAGTATTTAGAGAATGATCTCTACTTACAAAAGTAAGTGGGAGTTATAACAAATCTTGAAGATATTCAAGAGCAAAATACACAACCTTCAAAATCCACTTGTTAATGTCATATTTTGGTTAAAGCATGGAAATGTCAAACCAAAGTAAATGTTACTCTCATTCATAAATCTGCAAATATACCTCATCACTTGATTGATATTTTAATATCAATGCTGAGGAATATAAGTTAGGAGATCTTGGTAATCTACTAACTACTAATGAATATTATCATATTTTGAATCTGATAAATGTCTTAGAACAATGAATGATAAGATGCAGTCCTTAAAGGGAAAATCAATCTCCTAAAATTTGATTGATGTTTCTCCTAATTATAAACCTATGAGGTTGGAAGGAGTTTCTTTTGAAGAAAGGCTCACAAGGACAAAATGGTATACATAATTAATGCATGGCTAATAATAGGAAGCTTTTAATTATACTCAAGCAATTGACTATGATTAAATCATTCTTCTATGCAAGCATTGATTAAATAAAGATAATTGATTGTCATATATGTTTTCTATGTAAATGGAATATGTCAATTAAAGTTTATAGTTTCCCTTTATGATTACCTTTTAGCGAGGATGGTGTATAATCAAAAGGTTTATGAATCTATAAAATCTTTATTGACTATACAAGATGATTAATTCAAGTATGGATTAAATCATGCATCTAGAAACTAAATCTAGAATTTAATTCAATATGATTTCGATTAAATTTAGACGAGTTTGGAGTACACTTGACATTGAGTGGGAGCACTATGTTTTTCCTTAAAATTCGTATGTTGTATAACATATTGAAGACATCATTCCATTTAAGCTAGATGCAATCCTTAAGATTGGAATGAAACTTCATTTAAGAATATATAGAATAAAACAAATGACTTTGGAATTAAATGTTTATTGATATAAGCATATGCGGTAATTAAGTCCAACACAATGCAATACATCATTCAAAGCGAGTCTTGATTGATATATTTCACTTGACATAATTTATAACATGAATGGAAACCTTATGTTTTTAACTAAGGATTCATTATGTATAAATATTATATTGTGTATACAACTTGTTGTCATTTTTGTACAAGAGCAAAGTGAGATGACAAAAACAATATCTAATTGAGAGTATTTAGATTGTTGTTAAAACAAATGTTTACGAATTATAAAGCATAGTGATGTATGTGTACACTGATGCTAGAGGATAATCGATCTAGTAAAGTGAGATGTTATCATTTATGATAAATCTACTAACTAGATGTGCTCACAATGAGCATTATTGCATTACACATTAAAGGAATAAGAATACTTTACATTTTAAGAAACTGTAAAGATGACTGTCAGCATATCGTTGATGTTAAATACCTTATGCAAGGATTGACGATATCCCCTACTATGAAACTTGCAAATAGTATGAGCATGTAAGAAAAGACACTCATCTTGTTTTCCAAATCTTTCACAATTGAGAAATTTGAAACAAGTATTCGGAAACTTTACTTAGATAACTATTTAGCTTTCTTGTTAAAGAACAGTTGAGAATGTTGGAAACATTTGACGTCAACTTGCTAAATTAGTTTCATGCATATCTATTTTAGTATTTGGATAATTGGGATGGTAAGGCAATAATTATTTTTCGATGAATAAAG
This sequence comes from Glebionis coronaria, assembly GCA_025667525.1. NCBI lineage: Eukaryota > Viridiplantae > Streptophyta > Magnoliopsida > Asterales > Asteraceae > Glebionis > Glebionis coronaria. The sequence goes on from CM046878.1 coordinate 635,053,892, forward strand.
ATACTTGGTATTTGTTATTCATTCATATAATTATTGTTGCCCTATGTTTGTATGTTTAAATCCTTGAATATTTGATTATTCTAAATATGTCCATTGTCGGTTAGCAATATGGGAGTATTGTCTACATTAAGACAAATGTGAGTGTTGGTTATATTCGTTGAATATATGGACGGTTCCCGCCAAACTCATATGTTATTCATAAGGGATGCGTATTGGACACCCCGAACTTTCGAATCGTTACTTTTGGATCCTTGTCATGAGTAAGATTGCGAAAATGGTGATTAAGTCATCATCCTTAGACTTGAGATGCAAACAAGTTTGTGCATGTGTGAATATCACTTCTTGATTATATGTCCAACGCTAGTTCGCCAGACCTAGTTATAAAGACTCTAATGGGAAGTGTTGTGAAGCAGCATCCACAGACACTTGTAGTCAATATAGAATTTGTTCCTCCACTTGATATAGTGCAGTGAAGTACCACTGGGCCCTCTCCAGAATTAATCAGATAATTGTGTGGCTGCACCCAAAGTGTAAATCAAGATGATACTTGTTTACGTTTGGTATATCTGAATTAACTTCTATAACGAGAAACTATAATTTAAACTTCATGGAATGAGTTAGGATCCATATCCATAGTTTAAACGGTACTAGTAACAAAGGGATGATTATTAGCAAGTCACATAATCGTATACCATTAATACTTTTGAGATATTCTTCTTGAAACTATACCTCAGTCATTTCCGGTTATAATGAAGTGTTGCTAGATACTTTATTATGGACGCTGTATGTCTAAACTCTCACAAGTGGGAGCTGTTGGGATATGCGATCGTTTAGCCATCGGAAATACGTGAGCCTATCGGGGGCACACACTCAATGCGGAGAACACACTTTTATTTACGTTTTATTATTTATAATTAAACGTTTGATAAAAACTTCACTTATTATTTAATTAACGGTGGTTAAATTAATTAAAGGGATTTAATTAATTTATCGTGAGTGCGTTATTTAAATTTGGAAGGAAAACGACTTCTAGAACACCCTAGGCCATTCGGCCGAATATATCCTTAAGGATATTCTAGAATTTTTTTTGGTTATTGGTTTTTGGTAAGTAAATATTCAAGAATATTTGATTAAGGTAATATGTTCCTTAATTGGTTTCTTGGGTTGGGCCTTAAAGATTTTGAGGAGGTGGAGAATGTGTATAAATACACAAACACCTAGCTCATAATTTTTATCTCTCCCTTGCCTCCCTTGTTGCGTCCGATCGACCCAAACACCACACCAAAACCAAACGATTTTTCCATTAACCCTAAAATCACATAAAGGTTAAACCTTTATAAGATCAATCCTTTTTGGTGGTTTTCTTATAAAGTCTTAAGCTTTATAACTAAACCCTAGATCTCTAAATCTAGGTTTTAGTTTTCCCTTGGTGGTTCGACATGCATAAACCCTAATTAGGGTTTATGTGATTTTGGGTTAATCAATCTTGTAACGTTCTATAAACCGATCCTTGTGTAATCCAAATTAGGGTTTTTGATCTAGGGTTTCTAGTTACAAGATGTATACACTTGTTGTTTGAGAAGTGATGTTACTACTAGCATCGTAGTGATGTTCGTTTGACGTGTCGTGTGAGCAAACGATGGAGACGGTAATTTAACCGTTAAAGTTCAAGATCAAGATCAAGACGTATTAATTGATTTGTTCAATTAATTAAAGGTTGGTTTTAAATTGTTTTTATTATGTGCTTAATCATGTATGTTATACTAGATCCATTCCGCTGCATACTCGTAGTTAATGGTTAACTAGTATTTATAAATTCCAACATCAAATATGTGAACTAAACAAGCAGTGGCGTAACTAGGGATGAGCATTTTGACCCGAATCCCGAATCCGAACCCGAACTGTTCCCGGAACTGTACCGATTCCCGATACCCGAATCTCGTTCGGTACGGGATCGGGACTACAAAATAAGGTGAAAAAAAATTCGGAACCACTAATTCGGTACGGGATCGGTACCAAATCGGGAAATTCCCGGAAAAAAACGGGAAAATCCCGATTTCCCGGTACGTACCGATACCGATACCCGTACCGGTACCGATACCCGAATCCCGTTCGGGTACGGGATCGGTACATAACTTTTTAGATCAGGAAAAAATCGAGAGCAATAAATCGGGACGGGATCGGGACGAGATTGGTCCAGAGCTCATCCCTAGGCGTAACTATATTAGGGGTAAGTAGGGTCATGGGTCACCCACAAAACCTTAATGCAATAAACACCAACGTTGTGAAGTCTATTCACAATTTACTGCTGATTTTAGCCTATACTCCCGTATTTATTACTTGTAGCTAGGTTACCCATGGCTTGTACGATCATCACATTGTAACTTGCCATCTTTAACAACCGGCTAATAAACACTCTCATTTCATTTCACACTCCACTCCATCTCTCTCAAAATCTAGCCAATTTCCTATTTTTAGACAACAATTCAGCTTCTTCACCAAAACATCTCATGACTAATTAACAAGGTACATAGACTCAAATCACCATTTTCTTACGTGTTTTGTACTATATTAACTTGTGTCCATATATATGATGTAGGAACCAAGAAGGTAGGGAGTGGTCGATCTACAACTACTCAATTTCAAGGACATCAATATAAGTTGTTACAATGCCTCCAACACGGTACGTCGGTGTATATATAAAGTGCATGCATGCATGGTTACTTTCTTCATGAAGTAGTAGTAATAACTACTAATGTAAAAGATTTTTACCTATTCAAGCTTGTACATAAGCAGATTCAGGTATTTACTTTCTTTTATAGGTTTAAGGCATTTAATAATTACATACTTTTTTAGATATATCTATATCATACGTGTACTAATAAAATTGCTAAGATAATACTTGAACTTCCAGTTTACCTGTTAATGTAGTACCTCAAACTTTTTTCTACCTATTTTACATTTCAACCCAATGCCAAATTTTGAATCGTTAGTCCTTTAACTAACGATTATTTTTGTTTTCCCAAAAAAAGTTTTAACTTATAAAAAATTATAAGTTTTCCAAACATATTTAAAATATAAAAAAAGTGTGTTAAAATTTAAAATTTCTAAATTTTTTTTTGTATTTTCAGAAATAAATAAACTTTTCTTAGAAATAAATTGAAATAAGAGAAAAACGTTAATTTTTAAATTAAAATTAAGTTTTTTATAAAAAAAATCATTCAAGGAATAATTTAAAATGTTTTAAAATTATTAATTTAGGAAAATAAGAATATGTTTTTAAATAATTTAGGTTTTTTATTCTTTTAGAAGAAAATCATGTGAATTATTTATAACTTATGAAAAGTTAAGAGAAAAATGTAAAAAGAAAAGTTAATTTTTTCCGAAAAAAATAATTTTTTTTTAATAAAAAAAATCGAAACTAAATTTAAACAATTTCAGGAAAATCGTAAAAAGCAAAAAAAAATAAAATTTAACTCTTAATTTTTTTTTGAAAAATTATAGTTTTTTTTAAGTTAAATATTTTTTCTCTGAAAAAATGATCGTTAGTTAAAGGACTAACGATGCAAAATTTAGCATTGAGCAGAAGAGTAAAATAGGTAGAAAAAAGTTTGAGCTACCTTATTAATAGGTAAACCAGAAGTTCAAGTATTATCTTGACAATTTTATGAATACAGGTATGATATAGATATATTTGAGAAAATACGTAACTATTAAATGTTTTAAACCCTTTATTAATGTTTCGACAAAGCCATTTTACGTATAAAATATTCGATAAAAATGAATTAGTTTATTTTACTTCATGAAAGAAACTAAAAAAGAACATGGTTATTATTTTACAGTCAACAAGGCACTTAAAAGAATTGGCAGGTGATCAGGTGAACCCATACCGAAAACTATAGTCGGCTTATAAGCTTATTAGCTTATAAGCCAAAATCAAATGTTTGGTTAAGCTTATATAGGTGGGCTTATAAGCTTATATAAGGAGGTTTTGGTAAGCCAAGAATTTGTGGCTTATGTAGGCTTATATAAAAATATTACATAAAAAGACTTTTATACCCTTATTTAATAACTACTATCTTTTTATTTTTATGTATTTTTTTTGTCATTTTACCATATTAGTTATATAAGCTAAACCAAACACTTAACAAAGGCTTATAAGCTTATTACCATATTAGTTATATAAGCTTAACCAAACACCCTCTTATCCATCAAAGAAGAGTAGAAAAAAAAACAAAACTAGCTAGGGTTTGTTTTTTTTAACATAACTAGCTAGGGTTGCTAGCTAGGGTTGCTGGAGTTGATGAATGATGGATACTTGAACAAGTTTCCATCTTGTCAAGTTTAATTTGTAAACCTCATTTATTGTACATAGTTACTGTATTACTTGGTACATACTAACATTAACTACATTATACACAGATAAAAAATAATGTACACTTTTATGAATATAATTACTTAAATATGATCATCTAAAGTGTTGTTGTATGAGAAATAATTGTACACAATATATCTACCTCTTACTACGTACGTACTATGGGTGACTTGTGTTACATCAACTTTTTACTCAAACATTTTTAAGAACATCTGTAATTACTCAAAACCACAAACGCAAACACCATTAGTTTCAACAACTCTTCTAGAATCTTTTATATTTGCATAAAGTTATAGTTCGATATTGAGAATCAGTTTTGTAGGGTGGTGCTATACTGCTATCAACAACCAATTGAATTTTCCGTTTGTAGATACACTATATTGAATGAGTGAATGACTAATGTTAATATGGTTTTTCTCACTGTATTTTTCAAAGTAGGCAAGTATAAGCGTTAGAATCAGACGGTGATAGGCACTAGATATAACTCAAGGATGAAACTGCCCGGAACGAGAGCTTTATAAAAAAATCTACATAAATTTATAGGGTCGTGCTATAAGAGCATCCACAATGCAACCAAGTCATTCAAGACTTGGTGCATTTAATGTATAGTTTTTTAATCACCTTTTTATATTACAATCAATGCTTAGACAATTTAATGACAATGACTTTTTAAAAATGTTGTCAAACACTTGGGCCGCGTTTAGTTGGAAAACATTTTCTATCATTTTCTATTTTTTGTTTTGTAGAAAAAGAGAAGGGATTTCCATCTCCACAAAACACTTGAATATTTACAAAACGCGTTTAGTTAGAGAAATATGTGTTTGTATTTTCTATTTATCAAAACTAGAAAACATGTTCAAGTGTTTTTGTTTTAGGTTTTCGTCAGTGGATTTACGTTTTCTTCGGTAAATTCACGTTTTCGTCATTAAATTTACGTTTTCGTCAGTAATTTTACGTTTTCATCAGTAATATTACGTTTTCGTCAGCAATTTTACGTTCTCGTCAGTAAATTTACATTTTCGTCAGTAAATTCACGTTTGGTCAGAAAATTTCGGTTTTCGTCAGTATTTTTACGTTTTCGTCAGTAAATTTACGTTTTTGTCAGTAAATTTACGTTTTCGTCAGTAAATTTACGTTTTCATTATTTTAACGTTTACCTCAGTAAATTTAATTTTCGTCAGTAAATTTATATTTCGTCAGTGAATTTACGTTTTCGTAAGTAAATTTACGTTTTCGTCAGTAAATTTTACGTTTTCGTCAGAAATTTTACGTTTTTGTCAGTAAATTTATGCTTTCGTCAGTAAATTTATGTTTTCGCCAGTACTTTTACGTTTTCGTCAGTAAATTTACGTTTTCGTTAGTAATTTACGTTTTTGTCACTAAATTTACGTTTGCATCAGTAAATTTACGTTTTCGTCAGTGAATTTACGTTTCCGTTTGCAATTTTACGTTTTCGTTTGCAAACGTAAAAATTTTATTGACGAAAAAGTAAATGTACCGACAAAAAGGTAAATTTGCTGACGAAAACGTAAATTTACTGACGTAAACGTTAAAATAATGACAAAAACGTAAATTTACTGACGAAAACGTAAATTTATTGACGAAAACGTAAAAGTACTGACAAAAACGTAATTTTACTGACGAAAACGTAAATTTACTGACGTAAACGTTAAAATAATGACAAAACCGTAAATTTACTGACGAAAACCTAAATTTACTGACAAAAACGTAAAATTTCTGACGAAAACGTAAAATTTACTGACGAAAACGTTAAAATAATGACAAAAACGTAAATTTACTGACGAAAACGTAAGTTTACTGATGAAAACGTAAATTTTCTGACGTAAACATTAAAATAATTATGAAAACGTAAATTTACTGACAAAAACGTAAATTACTTACAAAAACGTAATTTTACTAACGAAAATGTAAAATTTCTGACGAAAACGTAAATTTACTGACGAAAACGTAAAAATACTGACGAAAATGTAAATTTACTGACGAAAACGTAAATTGCTGACGAAAACGTAAATTTACTGATGAAAACGTAAGTTTACTGATGAAAACGTAAATTTTCTGACGTAAACATTAAAATAATTATGAAAACGTAAATTTACTGACAAAAACGTAAATTACTTACGAAAACGTAATTTTACTAACGAAAATGTAAAATTTCTGACGAAAACGTAATTTACTGACGAAAACGTAAAAATACTGACGAAAATGTAAAATATTTGCGAAAACGTAAAATACTGATAAAAAAGCAAAATTTCCAACGCAAACGTAAAAATAAAGAGAAAATTAGATATTTTGTGTTAAAAGGAAAACATGGAAAACAAAAAAAAGTTGTTTTCTTGTTTTGTGTATAAAAGGGAAAATATGAATTTTGTGTTTTGTAGAGATATTTTCTGGAAAGTGATGATTTGAACGCGTTTTCTATTTTCCTTGTTTTTTAGAAAATATTTTGTGGAAAACAAGGTGTTTTCCATCCAACTAAACGCACCCTTGTAGTTTTACAAGTCTTTCTTAAAAAGTATTGTGAAAACCTATTCTTACAATATAAACAAGTCTTTAAATAACTTTTTTAAATAATACAAAGCTTTTGAAGAAGTTGTCCATTGTAAATGCTCTAACTCACACTACAGTTTTCTTGGCTGATCTCATTACATCACTTAACAAGTCAAAATAGTCCTCTTTAAGAAAGAACCACTGTAATAAATGTTCTTGGGCTATTCCATTTCTCGGTGTGTCCTTTAAGGGCATTTATCATGAAAGACTTTTCATAATTTTACAAAACTTTTAAAATAATCTTTTAGTATTGTAGCTAAAAGTTTTATAAAAGATTTTTATAAATGATTTTGAAAACTCAAAGCTTTTGTTAAAAACTATAAACATTAATTATTTAAGCATTCAATGTTTTAAATAAAGTTTTTCTATCTTGTGCTCTAAGTGCACGTAATAAGAAGATATAAAATACATAAAAAGTACATCGGTTCTTACAGAAAAATACATAAAAATCTATTAAATATGGAGCATTGTATATTTTTCTGTGAAACCCTGTGTACTTTTGACATTCTTATCATATGTCCTTAGGGCACAAGATAAGAAATCCTTTTACATAACTCTATAAAAATAATAATATGTTTTAAATGAAAAAAGCTATAAAAAATGGAGATTATAATTAGCAACAAATATAAATTTGTCATAAACTCATATTTCATACTATTATAGTAATAACATTTTAAAATTTATAATATTTGCTTACTAGATTAAATATGAAAAGTAAGTAATAAATAAGGCGTTATAAGTATTTTTTTATCAATTTATACTAGAAAGAGTTATCAAAAGTTATTATTATCGACTATTACTCTTAAAAAAAAAAAGGTAAGTAATAGAAAGGAGTTTTAAAAGTCTATTCTTATTAAAAAAAAAGTAAGTAAAAAGTATAAAACTTTCAATGACTTTTTTTAGTAGACAAAAAAGTAAACAAAAATTGTGTGTTGCTTTTGCTTAATTACTTTTATATTCTTTGTGTTTTAGTAAGGAAAAGTTATAATAACTTACATAGTTGTAAATTTGATTAGTAAGTAAATGTCATTTATTTTATTGTGTAATATGTAAAAATCTAAATACTCGTATTATTTTAATTGGGTGTAAAACGTACAAAAGTTAGAATGATACATGGCTTATTTGTTTAATTTTTTTAATAAATCTTGTAATTTACTTGCAAATGCAAGGTTGAAACTTTGCGGTTTTATACTATCATTGTATTCCTTATTTCCACACAAAAATTATAAATTCTTTTTAGAAAAAAAGAGTACATTTTTATATCATAAAAGAATTAAATTATTTGTAAATTTTAATAAAAAGTGGAGGTTGTAAAAAAAATTAAACTAATCAAATAGTTTGATGTTGACACATAAGCAAAATCGAGTGATGTGATTGGGGAAATGAGCATCGTAACTATTTAGGTATTAAAATTTAAATATTATTTTTAAAATAATATTAAACATTACAAAATCATGAATTTATAAATCATGTATGTGTAAGGTTGATGTAAATAGTTTGTTGATTAATAATTAAGATAGAATAATAAAAATATTAAAAGTAAAAAGATTATTAAATTCGAAAAATAAAAAAATGAGGTGAGTTTATATTAATTTGCACGGTACACAGTAACAAACAAAATAATCAAACAAATAAACATTAAATTTTTTTTAAAAATATATATACTATACATAAAATTATAATAATAAAATTATTACTTAATTTTATTTTATGTTTAAAAACCGTGCGTATACGGACATTAAAACTAGTACCGACATTAAAACTAGTACCTAAATAACAACAATAAAATTCTTTCTTTACTCTCTCATATATATTACTACGTACTTGCTAATGGCGGATTTATAACAAAAAATGATAAGTAAATAAATAAATGGATAATTATCAAAAGAGTTTTTCAATTTTGAGCAATTCGTCATTCAGTCTAAAAAATACGTTTTTCCTGATACGGTTTAGGGCAACAAAGAATATAGGACAGCAACCATTTAGATTTTGACAAATGTCTAAAGAAATAAGGCAATTCTGACAGATTGCCCCAAGATATAGGGCAACAGAAGACACGTGGCGCATTCTACACCCAGTCGCCCTATTGCCCCAAAAAATAGACCATTTTTATAAAGAGAAAATTTTTGTTATTTTTGAAAAGAGAATAATGGAAAACAGACCTTTATAATAATTTTCCCATAAATAAATAACCTCATATATATATATATATATATATATATATATATATATATATATATATATATATATATATATATATATATATATATATATATATATATATATATATATATATATATATATATATATATATATGTATATATATATATTATAGATGGTCATACCTTTATCGTAATAAAAACACATTGCTAGATTTAGAAGTATATGCTTAAAATATGTTAAAATTATCACTTACCATTCGCCTAATGTCTCTTTTTTCCAAGACAGGCCGTCTCTTCTTTAAATATATATATGACTCGACCACAGATGATCAAGTCTACTACCTAAAACAGTAGCAACCAGAATATGTAAATAGAGAAAAAACACATAAAAACAAAAAATAAAAACCCAAAAAAACACCTTACAAGGTGACCGATTAGTCCATTATTATAATAAAGTGAAGTTAAAATAAAAAATAATATTATAATTAATAACAATAATAATCATTTTATTATTATTATTATTATTACTATTAGGTAAAATTATTATTACTATTATTATTTATTATTATTATTATTATTATTATCACATTATTAAGAAACTCAAAAGATAGTATTGTTATTATTACTATTATTATTATTATTATTATTATTATTATTATTATTATTATTATTATTATTATTTAGCATAGGTATCTTACGAAATTGTTTTTGAGAAAAGAAACTACCAGTAAAATTTTAGCTTATATAATTGGGCTTGTTGTTTGGGCCAATTGTGGATCAAAGTAAAACATGTTAATATGAAATTGGTCCATTCTTATTAAGTTTGCGTCTATATTCAATGTGGAGGTGGACACTCTCTAGGTGCCATATGTTTCGTCGATCTGGAATATGGCACATGCCCGTTTTGCGATAGCCTAGTTTCGAGCGTAGTATCGAGTTTGAGAATATTCTCAACTGTATGATTTTGTAGTGCATGAATAAACGGCTCGGGTGTCAACACGTTTTTCTTTTTGGTAAAAAAAGGCGTTCACGAAAACTGATGCCCGTCCACCGCTTGTGTTTGCCGGTTCCTGGTTGCGAGTATACTGATAGTTCTGGAAACTCTACCTACGTTTCAAGAAGATGCATACTAAAGAAGTTAAAGAGTTTCGAATTTGAAAATTTATCAATATCGAGTATGATGATCGTGAACACACTTTCTTTCAAGATAAAGATGAATGTGTCATCTTTTTGCTTCACCAATATCTCAGCAATGAAAACTGGCTCTTTGAGTTGCTGGTCATCGGCTCACGTGAACTTGAGTGTCGTTTTAGTTACTACATATCAATACATTTTTATAGGATTGTACCATTAGTAGAAGTTGTTGCAAGGGTTTTCCCTAAATCGGTTCCTGATAACCCCATGGAGAGGTTATTGACTCTGCCTTATTCATTTCATACCCCTGTTACCATCCGTTTAACCATCTGTAAAACCGTTAAAGATGTAGAAGTTTAGATTGAGAGTTCATTGTCTCCTATGGTGTAGTAAATGTAGTCCTTTTAATATTGTCTTTTACGGTTAAGCATGAACCTTTTAATGTATTCCTTTTAGTTTTGTTTGATCCCGGTGTAATTTACAAATCCGATATCATCTGTTTGGAAACTTTGCAACGCGATGAAACAGAACTATGACATGTCCATAGCTTCATGTTTGGCCGTAGAAGACAACATTAAAAGGACTATATATAATACACCATATGACAGAATGAATTCTCAATCTAAACTTATGCATCTCTATCGGTTTTAGAGATGGTCAAACGGATGGTGACCGGGGTATGAAATGAACGGGGCAGAGTCAAGAAGTTCTCCAAGGAGTTATCGGGCGCCCATTTGGGGAAAACCCTTGCAACAGCTCCTATAGATGGTATAATCCTATAACAGTGTATTGTCAGGTAGTACATAAAACGACAATCAAGTTCAGGTGGGCGAATGACTAGAAGCTCAAAGAGACGCTTGTCATTGTCGAGATGTTGGTGAAGAACAAAGATGACATCTTCATTTCTATCTTGAAAGAAAGTTTGTTCACGATCATCATACCCGATGTTGACAACTTTTCCAATCCGAAACTCTTTAACTTCTTTAGAATGCATCTTCTTGAAATGTAGGTAGAATTTCCTAGAGCTATCAGTATACTCGCAACCAGGAACCGGGCAAATACAAGCTGTGAACGGGCATCTGTTTCCGTGAACGCGTTTTTTACCGAAAGGCAAAACGCGTTGACACCCGAGGCGTTTGTTCATGCACTACAAAGTCATATAGTTGGGAATATTCTCAAACTCGACAATACGCTCGAAATTTCGGCTATCGCAGAACGAGCATGTGCCATATTCCAGATCGATGAAACATCTGACGCATAGAGCGTGTCCACCTCCACACTCAATATAGACAAAAACTTAATAAGAATGGCCCAATTCCATATTAACATTTTTTACTTTGACCCACAATTGGCCCAAATAACATGCCCAATTATATAAGCCAAAATTTTAGTTTTTGTTTTCTCAAAAACAATTTCATAAGATACTTATGCCAAATAATAATAATATTATCTATTAAGTTTCTTAATAATGTAATAATATTAATAATAATAGTAATAATAATTTTATTTATTATTAATAATAAAATGATTATTTTATTATTATTATTACATCATTTTATAAAAATAATAGTATTTGCAAAAAGTTAGTGGGAAGCTGAGATACTATCTGAACTTCCACTCCTTTAGTAATATCGAAACTAATCCTATTAAATATATAAACATCAAAACGTGCACTGATGTCTTGAATCTTGAGCCATAGAGAATTTTCGAATCATTTTCAGCAAATTTCATTGGTATGCCTAACATTTACAAAGGCCTTTAATTTGAAATATGAAATAACAACAAAAAGTACATACTACTTTCATTGGTCGCATACATAAATCAAACACTTGGGCTGTGTAGATATTTGTATAAAAAGTTGCCACTTTTTAAACAACGAACAATTCAAGCGAACAAATATTAACTTTTGCAAAACAAAATACACATAATAATAATTTTTATTTTTTGTAAATCCTATTATTATATTAAAGTGAAGTTAAATAAAAAAATAATAATAATCATTTTATTATTATTATTATTATTAATAGTAGGTAAAATTATTATTACTATTATTATTATTTGTTATTATTATTATTATTAATTTTATTTTTATTTTTTTATTTTATTTTTTTATTTTATTTTTTTATAAAACTTCACTTCATTCGAATAATATGATTTACAAAAAGTTAGTGGAGAGCCGAGATACTATCTGAGTCCCCACTCCTTTAGCAATAGCGAAACTTATCATATTAAATATATGAGCAGCAACACGTGCTCCAATGTTCTGAACTATTATTATTATTATTATTGTGTAAAGTTATTTTCAGAACCAAATAAATGTACAGAACTGTGAGAACCACCTTTATACTCTTAAAAAGGCATATGTATTTTCATTATTATGTTTAAATTAACATTTAATAATTGTTTTATTGGTTATAGATCCGAGTATTATGAGCGATATAAAGAGTGCACATGTGTTTTCATATTATCCAACGAAAAGATAGTTATAATACATACAAAACAAATACATGTGCATACTCGTAAGATACATGTTCCTAGTGACATACGACAATGAAAATTCATGTATTTCTACCTAATTAACTAACCCGATGAATATACATGTGCATTTTAAGAGTAAAAAAGTGGTTCTCGCAGTTCTGTACATTTATTTGGTTCTGAAAATAACCCCACCCTATTATTATTATCATTATTAGTATTATTTTTATTATTATTATTTTAATAAACCATCACTTTTATTAGAAACAAAAAAGGATTTACAACAAATTGGATGGGAGTCGAGATACTATCTGCGCTCCCAACCCTTTAGCAATGGTAAAACCTTATTATTATTATTATTATTATTATTATTATTATTATTATTATTATTATTATCACATTATTAAGAAACTCAAGAGATATTATTGCTATTATTACTATTATTATTATTATTATTATTATTATTTGGCATAAGTATCTTACGACATTATTTTTGAAAAAACAAACTAAAATTTTAGCTTATATAACTGGTCTTGTTATTTGAGCCAATTGTGGATCAAAGTAAAAAATATTAATATAAAATTGGTCCATTCTTATTAAAGTTTTCGTCTATATTCATTGTGGAGGTGGACATTCTCTATGTGTCATATGTTTCGTCGATCTGGAATATGAAACATGCCCGTTTTGCGACAGCCGAGATTTTGAGCGTAGTATCGAGTTTTGGAATATTCTCAACTGTATGACTTTATAGTGCATGAATAAACGGCCTGGGTGTCAACGCGTTTTGTCTTTCGGTAAAAAAAACGTGTTCACAAAAACTGACGCCCGTTCACAACTTGTGTTTGCCGGTTCCTCGTTGCGAGTATACTTATAGCTCTAGGAAACTCTACCTACGTTTCAAGAAGATGCATTCTGAAGATGTTAAATAGTTTCGGATTGGAAGAGTTATCAATATCGGGTATGATGATCATGAGCACACTTTCTTTCAAGATACAGATGAATGTGTCATCTTTTTGCTTCACCAATATCTCGACAATGAAAACCGACTCTTTGAGTTGCTGGTCATCGGCTCACGTGAACTTGAGTGTCGTTTTAGATATTACGTGACAATACATTGTTATAGGATTGTACCATCATTAGAAGCTGTTGCAAGGGTTTTCCCCAAATGGGTGCCCGATAACCCCATTGAGAGGTTATTTACTCTGTCCTATTCATTTCATACCCCCGTCACCATCCGTTTAACCATCTGTAAAACCGTAAAAGATGTAGAAGTTTAGGTTGAGAGTTCATTATCTTCTATGGTGTAGTAAATGTAGTCCTTTTAATGTTATCTTTTACGGTTAAGCCTGAACCTTTTAATGTAGTCCTTTTAGTTATGTTTGATCCTTGTGTAATTTACAAATCAGATATCTTCTGTTTAGAAACTTTGCAACGTGATCAAACAGAACTATGACATGTCCATAGCTTCATGTTTGACCATGGAAAACAACGTTAAAAGGACTATATTTACTACACCATAGGATTGAATGAACTCTGAATCTAAACTTTTGCATATCTATCGGTTTTAGAGATGGTCAAACGGATGGTGATCGGGGTATGAAATTAATGGGGCAGAGTCAAGAAATTCTCCAAGGGGTTATCGGGCGCCCATTTTGGGGCAAACCCTTGCAACAGCTTTTATTGATGGTACAATCCTATAACAGCGTATTGTCAGGTAGTATCTGAAATGACAATCAAGTTCAGGTGAGCGGATGACCAGCAACTCAAAGAGCCTCTTTTCATTATCGAGATGTTGGTGAAGCACAAAGATGACACCTTCATATCTATCTTGAAAGAAATTGTGCTCACGATCATCATACCTGACGTTGATAACTTTTCCAATCCAAAACTCTTTAACTTTTTTAGAATGAATCTTCTTGAAATGTAGGTAGAGTTTTCTAGAGCTATCAATATACTCGCAACCAGGAACCGGGCAAACACAAGCTGTGAACGAGCATCAGTTTTCGTGAAAACGTTTTTTTACCTAAAGGCAAAACGCGTTGACACCCGAGCCATTTGTTCATGCACTACAAAGTCATATAGTTGAAAATATTCTCAAACTTGACACTAAGCTCAAAATCTCGGCTCTCGTAGAATGGGCATGTGCCATTTCCAGATCGATGAAACATCTGACACATAGAGCGTGTCCAACTCCACACTCAATATAGACAAAAACTTAATAAGAATGACCCAACTTCATATTAACATTTTTTACTTTGATCAACAATTGGTCCAATTAACAGGCCTAGTTATATAAGCCAAAATTTTAGTTTTTGTCTTCTCAAAAACAATTTTGTAAGATACTTATGCCAAATAATAATAATAGTATCTCTTATTTTTCTTAATAATGTAATAATATTAAAATTAATAATAACAATAGTAATAATAATTTTATTTATTATTATTAATAATAAAATGTTTATTTTATTATTCTTATAACATCATTTTATTAGAATAATATAATTATATGAGTTTCCACTCCTTTTGCAATACAGAAACTAATCCTATTAAAGATATGGAAATCAACAAGTGCACTAATGTCTTGAGCCATAGAGACTTTTCGAATCTTTTTCAACAAATTTCATTGGTAAGCCTAACATTTAAAAAGCCCATTTAATTTGAAAGTATGAAATAGCAACAAAAAGTATATACTACTTTCATTGGTCGCATACATGAATCAAACACTTGGGCCGTGTAGATATATGTATATAAAGTTGCCAGTTTTTAAACAATGAACAATTCAAGCAAACATTCATCAACTTTTGTTAAACAAAATACACATAATAACAATTCTAATTTTTTATACATCCTATTATTATAATAAAGTAAAGTTAAAATAAAAAATAATAATAATTAATAACAATAATAATAATAATCTTATTATTATTATTATTATTAATAGTAGGTAAAATTATTATTACTATTATTATTATTTGTTATTATTATTATTATTAATTTTAATATTATTATTATTATTATCACATTATTAAGAAACTCAAGAGATATTATTGTTATTATTACTATTATTATTATTATTATTATTTGGCATAGGTATTTTACGAAATTGTTTATGAGAAAACAAACTAAATTTTTATCTTATATAATTAGGCTTGTTATTTGGATCAATTGTGGATCAAAGTAAAAAATGTAAATATCAAATTAGTCCATTCTTATTAAGTTTTCGTCTATACTCAGTGTGGAGGTGGAAACTCTCTATGTGCCATATGTTTCGTCGATATGGAATATGGCACATGCCCGTTTTGTGACAGCCGAGATTTCGAGCGTAGTATTGAGTTTGAGAATTTTCTCAACTCTATGACTTTAAAGTGTATTAATAAATGGCTTGGGTGTCAACGCGTTCACGAAAACCGATGCCCGTTCACAGCTTGTGTTTGTCGGTACCTGGTTGCGAGTATACTGATAGCTTTGGGAAACTCTACCTACGTTTCAAGAAGATGCATTATGCAGAAGTTAAAGATTTTTGGATTGGAAAAGTTATCAATATCGGGTATGATGATCGTGAGCACACTTTCTTTCAAGATCAAGATGAATGTATCATCTTTTTGCTTCACTAATATCTCAACAATGAAAACCAGCTCTTTGAGTTGCTGATCACCGGCTCACGTGAAATTGAGTGTCGTTTTAGATACTACCTGACAATACATTGTTATAGGATTGTACCATCAGTAGAAGCTGTTGCAAAGATTTTCCCCAAACGGGTGCCCGATAACACCATGGAGAGGTTATTGACTCTGCCCTGTTCATTTCATACCCCCGTCACCATCCGTTTAACCAACTGTAAAACCGTTAAAGATGTAGAAGTTTAGATTGAGAGTTCATTATCTCCTATGGTGTAGTAAATGTAGTCCTTTTAATGTTGTCTTTTACGGTTAAGCATGAACCTATAAACATGTCATAGTTCTGTTTGATCCCGGTGTAATTTACAAATCAGATATCATCTGTTTGGAAACTTTGCAACGCGATCAAACAGAACTATGACATGTCCATAGCTTCAAGTTAGATCGTAGAAGACAACATTAAAATGACTATATTTACTACACCATGTGAGAGAATGAACTCTCAATCTCTACTTCTGCATCTCTATCGGTTTTAGAGATGGTCAAACGGATGGTGACCGGGCTATTAAATGAACGGGACAGTGTCAAGAAGTTCTCCAAGGGGTTATCGGGCGCCCATTTGGGGTAAACCCTTGCAACAGCTTCTATTGATGGTACAATCCTATAACAGTGTATAGTCACGTAGTATCTGAAACGAAAATCAAGTTCAGGTGAGCGGATGACCGGTAGCTCAAAGAGTCGCTTTTCATTGTCGAGATGTTGGTAAAGCACAAAGATGACACCTTCATCTCTATCTTGAAAGAAAGTGTGCTCACGCTCATCATACCCGATGTGGATGACTTTTATAATCCGAAACTCTTTAACTTCTTCAGAATGCATCTTCTAGAAATGTAGGTAGTTTCCTAGAGCTATCAGTATACTCGCAACCAGGAACCGGGCAAACAAAAGCTGTGAACGGGCATCAGTTTTCGTGAACGCGGTTTTTACCGAAAGGCAAAACGCGTTGACACCAGAGCCGTTTGTTCATGCACTACACAGTCATATAGTTGAGAATATTCTCAAACTCGACACTACGCTCGAAATCTCGGTTCTCACAGAATGGGCATGTGCCATATTCCAGATCGATGAAATATCTGACGCATAGAGCGTGTCCACCTCCACACTCAATATAGATAAAAACTTAATAAGAATGGCCCAGTTCCATATTAACATTTTTTACGTTGATCCACAATTGGCCCAAATAACAGGCCCAATTATATAAGCCAAAATTTTAGTTTTTGTTTTCTCAAAAACAATCTTGTAAGATACATATGCCAAATAATAATAGTATCTCTTAAGTTTCTTAATAATGTGATAATAATAATATTAAAATTAATAATAATAATAGTAATAATTTTACTTATTATTATTAATAATAAAATGATTATTTTATTATTATTATAACATCATTTTATTAGAATAATATGATTTACAAAAGTTAGTGAAAAGTTGAGATACTATCTGAGCTTCCACTTCTTTAGCAATACTGAAACCAATCCTTTATTTATATGAACATCAACACGTGCACCGATGTCTTGAGTCATAAAGAATTTTCAAATCATTTTCATCAATTTTCATTGGTAAGCATAACATTACAAAGCCATTTAATTTGAAAGTATGAAATAGCAACAAAAAGTATATACTACTTCCATTGGTCGCATACATGAATCAAACACTTTGGCCGTGTAGATATTTGTATAGAAAGTTGCCAGTTTTTAAACATTGAACAATTCAAGCCAACATTCATCAACTTTTGCAAAACAAAATACACATAAGAATAATTCAAATTTTTGTAAATCCTATTATTATAATAAAGTAAAGTTAAAATAATAATAATAATAATAATAATCATCATTTTATTATTATTATTATTAATAGTAGGTAAAATTATTATTACTATTATTATTTGTTATTATTATTATTAATTTTATTATTATTATTATTATATTATCACATTATTAAGAAACTCAAGAGATATTGTTGTTATTATTACTATTATTATTATTTGATTTAGGTATCTTACGAAAATGTTTTTGAGAAAACAAACTAAAATTTTAGCTTATATAATTAGGCTTGTTATTTGGACCAATTATGGATCAAAGTAAAAAAATGTTAATATGAAATTGGTCCATTCATATTAAGTTTTCGTCTATATTTAATGTGGAGGTGGACACTCTCTATGTGCCATTTGTTTCGTCGATCTGCAATATGGCATATGCCCGTTTTGCGACAGCCGAGTTTTCGAGCGTAGTATCGAGTTTGAGATTATTCTCAACTCTATGACTTTGCAGTGTATGAATAAACGGCCCAGGTGTCAGCGCGTTTTTCCTTTCGGTAAAAAAACGCGTTCTCGAAAACTGATGTTCGTTCACGGCTTGCGTTTGCCGGTTCCTGGTTACGAGTATACTGATAGCTCCGGGAAACTCTACCTACGTTTCAAGAAGATGCATTCTGAAGAAGTTAAAGAATTTCAGATTGGAAAAGTTATCAATATCCGGTATGATGATCGTGAGCACACTTTCTTTCAAGATAAAGATGAATGTGTCATCTTTTTGCTTCACCAATATCTCGGCAACCAAACCGGCTCTTTGAGTTGCTGGTCATCGGCTCACGTGAACTTGAGTGTCATTTTAGATACTACCTGACAATACATTGTTATAGGATTATACCATCAGTAGAAGCTGTTGCAAGAGTTTTCCCCAAATAGGTGCCCGATAACCCCATGGAGAGGTTATTGACTCTGCCCTGTTCATTTCATACCCCCGTCACCATCCGTTTAACCATCTGTAAAACCGTTAAAGATGTAGAAGTTTAGATTGAGAGTTCATTATCTCCTATGGTGTAGTAAATGTAGTCCTTTTAATGTTGTCTTTTACGGTTAAGCATGAACATTTTAATGTATTCCTTTTAGTTCTGTTTGATCCCGGTGTAATTTACAAATCTTATATCATTTGTGTTAATACTTTGCAACGCGATCAAACAGAATTATGGCATTTCAATAGCTTCATGCTTGACCGTAGAAGACAATATTAAAAGGACTATATTTACTACACCATAGGGCAAAATGAACTCTCAATCTAAACTTCTACATCTCTATGAAATGAACGGGGTAGAGTCAAGAAGTTTCCAAGAGGTTATCAAGCGCCCATTTGGGGCAAGCCCTAACAATAGCTTTTATTGATGGTACAATCCTATAACAGCGTATTGTCAGGTAGTATCTGAAACGACAATCAAGTTCAGGTGAGCGGATGACCATCAGCTCAAAGAGCCAGTTTTCATTGTCGAGATGTTGGTGAAACACAAAGATGACACCTTCATCTCTATCTTGAAAGAAAGTGTGCTCACGATCATCATACCCGATGTTAATAACTTTTCCAATCTGAAACTCTTTAACTTCTTCAGAATGCATCTTCTTGAAATGTAGGTAGAGTTTAATAGAGCTATCAGTATACTCGCAACCAGGAACCCGACAAACATAAGCTCTGAACGGGCATTAGTTTTCGTGAATGCGTTTTTTTCTGAACGGCAAAACGCGTTGACACCGAGTCATTTGTACATGCACTACAAAGTCATATAGTGTAGAATATTCTCAAACTCGACACTACGCTCGAAATCTCAGCTCTCGCAGAACGGGCATATGGCATATTCTAGATCGATGAAACATCTGACGCATAGAGCGTGTCCACCTCCGCACTCATTATAGATAAAAAGTTAATAAGAATGGCCTAATTCCATATTAACATTTTTTTACTTTGATCCACAATTTGCCCAAATAACAAGCCCAATTATATAAGACAAAATGTTAGTTTTTGTTTTCTCAAAAACAACTTCTTTAGATACTTATGTCAAATAATAATAATAGTATCTCTTAAGTTTCTTAATAATGTGATAATATTAAAATTAATGATAATAATTTTATTTATTATTAATAATAATAAAATGATTATTTTATTATTATTATAACATCATTTTATTAGAATAATAGGGTTTACAAAAAGTTAGTGGGAAGTTGAGATATTATCTGAGCTTCCACTCCTTTAGCAATACCGAAACTAGTCCTATTAATTATATGAACATCAACACGTGCACCGATGTCTTGAGCCATATAGAATTTTCGTATCATTTTCAGCAAATTTCATTGCTAAACCTAACATTTACAAAGCCCATTTAATTCGAAAGTATGAAATAGCAACAAAAAGTACATACTACTTTCATTGGTCGCATACATGAATCAAACACTTAAGCCGTGTAGATATTTGTATAGAAAGTTGCCAGTTTTTAAACAATGAACAATTCAAACCAACATTCATCAACTTTTGCAAAACAAAATACATATAATAATAAATCTAATTTTTTGTAAATCGCGTGATTATAATAAAGTGAAGTTAAAATAAAAAATAATTATAGTTAATAATAATAATAATCATTTTATTATTATTATTATTAATAGTAGGTAAAATTATTATCACTATTATTATTATTATTATTATTTGTTATTATTAATATCAGTTTTACTATTATTATTATTATTATTATCATATTATTAAGAAACTCAAGAGATATTATTAATATTACTATAATTGTTATTATTATCTGGCATGGGTATCTTACGAAATTGTTTTTGAGAAAACAAACTAAAATTTTAGCTTATATAATTGGGCTTGTTATTTGGGGCAATTGTGGATCAAATTAAAAAATGTTAATATGAAATTGGTCCATTCTTATTAAGTTTTCGTTTATATTCATTGTGGAGGTGGACACTCTCTATGTGCCATATGTTTCGTCGATCTGGAATATGGCACATACCCGTTTTGCGACAGCCGAGATTTCGAGCGTAGTATAAAGTTTGAGAATATTCTCAACTCTAAATTTCGAGCGTAGTACCGATGTTGTAGCAAATTTGGATTTACAGAAAACTCACAATTTGAGGGTTCTAACCGCGGTTCCTTATCCCCACCTGCGATTCCATATATATATATGGATCCGCGGGATATTTAGAGAACCGCTCACAGAGGGCTGTTTTTGGTGGATGAGGAGATATTTCCAATTTAGTAAATCTTGATTTTCTAGTCTATCTAATCATAGAGACATGCTAAAAAGCAATAATAGACATAGAGAACACACAAGCACTCATCAACCAAGTTTTTGACCAAAATACATGGATTTAAAATAAAATCGATGTTGGAGGTGTGTTAATCTAGTTATATAGTCATGACACAATGATCCTCTATATTTCATTATTGTTCTTGCTATATTTGAGAGACCCATATACAGGGGCGGATCTAGCTTGGAGCACGGGTATGCACGTGCATACCTTGTGTAAATTTATAGTAGTGTAAAAAAATATTTTTTTCCCGAATTTAGCTATAAAATACATAATAAATCTACGAGTGCATACCCTCTAGATCGTTGAAAAATTATGAATGCATACCGTAACCTTGCTCACCATTGTTTTAAAGAAGAAAAAAAGAAAGTAAAGAGTAACACTGAAGTGTGACGGGCAAGTTTGAAGAAGAAGATGATAATTAGGTGATATGTGTGAAAACACTCATCCTTTTACCACTTATTTCTTGCTAAAACGAGACCAAAACGCGTATTTAATGTCATTTGTTTGGAATTATGCGTGGTTTGTGTGTTTGTTGTGTTTTCAGAGCCAACCGGATAAATACTGAAGAAAACATGGGATTGTACGGGTTTTATCGAAGAAAAAGACGAAAAGACGAAGTCTATAGTCCAAGAGATGCAAAAGATTTGAAGTCAATGGGCCTATTTGAAGATTTATCGAAGAAAAGGACCAAAGATGGAAGATTTACATATGTCGAAGAACTCAAGTCTATTAAATGAAGAAATTAAAAGACGAGTTGAATTTATTCGTCGACAAATCCCGAATCGAAATCGAAAACGTCAACTTTTCTGAAAAGACGGGAAGACAAAAAGAAAGGGAGAAAGCCCACTCACCAACCAAAGACAAGGCCTATAAATAGACCTTCCCTTCACAATTTTCAAGCTAGTTTTTCTTTCTGTTATTTTCTCCTAGTTCGTAGGAACACCAACTCCCTTAAGGAGATTGGTGATTTTTATTTTCTTTGATTCCTTCATGATTATGTAAGTTTAATCTTTCCTTTGTTTGTTTGAATCTTAATCCTTAATACAAGTTTCCATTTAATCTTTCTTTCTTCTCTTGTTAATCCAAAGTTCTAAGTTTTTATTTTATTGAGTTTGATCTTCAAAAGTAAGTGGGTTTTGAGCGTTTGTTGTTTTGGTTTGATGTTTATCATTAGTAAATGATTAGTGGTTAAATTGGTTTAAGTTTTGGTTAAAAACTTGGTGGATTTTGGTTAAATTCGTGTTCAAGTTATTCCCCTGTTCTTCGCATTCTGTTATGTTTCCCAGATTCCGGATGAACAAAATATTCCGGATGAGTCTTTTGTGTTAAATATTCCGGATCAGCAGTTATTCCGAATGAGCTTTATGTTTTAGTTATTCCGAACCAACAAAACATTCCGAATCAAGGTTTTCAACTTATTTATTCTGAGTCAAAATTTATTCCGAACCAACGTTTTGTCAAAAGTATTCCGGATGAACAAAGTTTTCCGGATGAAGGGATTTGTTTAGATTATTCTGGATGAATTATCATTCCGAATGAGCATATATTCCGAACCAACATTTTTCTTAAGTTATTCCGAATCAGTTTTCTTTTAATTATTCTGAATGAACGATTTGTTTTGATTATTCCGAATCAACATAAATATTCCGAATGAACCATTCTGTTTTAAGATATTCCGAGTAAAGGTTTTTTCGAGTGAAGGAAATATATTCTGGATCAAGCAAATATTCCGGATCAACTGTTATTCCGGATGAAGGTGTATTCCGCATGAAGCAAACATTCCGAATGAGCATTTTGAGTTAATTATTCCGGATCAAGAGTAACATTCCGAATGAAGCAAGATATTCCGAATAAAGGTTATATTCTGAATGAAGGAAGTTTGGTTGAACATTCCGAATGAAGCAATTTCTAGATTATTCCGCATGAGCTAATATATTCCAGATCAAGCACTTATTCCGGATCAAAGAATCATTCCGAATCAGCTGTTTTCCTAAGAAGGTCTTTCACTGTTTAATTTTAATTCAAGTTTTATTTTCAGTAATTGCTTTTAGTTTAATTTTATTACTTATCGCACTTATCTTTTAAGTAGATATAGATCAAAAGCTCCCCCTTTTAGTTACCAAGAACAACAATTTCGCTTTGAACCGTGATCGATTCGAGAAGATACCGAGAACGAAACAACGACAAATATAATTGGGTACGAGCATCGCAAAGAAAGATCTTGCAAAAGCTACATTTTTAATCAACTAAAAAACAGTTATTATTAGGCATAAGTCAAGTGTTAACCAGGTTTTATATCTTTATGGCCCAGTTATTTATTTTGATGTAAAGTTTGTAAGCTCAATTAAGTTAAATACACATCTTATACACGTATAGTCCAATTTATTTAATGGGTTATGCTTATTTTCTTAACATTATAATTTGAAATTATAATTTTTATTTTGCATTAAGCTGTTGTTATTAATTTTTTTAAAATACAAATCAAAAGTTTGTTATTTTATATATCTTTATGTATCGCACTGTGATTGAATTTTATGTTATTCCTTGATTCGACCAAATTAGCTTTATTTTTAGTATTTTATATCGAACTTGTCGATTATTTTTAGTTTATATAATGAATGTGACTAACTTGTCTATCTTGCATAAATCAAATTTGGCGAATCAAATCAACTTTGATAACTTCGAATTAAAAAAAAACAATCGTGTGTACTAAAAATCCGCAAAAACCTGACCCGAAAAACCCGACCCAAAAATCAAATTTACTTATAATAAGTCTCCTAAAAATTGTGCATACACTACTCTGTAACCCTAGGTCCGCCACTGCCCATAAATATGAATTATTTATGCTCGTTGTCAATATCAAGAAGCTATGAAAAACGTTTTTAGATTGAATTAACAATGCAAAAACATTTCTCGACCATTTTCGAAAGAAGTTTGAGAGTTTTGAAAGAGAGAAGGGGAATTTTTCATCCGATATACCTTATCCTTCGAGGTTGAGGAAAGAGAAGCAAAAGAGCAAGGATGATATTCAAGTTTCAAACTTTCTCAAAATGTTTAAACAATTGAATTTTAACATCTCCTTTGCCGAGGCTCTCGCTCACATGCCTAAATATGCGAAGATGTTTAAAGATCTTCTTAGTGACAAGGAGAAGCTTCTTGACATTGCTCAGACCCAACTTAATGAGAATTGCTCCGCGGTTCTCTTAAGGAAATTGCCCACCAAAATTGGTGATCCGGGTCGCTTCTTGATTCCTTGCAACTTCCCGGGAGTAGAGAATTGCATGGCCCTAGCTGATCTAGGTGCCAGTATAAACTTAATGCCTTTAAGTGTTTGGAAGAAATTATCTCTCCCTGATGAGACGGCTTTTATACATGGTCTCATCGTCCAAATCGGGCTTAAAATGCATAAAATATCATTAATTATACCAAATATATGCTCGTGTTTGTTACTTGTGTATTTTTAGGTACGGATATTGAGGAATTGGCAAAAGATCACAAGAATCAACCAAAAACGAACACGGGAAACGAAGTCGCACAATGAACCGGGCCCAAGTTAGGAATTTTGCAAAAAGACCCTTGAAGAATTGAAGATTGGCAAGAATGGTCCCTCATCTTTGAAGATTTGACACTTTATACCCCTCAAATTACTTTATGTTTAGGGGTCCCTAAAGTTTGAAGATATGTCAAGATTAGCCCTTGGGAATTGATTTTTATTGCAAAAGTTAGCCTTAATTAGCATAAGGACTTAACTTGCAAATGATCTTGGACTGCCATTGTAAAAGATTTAACGGATTGGACTAAGTTTGCAAACATTTGTGACGGATGTTAAATGTTTTGGACTGGCACCAAAATTACCACCAAGTGGCCCATTATCCCACTTAGCCCAAACCTTCCCCCATGTTTAATACCCGGTTTTATTAATAGCCAGTCAAACCCCGGTCAACCCACAATTTCCCCCCAAACACTTATTTTAAATCTTTTCTTTCCCAAATTGGATTAATCACCCCCTAATCCCAGCTCAAGAACACAATAAACCCTAATCAATTAACCCTTCAACTCAAAGGGGTTTAAGCTGAGATTGTGCAGATTACTAATTACCCATTATGTCACTTTATCCCACCTCACAAGACACCCTCACATGCCTTGTGGACCCCACCCCGACCTTCCCCTGCTGCGTCACTTTCACCCAAAACCTTACACCTGACCATTTGAACGTGTAGGATTGTTCTACTTGGCCTCCAAGGGATTTTCAACGTCCAAGATCAAGATTAGAGAGCTGGCATCACATAGGTTCCATTTTTGACCAAGAATCAAGAGAAGACCAAGGGCAGCTTTGGAAATTCCAAGATTAGGGTTTTAGAATTCGATTTTCTTGTATTATTTAATTAGTCTTCTAGTATTTTCCATAGTTTAGTATAAATACACCCGAATGTGGGATGTATTATTTGTTCCAGATTTAGCATTAAACATTTGTAATTCCTTTTTTATCTAATTAAAGTTGGTATTTGAAAAGCAAAGTAATTCTTTTTA
Organism: Glebionis coronaria; assembly: GCA_025667525.1. Classification (NCBI taxonomy): domain Eukaryota; kingdom Viridiplantae; phylum Streptophyta; class Magnoliopsida; order Asterales; family Asteraceae; genus Glebionis; species Glebionis coronaria. The sequence continues at coordinate 635,079,899 of CM046878.1, forward strand.
TTTTTTTAAAAAGTTGGTGTGTGTTTAATAGCTAAATACTGAGTTCCACAAATTTGTTGAAATAATATTGAGATTTTTCAAAATTATTTTAGAGTTTCAGAAATTGGTAGATTTCTTGGGAAATCTTTGTTTAAGATTGAATTTCCAGTTTATTTTGGTCATTGTTTGAGTGTTTTAAAAAGGATAAACATTTAAGAAAGTTTTTGAGAAGATTTAAAAGAGAAGGATAAAAACAGTTTGAATATTATTATGCTTGTTTTTTCCTTCTTTTCTTAGCAGGATTGTGTTGTTTGTTGATCAAGAGCCTGCATAGACCCGGGTCTATTGGAGAAGGCTAAAACAGCCTTGGTTGAGCCTCGATGTAGGCTCAACAAGGTAGTCCCTTGTTTCATTTCTTTCATTTTCAGAAAAGTTAAGATTTTTGGTGATTTGTATGAATTTTGTGCAATCTGTTAAATTGTTGTTTAAGTTGTTTGGATATTGCTCAATTTGAGTTATTATGCATGTTAGGCCTGTTAGAAATCAGTTTGAGTAGGTTTTGTGTAGATTGTTAAAAATCAAGTCCAGTTTTTAAGAGGGTGTTTGGAACAGGGTTTAAGCAGGGGTTAAAGTCATCAATTGTGCTTAAAACCTGTTTAAATACATTCATTAGGGTAGTGTTAGGAGATAAGTTCCATTGGTTTTCAGTTTGTGGTAGTTGTGAGCACATTTGCAAGTTAAAAGTTTGAGAAGGATAGCTTAAAACTGCCATGTCAATTTTCTGCTTGTTCATGTGAAATTTGAGCATCAAAATTGATAGGCTGCTAGAATATAGGTCTGTTTAGGTTTGTGTTAGGTTTGTATGTCACTAGGTAATCTTATGTGCTAAACTTGGAGCTTTGAAAGTCGAATTTGTGCTAGTATATAGCCCTTTTGTCACACAGACCCATAGAAACACATCAACAACTTCATTTTGCTATTTTTTTCAATTTTGTGTAATTTGGAGTGTTGTATTTGCTTGTTTGCTGATTTGTTTTGACTCCTTGTACTCAAAAGAGTACAAGGGTGCCCATTGTCCATAAAAAGCACCACCAAATCATCAAGACAAGCTCCTCTTGTCCTCTCTTTGCACCTGTGAAGAAAACACAAAATGCTTTGTGTTCTTGAAAAAGAACTGAGCACGTTTTTGTTTAATTAAGCTTAATCTTTGATGAACTTTGGATTTGTGTTGTGTTTTTGAAAGTAAAAGTGCATCAGTTTGGGTTTGTAAAGCTTAAAAAGTAAAAAAAAAAATATAAAACAAAAAGGGGGTTCGCCAGCCTCGACCCTTTGACATCACGTTCACAACACAACACACTCACCACTGCGCCCTTGGGTCTTTTACTGACCAAGGGTGCAAACCAATTGTATTTAAGGTAATTTAAGTGGGCTTTTTATATAACAAAGCCGTAGCTTATTCAGCTTGTGTGGGCTTATTGGATAAGCTTATTTGCCACAACTTATTTTTCCTAGGATTATAGTGTAGTTTAGGATTTTTCTACGGCAAGTTTTGATTTTTCTCTTTATTTTATTATTTTTTATTCATTTTTTATTACCCGGTTTTTATTAAATGCTTAAAAAATAGAAAAAAGTAGTTTTAATTTTTAGAAAAATAGTTTTTAGGTTTTAATTTATATATTTGAGGTTTACAGCCCAAAAGATTTTCAAAAACTTTAATTTTTAATTTTATTTGATTTTAGGGTTTTTTGTTAACTTTAAAAATTAATATAAAATTAATTAAAAGGTTTTAGGAACTTTAATTTGCATTTTTCTCTTAGTTATATTATTCTAGGTTTTTAGAAATTTTTTTAGAATTTATTTATAAACTTTTTATTTTTTTGGATTATTTTAATATTATTTTATTGCCAAAAATAGAAAGTTTGATCTTTCTACTTTTTTCATTTTTCCTAGATTGTAGACATTAAATTAGGAACTTTTTAACTTTCCAAATATTTTTTAGGCTTTTCATTTAATTTTTAGAATTAATTTAAGTTTTAATAGATTTTAATAGTTTTTAAGTGTTTAAAAATAGTTTAATTTGGTCTTAAAATTAAAAAAAAAACTTTTTAGCTTAATTAGGTCATTTTTGAGGTTTACAAACTATATGATCTTGTTTAGGGCTTTTTAATAATTAATTGTGATTTTTAGGGCTTTAATTAGCATTAAAAAGTCATTATTTAATTAATTAAAAGGTTTTAGCAAGTTTGGATTTTTTGTAAACTCTTAGAATATTATTGTGGATTTTTAGTAATTTTTAGGATTTTTTAGGTTAAAATTTTAATTTTTGTGGTTTTTAAGGTTCTACGTCTTAACTTTCTAGTAGTGATTTTTTTTCGTTAATTTTTATTTTTACGTCTTCGTCATTTTCTCTTCTCTTTTCTTCTTAATAAATTCATCAATCAAAATCAATTCATTACACAACACACGTGCCTCCTCGAGAACGAACTCACTTCATTGGGTCATAGCTTGTGGTTTTCCTAAATCACTCGTTAATACTTACCCTATTTACGTTCTTTTTCCTAAAAGACGTATTTCTACAACCATCATTTTGGCGCCGCTGCCGGGGAGGCGTGTTGTGTTTTGATTGAACATTGTTGTTTTTTATATTAGACATAATAGTATTTGTATTAGTAGCACTCTACTAATACGTATTATCGTTTTTCGGTTTTTGTGTGAATATTATTACTATATTGTATACGTAGAACAATAAAGATACAAGTACTCCAAATACGTGAGCAATCACAACCTTGACTTGGGAGGTCATTACCCAATCATTGTATTCGAATCTCAAACCAAAGAAAAAAGGCAAAAATAGATAAATACTTTCGTGAAGCTTAATCTTGATAATACAAACTATAAGGTGGGTATAAGGCGGTTGTATTTCACGACCTAAAGGAAAAAGGCTCTTAAGTGCTTCGCGCCGCCTCGTTTCCTCCGCTTGCTTGTGCGTATTTGATTTTGAGAGTGAATCGAGGGTTTTGCCGCCCAAAGTATTATTACATATCATATATATTTTCTTGGTTTCCATTGATTAAACCCTCTTGAACGATTTGGTGTTCCACCATCGTTCTAAAGTCATCGAAGGCGTTCACTTCACGTGATCGTTTTCATTCTTTGAGGCTTCTTTAATCGAGAGATTTGATTAAGGAGGAGATTTGTAGATTATTGTCTACCTAATACATTTCACCAATTTCCAAAAAAAGTTAATACCATCAAAAACCACAAAAAAATTGAAAAACACAAAATACCAAAAAGAATCTTCTTTGCTCGCCTTCTCGTTGTACGTGACGTTTATGCAAACTCGCTCTAAAGCAAGACGTGCTCGTAAACGAAGAAACAAATCGACTACTCCTTCTAGTGAGGAGTCTCCTATTGACGAACCCATTGTAGTGAAAGAAGTCGTCATGGCTAATCGAACTATGATGGAGTTACTTCAAGCACCCACCGAGGGTTATGGAGAAGCTATTGTGATTCCCGAAATCCTTGCGGAGAATTTTGAGGTGAAAACGGGTTTGTTGTCAATGATCCAAAACAACAAATTCCGTGGTGATGAGAAGGACAATCCCCACAACCATATCCGCCAATTTAATCGTCTTACCGCCACGTGCAAATTTAAGGATGTCTCGAATGACTCGATTAAGATGATGCTTTTTCCGTATTCCTTAGCGGGGCCCGCTAAAATTTGGTTAGAGAAAGAGCCACCCAATTTTATATTGACGTGGAAGGATCTCGTTTCGAAATTTGTGAACCAATTTTTTCCGCCCTCTAAGACTACGCATTTGAAAAATGAAATTTCTAAATTTTCACAAGAATCAAATGAAAGTTTTTCTACGGCTTGGAATAGGTTTAAGGAGATGTTACATGAATGTCCTCATCACGGTTTTTCCGACTTGCACCAAATCGACACGTTTTACAATGGACTTAACGATCATGAAAGAGATTATTTGAATGCCGCCGCGGGTGGTAATTTTTTGTGTAAAACAGTTGAAGAAGCTTTGGTCATAATTGAGAATAGGTCTAAGGTTTATAGCCCTCGTAACACACCGAGTGTTGCCAAATTGGGCTCGTCATCGTCTCGTTCCATTAATGCCTTGCAAGATGAAGCAAATGAGGAGAATCGATTTTTTGATAGATTTGCTATCCTTATGTCCCATTGGAAAGCTCAAGAAGCTTCAAATTCCGCTTCGGTTAAAGCGGTTTCTAAGAGTTGTTTGTCGTGTGGTGGAGCTCATGATCTTTCCGAGTGCATTACCGCGGATGGTAACACTTCGAATGCTTATGTAGCCACGAGAACTTATAACCAAATCGGTCAAGGTTCCCGCCAAAATCAAGCTCCACCAATTCAAAATGCTAATAACTATCGCAACAACAATTAAGGTGGAAATTACCAAGGAAATCAAAGGAATTATAACAAGGGTAATTATCAAAGTGGAAATGGGCAAGTTTCTAATCAAAACCAAAACCGTGATTTTCAAACATCGACTCAAGGTTTTCAAAACGATCACCCCAAAAATCTTCAAGGAGAATTTTTGAATTATGCAAAGGCTAATGATGCTAAGTTTGATAATATGCAACGTGAGATGGTTAGCTTAAGACCCGAGTTGAAAAACGAGCTTAAAAACGAACTTGCTAATGAACTTAAAACTCATGCTAATAAAATGGAAGGAAATGTCACACGTCTCCAACAAAATCAACAAAAAATGGAGCAAGGACAACATGAGATTAAGCAAGAATTGTTAAAAGCGGATGCTAGGCAATCTAAGTTTGAAGACCGTATGGCTAAGATGTTTGAAGCTATCATGTGTAAGCCCTCTTCTTCGGGTGGTCTTCCTAGTGATACCATCGTGAACCCGAAAGGAGAGTTGAAGGTTATTACTACTCGTAGTGGTAAAACTTTCAAAGAACCCATTTCTCATCCAAGTACTTCTATGGAGAAGGAAAAAGAGAAAGAACCCGAGGTTGTGGTTGAAAAGGAGAAAATTACAAGCCCACGAAGTACCGCTCAAACCACACCTACGGTTGAACCTACACCAATCATGGAACCCGAGATTCCAAGGCCGATGCCTATGCCTACTTTGCCCCAACCCACACCACCTTTACCCTACCCTTCAAGGCGAGACAAGGAAAAGGCACAAGAACGAAATAATTATCAATTTGAACTCTTTATGAAAATGTTTCGTGACTTGCATTTCAATATAATTTTTGCCGACGCCTTAGTCATGATGCCTCGATTTGCCGCGAACTTCAAAAGTATGTTGAATAACAAAGAGAAATTGCAAAAATCGTCTAGTTGTTCTTCGGTTTTTCTAAGCCGCATACCTAAAAAAGTCGGTGAGCCTGGAAAGTTTTTAATCCCATGTGCTATCCAAGACATGGAGGAATGCTACGCCTTGGCCGATCTTGGTGCTAGTATTAATTTGATGCCTCTTGAGATTTTTAAATCACTCAATCTTCCCAATCTCACTCCTTCAAGAATGTCAATCGAAATGGCCGATCATTCTACGATTCTAGCTTGTGGAGTTTCCGAGGACGTCTTCGTGAAAGTTGGAAAGTTCTACTATCCTGTAGACTTTATTGTTGTTGATATTCCCATCGATCCTAAAGTTCCGTTAATTTTAGGTCGATCTTTTTTGGATACCTCGAGAGCACTTATCGATGTGCATGCAAGAAAAATCACTCTTCGTTTCAATGAGGAAGAACTCGTCATTAATGCAACCCAAAACTCCACTCTTTCTCATGTGTATTCTATCACATCTTTGTACAATGTCAATCCCATCAAAAACATTTGCAAAAGAATTTCAAATAGAGTTTTAGGAGTTGTTGAGAAAAATGAAGTTCCGTCCCCTCCGCCGGTGGAGGTTAAGAGTGTTAAGCCTACGATTCCAATCTCGAGTGAATCTTCGGATGATGAATACGTTGATCCCGATGGGGAGGTTTTCTTTGTTGACAAAAGATTTGAAAACTTGCCACCACCTAAACCAAAAAGATTTCAAAATGTGAGAATTTTTAGTGTGACTAACATTGCTTTAGATACACCAAATATTTTTGACATAATTAAATCGGGTTTTCACAAGGAGAGTGTAAAAGATGAAAAAGGAAAAGATTTTGAATTGAATTTAAAAGATTTTTCTACAACTCTAACTCCGTCATCACCGCGTTTATTGAGTACTACAAGCTCGTCTTCTCCTTTTGACGATGCTTGGTGTGGACTTAGTGTGGGGGAATCCCCTTATGTTCCCTCCCCTTTCTCCACCGAGGACGAGATATTTGATCCTGGAATTGCTTATAAAGGGAAATCTCGGTCTTCCACCGATGCAATAAATGGAAAATATTTTCATTTGATTGGTGCGAGTCTACCTCGAGTAGCTCATGTTTTTAGAGACTTACCCATTGTCCCACCCTTCTATTTCCTCTCATCTCTTTTCTTGAAACTCTTTGAGTTTTTGTTGACTATCCTTGAAGTGGCGTTGATTTGTTTTTCCAATGAAAACGAGAACGCCATCTTCGATCCCGGTATTTTGCACCATCAAAGGACTTAGTCCTTAATACCGGTTGTTTTTGGGCCTTGTTTATCATGTAAGCCCCACCAAAAATTGACCACACCATGATTATCCCTAAATGATCACATTTATGGGGATTCGAGTCGAGCTTTTGACTCGGTTATCAAAAACAAGGTGCCTCGTGGGGGAGACCCATGCTTATCCATGTACATATTATTGCTTTTTAGTTAACCTAATGTGAGGGGATTTGTGCCCTTCCGACCTTTGTTCCGTGGTTGTTTGTGCATTGTGGTTTTTAGATCATGATCTTCACGATTGGAGCCTCTCGTGTTCGTTTTATGGGAGCACTCGATCGTTTGCTTTGGAGGCCTTTCCCAATATCCAAATGATATATCCTTATATGTTCTAACCTTAGGTTTTTAGCACACTTCATAAACGGCTATTAATTTATTGGTTACACCCTTTCCATGCTAGATTAGGCATTCGACTATGTCTCTAGTATGGGGGTGTTTGCACCCCTAGACTCGAAACATTGAGGTCAATGTTTAACTTTAGTATGGGGGGGGGGGTGAATAGATACTTGCCTTGCCAAACCTTCACGCTTTCCAAAGTTTATCGTTTTGTTTATCGTTTTTGTTGCAAAGTAAGGCTAAAAATGGCCAAATTTTAAATTTTTTCTCATGTTTTATAAGTGTTTGAAGACACGAATGTAGATTTTCCGATGGCGAGAATAAGAGTAATTTTTGACTCGACCGTGCGTGTTGAGCACTTAGCTTTGATTCCTTAACTACACATTAGGCTAAGTCTCTTAAATGAGGACGAGAAATGATAGAGTTAATTATAAGTTACTATGCTAAACGTAGAGTACTCGTATTCTTTCAAAAACTCATGTGTTCTCGTTGTTTGCTTATTCTCCCTTCGCATGTAAATTCTTTTTGCTTAATAAATATTGACTTAGCGGTTTAGTTAGGATTGTTGGGTTTCTAGTCTTTTCTAGTAGCTTCCGTGTAATTAAATTGGGAAGACATTAAGGTATCGCCAACGTCACGGTTTTGAAGTATTGGTACCCGAATAATCGAAAGCTTCACCCAATAATAAGATTTCAAGTGCTCACCTAAATCTAGCAAACAATTTGAAGCCCCACAAGGCCTAAAATCTATGCAAAAATTGAAAGTGAATCAAGCCTTAATCTTCGAAGCTTTAAAGATCCAAAATTCGCTTTAGCGTGAGGATATACGTCTTTGGCTAATAAAACCACCGATGATGGCGGATAATAAAAGGCAAGGCAAGACCGAAGTCATAATAAAAGCTTCATGGCGAAGTTGAATAAAAAATGGAGGTAAACCAAAGATAATAAGGCCCTTCCGTTAGGGGGCGTATAAAAGTCTTGGTAATAAGTCTCATGTTCAAAACCGTTATAAAACCGTGTTTATCGATTCTTCTTATCAACTTAATTTTTTGACATCGTTGTCTATTAGGAGGGGTTATTGATTTGATGGTCTTAGTTACACCGTTAGGACTCTATTTTTAGACCTAAATCTCTATTATCGCATAAGTCAATGATGTATCCTCGTGATCATTAAGACATAATAAAATATAAGAGATACAACTTAGGAATAATGGGAGAATAAGTACGTAATTAGGGCATATGAGTAGTGTTAGCATTACTAACTTATAATGACAATGATCTCGTTGCACGCTTGGCATGGAATTAAGGTGAAAATCGAGGACGATGAAATTATTTCTAACGAAGCATTCACGTGTTCTTGTTCTATGAACCTAAACGTCCCATTTTGCGATGAAAATCATACATTATGTAGTAGCAATATTAGTAGTGTAGCTAGTTTATCATTCCAATAAAGTGAATAAAAATGAATTTTGGAGTTGCTACGATACTTTATTCTAGCATTGCGTGAGGGCACGGCAATGGTTTAGTATGGGGGAGTGATGAGACGGCTTTTATACATGGTCTCATCGTCCAAATCGGGCTTAAAATGCATAAAATATCATTAATTATACCAAATATATGCTCGTGTTTGTTACTTGTGTATTTTTAGGTACGGATATTGAGGAATTGGCAAAAGATCACAAGAATCAACCAAAAACGAACACGGGAAACGAAGTCGCACAATGAACCGGGCCCAAGTTAGGAATTTTGCAAAAAGACCCTTGAAGAATTGAAGATTGGCAAGAATGGTCCCTCATCTTTGAAGATTTGACACTTTAAACCCCTCAAATTACTTTATGTTTAGGGGTCCCTAAAGTTTGAAGATATGTCAAGATTAGCCCTTGGGAATTGATTTTTACTGCAAAAGTTAGCCTTAATTAGCATAAGGACTTAACTTGCAAATGATCTTGGACTGCCATTGTAAAAGATTTAACGGATTGGACTAAGTTTGCAAACATTTGTGACGGATGTTAAATGTTTTGGACTGGCACCAAAATTACCACCAAGTGGCCCATTATCCCACTTAGCCCAAACCTTCCCCCATGTTTAATACCCGGTTTTATTAATAGCCAGTCAAACCCCGGTCAACCCACAATTTCCCCCCAAACACTTATTTTAAATCTTTTCTTTCCCAAATTGGATTAATCACCCCCTAATCCCAGCTCAAGAACACAATAAACCCTAATCAATTAACCCTTCAACTCAAAGGGGTTTAAGCTGAGATTGTGCAGATTACTAATTACCCATTATGTCACTTTATCCCACCTCACAAGACACCCTCACATGCCTTGTGGACCCCACCCCGACCTTCCCCTGCTGCGTCACTTTCACCCAAAACCTTACACCCGACCATTTGAACGTGTAGGATTGTTCTACTTGGCCTCCAAGGGATTTTCAACGTCTAAGATCAAGATTAGAGAGCTGGCATCACATAGGTTCCATTTTTGACCAAGAATCAAGAGAAGACCAAGGGCAGCTTTGGAAATTCCAAGATTAGGGTTTTAGAATTCGATTTTCTTGTATTATTTAATTAGTCTTCTAGTATTTTCCATAGTTTAGTATAAATACACCCGAATGTGGGATGTATTATTTGTTCCAGTTTTAGCATTAAACATTTGTAATTCCTTTTTTATCTAATTAAAGTTGGTATTTGAAAAAGCAAAGTAATTCCTTTTATTTTTTTAAAAAGTTGGTGTGTGTTTAATAGCTAAATACTGAGTTCCACAAATTTGTTGAAATAATATTGAGATTTTTCAAAATTATTTTAGAGTTTCAGAAATTGGTAGATTTCTTGGGAAATCTTTGTTTAAGATTGAATTTCCAGTTTATTTTGGTCATTGTTTGAGTGTTTTAAAAAGGATAAACATTTAAGAAAGTTTTTGAGAAGATTTAAAAGAGAAGGATAAAAACAGTTTGAATATTATTATGCTTGTTTTTTCCTTCTTTTCTTAGCAGGATTGTGTTGTTTGTTGATCAAGAGCCTGCATAGACCCGGGTCTATTGGAGAAGGCTAAAACAGCCTTGGTTGAGCCTCGATGTAGGCTCAACAAGGTAGTCCCTTGTTTCATTTCTTTCATTTTCAGAAAAGTTAAGATTTTTGGTGATTTGTATGAATTTTGTGCAATCTGTTAAATTGTTGTTTAAGTTGTTTGGATATTGCTCAATTTGAGTTATTATGCATGTTAGGCCTGTTAGAAATCAGTTTGAGTAGGTTTTGTGTAGATTTGCTTTGTTAAAAATCAAGTCCAGTTTTTAAGAGGGTGTTTGGAACAGGGTTTAAGCAGGGGTTAAAGTCATCAATTGTGCTTAAAACCTGTTTAAATACATTCATTAGGGTAGTGTTAGGAGATAAGTTCCATTGGTTTTCAGTTTGTGGTAGTTGTGAGCACATTTGCAAGTTAAAAGTTTGAGAAGGATAGCTTAAAACTGCCATGTCACTTTTCTGCTTGTTCATGTGAAATTTGAGCATCAAAATTGATAGGCTGCTAGAATATAGGTCTGTTTAGGTTTGTGTTAGGTTTGTATGTCACTAGGTAATCTTATGTGCTAAACTTGGAGCTTTGAAAGTCGAATTTGTGCTAGTATATAGCCCTTTTGTCACACAGACCCATAGAAACACATCAGCAACTTCATTTTGCTATTTTTTGCAATTTTGTGTAATTTGGAGTGTTGTATTTGCTTGTTTGCTGATTTGTTTTGACTCCTTGTACTCAAAAGAGTACAAGGGTGCCCATTGTCAATAAAAAGCACCACCAAATCATCAAGACAAGCTCCTCTTGTCTTCTCTTTGCACCTGTGAAGAAAAAACAAAATGCTTTGTGTTCTTGAAAAAGAACTGAGCACGTTTTTGTTTAATTAAGCTTAATCTTTGATGAACTTTGGATTTGTGTTGTGTTTTTGAAAGTAAAAGTGCATCAGTTTGGGTTTGTAAAGCTTAAAAGGTAAAAAAAAAAATATAGAACAAAAAGGGGGTTCGCCAGCCTCGACCCTTTGACATCACGTTCACAACACAACACACTCACCACTGCGCCCTTGGGTCTTTTACTGACCAAGGGTGCAAACCAACTGTATTTAAGGTAATTTAAGTGGGCTTTTTATATAACAAAGCCGTAGCTTATTCAGCTTGTGTGGGCTTATTGGATAAGCTTATTTGCCACAACTTATTTTTCCTAGGATTATAGTGTAGTTTAGGATTTTTCTACGGCAAGTTTTAATTTTTCTCTTTATTTTATTATTTTTTATTCATTTTTTATTACCCGGTTTTTATTAAATGCTTAAAAAATAGAAAAAAGTAGTTTTAATTTTTAGAACAATAGTTTTTAGGTTTTAATTTATATATTTGAGGTTTACAGCCCAAAAGATTTTCAAAAACTTTAATTTTTAATTTTATTTGATTTTAGGGTTTTTTGTTAAATTTAAAAATTAATATAAAATTAATTAAAAGGTTTTAGGAACTTTAATTTGCATTTTTCTCTTAGTTATATTATTCTAGGTTTTTAGAAATTTTTTAGAATTTATTTATAAAATTTTTATTTTTTTTGGATTATTTTAATATTATTTTATTGCCAAAAATAGAAAGTTTGATCTTTCTACTTTTTTCATTTTTCCTAGATTGTAGACATTAAACTAGGAACTTTTTAACTTTCCAAATATTTTTTAGGCTTTTCATTTAATTTTTAGAATTAATTTAAGTTTTAATAGATTTTAATAGTTTTTAAGTGTTTAAAAATAGTTTAATTTGGTCTTAAAATTTTAAAAAAAATACTTTTTAGCTTAATTAGGTCATTTTTGAGGTTTACAAACTATAAGATCTTGTTTAGGGCTTTTTAATAATTAATTGTGATTTTTAGGGCTTTAATTAGCATTAAAAAGTCATCATTTAATTAATTAAAAGGTTTTAGCAAGTTTGGATTTTTTGTAAACTCTTAGAATATTATTGTGGATTTTTAGTAATTTTTAGGAATTTTTAGGTTAAAATTTTAATTTTTGTGGTTTTTAAGGTTCTACGTCTTAACTTTCTAGTAGTGATTTTTTTTCGTTAATTTTTATTTTTACGTCTTCGTCATTTTCTCTTCTCTTTTCTTCTTAATAAATTCATCAATCAAAATCAATTCATTACACAACACACGTGCCTCCTCGAGAACGAACTCACTTCATTGGGTCATAACTTGTGGTTTTCCTAAATCACTCGTTAATACTTACCCTATTTACGTTCTTTTTCCTAAAAGACGTATTTCTACAACCATCACTCCCCGAGCTAGTCCCCACCAAAATGACTTTGGAATTAGCTAACCGTACGGTTGCTTATCCAGTGGGGATAGCCGAAGACGTCTTCGTTGGCGTTGACAAATTCACCTTCCCGACGGATTTTGTTGTCGTTGACTACGAGATGGATCCTCGTGTTCCATTAATCGTTGGACGTCCCTTCTTGAGGACCGGTCGCACTCTCATTGATGTAGCCGCGGGCGAAATAATCATGAGAGTTGGTGACGATCAAATTGTCTTCAACATGGGTAAGATTTCTAAGCAACCTTATTCATATGAGAGTGTTAATGCTATTGATGTTCTCGATGAGGCTTGTGAAGAACACTTTCATGATGCTTGCAAAAGTAATCTCTCTTCTCTACCCAATGTTGAGACCGTTGCCTCAATCGCTCCGTCATTGACTCCTTTTGGAGAAAGTGACTTTCTTTTGGATGATTTTGAAGCTAGCTTGGGTCCACTCGATCTTAATTATGATGATTCTCCCACCGATTGGGAAGAAGACATTCGAACAATTGAGAAACTTCTTAATGAAGACCCATTTTCTCCTCCTTCTCCTACATAGGTGACTAATGATGATCCATCGTTAGTTACACCATCTATTGAGAATCCTCCTACTCTTGAACTTAAGGACTTACCTCCTCATCTCGAGTATGTTTTCTTAGAAGGCATTGATCAACTTCCCGTTATCATTGCTAAGGACTTAAAAGCCGATGAGAAAAATCGTCTCATTGAAGTTCTCAAGAAACATAAAAGAGCTATCGCTTGGAAAATCTCTGATATTCGCGGAATTGATCCTCACTTTTGCACACATAAAATTCTCATGGAGGACGACTTTAAGCCCACCATTCAAAGCCAACGAAGGGTGAATCCTAAAATTCATGACATTATCAAAAAAGAGGTTATCAAACTTCTTGATGCGGGCATGATTTACCCTATCTCGGATTCACCATGGGTTAGTCCAGTCCATTGTGTGCCTAAGAAAGGTGGAATCACCATTGTGCCCAATCAAAACAACGAGTTTATTCCTACACGTCTCGTTACTGGGTGGAGAGTTTGTATAGACTATCGCAAACTCAATGATGCCACGAGAAAAGATCATTTTCCTCTTCCTTTTATGGACCAAATGCTTGAACGTTTAGCGGGTAATGAATATTACTGCTTTCTAGATGGTTTCTCGTGTTATTTCCAAATACCCATCGATCCCCAAGATCAAGAGAAGACAACATTCACTTGTCCCTATGGCACATTTGCCTACAAAAGAATGCCTTTTGGCTTATGCAATGCCCCCGGGACTTTCCAAAGGTGCATGTTGGCTATTTTCCATAACATGGTTGAGCAAACCATGGAAGTCTTCATGGATGATTTCTCGGTCTTTGGGGATTCATTCTCTTCTTGCCTTGCCAATTTAGAACGTATGCTTAAGCGGTGCGAATACACTCGCCTTGTTCTGAATTGGGAAAAATGCCATTTTATGGTAAAAGAAGGCATTGTGCTAGGATACAAAATCTCAAAAGCTGGTCTTGAAGTCGACCGTGCTAAAGTGGATGTCATAGCCAAATTACCTCCACCTTCAACCGTGAAGGGTGTGAGAAGTTTTCTGGGTCATGCGGGCTTCTATCGTCGATTCATTCAGGATTTCTCTAAAATCGCTCGCCCGATGACCCACCTCTTGGAAAAAGATACTCCTTTTATCTTTTCTAAAGAGTGTATTGAAGCCTTCAATCTTCTTAAGGATAAGCTAACTAAGGCACCGGTCTTGGTTACCCCTAATTGGGAGCTACCCTTTGAGTTGATGTGCGATGCTAGCGACTTTGCTATTGGAGCGGTTTTGGGCCAAAGAGTGAATAAACACTTCCAACCAATCCATTATGCTAGCAAGACAATGACGTGGAATCAATTGCATTATACGACAACCGAAAAAGAGCTTTTAGCTGTTGTCTATGCTTTTGAAAAGTTTCGCCCCTATCTTGTTTTATCCACCACCATTGTATACACGGACCATTCCGCGTTGAAGTACTTGATGACTAAGCACGACTCTAAGCCAAGACTTCTTTGCTGGGTTTTACTCCTTCAAGAATTTTACATCGAAATTCGTGACAAAAAGGGAGCTGAAAACCTAGCCGCGGATCATCTAAGTAGACTTGAGGATCCATATCAAGGGGATCATCCGAACAAAGACATCAATGACTCTTTTCCCATTGAGACCTTAATGTCTATAAATCTCAATCTTGATGACACCCCGTGGTTTGCCGACATTGCAAACTACTTAGCGGGTGGTGTTCTCATCAAACGGTTAACATCCCAACAAAAGAAAAAGTTCTTGAATGATGTTAACACTTACTTTTGGGATGACCCTTTTCTATTCAAACAATGCGCTGACTTGATTATTCGTCGATGTGTTGACGGGCCGGCAGCTTTAGACATTCTCGAGGCTTGCCACAAAGGACCCATCGGTGGTCACTTTGGCCCCAACTTCACCGCGAAGAAAGTCTTTGACTCGGGATTTTATTGGCCCACCATTTATCGTGACGCTCACGAGATGGTTAAACATTGTGATGCTTGCCAAAAACAAGGCAAGATCACACATAAAGATGAGATGCCTCAAAATTTCATACAAGAATGTGAAATCTTTGATGTATGGGGCATCGACTTTATGGGGCCATTCCCTTCTTCTAAAGGAAACAAGTACATCCTCGTAGCCGTTGACTACGTTTCTAAATGGGTTGAAGCTAAGGCTCTCCCTATGAACGATGCGAGGGTGGTTGTGAACTTCTTGAAGCAACTTTTTGCTCGATTTGGTGTTCCTCGTGCTATAATCAGTGACCGCGGGACTCATTTTTGCAATGATCAATTTGCAAGAGTCACGGCTAAGTATGGTGTCAATCACCGTCTTTCCACCGCTTATCATCCTCAAACCAACGGTCAAGCCGAGATATCCAACCATGGATTGAAGTGAATTTCGGAACGTACTGTGGGAGAGCATCATGCCTCGTGGGCCGATAAGTTAGATGATGCTTTGTGGGCTTTCTGTACCGCCTATAAGACACCGATTGGTTGTACACCTTATCTTCTTGTGTACGGGAAAGCATGCCACCTCCCTATCGAGCTGGAACATAAGGCATACTGGGCCTTGAAGTGGGCTAACTTCGACATCAACATAGCCGGTGATCTTCGCAAGATTCGACTCAACGAGCTAAATGAACTGAGGAATGAAGCTTACGAGAACTCATTGATCTACAAGGAGAAGACCAAGATCATCCACGATGCTAAAATTAAGAACCGAGAGTTCCACGTTGGTGATCAAGTCTTACTTTTTAACTCTCGGTTGAAGATCTTCTCGGGCAAGTTGAAGAGCCGCTGGTCTGGTCCATTCACCATCGCCAATGTCTTTCCCTATGGCACCATTGAGCTTTCTCAGCCAAATGGGCCCAATTTTAAGGTGAATGGCCAGCGTTTGAAGTTGTACTTTGGTGAGGACATCTCTCATGAGATGATTCCATCCCTCACCACGTTTCCCATGAACTAGTTTCGGGACCGAGTCAGGCTCGTGACTCGGTTAACAAAAACAATCGCTCCTCGGGAGGCAACCCGAGTATCTATCCCCCTTTCCCGTTTTTCATCCTAAGTGTAGGGGGAGCTATATAGGTTGCTTGTGTTTGTATGCTGATGTGATTACAGGGATAAGTGCAATCTTGGAATCTTTGAAGAACCATGCTCCTATGTTATCCGCAATTCCGGTTCTATCTCTCAACTATCGTGATTCAGTTTTCTTCATACTCACATTTGAAATTGATCACTTTAGTTGTCTCCTCCTTAACTTGATTTAACCAACGTGCACAATGTCATAAGTGTAGGGGAGACTTTTCCCACATGCTTAAACATTGAGGACAATGTTTATATTAAGTGTAGGGGAGACTTCTATCGAAGTTTTAAGTGGACCTTTCCATTAAAGTGCCTTCATTTAACCGGAAAATTCGATTTTTCGACATTTTTCAAAAATTTTAATCTATTTTGGCCTAGTTGTATTTTCCTTTGTTATGTTTATTTTCTTTCCTTGCTAAAATAAAATTTCAATAAAGTGGTTTTAAATTTTTCAAAATCGTGAATATTTTGACTCAACCCGAGTTTACTTATCTAAGTTTACTCTAGCTAGTATCCTTAACGTGTTTAAGTCAAGTTTTGCTAGGCTTTTATATAAGGAGCTTTAAAACGCGAAAGTCTTAACTCTCACGGGTTAAGAACAAGAACTTTTCGCAAGTTCCTATAAATGATCCTAGAGAGTCGTTTATCAAGGGAACTTTAAATCGCAAATTCTAAACTTGAAAGAATCTAAGAAGATGCAAGATCCTATAGGCGACTCGAAAACCCAAAACTTTGATTTAATTGGCTAAGCATCCACGAGTCTCATTCCTTGAGATTTTAAATTGTGGAGAACGAGAGATGATAGAGTCAATTATAAGTTTGGTATTCTTTCGTGAATTTATGTGAGTTGATTATAAGCCTATTCTCCCATCGCTTGCTAATAAATTTATCTGCAATAAATAAGGTTGTATGATTTGAAAAGTTACTTAGCTTCTAGCCCAAGATCGTTTAAAAGTTGCTCGGTATTAATTAGAGTTCATAGCTAAGGCATAACTTATTGAAGCGGGATGCAAAGATTGGCGAGTCCGAAAAGGCCCTAACAAGGCATGAGGGCTACATTTTGTTGCTAAAGATCCAAAAGTGATGTGAAGAATCATTTATCAAAAATCAATATGAAGGATCGAGACACACGACGAAAAGCAAAAACTCCCCAAAAGTCATGGAGAAGTCTATCCGAAAAGACCCTAGCAAGGTATGAGGATAGATAGATCCAAGTCCTAAAAGGAGGGGGATTGTTGTATATCAAAGTCCAAAATAAAGATTGGAGAAAAATGAAGAAGTCGTGGTCCAAATATGAAGAATCTCTCAAAACTTCAAGTGAAGGAATTCCTATTATGAAGAGAAGACCATAATTTCAAGAACGTCTCTCAAAGATTCGAAGTATGAAGTCGCTGCCAAATATCGGTCCGAGAAAGGTCTCAAGTCGTGAAGCGAGTTATGCCAAGATATGAACTCTATGAGGTCCCGAGAAGCAGTTTTAAAAGATTTTGTCCTTTAGCTAACTATTGATCAAATCGTCCCACTTTGTTTTTAGCCTAAATAACTATCGAAATAAGTCAAACAATGCATCCTCGTGATCATTCAAGACAACAATAAAATATAAGAGATACACCTAGGAATAAGGGAGTCTAAGTGAATAATTGGGCTACATGAGTTCGTGTTAGTTTGCTAACTTATAATAACAATGATCTCGTTTTAAGCTTGGTATGGGAAACGTGAAACTTGAGAATGATGAACATTCATGACAATCTAAAACCCCAATGTAAGTCTTTAAATACTTTACTTGTTTTGTTCTTTTGGTTTCCTTAGTGTTTAGAATTTAAGAAAGGCCAAGGTGGGTTATTTATGATGAGAAATGTAAACCGTGCTTTAAAATTATAGCATTGCATGAGGGCATGGCAATGGTTAAGTGTAGGGGATTTGATAGGTGTGAAAACACCCATCCTTTTACCACTTATTTCTTGCTAAAACGAGACCAAAACGCGTATTTAATGTCATTTGTTTGGATTTATGCGTGGTTTGTGTGTTTGTTGTGTTTTCAGAGCCAACCGGATAAATATTGAAGAAAACATGGGATTGCACGGGTTTTATCGAAGAAAAAGACGAAAAGACGAAGTCTATAGTCCAAGAGATGCAAAAGATTTGAAGTCAATGGGCCTATTTGAAGATTTATTGAAGAAAAGGACCAAAGATGAAAGATTTACATATGTCGAAGAACTCAAGTCTATTAAATGAATAAATTAAAAGACGAGTTGAATTTATCCGTCGACAAATCTCGAATCGAAATCGAAAACGTCAACTTTTCTGAAAATACGGGAAGACAAAAAGAAAGGGAGAAAGCCCACTCACCAACCAAAGACAAGGCCTATAAATAGACCTTCCCTTCACATTTTTCAAGCTAGTTTTTCTTTCTGTTATTTTCTCCTAGTTCGTAGGAACACCAACTCCCTTAAGGAGATTGGTGATTTTTATTTCCTTTGATTCCTTCATGATTATGTAAGTTTAATCTTTCCTTTGTTTGTTTGAATCTTAATCCTTAATACAAGTTTCCATTTAATCTTTCTTTCTTCTCTTGTTAATCCAAAGTTCTAAGTTTTTATTTTATTGAGTTTGATCTTCAAAAGTAAGTGGGTTTTGAGTTTTTGTTGTTTTCTTTTGATGTTTATCATTAGTAAATGATTAGTGGTTAAATTGGTTTAAGTTTTGGTTAAAAACTTGGTGGATTTTGGTTAAATTCGTGTTCAAGTTATTCCTCTGTTCTTCGCATTCGGTTATGTTTCCCAGATTCCGGATGAACAAAATATTCCGGATGAGTCTTTTGTGTTAAATATTCTGGATCAGCAGTTATTCCGAATGAGCTTTATGTTTTAGTTATTCCGAACCAACAAAACATTCCGAATCAAGGTTTTCAACTTATTTATTTCGAGTCAAAATTTATTCCGAACCAACGTTTTGTCAAAAGTATTCCTGATGAACAAAGTTTCCCGGATGAATGGGATTTGTTTAAATTATTCCGGATGAATTATCATTCCGAATGAGCATATATTCCGAACCAACATTTTCTTAAGTTATTCCGAATCAGTTTTCTTTTAATTATTCCGAATGAACGATTTGTTTTGATTATTCAGAATCAACATAAATATTCCGAATGAACCATTATGTTTTAAGATATTCCGAATAAAGGTTTTTCCGAGTGAAGGAAATATATTCCGGATCAAGCAAATATTCCGGATCAACTGTTATTCCGGATGAAGGTGTATTCCGCATGAAGCAAACATTCCGAATGAGCATTTTGAGTTAATTATTCCGGATCAAGAGTAACATTCTGAATGAAGCAAGAAATTCCGAGTAAAGGTTATATTACAAATGAAGGAAGTTTGGTTGAACATTCCGAATGAAGCAATTTCTAGATTATTCCGCATGAACCTAATATATTCCGGATCAAGCACTTATTCCGGATCAAAGAATCATTCCGAATCAGCTATTTTCCTAAGAAGGTCTTTCACTGTTTAATTTTAATTCAAGTTTTATTTTCAGTAATTGCTTTTAGTTTAATTTTATTACTTCTCGCACTTATCTTTTAAGTAGATATAGATCAAAAGCTCCCCCTTTTAGTTACCAAGAACAACAATTCCGCTTTGAACCGTGATCGATTCGAGAAGATACCGAGAACGAAACAACGACATATATAATTGTGTACGAGCAACGCAAAGAAATATCTTGCAAAAGATACATTTTTAATCAACTAAAAAACAGTTATTATTAGGTATAAGTCAAGTGTTAACCAGGTTTTATATCTTTATGGCCCAGTTATTTATTTTGATGTAAAGTTTGTAAGCTCAATTAAGTTAAATACACATCTTATACACGTATAGTCCAATTTATTTAATGGGTTATGCTTATTTTCTTAACATTATAATTTGAAATTATAATTTTTATTTTGCATAAAGCTGTTGTTATTAAATTTTTTAAAATACAAATCAAAAGTTTGTTATTTCATATATCTTTATGTATCGCATTGTGATTGAATTTTATGTTATTCCTTGATTCGACCAAATTAGCTTTATTTATTAGTATTTTATATCGAACTTGTCGATTATTTTTAGTTTATATAATGAATGTGACCAACTTGTCTATCTTGCATAAATCAAATTTGGTGAATCAAATCAACTTTGATAACTTCGAATAAAAAAAAAATTTGTGTGTACTAAAAATCCGCAAAAACGTGACCCGAAAAACCCGACCCATAAATCAAATTTACTAATAATAAGTCTCCTAAAAATTATGCATACCCTACTCTGTAACCCTAGGTCTGCCACTGCCCATAAATATGAATTATTTATGCTCGTTGTCAATATCAAGAAGCTATGAAAAACGTTTTTAGATTGAATTAACAATGCAAAAACATTTCTCGACCATTTTCGAAAGAAGTTTGAGAGTTTTGAAAGAGAGAAGGGGAATTTTTCAAAAAGAGTTAAAGAGACTCAATGTCTCAGAGAATGAAAAGACTTAAAAGAGAAAAAGACTCGATTCATGAAATGCGCAATTAAGGAATATGTTCCATTAAACCTAGACCTAGACGCAAGTAATTAAAAGGTTTCCTCTTAAGCGGTTTAGTTAAGATGTTGGCTAAGTTTTCTACCGAGGGAACCTTCTCAATCGAAATGTTCCCTTTTTGAACATTATCCCTAAGGAAATGGTGGCGAATCTCTATGTGCTTAGTTCGCGAATGTTGCACGGGATTCTTGCTAAGGTCTATTGCACCCTTATTGTCACACATGATGGGAACATCATTAAGTGAAATCCCGTAATCAACAAGCGCTTGATTCATCCATAGAGCTTGTTGACAAGCTTTACCGGCACTCACATACTCGGCTTCCGTGGTGGATATAGGAAGAGCGGTTTGTTTCTTAGAGAACCAAGAAGTTAAATAACAACCCATGAAGGTAAAAATTCCACTAGTGCTTTTTTGGTCCACATAGTCTCCCGCGTGATCCGAGTTAGTGTATACTATAGTTTCTATGCTGGTCCCTTTAGATAATCCTAAATGTATAATACCTTTAATGTATCAGAAGATATGCTTAACCGCTTCAAGGTGAGAGGTTTTGGGAGCCTCTTGGAGGTGAGCGCAAAGGCAAACACTAAACATTATATATACGGTGAGTTTAATATCTGAGGCCATAGGGGTCTTCATTGGTCTAGAGTCCTCTAATCCAAATTTCTTTAGCATTTCTTCTTAGATTGATTAAAGAAAATACCATCGTCCATTTGTTTAAATTGGAGTCCTAAAAAGAAATTAAGTTCTCCCATCATGCTCATTTCAAACTCGTCATGCATGATTTTGGCAAAGTCATCACAAAGCTTTGACAAGTTGAACCATATATAATGACATCAACATATATTTGTACGATTATGAGGTGAGAAACTTTCTTCTTTGTAAAGAGTGTATTGTCTACCATCCCCATGGTATACTCATGTTTTACAAGAAATGCTTTAAGTCTATCATACCAAGCTTTCGGTGCTTGTTTAAGACCATAAAGGGCTTTCTTAAACTTGTAAACATGATCCGGTTTCTCAAAATCAATGAAGCCGGGAGGTTGAGCCACATATACCTCCTCATTTATCAAACCGTTAAGAAATGCACTCTTTACATCCATTTGTTGAAGCTTAAAATCTAATGCACAAGCATAAGCTAAAAGGATCCTAATGGACTCTAACCTTGCTACCGGTGCATATGTCTCATCATACTCAATCCCTTCTTGTTGATTATAGCCTTGAGCTACAAGTCTAGCCTTGTTACGAGACACAACACCGTTCACATCTAACTTATTCCTATATACCCACTTGGTTCCTATAATGGTAGTACTTCTAGGTGGAGGAACACGTTCCCAAACGTCATTAGCAATTAATTGATTCAATTCTTCTTGCATGGCGATGACCCAACTCTCATCCATCAAAGCTTCTTTGACATTCTTTGGTTCAATCATTGAGACAAAACAAAAGAAGTTACTTTGATCTTGGACTTGAGATCTAAGGGTCCTTTGATTTAAGTCACCTATGACGTTTTCGAGAGCATGATCCTTAGACTCCCTAATGTTTACTCCCTTTTCAACATTAAGGTCTTCAACTCCTAAGTTTCTAACCTCTTTGACTTTAACTATGTCTAATTCATCTAAGTCATCATCTACCAAAGGTGGTGACTTAAATGAAGGAGGGGTTTCATCAAATATCATGTTGAGTGATTCTCCGATTATACTAGAGGTTCTATTGAGGACTATGTAGGCTTTACTAGTTTGAGAATATCCTAGAAAGATACCTTCGTATGACTTTGGGTCAAACTTAGTAAGGTAATATTTGGTGTTGAGAATGAAGCACTTTCTTCCAAACACCTTAAAGTATTCTAATGAGGGCTTCTTACCTTTAAGAATCTCATAAGGGGTCATTCCTAGAAAAGTTCGAATAAGAATTTGGTTGAGAATATAGGTCGATGTGTCCACGACATTGTACCAAAATTTTTGAGGCAATTGCTCGTTTAACATTGTCCTACTCATATCCTAGATGGTCCTATTCTTACTTTTGAACTACCCCATTTGATTTTGGAGTGGAGTGAGTCGAGAAGTTATGGGTAATACCATGAGCTTCACAAAAGGCACCAAATTTCACTTAGTTATCAAATTCCCTACCATGATCCGTCTTAATAGAGACAATTGAACATCCTAGTTGATTTTGGATCCTTCGACTAAAGGTTTCGAAATGATCGAAAGCTTCATTCTCAGAAGCCAAAAATCTAGTCCAAGTGAATCTAAAATAGTCATCAACTATAACTAGGGTATAAAGGTTACCTCCATAACTCCGTATGGCGGAAGGTCCAAAGAGATCCATATGTAGGAGCTCTAGGCACCGAGAGGTCAATACCAAATTCATCGCCTTGTGACTTGAGTGAACATGCTTCCCCACTTTGCAAGCATCACAAAAGTGACTATCAAACTTAATCTTGAGGAGATGTCTTACCAACTCCTTAGAGAATAAAGACTGAATTAAATGCATATTAGCGTGACCTAATCTCCTATGCCAAAGAGTAGAACTATCATCTAATGTCGCTAGACATAAGTTGTCATTTGACTTCCTATTGATCTTTATGACATTAAGCCCATGTTTTCTAACACCTTTTCCAATGATCTTTCCATCTTTTACGATTTCACTATCATGTTCCCCGAAAAGATGACCTTACACTTATTGTCACAAATTTGACCTATACTTAGTAAGTTAAACCCTAGGTTATCTTTGTGTTCAACATTTTTGATGGTCATGGAGCCAAGAGAAATCGTACCTTTGCCAACGATGTTACCACGTAGCTTACTAGCGAAAGTAACGTTACCTCCGTCAAATGCTTTGTAAGTAGAGAACAAACTTCGATTACCTGTCATGTGTTTAGAACAACCACTATCCTTAATCCACTCGTCGGGTTCCAAATCGATTCCCAGGCATATCTCTTTGTAAGAATGGGCCATGAGATACTTTTCGTCTTTAGCATTATCGTCACATTCTTCACCACTATTGCTCCATGAACCACCAAAGAAAGCCGTGCGATTCTTGTCGCGAGATGGCTTGGGACAATCAACGATGAAGTGGTTTGGATCACCACATCTAAAGCATTTCCTTTCACCATTGTCATTCTTGACAAATCGGTTTTTGTAAAAGACCTTCTTGTCGTTGCTTGGTTGTCTTACATGTTGACCTCACCTTTCGAAGAACTTCTTGAGATCTCTAACCGCCATAACATATTCCTCATCATCATCTTTCGAGGAGGAACTATCATGATCACTTTGCACCTTTTTGGCTTTGAGTGCTAGAGACTTTCTTTCACTCTTGGTTTTCACCATTTCTGTGTCCTTCAAAATTATCATCTCATGAACTTTTAAATTGGCAATAAGTTCATCAAGTGATAATGTAGTAAGGTCCTTTGATTCTTCAATTGCCGTGACTTTAGCTCTCCACTTTGGATGCAACGCTCTAAGAAACTTCCTAACATTGTTCTTGCCAGAAAAACCTTCATCAAGTGCTTTTAGACTGGTAATAATAGTATTAAACCTAGCAAATACACTATCAATAGTTTCATCTTCTATGATGACAAATTGTTCATATTGTTGGACAAGAAGATCGATTTTACTTTCTTTGACTTGGCTATTACCTTGGTGGGTTACTAAAAGAGTATTCCAAATATCTTTAGTGGTTTTACACATGAAAACTATAACACCCCACTTGGATAAGTGGACCGTTACGTGTATTTATGGCATGTCATCAAAGCATATAAGGTAGAGATGCACATACAAACCGGTTAGGAACCGGTTAACCGGTTTAGAACCGAAAACTAGAACCGGTCCTAGCCGGTTTTTTTCCTAACCGGTTACAGTTTTTCCCAAACCGGCAGTTACTAACCAGTTTGGATTTTGAAGTCTAGGAGCCGGGTAGGTAGAGCTTTTTTTTAACTTTCGAATCTTTTTACTTTCATTTAGCTATAAGTACACTAGTTTTGTATCACACAATATTCACAAGTAACACATTTTACTTTCATTTTAGCAAAAAAACACTCAAAATCAAAACCAAATTTGTTTCACTAATAACAAATGGTAGGAGGACGAGGTAAAGGCAAAGCTTCTTCAAGTAACACCGGTGTTGGTTCTACATCTTCCAAACCAGAAAAGGAAGAACCAACGGTTGCAGAAGTGATGTCAACTCACAATCACACCGCTACAATTTGGCAGAAGTATCAATACGTGAGGATGAAGGACGGTGCTTATAAGGCTCAATGCTTGCATTGCTTTAAAACCATGCAGCCTAGTTCCACCTCGTCGTTGAGATCTCATATTGAACAAAGGTATTGTAAATCACTCAAGAACACGGCGGAAACGGGTCAACCCTCGGTGACTCGAGAAGGGGGCATATTTTTGTATAACCCGGAAGTTGTTCGAGAACAATTTGCCGGGTTGGTTATTCAAGAGGGGCTGCCATTCAACCATTTCGACAACCCTCGTATCACTAGGGTGTTTCAGAAGACTCTACAACCGAAATACAACAATGTAAGTCGTTCTACCCTTAAACGTGATGCTATGAAAATGTGGAGAGCGGCTAAACGAGAACTTAAAGATGGTTTTTTAAACTTAAATGCTAATGTTAACTTAACTACGGATGTGTGGTCTACTACTCATGGGTTGGTCGGTTCGTACATATGTGTTACCGCACATTGGATAGATCCGAGCAATTGGCTCATGATGAAGCGGGTCATTGCATTCGAAGACTTTCCATATCCTCACGGGGCACTTGAGTTATCCTTTGTGTTGTGTACCGTGTTAAAAAGGTTTAATTTGGAAAACAAAATATTTTCAATTACGTTGGATAATGCTAGTAACAATACCAAAGCCATGAGTAGATTAAAATCAAGATACGAACCAATTATGAACGGGATATTTTTTCATAGTCGATGTGTTGCACACATCATTAACTTGGTTGTGCAAGATGGCCTAAATGTTGACTCTATAAGTGGAATTAGAGGTCGTTTTAGACAAATGTTAAAAGATATTTTCAAAGCGGGCAAACGAAGGTATGCACAATATATTAAATGGTGTAAAGATTCAGAAAAACCTTTTCGGTCACCTAATTGGGACGTTACAAGATGGAATTCCACATATCATATGTTCTTGTGTAGTTTAAAACAGAAAATGACTTTACAAAATTTTCATGACGAGTTGCATTGTAATGGTTATATTGAGTATGGGTTTCCGGTTGAAAAATGGGATATTATTGAAAAACTAACCCGATTACTTGAAA
Organism: Glebionis coronaria; assembly: GCA_025667525.1. Classification (NCBI taxonomy): domain Eukaryota; kingdom Viridiplantae; phylum Streptophyta; class Magnoliopsida; order Asterales; family Asteraceae; genus Glebionis; species Glebionis coronaria. Next base: position 635,105,600 of record CM046878.1, read on the forward strand.
TCTTTAACACCTCAACCAAAACACTGTCGGGAGTCTATTATCCAACGTCTCATTTGGTCTTGCAACAACTTTATTTGATGTGTCAAAGGTTAAGCGAATTTTAATTTGAAGGTGGTATATTTGTAGAAATGGTCATACCAATGAAATTAAAGCTAAGAAAATGGTTTCAGAAATTGCCATCAATAATTACTTGTTCCGCCGCGTTAAAACCATTTTTCAATGTAAACGGGGTAGAGATGTTCATTTTATTCAATTACTAATGATTTGGGGAGTTTTAAAAAAAACGTGAACTTTGCATATGATGCAAAAAAATCTTTCAACGATGCCTTTGAGGGTTTATGGCTAGTTTACTTTGAAACATATGGTAACATACCTTCTTCATCACATGTTGGTTCTTCATCTTCATCGGGTACGAGTTCAAGGAATACGATAACAAAAATGATAAATGCTTTACAAGAAAGCAAAAAAAAGGGCAAGGCTTGAAGAACAAGGATCCAACGAATTTAATATGTATGTCTCGGGAAAATGGATCGAACTTTCCACCGATTAGTTTATAGACTTTGATATATTGGCTTGGTGGAAAGCAAAGGAACAAATGTGGCCCGTTTTATCCCGAATGGCTTGTGACTTTCTAAGTGTACAAGCTACTTCGGTAGCTTCAGAATCGGCTTTTTCAAAAAGTAGAAGAGTTTTATCTAATCGAAGAATAAGACTCACTCCGTCGTCTTTGGAGATGTGAATGTGGTTGAAAGATCACTTAGATGCACAAGAGTGGGTACAACACAAGACAAGTCTTGAACACACCTTACCCTTTGAAGAAGAGGTATTTGAGAATGAGGTGGAATCAGGTGAAGCGATATCACTAACCGATGAAGAACTGTCACAAGATGAAGCTAATGCAGAAGCTAGGTCCAAGTCCGACAACGAAGTCAACCTAGACAGTTCCGAATCCGATTAGGTTATCCGTTTTAATTATGTTTATGTATTATGTGTGAGTGTGATGTATTTCCTTTCAATTTTATTTCTTTTTCAATGTATTTGTAATGTTCTATTAAATAAAACTGATGTTTTTAATAATTGTAGTCTTACGGCTTCTCTACGGTTCACCATCCGCTCTAAAAACGAAAAAAACCGGCAAACCGGTTAGAACCAGTTAGGAACCGGTTATACCGGTTAGGAACCGGTTATACCGGTTAGTAACCGGTTATACCGGTTAGAGTTTTTTAGCCATTATACCGGTTTGTAACCGAACCGGTTAACCGGCCAAACCGGTTTTTTTGGTCTTTGACCAAAAACCGGTTTTTTTAAAACATAAACCGAACCGGTTCGGTTAACCGGCTCTGTGCATCTCTAATATAAGGTAAATGTCCTAAAACATTAACTGACCATAAAGGAAATACCGGAATCAAACATCGATACACCAAACATAAGCTCAAAACATGAAAAGTAAAATACTGAAAGAAAGGACTGAACAATGTCCAAACAACAAATAAATGTATGAAGTGCATAAAGTAAAGAAGTCAGGATAGCTTCCATCCAATGCACGTACTCTCGGAATCCTAAGAGCGTCATGGTGTACCTGTCGTCAGAACATGAAAGGAACTACGGCTGAGCATAACGCCCAGTAAACGGATATAAAGCATGATAAGGAATACTGAAATGAAGCAGGTGATAAATTACTGAAGCTGTATGACTGATAAGTAAAGTTGCAGCGGAAATCTGTGTATAATCTGAAAATTCTGATTTATAAATAATAAAGCTGAACTATTATCTATTAAATCTGAAAACATGCATTTACTGTATTTTAATTTCCAAGAGCTTATATAGGTCATGTGATGTAACAACTGTTGCATGAATAACTGGAGGGGAGACCTCATCATGCTGTAGAGGGGTGACCTCTAAATAATGTGCTGGGTGGAGGGAGCAGCTCTAAGGTGAAGGATGTAGAGCACACACCACCTTCACCTGACAACTGTAAACTGATAGCCTAGGATGCATCCATACGCCCCACTAATAATACTGATCAAATGGCCAAGCTGAGCTGAATGGGACGCTGCAGGATATCACTCTCCTATAGGTGAGTCATGACACCGGTGCCTCAAGTGTCATGGTTACGGTACCTCCGTAACTAGTACAACTAACTGGTCATGCTTGTATATAAGGCTCAGGCAATATCTTAGTTATTAAAATAATTTCTGATAATTTATAACATATACTGGGGAAAACATTTGGCTGCAGACGGGGAATCCTAATCATGCATAGAAAGAAGTCCTTACTGAAGGACAGAAACTCCGTACTTTGTGTCTAGTAACCAACTGTAAGGAAAACCGATGAAACTCTTATTTTGAATTCATGAGAGCTACATGAATAAAGGACGTGAATGAGTTGTCTAATATCTGCTTATTATTACTGATTCTTACTGTTCTTAGTTTGATTTATTATTTTCTTGTATTGAAGTACTGTTTCGTATAAACCCTGATAATATTGATTGTCTTTAAATATTTGCTGATTAATGTATTTTCGGTACTCTTGATTATTGTATAATATGTATTCTAATATTATAATATTACTATCATTAGTAACAGAAAGTTTCCTGAAATAGAAGGTTTCCATAAATATAAATAAGTTGGTTTAATGTACGTACGTAATTTACCTTATTCATCGAATAAGCTAATTATATGAGTCATGGTTTAATAAGTATATTAATAAGCTAAATCTTATAAGTCATGAATCATTAAGCCATGGTTAATTATAAGTATTATATTGATAAGTCATGATTTAAATAAGTCAAATTAATTAAGCCTAAACTTAATAAGCAAATTTTATAATAATGTGCGAATAAATAATCAATATCTAGAATACCAACTAAGTACTAACTGCTTGAGGTTATATAGTGCAGACTCATATTGTTGGAAATACGTTTTACGTATTTAGGAAGATTCGGTCACTCCAACAATATATTGAGTAGTAGCTCGTAGTTTAGTTAGTTTACATTAAGTAAACATGGAAAGGCCTAGTCCATGGAATGTATGGACGGCCCAATATGTAAGCCCAAGCCTATCATAAGGCTTGGGTATATAAACCCTCTCCTTAGATGGAGAGGGTGTGATTTCATTCAATTTACACATAGTTCTTTCATTTCTCTCTCTAGAAGTGTGTGAAATCATCTATCTTTCTATCTCTTTCTCTCTCTAAAACATATGCTAGATTTGCAATATCCTACAAATGGTATCAAGATCCATGTGATGATTGTATTGCTTATATGTTTGTGTTCTTGATTTTTCTTGTGCCTATTTTTATCCATTTCATACGAACCAATTTTTTTTTGTGTTTTTTATAGTTTTTTCTTGATACAAATCTTCTACATAGTTGTGGTAGAGATTTAGTATATTTGCTTTGGCTAAAAACACAAAATTTTTGGATGTTTTGATATTTTTTGGCTTAAAATCTCGAATAGGTTGAGTTTTGTCCAAGAAAAGGGGGTATTATTCCGACAGAATCCATCGAAAAAGGGTTTGGATATTCCGACAGCTTCCATCGGAAAAGGGTTTACACATTCTGATCGTTATTCCGACGGGTATTCCGATATTGGTATTCCGACAGTTCTTTCCGACGGTTATTCCAATAGTGGTATTCCGACAGGTCATTCCGACCGGTTTTCCGATTGGTTATTCCGATAGTTTATTCCGACAGGGTTATTCCGATAGATTATTCCGACCGAGTTTTCCGACAGTTTTTCCGACAGGGGGTATTCTGATACAATAATCTGACAAGGTTTTACGATCAAATATTCTGACGATTTCAAAATTATTCCTTAAAAAGTTTTTGTTCATCTTGGAAGTTTTTGGTCATCGAGAACATATTTTAGGGGATTTCAACATTATTTCTCGACTTCTACTCAAAACAACAAACACATTTACTTTCTCTCATTGTTCGATCAACATTTGTAAATCTTTACTTATCGAAATGGAGTACACATCTCTTACAGATAAGTCCATCCTCTCGGGTACGGATAATCGCCCACCAATGTTGGTGAAAACTATGTACGAGGATTGGGCTTCCCGCATGGAACTTTACATGTTGAACAAAGAGAACGGACATCTCATTTGGGCATCGGTGCTCAATGGACCATTGGTATATGGTACTGTGACAGAAGGTGCAATTACTCGTCCTCGCACAACGGGTGAATTGACCGGAGATATGAAGATTCAAGACAAATGTGATAAGTATGCCACAAACATCATTTTCCAAGCCCTTCCTCCAGATGTCTACAAACACGTCAGCAAACATAAAGTTGCCAAAGAGTTCTGGGATAGAATTCGTGTTCTAATGCAAGGCACCTCGTTAACTAAACAAGAACGAGAGTGTAAGCTATAAGATACATTTGATAAGTTTGCCTATGTTCCCGGGGAGACTCTCAATGATTACTATTTGAGATTCACTCTTTTGATGAATGAGCTCAACATCTATGGTCTGGAAATTCCTACGTTTCAATTAAACACCAAGTATTTAAACACTCTCCCTTCAGAATGGAGCAAGTACGTGACGGCTGTTAAATTGGCTCAGGATTTGCATCAAACAAACGTGGATCAACTTCAAGCTTTTCTTCAACAACATGAATGCCACGTGATCGAGGCTCGGTTGTCTACACCACAAGTTCGTGATCCACTTGTCATGTATGCTTCTCAACAAATGACCCCCCAACAAAACATGGCTTACACTTATCAACAACCATCATACATGCAGCAGCCACAACAACACAACTATCAGCAACCACAACAATCATCTTATCAACCACTAATAATGCCACATCAAGCATTTCAACAAAGTATTCATCAACAGTCTTTTCTACAGCAACCAACACATCATGCATCTCTATCACAAGCTATCATCTCCAATTGGCTATACTCCTCAGCAAGGATACTTTCCAATTGAAGCACCACAAGCACAAGCCCTCTACTCCAATGAACTTCCACCAATTGAAGCACCGGTCTTTACTCCAAATGATACACCAACTGATGTTCTAAACCATCTCACTGCCTATTTGTCAAAACATGTTGCAACTAGAGGATTTCCACCAACAAACAATCAACTCCGCACCTCTTCAAATCCTCGACAACAAGCCACTATTCAAGATGGTCAAGTGACGGTGCAATCCATTCAGGGTAGGCAAAATTCATATGGACCTCCTACAAGGACCGTGAATGCTCAAGCCATGACTTGTCATGCTACTGGAAATGGAAGCCCTATTGGTCCTCAAAAGGTTGTGACTTGCTACAATTGCTAAGGACAAGGTCATATGGCTAGGGAATGCACTTAGCCGAAAGAAGAAGGGATGCAACATGGTTTCGTGAGAAGATGTATTTGGTCGATGCTCAATCTAAAGGAAAGATCTTGGATTTAGAGGAGTTAGCATTTCTTGTAGAACCAGGGGAAGTAGATAATGAAGGCATTGCAGTCGTCTCTACTTCTAATGCAACATATCAAGCGGATGATCTTGACGCATATGATTCGGATTGTGATGACATTCACTCTGCCCAAGCTGCTCTCGTTGCTAATCTTTCTCACTACAGTTCTGATATCGTCAGTGGGGTACCAACCACATCTAATAATATTCATGATAAGCCACATCATGTTGAGCATGACAATGACAACCTTGAAAAGCATTCGGGAACTAGTAACTCAAATGATGTGGTATCCAATCCAACACATTTGAGTGAACCTCAACAAAATGATACGACGTGTATGGAATCTTATGATCAACGTGATTTGGTAATGGTGCCTAAACATATTATTGGTAACATGAATGTGGCTGTTCGACAAACCATAGATATGAATGCCAACCTAACCGCTGAGCTTGCGCTGTATAAGGAAAGGGTCAAAACTTTTGAAATGGTCCCTCAAGCAGAGAAAATAACGTGTTCTGAATTTGACCAATTTCGTTTTGGAAAGATTGAACACTTATAAGAAATAGAATCATTAGAAGCTAATCTTTCCAATGAATTAAAAGAAAAAGAGTCGGTTGTCAATAATTTTCAGAAACTTAAAACGGATTTCGAAACTCTCGAGTCTAAAAAGTTTGAATCAGAAATTAATGCTACCAAACTTCTTAAATTGAAAGACTAACAACTTTTAAAACAATACGCTTCCATAGAAAAGGTTCATCTTTTAACTAAAACGTTTAAAAAACTCGAACTTAAGCGTCTTCAAGATTTACCACCTAATCCCGGTTATGCAAAAAAAGCTCAGGAATATATTCCTTGTCTATATGATGTGACCATAATTGGCAAATCGAAAGAAGCACCTTATGTTCGTAGTACTGAAGAGACACAATCACTTGCGGAAGAAACTCATTCTAAAATGCTTTCAAAATTCCATAAGCTTGATTATGTTCAGCACAATAAAGATCAATTTTCTAAAAAGACCCGTATTCGTTTACAAAAGGAATTAGCTCAATTAACAGTTTTTGTGCCTCAAAGTTTGTCAGCGGAAAACCTTCCTAGTACGTCTCCTACACTTGTCAAAAAGTATTTAACTAATTTAATTCCACCGGTAAGTAAGGTGTCAGATAGCTTAAATGCAGTGCACCAACACTTTGCCGATTTTGACAAGGTCATTATAGAACGTACAACGGCCACGACCATAACGGAAGGTGAATGGAATTTTGAACACACTAGAGCTGCGTTCCGAGATGAAATTGTCCCATTTGTAAACAATGTTAAAGCTTGTCTTAGTAATATTGATCAAGATTTGGTTTTGGAAATAGAAGAAGTTAGACGTGTTTTCAATGAAATGGATGATGCTTATGAAAACAGTTTACTTGAAATAGAACAAGTTTCACGCCAAAATGATCAGCTTCTAAAGCAAGTGATGTCTCGTGATATTGTTTCCGTCTGTGTGAATAAAAGTGTTGATAATGATTCTATTGTGCATAATGTTGAATCTTTGGATAATGTGGTAGATAGTACTTGTCACAAATCTGACGCTAAATTTTTAAAGCTTCAAGATTCGTGTTCTTCGCTTTCAAAACGTTCTGATGAGATTCAGACACATTGTATTTCACTTGAATGCAAACAACAATTTATTCAAGAAATCTTTGAAACGTCATTCGAAGGTGTTAATATCGATGATGCAAATTTTCAAAAGAATTTTCGATTGAATTTACAATCAAAACAGCGTCAGTCAAGTGATAAGGTTGCTAAATCATTGCCGATAGACATAGAGAAATCTAAGGAGATTAACTGTGTGAACGTACTTGAGGCCGCTGAGAATTTTAAACTTGATCTAGATAATCGAGTTTCCAAGATTTTGTCCAAAGTTGATAACTTAAAACAGAAAAATACACAACTCTTTGATTCAGTAAAGCCCACATGTGCTAATACCACAACACATAATCAATCATTGATTGAACAACTGAATCGAAAGTCGGAGGAAATATCTGATTTGAGGGAACAAATTTGTGATAAAAATCTGGCTTTGGCAGAGTTAAAGGAAACACTTCGTACCCTAAAAGGTAAGAATGTTGCGGATAACGCAGCCACTGTCTCAGCATCATCCTCTAGTGCAATTAAAAGGAACCTCATTGCCGTCACACCATTTAATAAGGGCCCTAAGATTAAACCATCTCAAACATTGGTCACTAAAGATAAGGCAAAATCAAAATCAGCTTCTAATATTCTCGTGTTGCCTTCTACAGGAGTAAGCACCACTACTAAGGCTCAAAGATCTAAGCTTAAAAGAAACAAGAAGAATGATAGGATCTTGCCCCCATCTAGTAGTCAAGTGAAGAAGAAAGTAGAAGCTCATCCTAGGAATGTTATTTCTGTTTTGAATAAAAAGAATCATGTAGCTAAACCTAAAGGCTCTGCGGTTGTGCAGTGTTCTAAGCCTACTGTGAATTCTAATTTGAAATGTTGGAATTGCAATGAATGTATGTTTTCTAGTCGTCATGATTCTTGCCTTATTGACCATGTGAATGAGATGAATGCCCGGAAAAATGGATTAGAATGGAAACCGACTGGGAAAGTGTTAACCCAAGTTGGTTGGATGTGGCGCCCCACTGGTAGAACTTTCACTATAGTAGGAAATGCGTGCCCTTTAACTATGATCACTCCTACTAAAGCAAAGAAAGTGTGCCCTTTAACTAGGAGTACCAAGGCTACCAAAACACAAGTGTGTCCTTTAACTAGGAACACCAACACTACTGTAGGAAACAAGTGCCCTTTAAATAGGTCTACTCCCACTGTAGTGCCCACTAATAATCTAAAACCTCAGAAAGTTGGAACAGTGAAACCTGATAGTGGTAAAACTCACACTAGAAAACACAGGAAATCTAAGGGTCACACAAACGTTAGCAATTCTGATAATATTATATCTGTATCTACTAACAATCCGGAACCAATAGTTTCCAATGCATTGTCTACTGTTATTGTTGAAAACAGGTGGTCCAAATTGTTCTCTGGTATTTGGACTCTGGTTGCTCCAAGCATATGACCGGAGATCGCTCTCAGCTTAGAAATTTCGTCAGCAAGTTTCTTGGTACGGTTCGATTTGGTAATGATCATATTGCAAATATAATGGGTTACGGTGAATATCATATTGGGAATGTTATAATTTTAAGAGTGTATTATGTGGAAGGTCTCGGTCACAACTTATTTTCTGTGGGACAATTTTGTGATGCAAACCTAGAAGTTGCTTTTCGAGAGCATACGTGCTTCATTCGTAATTTGGAAAGGGTTGATTTATTGAAAGGTACTCGAGGGAATAATTTGTATACTTTGTCTCTACAAGACATGATGGCCGCTTCTCCCGTATGTCTTCTCTCCAAAGCATCGAAGAATAAGTCATGGTTATGGCATCGACGGTTATCTCATCTTAACTTTGACGCTATTAATCATTTGGCAAAAAACGAACTTGTTCGTGGTCTTCCTAAACTTACATTTCACAAGGATCATTTGTGTTCCGCGTGTACAATGGGGAAAAGCACTAAGAAATCATACAAACCCAAGACTGAAGACCCTAACCAAGAGAAACTTTATCTGTTGCATATGGATCTTTGTGGGCCAATGTGTATCGAAAGTCTTAGTGGTAAAAGGTACATCCTCGTCATTGTGAATCATTACTCTCGGTTTACATGGGTGAAATTTCTTACAACAAAAAATGAGGCACATAAATTCATCATCGGATTTCTCAAGATGATTCAAATGCGTCTCAACACTACTGTCCGACGCATTCGTACAGATAATGGAACCGAATTTGTGAATCAAATTTTGCGTGATTATTATGAAGAAGTTGGCATATCTCATGAAAAATCCGTTGCTCGCACTCCACAACAAAATGGTGTTGTTGAAAGGCGAAATCTCACACTTATGGAAGTTGCTCGAACGATGTTAATTTACGCAAAGGCTCCATTATTTTTATGGGCAGAAGCAGTATCTACAGCAGTTTACACCCAAAACCGTTCACTAATTCGTAAACGTCATGGTAAAACACCTTATGAGCTTCTACATAGAAAAGTACCAGATTTATCATATCTTCATGTATTTGGTTCTCTTTTCTATCCAAATAATGATGGTGACAATTTGGGAAAACTTCAACCAAAGGCTGATATTGGTATTTTCATTAGTTACGCACCAGCAAAGAAGGCATACCGAATCTATAACCGTAACTCTCGCAAGATCCTCGAAACTATGAATGTTGATTTTGATGAGCTGACGACAATGGCTTCTGAGCAAAGCAACTCTGAACCCGCACTTCATGAAATGGGACCCAATAACATTAGCTCTGGTCTTGTCCCAAACAACCCTACTTCATCATCATTTACACCACCTTCTAGGAATGAATGATACGTTTTTTCAACCGTTCTTGATGAATTCTTTACTCCTCCAAGTATTGTTGCTCCAGAAACTGAGGTAATAGATCCGGTTACCGAAGTTGTCCCCCAGCAAACGAAGCACAATCGGATACGTCTGCACCTACAATTGGTCAAAATATACCTTCAACAAGTAATTCTCAACCAACACCCGAATCAACTACCCATGTCACGCCTATTGATGATGAAGAGGATGATGATGATCACGATTTGGAATTCGCTCAAATGCTTGAACTTCCAGTCTTTGGTGTACTAATTCCCGACCATAATCAAGCTGGGTCGTTCACCTCAGAGGAAGCTCCTACTTCGGTCTACTCCAGTCCACGGATTCGTGAACATGACAACAAGTGGACAAAGGATCATCCTATATATTCTATTATTGGTGACCCTAATCGTCCGGTATCCACACGAAGTCAGTTACAAGAAAATGCAATGTTTTTTTATTTTGATGCTTTTCTCACTAAAGTTGAACCTAAGACATGGCAAGAAGCTTTTACTCAATCCTGTTGGATAGAAGCTATGCAAGAAGAACTTAATGAATTTATACGTCTTGAAGTATGGGAACTTGTCCCATGCCCGGATCAAGTGCAGTTACTCACTTTGAAATGGGTTTACAAAGTGAAACTCGAGGAGTTAGGCGGAATATTGAAAAACAAAGCTCGACTAGTAGCTCGTGGATACAAGTAATTATTGAGCATCGACTTTATGGAATCCTTTGCACCTGTTGCCCGACTGGAAGCTATTAGACTATTCCTTGCTTATGCAGCCCACATGAATATGATCGTCTATAAGATGGATGTGAAGACAGCATTTCTCAATGATGAAATCAAACAAGAGGTCTATGTTCAACAGCCGGATGGTTTTGTGAATCCTAAATATCCTAATCATGTGTACAAGCTTAAGAAGGCTCTCTATGGGTTGAAGCAAGCTCCACGCGCATGGTATGATCTATTGTCACAATTCCTCATTACGCAAGACTTCGCTTAAGGCAAGGTAGATCCCACGCTGTTCATTTAGAAACGAGGTAAAGATATGATTATGGTACAAATACATGTTGATGATATTATATTTGTTGCCTCGACCCAAACCTTACCGGATGAGTTTAGGACACTCATGTCTTCTAAGTTTAAGATGTCAATGATGGGCAAGGTATCATTCTTCTTAGGTCTTCAGATATCTCAGAGTCCTAGAGGCATCTTTATCAATCAATCCAAGTATGCACTTGAATCTCTTAAGAAATATAAGATGGAATCTTGCGACCCCGTAGATACTCCAATGGTGGAACGAACTAAGCTTGATGCAGATCCACATGGGGTTGCCGTTGATCCGACACTTTATCGTGGAAAGATCGGTACCCTTCTGTATATCTAATGAGTGTGAAAACACTTATCCTTTTACCACTTATTTCCAATAATAACAAGACCAAAACGTGTGATTTATGTCGTAAAAGTCGGAATTATGCGTGGTTTGTGTTTTTATTGTGTTTTAGGACCAAAATATAAAAAGGAAGAAAACACGGGCTTCACGGGCTTTTATCGAAGAAAACGGGAAAAGACGAAGTCAAAAGATCAAGAGTGCAAAAAGAACGGAAGTCCAAGGCCTATTCTGAAGATTTATCAAAGAAAAAGTCAAAAGACGGAAGTTTAATGAAGTCGAAGAACTTAAGTCTAATAGAAGAAGAAAATTAAAAGACAAGTTCAAATCCCGAGACGACAAAGACGAAGAATTAAAGTCGAGTCGAGAAAACGTGAAGAAAGCAAGAAAGAAGATGCAACACATGCACTCCTTCCACCTTCCCTATAAATACCCTCCTAATAGTCATTAGGAGGGTGGTTAGTCTTTAGTTAATTTTTCACTTTTTAGTTTTCTCTAGTTTTTAGAGAGAGAAAGTCTTAAACTTTCTCTCACTAGTTCATCTTTTTCTTTTAATCTTTCTAGATTAAACACTTTTGTATTGCTTATTTCATTAATCAAAGTTCTATTTTAAGCTTTTATTTCTTAATCTCATTCTACTTTTCTTTGATTTAAGATTGATTTTGGTGTGATTATCATGTGATCCGTGTTGTTCTAATTGATTTCATGCTAAAAAGTTAATCTTTTGATCATTTTATAAGTTTTCATTTGATTAAGCTTTAAGACTTTTGTGCTTATTGGCTTATTTTTATGATTAGCTTATTTTTATCATTAAAAAGTTTTATTAAAAAAGTTTATGTTTTTATGGTTTGATCTAAAAAGTTGGTTAATTTCGAGTTGAATAAGTTGATCATAGTGCTTATTTGATTCGGTTTAGTTGATTCGATTTAGTTTTGGGAATAAGCTCGATCTAATAGCTTATTTTCTACTCTTCGTTCGAATCCCTTAGATCTCGGAAAGGGTTTTAAGCCCCTTTCCGATTGGTTTTTCCGACCGGGAGCATCATCTAACCAATTCCCATTATTTTAGGAAAGGTTGTTACTAGACTTTCCGATTGGCCCCTTATTCCGACGGCACCCCTTCTCCATATTCCGATTGAGCCCAATCGGAAGAGGGCTTTGAGATTCCGATTGAACACCACTGTATTCCGATTGTGTATTATTCCCAGTATTCCGATTAGTGGGTTTTTATGCATATTCCGATTGTGGCAATTCTACACTTTCCGATTGTTCCTCATATTCATGTTATTCCGATAGGTGTAAATGTGTTTATTCCGATTGGGAATTTTCTGAGTATTCCGATTGGAAAACTTCGTCCACATTCCGATCGTCTTATTTTGTTGGATATTCCGACAGGTGTCTTACATTATTCCGATCAACCGATCGGAAAACATTCCGATCGGGGGCTCTTTTTGGCTTGTCTTTGGTTCTTTCGATATCACTTTCTTATAGTACTTTTTTTTTATTTTCTGAAAATTTTCCAAGTGTTAGCTTCATTTAGTGAGTTAGTTCTTTTCCATTTTACCTTTAAGTTTATACGCATTTATTTTTACTCGTCATTGAAATTAATCTTTTAACTTCCATTTTACTCAACGACACTTTAATTACTTGCTATTAGTTAAAAACAAATCAACCAAACCTTTGATTCACCAAAAGGAGATTGAGTCGCACTTTAGACCGGTTTTCAATTCAAAAAGATTCGGAACTATAACGAACTTTCATATAGGGTGTCAAAAGCCTTGTATTAAATGGCGCCGCTGCCGGCTCTTTTCGTTAAGATAAACGGTTTCTAGTGAGAGACGCATTGAATTTTGGGATCCGTTCTTTGAACGTTATTTTCATTGCTATAAAAATTTTCAAAAATCCATAAAAAATATAAAACTCTTCAAAAATACAAAAACATTGAAAAATCATTAAAAGCAATTCTTTTCAAAAGGTTTTGCACCAAAAATATTATATAGATATTCTCTTTGTGTATATTTTTCTTCTGCAAGTGCATGCGTACTAGATCTACGAACTATTCTGAGCCCGAGAATCGTGACGATTTAGATATGGCTGGTGTTACTAACAACAATAATCACCCACCTCAAAACAATTTGAATAACAACAACAACAACAACAACAATGTCCTTCTACCTGATTTACGAACCATGGAGGAATTGTGCCAACCCACCATGAACGGACGCGGAGGCCCGATTGCACCAATGCACGTCACGGCTCAGGAGTTTTCGTTGAAGCATCACATGATACAACAAGTGCAAACGAACCCGTTTCGTGGAATTCCGGATGATGATGCCAACAAACACCTAGACAAATTCATTACCATTACCCAAAGCATGAAGTGCCCCGGTGTTTCTATGGATGACCTTCGCCTTCAACTTTTTCCACATTCGCTTTCTCACCATGCCGAAAAATGGTTTGACCGTCTTCCTAAGAATTCTATTCATACATGGAACGACATGACTCAACGCTTTTTATCGCGTTACTTTCCCCCATCCATGGTCACTAGCCTTCGTAACCAAATTAGTGGATTTATGCAAGAGAATGATGAATCGCTTTTCGATGCTTGGGAACGCTACAATGATTTGATCGACCGCTGTCCTAATCACAATATGCTCCCCGTCACTCTCATTGACACCCTCTACAATGGTCTCACCTTTCGTGATCGTGACACGATCAATGCCGCCGCCGGTGGTACTTTTATGAAAAGGAGACCGGAAGAGTGTCGAGAGTTGATTGAAAACATGACTACTCACCACAAGAATTGGGATTCATCCGCATCCTCAAGATCTAATCAGAGAGTCAATGTTTCATCTACTTCTTCCACCACCAACCCGTCTATTTTGGAACGTGCTATTCTCGATATTAACAAAAGTCTCCAAATTTTGACTTCTAACCAAACTCAACAAGCTAAAGCCGTTGTTATCTCTTGTGACACATGTGGTGGTCCTCATTCCTACAACGAGTGTGCTTCTACTCACGGCAATTATTCTGAAGACGTTAACGCAGCATATGGTACTTATCCTACGGGAGGCTATCAAGCCCGCCCTCAAGGAGACCGTAACTTGCTAAGTTATCGATCCAACAATTATCTTGCTCCTCCCGGTTTCCCTCCTGCAAACCAAAACCAACAACAAAGCTACAATCAATCCCAACCTCGTGCAAACAATCAGTATCAATCCCAAAGAAACCCATACCCAACTCAAGGAAATTCTCAAGCTTACCAGGCTCCACCTCTCAATCAACCGATGGCAGTGAATCCAGAAGTCGAGACATTCATGAAGACTAATCGGGAGTTGGTGACGAATCTTTAGAGTCAAGTCCGCAACTTGAAGGGAGAAATGGCAAAGCAAGGGAACGATATTCGAGCCGAGCTAAGGAATGATATGGCCAAACACAGTGATGCAATTAATGCAAACATGCAAAACTCTTTTAACAATCAAGCTCTTCACCTTCGTGATATGATTGGTTCGCTCATCCAAAGTAATCAACCCTCTGCTTCGGGTACTCTTCCGAGTAATACCGTTACAAATCCGAGAGGGGAGATGAAAGCAATCACCACTCGTAGTGGAAAAGGTTATATGGAACCCGAGTTTCCTACACCTCCACCCGTGATTGTGAACAAGGAAAAAGAGCAAATTCCCCCACCTCCTTCACCTTCTATCCCCATTTCCCCACCACCCGTGGTTGTGAGTGATCCTATTCCCTTAAAGCCTTCTTCTTCATCCAATATACCTTATCCCTCAAGGTTGAGGAAAGAGAAGCAAAAGAGAAAGGATGATATTCAGGTTTCAAACTTCCTAAAAATGTTTAAACAATTGAATTTTAACATCTCCTTTGCCGAGGCTCTCGCTCACATGCCCAAATACGCTAAGATGTTTAAAGATCTTTTAAGTGATAAAGAAAAGCTTCTTGACATTGCTCAGACCCAACTTAATGAGAACTGCTCCGCAGTGCTCTTAAGGCAATTGCCCACCAAACTTGGTGATCCGGGTCGCTTCTTGATTCCTTGCAACTTCCCGGGAGTAGAGAATTGCATGGCCCTAGCCGATCTAGGTGCCAGTATAAACTTAATGCCTTTAAGTGTTTGGAAGCAATTATCTCTCCCCGAGCTAGTCCCCACACGAATGACTTTGGAGTTAGCCAACCGTACGGTTGCTTATCCAGTGGGGATAGCCGAAGATGTCTTTGTTGGCGTTGATAAATTCACCTTCCCGGCGGATTTTGTCGTCGTTGACTACGAGATGGATCCTCGTGTTCCATTAATCGTTGGACGTCCCTTCCTGAGGACCGGCCGCACTCTCATTGATGTAGCCGCAGGCGAAATAATCATGAGAGTTGGTGACGATAAAATCGTCTTCAACATGGGTAAGATTTCTAAGCAACCTTATTCGTATGAGAGCGTTAATGCTATTGATGTTCTCGATGAGGCTTGTGAAGAACATTTTCACGATGCTTGCAAAAGTACTCCTTCTCTACCCAATGTTGAGACCGTTGCCTCAATTGCTCCAGCATTGACTCCTTTTGGAGAAAGTGATTTGGATGACTTCGAAGCTAGTTTGGGTCCTCTCGATATTAAGTATGATAATTTGTCCACAAATTGGGATGAAGACATTAGTACTATTGAGAGACTTCTCAATGAGGACCCATTCTCTCCTCCTGCTCCTAAAGAGGTGACTAATGATGATCCATCGTTAGTTTCACCATCTATTGAGACTCCTCCTACTCTTGAGCTTAAGGACCTACCTCCTCATCTTGAGTACGTTTTCCTGGAAGACGACGAGAAGCTACCGGTCATCATTGCAAAGGATCTGAAAGAAGACGAAAAAGAACGCCTTGTCACTGTGTTGAAGAAGCATAAACACGCTATCGCTTAAAAAATCTCCGACATCCGTGGAATTGATCCTCACTTTTGCACACATAAAATTCTCATGGAGGACGACTTTAAGCCCACAATTCAAAGTCAACGAAGGGTGAATCCTAAAATCCATGAAGTCATCAAAAAAGAGGTTATCAAACTTCTTGATGCGGGTATGATTTACCCTATTTCGGATTCACCGTGGGTTAGTCCAGTCCATTGTGTGCCTAAGAAAGGCAGAATCACCGTTGTGCCCAATGCAAACAACGAGTTAATTCCTACCCGTCTCGTTACTGGGTGGAGAGTTTGTATAGACTACCGCAAACTCAATGATGCCACGAGAAAGGATCATTTCCCTCTACCTTTTATGGACCAAATGCTTGAACGTTTAGCTGGTAATGAATATTACTGCTTTCTTGATGGTTTCTCGGGTTATTTTCAAATACCCATCGATCCCCAAGATCAAGAGAAGACAACATTCACTTGTCCCTACGGCACATTTGCTTATAAAAGAATGCCTTTTGGTTTATGCAATGCCCCCGGGACTTTCCAAAGGTGCATGTTAGCTATCTTCCATGACATGGTTGAGCAAACCATGGAAGTCTTCATGGATGATTTCTCGGTCTTCGGGGATTCCTTCTCTGCTTGCCTTGCCAATTTGGAACGTATGCTTAAGCGGTGCGAAGACACTCGCCTTGTTCTGAATTGGGAAAAATGCCATTTTATGGTAAAAGAAGGCATTGTGCTAGGACACAAAATCTCTAAAGCCGGTCTTGAAGTCGACCGTGCTAAAGTAGATGTCATAGCCAAATTACCTCCACCTTCCACCGTGAAGGGTGTGAGAAGCTTTCTGGGTCATGCGGGCTTCTATCGTCGATTCATTCAAGATTTCTCTAAAATCGCTCGCCCGATGACCCACCTCTTGGAAAAAGATACTCCTTTTATCTTTTCTAAAGAGTGTCTCGAAGCCTTCAATCTTCTTAAGGATAAGCTAACTAAGGCACCGGTCTTGGTTACCCCTAATTGGGAGCTGCCTTTTGAATTGATGTGCGATGCTAGCGACTTTGCTATTGGTGCGGTTTTGGGCCAAAGAGTGAATAAACACTTCCAACCGATCCACTATGCTAGCAAAACAATGACGGGGGCTCAACTGCATTATACGACAACCGAAAAAGAGCTTTTAGCTGTTGTCTATGCTTTTAAGAAATTTCGCCCCTATCTTGTTTTATCCACCACCATCGTATACACGGACCATTCCGCGTTGAAGTACTTGATGACTAAGAACGATTCTAAGCCAAGACTTCTTCGCTGGGTTTTGCTCCTCCAAGAATTCAACATTGAAATTCGTGACAAGAAGGGAGCCGAAAACCTGGCCGCGGACCATCTGAGTCGACTTGAGGATCCATATCAGGGGGATCATCCGAACAAAGAGATCAATGACTCTTTCCCCCTGGAGACCTTAATGTCTATAAATCTCAATCTTGATGGCACCCCGTGGTTTGCAGACATTGCAAACTACTTAGCGGGTGGTATTCTCATCCAAGGGTTAACATCCCAACAAAAGAAGAAGTTCTTGAATGATGTTAAGACTTACTTTTGGGATGACCCTTATCTATTCAAACAGTGTGCTGATCTGATTATTCGTCGATGTGTTGACGGACCGGCAGCTTTTGACATCCTCCAAGCTTGCCACAAAGGACCCACCGGTGGTCACTTTGGTCCCAACTACACCGCTAAGAAAGTGTTTGATTCCGGATTCTACTGGCCCACCATTTATCGTGACGCTCACGAAATGGTTAAGCATTGTGATGCTTGCCAACGTCAAGGCAAGATCACACATAAGGATGAGATGCCTCAAAATTTCATACAGGAATGTGAAATCTTTGATGTATGGGGCATCGACTTTATGGGGCCATTTCCATCATCCAAAGGGAACAAGTACATCCTCGTCGCCGTCGACTACGTCTCTAAATGGGTTGAAGCTAAGGCTCTTCCTACGAATGATGCGAGGGTTGTTGTGAACTTTTTAAAGCAGCTTTTCGCTCGATTTGGCGTTCCTCGTGCTATCATCAGTGACCGCGGGACTCATTTTTGCAACGATCAATTTGCACGAGTCATTGCAAAGTATGGTGTCAATCACCGTCTTTCCACCGCCTATCATCCCCAAACCAATGGGCAAGCCGAAATTTCCAATCGTGGCTTGAAGAGAATTTTGGAGCGTACTGTGGGAGAGCATCGCGCCGCGTGGGCCGATAAGTTAGATGATGCTCTGTGGGCTTTCCGTACTGCCTACAAGACTCCGATCGGTTGTACACCTTATCATCTTGTGTACGGGAAAGCCTGCCACCTACCCATCGAGCTGGAACACAAGGCGCACTGGGCCTTGAAGTGGGCTAACTTCGACATCATCAAAGCCGGTGATCATCGCAAGGTTCAACTCAACGAGCTAAATGAACTGAGGAATGAAGCTTATGAGAATTCGCTGATCTACAAGGAGAAGACAAAGATGATCCACGATGCTAAAATCAAGAACCGAGAGTTCCACGTTGGTGATCAAGTCTTACTCTTTAACTCTCGGTTGAAGATCTTCTCTGGCAAGTTGAAGAGCCGCTGGACTGGTCCATTCACCGTCGCCAAAGTCTTTCCGTATGGGACCATCGAGCTTTCTCAGCCGAATGGACCCAATTTCAAGGTGAATGGCCAGCGTTTGAAGCTGTACTTTGGTGAGGACATCTCTCAAGAGATGATTCCATCCCTCACCACGTTCCCCATGAACTAAAATTGGGTCGAGTCAGGCTCATGACTCGGTGAACAAAAACAAGCGCTTCTCGGGAGGCAATCCGTGTTCTATCCTTACTGCTTTCATAATAAGTGTAGGGGGAGCCCCGCATATGTTTGTTGTTTTGTTTCTTGTGCTGTGCAGGGATTTAAGCTTCAGAGAGCATCTTGATGACTTTTGACGAACCGTGATACCGTGTTTCCCATCTTCCCGGTTCTATCCTAAACTCTTGTGATTCAATATTTCATATTCTATATGTTCACATTGAATTCACTTTAGTTGTCCTTTCCTTAGCAAGATTTAAACAAAGTGCACAATGTCCTAAGTGTAGGGGAGTCTACTCCCTCATACTTAAACATTGAGGACAATGTTTATCTCAAGTGTAGGGGGGACTTCTATCGAAGTAAGTGGTCTTTTCCATGAATTTGCCCTCATTTTAACCGGAAAATTTGATTTTTCGACATTTTTCAAAATTTTTAATCTATTTTGGCCTAGTTGTATAGTTGTATTTACCTTTGTTATGTTTCCTTTGCTAGAATAAATTTTCAATAAAGTGGTTTTAGATTTTTCTTAGTTGTGAACATTTTGACTCAACCCGAGTTTACTTGCCTAAGTTTACTCTAGCTAGTATCCTTAACGTGTTTAAGTCAAGTTTTGCTAGGCTTTTATATAGGGAGCTATAAAACGCGAAAGTCTTAACTCTCACGGGTTAAGAACAAGAACTTTTCGCAAGGTCCTATAATTGATCCTAGAGAGTCGTTTATCAAGGGAACTTTAAAATGCGATTTCTAAACTTGAAAAAGTCTAAGAATTTGCAAGATCCTATAGGCGACTCGAAAACCCAAAAAGTTTGATTTAATAGGCTAAGCATCCACGAGTCTCATTCCTTGAGATTTTAAACTGTGGAGAACGAGAGATGATAGAGTCAATTATAAGTTCGGTATTCTTTCGTGAATTTATGTGAGTTAATTATGAGCCTATTCTCCCTCCGCTTGCTAATAAGTTAATCTGCTAATAAATAAGGTTGTATGATTTAAAAGGTTACTTAGCTTCTAGCCCCAGATCGTTTAAAAGTTGCTCGGTAATGACGAGAGTTCATAGCCAAGGCATAACTTATGAAGCGGGGCGCGAAGATTGGCGAGTCTGAAAAGGCCCTAACAAGGCATGAGGGCTACATTTTGTTGCTAAAGATCCAAAAGTGATGTGAAGAATCATTTATCGAAAATCAATATGAAGGATCGAGACACACGACGAAAAGCAAGAACTCCCCAAAAGTCATGGAGAAATCTATCCGAAAAGACCCTAACAAGGTATGAGGATAAATAGATCCAAGTCCTAAAAGGAGGCGGATCGTTGTATATCAAAGTCCAAAATAAAGATTGGAGAAAAATGAAGAAGTCGTGGTCCAAAGATGAAGAATCTCTCAAAAACTTCAAGTGAAGAAATTCCTATTATGAAGAGAAGACCATAATTTCAAGAACGTCTCTCGAAGATTCGGAGTATGAAGTCACTGCCAAATATCGGCCCGGGAAAGGTCTCAAATCGCGAACCAAGTTATGCCAAGATATGAACTTTCTGATATCCCGAGAAGCAGTTTTAAAAGATTTGGTCCTTTAGCTAACTATTGATTAAATCGTTCACCTTATTTTCGGACTAAATAACTATCGAAATAAGTCAAACAATGCATCCTCGTGATCATTCAAGACAAAAATAAAATATAAGAGATACACCTAGGAATAAGGGAGTCTAAGTGAATAATTGGCCCACATGAGTTCGTGATAGTTTGCTAACTTATAATAACAATGATCTCGTTTTTAAGCTTGGTATGGGAAACGTGAAACTTGAGGATGATAAATGTTCATGGCCGCCAAAACCCAAGGTAAGTTTTTAATTTCTTTACTTACTTCAATCTTTTATGTTTAGTATTTAATAAAGGCCAAGGTGGGTTATTTATGATGGAGAATGTAAACCGTGCTTTAAAATTAATGCATTGCATGAGGGCATTGCAATGGTCAAGTGTAGGGGATTTAATGAGTGTGAAAACACTTATCCTTTTACCACTTATTTCCAATAATAACAAGACCAAAACGTGTGATTTATGTCGTAAAAGTTGGAATTATGCGTGGTTTGTGTTTTTATTGTGTTTTAGGACCAAAATATGAAAAAGGAAGAAAACACGGGCTTTCACGGGCTTTTATCGAAGAAAACGGGAAAAGACGAAGTCAAAAGATCAAGAGTGCAAAAAAAACGGAAGTCCAAGGCCTATTCTGAAGATTTATCAAAGAAAAAGTCAAAAGACGGAAGTTTAATGAAGTCGAAGAACTTAAGTCTAATAGAAGAAGAAAATTAAAAGACAAGTTCAAATCCCGAGACGACAAAGACGAAGAATTAAAGTCGAGTCGAGAAAACGTGAAGAAAGCAAGAAAGAAGATGCAACACATGCACTCCTTCCACCTTCCCTATAAATACCCTCCTAATAGTCATTAGGAGGGTGGTTAGTCTTTAGTTAATTTTTCACTTTTTAGTTTTCTCTAGTTTTTAGAGAGAGAAAGTCTTAAACTTTCTCTCACTAGTTCATCTTTTTCTTTTAATCTTTCTAGATTAAACACTTTTGTATTGCTTATTTCATTAATCAAAGTTCTATTTTAAGCTTTTATTTCTTAATCTCATTCTACTTTTCTTTGATTTAAGATTGATTTTGGTGTGATTATCATGTGATCCGTGTTGTTCTAATTGATTTCATGCTAAAAAGTTAATCATTTGATCATTTTATAAGTTTTCATTTGATTAAGCTTTAAGACTTTTGTGCTTATTGGCTTATTTTTATGATTAGCTTATTTTTATCATTAAAAAGTTTTATTAAAAAAGTTTATGTTTTTATGGTTTGATCTAAAAAGTTGGTTAATTTCGAGTTGAATAAGTTGATCATAGTGCTTATTTGATTCGGTTTAGTTGATTCGATTTAGTTTTGGGAATAAGCTCGATCTAATAGCTTATTTTCTACTCTTCGTTCGAATCCCTTAGATCTCGGAAAGGGTTTTAAGCCCCTTTCCGATTGGTTTTTCCGACCGGGAGCATCATCTAACCAATTCCCATTATTTTAGGAAAGGTTGTTACTACACTTTCCGATTGGCCCCTTATTCCGACGGCACCCCTTCTCCATATTCCGATTGAGCCCAATCGGAAGAGGGCTTTGAGATTCCGATTGAACACCACTGTATTCCGATTGTGTATTATTCCCAGTATTCCGATTAGTGGGTTTTTCTGCATATTCCGATTGTGGCAATTCTACACTTTCCGATTGTTCCTCATATTCATGTTATTCCGATAGGTGTAAATGTGTTTATTCCGATTGGGAATTTTCTGAGTATTCCGATTGGTAACTTCGTCCACATTCCGATCGTCTTATTTTGTTGGATATTCCGACAGGTGTCTTACATTATTCCGATCAACCGATCGGAAAACATTCCGATCGGGGGCTCTTTTTGGCTTGTCTTTGGTTCTTTCAATATCACTTTCTTATAGTACTTTTTTTATTTTCTGAAAATTTTCCAAGTGTTAGCTTCATTTAGTGAGTTAGTTCTTTTCCATTTTACCTTTAAGTTTATACGCATTTATTTTTACTCGTCATTGAAATTAATCTTTTAACTTCCATTTTACTCAACGACACTTTAATTACTTGCTATTAGTTAAAAACAAATCAACCAAACCTTTGATTCACCAAAAGGAGATTGAGTCGCACTTTAGACCGGTTTTCAATTCAAAAAGATTCGGAACTATAACGAACTTTCATATAGGGTGTCAAAAGCCTTGTATTAATATCACAGTTAGTCGACCTGATCTTCAGTTTGCTATATGTATGTGTGCTCGGTATCAAACTCGGCCTACTGAGTTACACTTAGCTACTGTTAAACGGATCTTTCGGTATCTTAAAGGAACCATTAATCGGAGACTTTGGTATTCTAAGGACTCTTCGGTCGCACTAATGGCATATGCAGATACGGATCACGCGGGTTGTCAAGATACAAGGCGTAGCACGAGTGGAACTTTGCAACTACTAGGAGATCGACTAATCAGTTGGGTATCGAAAAGGCAGAAAGCGCTACAATTTCAAGTACGGAAGCAGAATACATAGCTATGTCCGGTTGATGTGCTCAAATTCTTTGGATGAGATCGCAATTAACCGACTATGGTCTAGGTTTCAACAAAATTCCGATGTACTGCGACAATAAAAGTGCAATTGCCTTATGCTGCAACAATGTTCAATTCTCCCGATCGAAGCATATTGACATTCGCTACCACTTTATCAAGGAGCAAGTGGAAAATGGAGTCATAGAGCTTTACTTTGTCCGATCTGAGTATCAATTGGCAGATATTTTCACGAAGGCTTTAGATCGCGCTCGAATGGAATTCTTGGCTGACAAGCTAGGTTTGAGAATATTCTCGCCTGAGACTCTAAAGAAACTGGCAGATGAAGCGAAAGAATAGTGGTGGTAAACTATTCTCCTTATCCTTGGCGATCATTCGTATATATTGTTCATATTTTTATTCACAAAAGCAAAATACAAAAATATTAAACCATATAAAAACCATAAAAATTGAAAAATTCATAAAAATCCAAAAATATTTTTACTTTATTTTTCAAAGGCATGTCTTTTGGTACGATAATATTTACGGCCTTAGAAATGTTGATTAATATTGACACGGCGCCATAAATAGAGTTCATACAAAAGTTGTAAATATTTCATAAAACATGCCCAAATGGCTTGTAGTTATTTCAGACTGCAACCCGCTTTTCATATTAAAGTCAAGTATTTCTTATGAAAGCTTTGGCTCAACAACGGGAATTAATTTTCTCGGGCATGGTTTACTTTATAACCATGTAAGGGATTATGTTTACGTTATAACACAATCTAATACGAATATATGTACGCATCAGTGCATTTATTTGTTAAAACAAGAGAAGTCTTGTTTTTATGAAGTTATCATCTCTACAACCATAGCTATCTACATTTGGTATCTACATACTCGACGATGCGACTACTCAAACAACGAATACAGCTCTTTCAATAGAACACGGGTCAACAATTGAGGGGGAGCAATTGTCAAGCATTCAGAATCTTCGATACCGAACGTGCCAAGTTCACAAATTGGTGTCAAGACAACAATACCAATCGTACATGTGGTGTTAAGAGATGACTTGAGACGTGACTAGGCGACCAACATTTACCGACAATAACCATTTGATCTTATCATATGATGTTCTCATCAATCAGGTCCAACCTTGTCAATTCATTCTTATATGGTGAATATGTGATCATGTTACAAATCGGTATCATATCTCACAAATTGGTCTCACGAAGATTAAATGTACTTGCATTTTTCTTCCCAAAACCTTTGTTAAAACTTCATTAAATCAATTGATATTAAAAACATCGATCGGGTTAATATTTTTAATATGAGGGAGAAAAAGTGATTTAATATGGGGAATTATCACAAATGGTTTGACTTAACGTGATGGCTCATCCCGACTTGTGCGAAATGTTTTTGAATATCATGGCATATGTTAAGAGGGAGCAAAATGGATTTGC
Organism: Glebionis coronaria; assembly: GCA_025667525.1. Taxonomy (NCBI): domain Eukaryota; kingdom Viridiplantae; phylum Streptophyta; class Magnoliopsida; order Asterales; family Asteraceae; genus Glebionis; species Glebionis coronaria. Next base: position 635,130,111 of record CM046878.1, read on the forward strand.
TATATCAAAATGGATTTCATGGTGACATATACTTACCCTAAAACCATTTATTTCACGACGATGAATATTGTGGTGACATAAGGATGGTAGGATAGGTTAAGTCAAATGATTCTTCGAAAATCGGAGGAATCTTCCCAAGGACATTCCATAGCTAGAAATAGTAGTCCTTAGGAAAGATTGGGAAAGATTGTGAACGTAGCTGAATGCCGACCAAGTACTTAAGTTAGCAATGGAACAATTACAACAAAGTGATAGTTATGACGTATTGGTAAGCATTGAAGGGGTTGAAGAATGAAAAATAATTGTAAAGATAAAGGGTGTAAAGAAAGAAGCACTCCTTACAATCCTAGGCAGAAACCGGGTCAATACATACGCTATTGAGATCATTTTTAATGATTCTTGATATTGAAGACAGACATCATGGACCCAGTGATGTAATGCACAACCCATCCCAGCTAACTCAGATTTCTCTTAAAAGATATTTGTTTTAATCACACGGAGACAACGCATTATCTATTGATTTATTCACTTCGAATAAATTGGTATCTAAATGTTGGCACTCCTCTCCAGCCTCCGATCACTAAAATCCAAAGTGCACGATCGAGTCTAGAGCCGTTTGAGATAATCAAATATCTCATTAGGACACACTTCCATATTTCCTTGCTTTCTCACACTCTGTGAAAAGTAAGAAAGATATTAAGAGTCCTACGCAAAATCTTCATAATCTTGCCTGAACATCCGAGTAATACGAAAGTATTTACAATGAAGATGGAAATCCTTCTTTGAGCGAACATTCAAAAGCTAATGGTTGGTGACTTGTGCGATTCTTTATGAATCAAACCTGTGATAACTGGAAAGCAACAGTTGTTTAATTCTTAATTGAATTTAAACACGTTCCAGGCCTCTACGCAATATCTCAGTGATCTTGCCAGAACACTCAGAGTGATACCTTAGTGTTCACAGCGATGAGTGGAAATCCTTCTAGTGTTAACCTTAAACAGCACTTGGTAGGTAACTTGCAAGATTCTATATGAATCAAGCTCGTGACAACTGGAAAGCAACGACGGTGCGATTCTTTAATGAATCAAACTTGTTCCAGGAATCAGAATTGACGGCTTCAATCATGCGGATAATTTTATCCAAATGATCCACTCTTTACGTTCGCAGTCAGCTTTGGACGGTCGAGTAAAGAGAACGGGTTTACCCGCGAAATCTTGTCAAGGAGATTTTTAATTAAATCTACCTGCCACAAGCACGATATTTTATATCGTCCAACGGTCTTCACCGACCGGAGATAAAATGCTACCGAATTAGAATGAAATGTTCAAAGCCATTTCATTCATGTCTGCTTATGTTGCGGCATTTGAAGACGGTGGCGTTGCGGAATCCGAGAAGAAGTCGTCCCCGCATGCTTATACTTTATGCACTTAATACTTCATCTAATTCTAGAAAGCCTAAAAGTCAAGTCTTCCGCTGTATCGAACTCTGAAGCTTTCAAGAATTACAAAGGTATAAGTATGTGGCATATGAAGTCACGAGGAGGCAGATATCACAAGTGATGGATGCACAAGATCAAGGCAAGAGACTAATGCTAAAGATTGATATCAAAGATCACATCAACATGTTCACCAGAATAGAAAAAGAAAAGAAAGACGAAGAGTACAAGCTCAAGACAAGCATAATATGCTAGGTTTATTTTATTATTTAACTTGGGTAGCGCCCTTGTTTGGAGTGACCTCCTTTAGGGGGAGATTGTTGGAAATACGTTTTACGTATTTAGGAAGATTCGATCACTCCGACAATATATTAAGTAGTAGCTCGTAGTTTAGTTATTTTACATTAAGTAAACATAGAAATGCCTAGTCCATGGAATGTATGGACGGCCCAATATGTAAGCCCAAGCCCATCATAAGGCTTGGGTTTATAAACCCTCTCCTTAGATGGAGAGGGTGTGGTTTCATTCATTTTTCACATAGTTCTTCATTTTCTCTCTCTAGAAGTGTGTGTGAAATCTACCATCTTTCTATCTCTTTCTCTCTCTAAACATAAGCAAGATTTACAATACCTTACACATATTATATGTCAAATTTGTATTTTATTCTAGCCTAACAGTTTAAGATGCACTCGACATTTGCATCCACCAAGTGAGAAATGCAATTTACATACCATGAGCTGATAACTAGTTTGTACCTCGAGAAAACTGTATTTATCCGTTGATGTGCAAGATTTAGTAACAATTTAGTTCTCACTATAAAAGTATACTTACGAGGAAACCAAGTTCCATTTATTATATGACTCGATCTCGCATCGAGTGGTAAAATGAAATTTAGTTTTGAAAAGATCTTATTGTTTACGTATAGATAACGGAGCAAGATATGTTTCACATATATTGAACATCTTGATTTAGTTATAATTATTATTGAGTGGTTTCTTATGCAAAGTAACAATGTATAGGACATAAATCGAAAAAATACATGCCATCGTTTATTTCATAATCGTTTACGATCATATCGACGAACCCGACTCACTTCATAACCACATCTTTTTTTTCCTTGATTCAAACCGTATTCTATAATACCTTACTAGCTTTATTGTTTAAAAGTTTGTATTTCAAAAATCCATATAAAGAAGCATAAAACTCTCATTCGTCATTATTAATACTTGTGATTATGAGATCAATGACCATGTTTACGTTTTCAGTAACATGCTTTGGTGACTTAAGCTGATATATAGGAAACCAAGAAACAGTTTTCTTCCTTACAACAATCTTTTATATTTTCAAATATTAAGACGTTAGTAACATAAGTGTGAAGCTTTGCAATTTATCTACATGTTCAAAGCCTGTAACTTGCATTCATTATTAGTTGTGATATCTTATATCTATATTATGTTAGCTTATAATAAGGATGGCTTGTGATTAGTGTATATTATGTACTACAATGATAATTAAAGATATACCTCAAGGCTGCTAAGCAAGAAGACCAAACAGAAGACGAACCAAAATCGAGATCGAACACGAACACTAGAAATTCGCAAGACAAGATCAACTCCACACCCGAGTCGGATCGGTCGATCTAAACTCGAACAAAACCTCCCATCACGAACTACAGCGATGCGAACCGTAACCGAGTTCGATAAACATTCGGACCTATAGGTTTTATTTGCCATCAAAGCGGCGACAACATTCTTTTAGCTTTTAGAGTAGGGCAAGCATATGCCTAATATATATAAATATGAAGGGTATCTAATATTTTGAAATATGGGCCGGGCCTGGGCCATATTTAACTTATAAGGCTTATGCTTAATTCCTAAGCCCGTATTAATTATTTTGTGTCATAATTTGTATTCTCGTGCGTGTCATAAATTCGTGAATTTTTATTTCGTGTTGTATCTTGCCATGTCGTTTTTAATATACCGATTTACTTGTCGTGAAATAATTAAATATTAAGAGTTTTAATTCAATGGTATTTTTATGCGGGTTTTACAACTCTTACCCTCTAAAAAAATAATTCGTCCTAGAATTAGAGATATGATAATGATGCGGTATTACAATTCACCCTCTTTAAAAGGAGAATTCGTCCTCGAATTAAGGTAATAAACTGCTAGGTTATAAAAGCTGAAAAGACACAAAAGCTGAAGAGACATGTAAGTTGAAGGGACATGAACGTGACATGACTGACAAGAACATGGAACGTGACATTACTGAAGAGAACATAACTAAATTATGGTAGAAAAAGGATGAGAAGTCCGGATGGACTCCTCCGTTCCAAGTGGCTTCCCGCTCGAAATGATTCCTTCAAAGATATTGACACAGTGAAAATCTTGGTCTTAATGACCCTGTCCTAGCGATGCTGAAGAGTTTCTGATTCCATACTTGAGATGGATTCCTGAATCTGATCGAAATGAAAAAGTTATAACATGCAGGGTACATGGAACAATACGTACAGTTACTTGAAAAGATAACATTTATATCTCTGTGCAACGATACTGAAGACATATTGGGACGAACAACGTGAACAACTATGAACGTACTACGTGAGCAATTGTGAACGTGATACGTGAACATACCGTGAACGTGATAAATGAGGAGGTAACGCCAAACGATACTAGATAAGACATGAAACGTTACGTGAAATGTCTGTCTGAGGATAGAAAGCAGTGTTAAACTTGAATCTGGTTTCTTAAGCTTTCTGTAACCAAATTCGGTATAAGATCTGGAACATATATATACTGAGATGGATCACGAACCTGAACGTGAACGATTGTCATGAATGCGAACATGAATTTATATCATGAAATAGCACAAAATACGGACTGAAATAATATCATAATGTGAACGTGGGACGTAAACGTGAAAGTGAACGTAACAGTGAACGTGAACGTACACGTGATCGTGAACATGAACGTGAGCGTGCTTCGCGAACGTGAATTTCTATCTGACATGATTGTTGATGGGATACCGTGAAATTGTATGATCTATTGCTGAATTTCCTACAGATCTGCTACTGCATAATCCTTTCGGATGAAAGAACACGTATAGGATGGTTTAAATGGTCGACAATGACTTTGATAGCATCATGCTTTGTCTGAGTCTGTGATAACTGACAATAACCTCCATGGAGTCTTATCTCATTTATGTTCAGAAATTTCTAATGGTTGTACTAACCCATTAGCATGACGGCGTTCTATCTTAAACCTACTGGAATGGAAGGCATTAGATATGAACATAGCTGCCTCAACGTGTTATACTGTTTCTATCAAAATCCTGCCTGGAATTTTGGTACATTCTGGTGGAACCTGAGTGAATATTCACGGAAAGGTATAAGTCCCGGTAAATAGGCCTTTACTAGCGTAGGGTCTTGTGGAAAACATAATTCGGTGTAGGTTCCCTTCTTTATGCGTAAGCTTAGTCATGGAAGGCTGATCATGAGAATTGTTAGGAATTTCTGCGGTGGTAGTTTGTTCTGAGTTCTAGAAATTTTTGTATGTTTGTCACCGACGTCGGTCTTGACCATTTTGTGATGGCCTTCACCTTCGCATTATTGTCTGAAATTTCTTCCTTCTGAAGTAGGATGGCTCAGAAACGCCACTTGTTCAATTGGATTTCATATTGTAACACCCCACTTGGATAAGTGGACCGTTACGTGTATTTATGGCATGTCATCAAAGCATAAGATAAATGTCCTTAAACATTAACTGACCATAACGGAAATACCGGAATCAAACATCGGTAATCCAACCTAAGCTCAAAACATGAAAAATAAAATACTGAAGAAAAAAGACTAAACAATGTCCAAATAAGCAGAATAATGTAAGAAGTGCATAAATTAAGAAGTCCAGATAGCTTCCATTCAATGCACATGCTCTCGGAATCCTAAGAGCGTCCTGGTGTACCTGCAGTTAGAACATGAAAGAACTACGGCTGATCATAACGTTCAGTGAACGGATATAAAGCATGATAAGGAACTACTGAAATGAAACAGATGATAAAATATTGGAGCTGTAAGACTGATAAGTAAAGTTGCAGCGAAAATCTGTATATAATTTGTAAAGTCTGATTTATAAATAATAAAGCTGAACTGTTATCTATTAAAGCTGAAAACATGCATTTACTGTATTTTAATTGCCAGAGCTTATATAGGTCATGTGCTGTAACAACGGTGCATGAATAACTGGAGGGGTGACCTCGTCATGCTGTAGAGGGGTGACCTCTAAATAACTGTATAGGGGTGACCTCTAAATACTATGCTGGGTGGAGGGATCAGCTCCAATGTGAAGGATGTAGAGCACACACCACATTCACCCTGATAACTTGTAAACTGATAAGCCTAGGATGCATTCATACGCCCCACTAAACATACTGATAAAATGGCCAAACTGAACATGAGTGGGACGATGCAGGATATCACTCTCCTGCATGTGAGTCACGACACCGGTGCCTCTAGTGCCATGGTTGCGGTACCTCCGTAACTAGTACATAAACTGGTCATGCTTGTATATAATGCTCAGGCAATATCTTAGTTATTAACATGATTACTGATCAGCTAAAAACATATACTGGGGAAAAACATTTGGCTGCAGACGGCGAAATCCTATTCATGCATAGAAACAAAGTCCTTACTGAAGGACGGAAAATCCGTACCTTAGCTAGCCAAACCCGAAGCTTAACCAAACTCCAAACGTGTTTTTCGTCATTTGATCTACATGGGTTAATTAAATATCCATCAATATTGAGGAGACTAGTATAATTTTAGCCTTTGTTTAACATGTACTAAATATTAGTCATTTAAATTTTACTTCTAAATAGTATAATACTTTAGGGACCATATGTAATTTTGGTAGATAATATGCGCATGATTTCATGCAGACGTCTACAAGTTGATTGTTTTTAAAGTTCATATGTTAATATAAGTACTAGTGCTCATTATGGTTTCAAACAAAGGATGAAATTGTCCATCGCTATTGAGATTTATATTAGATAATAGTTCTAGTTCCATATCTTATTAACGTTACTAACGACGTATAAGCAATTTATATAGCGTGTGATTACTAATTATAGCTTGAGAATTACCTATGAGCGATACGGTTAGAGATCGAAACCAACACGGCCAGTGAGATTCAATGAGAAATAAACCGAGCATAACCTCAAACGTTCACTATCGGCTACATGTACCGAGCACGATACCAATACCGCTAAGCATGTGCAAATAGAACGGTGTCTAATCACGGACAAGAACTCCAATCAAACTCGGTACAAATAACAAACCGCGACGCGACATGAATATAAACCTCTGACGGACATGAAACGATTGAACAAAACCAAGGAGGGAACTCTAATCATGAACAATGATTCGAAACTCTAGTAATTCCTGTCGTGAATACTAGATCACGATATGAACCCGAACAGAAGCGCAACCCGATACACATATTTTAACCTTGAATGATGGACGTAGACAAAGAATTAAGCATGGTCACAAACAAGATCTGATGAGACGGCTTTTATACATGGTCTCATCGTTCTTTTTGGACTTAAAATGCATTAAATATCATCAAAATACCCAAATATATGCTTGTGTTTGTTGCTTGTGTATTTTAGGTACAGATATTGAGAAAATGACAAAAGATCACAAGAATCACGCAAAAACGAACACGGGAAACGAAGCCGCACGATGAACCAAGCCCTAGTGAGGAATTTTCCAAAGAAAACCCTTGAAGACTTGAAGAATATTGAAGATTGGTCCTCCAAGTTTGAAGAATTGACACTTTATACCCTTGTATCTTCATAATTACAAGTTTGGTCCCTAAAGTTTGTCAAAATTACAAAAAGGACCCTTAACTTTGAAGAATTGGCAATTTTAGTCCCTCAACAAATCTAAATTGTCAATAATGGTCCTCCAAAAAGTCAACAAACAAATCAAAGACCTTGAAGTTTGAAGACATTACAAGAATGGCCCTTGAAGAATGCATTAATTGCATAATTAATCCTTGATATAAGTTTTGAAAACTTTGGTGCCAAAAATGACAAGCTAAGGAAAGTTATTAACAAAGGAAAAGGAGATTTTGGCTGATTATTACAAATTGAAGAAGTGAAAAGAGTTGGGGGGCCATAGCTGACCAGACAAGAAACATTCATCCTCCTATCACCTTTTGACACGTCACCCCCACCAGTTCAAACGAACCAGTCCACAATTCTTTGACCCTATCACAAAACCTTTGTGAACCCATCACTTTAATTAAACTTATTTAATTACTAAAAGTGGGGGAAACACGATTTTGAAATTAATTTCCCTTAAACATAATCAAAACTACACCTGCTACTCCATAAACCCTAGAACTAACCCAGTCTTAATCACCCTCTTCCCTCACTCAAAACCTAATTAACCTTGGGTAAAAAGATGATTACCCAGTCCCCAACACTTCCCCACACCCAGAAAACGACTTCACCTTTCCCTGTCCCCTCACAAGGTTCCCCTGACCCCACTCTTGTGCAAGAAAACAAAGGAAGCAGTCATCCAACGACTCCAACTCATTTCCTTGCTCCCAAAGGACCAAATATACGTCCAAGATCGTCTTCACACAGCTGGCCATCACATGGGCGATTTTGACCAAAGATCACCAAGGGCAAAACTGGGAATTCCTTCATTAGGGTTTAGCTTTGTATATTTTTTGTATTATTTTATTCTAGGACCTAGAATCTTCACTTGAGTAGTATAAAAGGAGGTGCTGGTCTTGTAGCAACCCCTTGTTCCAGTTTTTATGTAAAAACTTTCTTTTTATGAAATTAATGAAAAAGTTCTTTTTAAGCTACATAAGACTGTGAACCCTTTACTTTCCAGCATTAATGTTTTAAAGTTGTTTTCCTGAGTTCATTTTTCTTCAAGTTTGTCCTTTTTTTAAATTTTCAAATCTTTGCAAGTGTTTCTGAAAATTGAGATTCTTGGTAAGATTTTGTTTCAAGTTTGTTTCATCTGGATTAATCAAGTGTTGTTAAGTGGTTTTAAATATTGGTAAAGTTGTGGAAAGATTTTAAGAAAGAAAGAAAAGTTAAACAGATTATAGCATTTGTGCTTGTTTTCCTCTTTTTGATTTTCTTAAACAGGGTTGTTAAGAGAGTTGATCATTGTCTGCATACACCCGGGTGTATTGGAGGTGGCTTATCAGCCACTGTTTGTCACACACGTGAATTTTGAATCTATTTAATTTACGTGAAACGCGATAATTCGGGTTAGACTTGTGTGTCTATTGATGTTCCCGATTGTTTACGCGTATTTTGTGTACAAATTTAAAATTTTTATGAATGACAATCGTGAGAATTATTATTTGAATGACAATAATTAGTTTACGTTACGCATAAGGGATTCTATTTTAAGAATCGACATTTATTTACATCGACTTAATCTCATATAAGAACTTTGGTTAACAAAATAAATATTTTTAACTCCAACTGGATAACGACACGATTAGAAACTTCACATTTACAAAATTCGTTACACTACTACTACTTGGAACTTTTGTACTCAATACTACAAACACTAAGACTTTACAACCTTACACAACTAAAACAACTACACAATAACATTTGTAAATTCACCAAAGTAAAAGAAAAACAAAAATTCCTTTTCCCATTTTGTTTTACACGTTTCAAAACTCATTTTAAAAACTCAATTGTACTACACCTACTCTTTATTTTACTTTGTACCTTGGTCCCCCCTTCCCTCCCACACCCGTCGGATACACCCTCTTTCCCTCATGGATTCCTCTCAAAAATTTAAACTACAACTAACAAATTAATGGTAGTCAACTTGTACAACACCTTTTCCTTCTTTTCTTGCTGCCATAGACAAAAACCAAGGGATTGTTCTTCCCCAACATAAAATCCAACTCCCCATGACGTACTATCAAAGTTGAAGGCTAGTTACAAACCAACTAAAGAGTCCTAACTAAGTCCTAACTAGGATTTCCTTGCCCTAACTCACTTCCTTTGCCTATAAATAGACAACAAGATATTCACTCAAACTCACACCCTCAAAGCTAGTCACTCATAGCAAAAACAAATACCTCTTCCCTGTGGTTCTTTAATAAGACGCTGCCAAGGAAAAGATGAGAGAAGACTTGTAGATTTTGTTATAAACTGTAGATCTTGTGAACTCTAGTTCTTGTTCCATCATCAACAAACTTGCTTAGGACCTTTTTGTAAGTCCTAAAACCCCTCCTATATTTTACTTGGTTGATATAATACTTGCAAATGTTTTGATAACTTGAAATCACTCTAAAACTCGAACGCTAAGGTCACGGCGTGAGATAAGGTGACGATCTAGACATTGTGAACAAACCCAACGAGCTTAAACATAACAAAGGGGTCACGACTAGGGCTTAATAAAATGTTTATGTGATGACCTTAAAATAAACAAGCTAAATCGAGAATAAACCATGCGTGTGTATGCGTTTAGTTAGACCAAAGAAAGCTAAGTATGGACTGAACATGCATGATTTTGTATAAAGAGCGGGAATAGTATTATGTGAAGAAACATGTGTAGGTGGTGAGACGAATGCTTGAACAAACCTCACTGCCCTACGTAGTACTCCCTTTCAGTTTGTATGCACATTGATAATTTGCAGCAGTAGTAAATTTGTTGTATGTCATTTCCTTACAAATTTATGTAGAGAAGAGTGTGTCCTATGGGTGTTTGATAATAAGCAGAAACAAGTAAATTTAGTTCTCCAAACAAGTTCCTGTGTGAATGTCATTATTTGCAAGTGGTATGATTTTATGTTAAGGGATGAACATGATTTAATGATAAACGAAGCATAAACTTAAGTATGATTTTATGTGTAAATATTTTTGACAAGAATGTATTCGTATATGTAAACAAGAAACCAAAGATGAGCAAGTGTTTACATATGTTCGTATGCATAATAGACATGAACAGTGAGCGTAAATCCTGAACTATGCAAACTTGATTTAATATATGAAATTGTACGAGTAATATTTCTAAGTTGGAGGTGGTAATGTGGCGATGTGATTGTATGTGCATGTATGTCCAAAACCTTAAAACAACTTCTTTCCCTCCTCAAACTAACGTGATCCACGTTGGTGTGTGTATATGCTGCTAAGAAAACAAAGAAATGCATCAACTTGATATATGTATGATACGTACGTATGCATGGGGTGTTGAACATTGAAAACTAGAGGACCACCCTCTCCGTTATGATGATACCTGCGTAAATACAGTTAACCATAACAGCCCTTTGCCACTTTTGTTTTGCCATGTTGAAAATTATAATGTATATATACGTATGTTTGTGGCCTATAGTATGGTGCGTGTTTGTGAACATATAAACTGTCAAAACAAGACAAACAAGGACCCCAAGTTGATGTGTGTTCAATGACTAGTTGGTGTATGTGTGTGATTTACTGCATAAAAACAGTGACTAGGAACAGTAGTGAAACAAAAGAAAAGAGAAAGGAGTATAGTATGTATATATGTATGATTATGTATGAATGTATGTGTGTTAGACATTTAAAGTAGAATGAACTAGTATTGAGTAAATAAAACAAGACCATTCCCTCCCTTTTAGTACCCTACAACGAAACAGTAAGCAACAGTGGCTCAAATTGCAATTTTTACTTACCATATTGAAGGATGTGTTGTATGTGTGTGTGTATGCTATGACAAATTAAAAAAATGTACAACTTGTAGGCTTGATGCCCATGTATATATGTATGTGAAAGCAATTAAAGGTCCTCATTTTTCTTTCTTTTCCTTTTTCGTGTAAACTACACACATAGGCAGTAGTAGTACTAGTCCTACTATGCTAAAATGGGTTGTATGTAGGGATGTATATGTATGCATGTCAATAACAAGACAAAAGTACCATCCCTTTTAGTTAATTTCGTGTAGTAGGAGTACAAGGAAGCCAAAACATTTTTAAATATCAAGTGGGAGTGTGAACACAAATGCTTTCATTTCCTTTTATTTCCAAAAGATGGATAGTACATATGACAAGATAAATAATGACCCATATACACTTTGTGATATATTTTGACCCATCAAATGACCATACCCCGACCATCTAAATATTTCTTGACAAACTTGACATGGCCTATTTTATAACGTGACTTTTCGTTTATCTTGAAGTTGAGTAACGAACCCGTAATTGATTTTCAAAAATTCTTGGTTGACACTTATGAATAATTGAACATTACTTGTTGTTTTTGGTTTGCGAGTGCACTAGTTTGCGTAGTTATTTACCATACTTAGAGACCTCAATAAAATGCGATATTTATTATATATCGAAGAGCTCGCGGTCTAGTTTTTATAACAAGAACCGATTATTTTTCGGACTAAGAAATAACGAGTTATTAAAGCCCAAAGTCGACCCCGTGACTAAATTGGACGAACGAGAAAAATGTATAAAAACATTTTATAAATCTATAGCAAGTATAAATTATCAACCAAGTGCATTGTACGCTATTATTTATTGTATTTAGCCTAAGTACGGATATTTTACTTAGGTTACGAGTAGATCGTTTGCGCATCGTTTTGCGTGCCTTGATTTCCCGTGCTATCTTTATTGATCATATTCACTACTTCATCGAGGTGAGTTTCATAGCCCCACTTTTAATTGCTTTAACTATTTTGGGGTGAGAACATTGCTTGTTTTTAACGGATGAACATAAGTGCTTTAAACTCATACGTTTGCCTACATGATGTCTAAGTAGCGATATCCCTAGATGCTTTAGCCCACTATCGTGAACCGTTAATTACTTTGTGTAAGCGCGAATGTTATGGATAGATCTATCGGGACTAACCTCCCTATCTAGTTTGGCTGTGTGGCCAAAGTTAGATACACTTACATTTGAGGATTTACAAATGCTTCGGGATAGGCATTTGCTCGGGCTCTTATTATTTCTTGTTGGTTGAGGTTAACGCTTCGGTGTCACGAGCTTAGGCGTAGGTGATTAAAACGTATACTTTTGATTATAATCTTGTATTGGTTATAAGATTATATGCCGGTTGCCTTGGAAAATCTTATGGTTCATCACACTATTTAAACTTAAACCTATGAACTCACCAACCTTTGTGTTGACGCTTTAGCAATGTTTTTCTCAGGTATCAAGACGGAGGAGTGACGTGGTTATGCATGGGAGATTTTTAATAAAAATGGTCGTGACTAGTGTATGGATATTTGGATCAATGTTAAAGTCTTTTGAAACAATGTTTTACTATGATCTCATGTAAATTCGCTTCCGAAACAAGTTTTATGCTTTCAATTAAATTAAACGGCTTTTAAATAGTCGTTCTTTGTATCTGTGTCTTGTGATAGTCATGACCGTCGCACCCCATTGTGTTGTATTACTCTGATAAATTGGGGGTGTGACAGATTGGTATCAGAGCTGTAGTTATAGAGAACTAGGTTATTTTGCAAAATGATTTTTATAAACGTGAGTAAAAAAAAAAAATTTATTTATCAGAAAAATAATTCTAGACTATAACTGTCTCTCAAAAATCTCCAAGAACCACTTCACTCCACGTCTTCGATACAAGTAAGTTGTGACTTAAGATAGTTTATGATTTTTGCAATGCTAAGTTTTGAATTTGATTGCTAAGTGTTATTAGCATTAGGTATTCCCTTCCCATGTTTGAGTGATAACCATAGGGACATGTAATAAAACGATTTTTAAAACATCCTTGTATGGATTGTTACGATACGCAAATGATTTGTGCCATATTCATTTGAATGGTTTGTGCCATCTTTGTTTAAATGGTATGTGCCATATTTATTAGAATGGTTTGTGCCATATATATATATATATATATTTTCCTTGAGATTAAACGTACGGATACTTATATTTTAGATAGTCTGCGGGACTATTATCGACTATCGAAACGTTTTATATTTCATATCACTGTACGACGAATTAAAGATATCGCCATGATTCCTAGAACGGAAACTATATGAATATATTTATTTACCATGTGTTTGGTAGTATGTTAATTTGTAGTAATACTTGAAATCAAGCGATGCTATTATAAAAGTCGAGAGAAGCAACTATTTATTGGGTTCGGTAAATCGTTACTCCACTAAACATTTATAATAGACTCGGTTGAGGAAAAGTGACCTACATTAATTAACGGTTTCAAAATTGAAATTGAATGCGTAAGTTATCATATCAAATTATTTGAGCACGACCGAGGAACGACGACGACGTCACTATTTAAGATGACATATGACGATAAAACACTTATTACAAGTATTACTCTTGTAATGTTCCAAAGAATACTACAATTCAAAGAACGAATAAATTTCACGAATATATGAACTATCCATAAATACGCTGACGCGTAAGTCAAATGGTTATCGAAGGAAATTTTTATTGGAAATAAATTACGCGAAGATAAATCAAAGTTTTTATTAGTCCATTGGTTGCGACTAAGTTATCATGACATTATTTTAAAATGTCGAAGTTACGATATCGATATAAATTAAAGGGTTTACCCTTGGTTAAACAATTATGCCAAATTCTACATCAAAGGGATTATCGCGTTGCGCGATATTTAAGAACCCCAAATGGGAAATGTGGGCCTATATTGATATCTTAAATACAAGTTATAAATATATAACAATGACTATAAAGTTTATCTAAGATTGCGAGCAAAACGCTAGACGAGAGCAAGATAAACGAAACATATAAGATATAACGGAACGTATTCCAAACTCAGAGAAATTCTTGTGATAAGATTTAGTAATTGCTCGAATTGAACATTTTGAACGATTACGGATTAAAAACATATGGAACAATTCTTGTGATGAAATTTTTGTGATAAAATTTTAGTACTCGACTCGTTTAAACCAAATAAACAATTTTTCAAGGTGTAAAAATTGTCGAAAGTGTACGAACTAGAAATACTAAGTTAAGGAAAGACTATTAAATGAACAAGAACTAGTACGGGCTACGTAATAGCCATAAGCCAACTAAACCTCAGAACATACTTACTCATCCGAATTACAAGTAATAGACGTTTAGCGAAAGGAAATTGCGCAAAAATAAACGTCGGAGTAAAACTAAATTAATGAAAGGATTGATTGAGGATAATTGTATTTATCCGCGCATAATCACTACTAAGAGAACGTACAATTAATAAGTATGTGGAAGAGCATGTTAGAGGACTTTAACATTCCACGACTTACTTATTGTTTTCCGTGTAAGGACTACTTGGACATTTAAGTAGACTTATGGATCGATGTACGAGAACTTAATCTGAATAAAAGAAAATTTACAAGACATCATACAACTCAATTCTATTTTTATAACTTTAGGAAAATACTTCACTTTTACCTATCTAATAACCGTCGTCTTACATTTGGTGACAGACGAAAAAGGAAAGATGCCTCTCATTCCGTTTATCATTTTGCAATCCGAATCCGACAAGGAAATTACCCCCATCCGGAGCGTTATCACAATAAATTCGGATGATGAGCAAGATTCGTCAGTCATGATGCCAAATGTCACTACGGGATTTCTTTCCATCGTCCCAAATATTTCTACTACTATTACTATGCCAATCTCCACTCCTATGCCTTCGGCAGTGCTTGAAACTTCTAGAAAAAGAAACCGTGCTTCATCACCACCACCTAATGTTGCTCAATCCCCAGAAGAGGAGCCTACTTCAGAAGCACTCGGATTCGATGCAGAACACCTGATGGGTCGTCTGGAGGATTTAGAGGGTGATGTGGATCACCTTATCGAGCAAGATGAGGACAAGGACTTAGTGATAGCCGAGTTACGAGAGTCTCTTGAGGCTGCCGAGTCCGAGATTGCAATTTTACAAATGAGGAACGATGATACTGAGGCTAGGCAAGCCGCGGATCATGCCCAAATCCAAGAGATCCTACGCCACCTAGGTCTTTAGGATTTTCTCTCATTTCTAATAAAAGTATGATGTTTTGTAATAAATGTATGACGTGTTGTCAAGACTAAAAGAAGCCATTCATTAGTTGAATGAAATTTTGTACTCTAAACTTCAAAACTATGTATGGAACGTAGTTCAAGAATGAAATGTACAAATTTTTATGATATGATCCCTTGATAATTGTATTATAATAATTGTGGGAAAAGCTTGGTCAAATTCGAACAATCGTAAGAATCGATAACAATGAAAGAACTAACAAAATATACATCGTTTGTGCGATAATGATACACAGAAAAATTGAAATGACAGAACAAGGTTGCAAGGACCTCAAAGAGGTCATCACTCGTCAATACCAAAATGCCATTAGGGCCGTTGATGCGTTTGAAGCTAGTATCCGCACGGTCGACCAAACCATGGATCCTAGTGTTTACGAAAAGGCTAAGGAAACAAGTGCTACTCCGGTTAACACTTTTGGACCTCGAAAGACCCTTTCAAAAACTAAGGTAAGTCATACCGTTAGTGGAAAAAAAGGGCCTTATGAGAGGAGATGCTATGTGTTGAAGAACCCCACAAGGTTTAACACCATGAAGCAAGGTGCCGAAAGGTTTAACCCTCACCCTATGACTAAACAAAAGAATCACTCGTGGAAAGCACCACGTGTTCACTTACCACCCTCTACTTGTTGTGCAAGGACAAATTTCCGGGAGGATGTTCCTAAAACAACTCCCATCTTGAACAAGAAGTATCTCGGCAACCTTCCATATTGCCGCAAGTGTGACTACCACCACAAAGGTAGTTGCGCAAACCATTGCATGCTTTGCGATGAATTTGGGCACTTGGAGGGTGATTGTCGAGTGGTAAAATCCCATGAGAAGAATATGAAGGAACGCTACATGGAGGAATGCCGGTTAAGACAAGAAATACCTGAAATCGCCCAAGAAGGAAGCTCGAGGGTAAAGAGCGTCCAATACCCCACCAACTTTTTACACCGTTTGTCTTTCAAGAAAGATGCGCCGACAACATTCAAATATCAACTCAAGGGTTTCTACCCTCGTCATGGATAGAGCGTTAAAATTCATGTATTAGGAACTATTTTACTTTTATGCAAATCAAGTGACTCGACGTCCGTCGATGTTACCACCAACAAACTTAATTATGTAATCGTACTCCATGTCTTCGATTAAATTGGGTTGTTTTACCTTTAAATCATCTTTTGTTTAACCAACGAGAAAATTTTATTTTAATTTTTATGTGTCGGAGAAAAATTCATCCATTAAAAATGTTACTTAAGAAAAATCTTTCTTCTACAATATCTTCTTTACCTATTGAAGAGAAATAAATAAATTAAATTTTTACTAAATGACTTTTGGAAAAATATTCTTTAGAAAATATCAAAATTTATTTTTACTATAAGAAATCACTGTTAGAAACACTTATTAGTGGGAATAACAATCGTGATAATGTAAGTGGAAAGATTAGTATAGGTATTATTAATCAAACGTTGCAACTAATAGCGAAATATTTTTGGTAAGAACTACGATGTAAAATTTTGGAACTTGGTTTGACGACCAACTCAATGTGGAGAACAAAAACTATTGATAAACTCGACGGGAACTAGTACGAATAATTATGGGAATTATTTCGTCGATTGTGAAAAGTGAGCATTGGTAACAAATGAAATGCACTATGAACTAACTTGTTGGTTATGAAAAGTGGATAATGGTAACGAACAAAATGCACTGTGGACTATCAATATATAATTACAACCTCAAAGAGTCAAACTGTGATGAAAAAGAGGATGCAACCGTTTGTCCCGAGACGTACGTAGCCTGATCAACTACGTATGATCGTGGACGAACGCGAGTATGCTCATAGTAGTCATCTTAAAAATGAAATACATTAGTACTAGTAAAATATATCCAAGTTGCCTTATTCGTCAAAGAAGAATTTATTATGTGCTATGAACGTCGAACATTTTTATACCGTCAAGTACGCGATACGAGTAAACCTAATATAATTATTTTCCTTGCCACGGTTACATACAAAGGCGTATATGACACGCAAATACTAAGAGCGCCACTTTTTTTTTTTTTTTTGACGACAGCTAAACTCAAATAGACTAGAGTTGGAAAATCGAAACGATTTTAAATAATAATGAGAAGAACGAAACGTCATTTGAGTAAAAGCCAAATTTAACGGATATCCAGAACTCGCCGTAACATAACCGATGTTAAAGAACAGTTGGGTCAAGATAAGCGTGCTTTCGTATATAATTGAGATACCGAAACCGTCCGGACAAAGATCTATTTTACCTAACGATGTTTGAGCATCACACCATACTCATAGGCTTAAGAAATATTATATAGAAGAAATGCGAGCGAACTGTGATTTAAATATATTATTAATTGTACATCCGTTTACTTCTCCATGAAAAAGGAGATAAACAAGGAGGAACGCAAGCTAAATTGATTAATTAACGAAATTATCGAATAATTGAATGTCACATAAAAGGTGGAAACGGCTTGACCACCATGTGTTAGGACGATCAATTGTCCTAGATTTTTGGGAAACCGATTCAAGAAACCTTGACGCATACGCTACTTATCACTACTAAGTAGACGGTTGATGTGAACGGGATTAATCAAATTATGCGGAACGATTTTCAAATGTGCGATATATAGTCATCTAGGCGAAAAATGACAATACGCGACACTTCAAAGTGGAAGTAATACGCGGGACGACGCAAAAGTTAATAATGAGAAAACTCATCAAACAAAACCGACGTCGTCGAGAAAAATTTAACACACAAAAAAAAAGACTTGGGGAACGCTATAAAACCACGTACAAGTCGGAAGAAATTTTCATTTGTTTTAATCCTAACAAGATTATACTAATTTTAATCTTAGCAACAAACTAAAGAAAAACGAAGGCACTGGACACCATGAAAGGAAGATAAAAATTTAATTGACCTCTTGTTTTGATAACGACATCGGCGTGCTAGTTTTGAGGACAAAACTCAATTTAAGGGATTACGAATGTCACACACGTGAATTTTGAATCTATTTAATTTACGTGAAACGCGATAATTCGGGTTAGACTTGTGTGTCTATTGATGTTCCCGATTGTTTACGCGTATTTTGTGTACAAATTTAAAATTTTTATGAATGACAATCGTGAGAATTATTATTTGAATGACAATAATTAGTTTACGTTACGCATAAGGGATTCTATTTTAAGAATCGACATTTATTTACATCGACTTAATCTCATATAAGAACTTTGGTTAACAAAATAAATATTTTTAACTCCAACTGGATAACGACACGATTAGAAACTTCACATTTACAAAATTCGTTACACTACTACTACTTGGAACTTTTGTACTCAATACTACAAACACTAAGACTTTACAACCTTACACAACTAAAACAACTACACAATAACATTTGTAAATTCACCAAAGTAAAAGAAAAACAAAAATTCCTTTTCCCATTTTGTTTTACACGTTTCAAAACTCATTTTAAAAACTCAATTGTACTACACCTACTCTTTATTTTACTTTGTACCTTGGTCCCCCCTTCCCTCCCACACCCGTCGGATACACCCTCTTTCCCTCATGGATTCCTCTCAAAAATTTAAACTACAACTAACAAATTAATGGTAGTCAACTTGTACAACACCTTTTCCTTCTTTTCTTGCTGCCATAGACAAAAACCAAGGGATTGTTCTTCCCCAACATAAAATCCAACTCCCCATGACGTACTATCAAAGTTGAAGGCTAGTTACAAACCAACTAAAGAGTCCTAACTAAGTCCTAACTAGGATTTCCTTGCCCTAACTCACTTCCTTTGCCTATAAATAGACAACAAGATATTCACTCAAACTCACACCCTCAAAGCTAGTCACTCATAGCAAAAACAAATACCTCTTCCCTGTGGTTCTTTAATAAGACGCTGCCAAGGAAAAGATGAGAGAAGACTTGTAGATTTTGTTATAAACTGTAGATCTTGTGAACTCTAGTTCTTGTTCCATCATCAACAAACTTGCTTAGGACCTTTTTGTAAGTCCTAAAACCCCTCCTATATTTTACTTGGTTGATATAATACTTGCAAATGTTTTGATAACTTGAAATCACTCTAAAACTCGAACGCTAAGGTCACGGCGTGAGATAAGGTGACGATCTAGACATTGTGAACAAACCCAACGAGCTTAAACATAACAAAGGGGTCACGACTAGGGCTTAATAAAATGTTTATGTGATGACCTTAAAATAAACAAGCTAAATCGAGAATAAACCATGCGTGTGTATGCGTTTAGTTAGACCAAAGAAAGCTAAGTATGGACTGAACATGCATGATTTTGTATAAAGAGCGGGAATAGTATTATGTGAAGAAACATGTGTAGGTGGTGAGACGAATGCTTGAACAAACCTCACTGCCCTACGTAGTACTCCCTTTCAGTTTGTATGCACATTGATAATTTGCAGCAGTAGTAAATTTGTTGTATGTCATTTCCTTACAAATTTATGTAGAGAAGAGTGTGTCCTATGGGTGTTTGATAATAAGCAGAAACAAGTAAATTTAGTTCTCCAAACAAGTTCCTGTGTGAATGTCATTATTTGCAAGTGGTATGATTTTATGTTAAGGGATGAACATGATTTAATGATAAACGAAGCATAAACTTAAGTATGATTTTATGTGTAAATATTTTTGACAAGAATGTATTCGTATATGTAAACAAGAAACCAAAGATGAGCAAGTGTTTACATATGTTCGTATGCATAATAGACATGAACAGTGAGCGTAAATCCTGAACTATGCAAACTTGATTTAATATATGAAATTGTACGAGTAATATTTCTAAGTTGGAGGTGGTAATGTGGCGATGTGATTGTATGTGCATGTATGTCCAAAACCTTAAAACAACTTCTTTCCCTCCTCAAACTAACGTGATCCACGTTGGTGTGTGTATATGCTGCTAAGAAAACAAAGAAATGCATCAACTTGATATATGTATGATACGTACGTATGCATGGGGTGTTGAACATTGAAAACTAGAGGACCACCCTCTCCGTTATGATGATACCTGCGTAAATACAGTTAACCATAACAGCCCTTTGCCACTTTTGTTTTGCCATGTTGAAAATTATAATGTATATATACGTATGTTTGTGGCCTATAGTATGGTGCGTGTTTGTGAACATATAAACTGTCAAAACAAGACAAACAAGGACCCCAAGTTGATGTGTGTTCAATGACTAGTTGGTGTATGTGTGTGATTTACTGCATAAAAACAGTGACTAGGAACAGTAGTGAAACAAAAGAAAAGAGAAAGGAGTATAGTATGTATATATGTATGATTATGTATGAATGTATGTGTGTTAGACATTTAAAGTAGAATGAACTAGTATTGAGTAAATAAAACAAGACCATTCCCTCCCTTTTAGTACCCTACAACGAAACAGTAAGCAACAGTGGCTCAAATTGCAATTTTTACTTACCATATTGAAGGATGTGTTGTATGTGTGTGTGTATGCTATGACAAATTAAAAAAATGTACAACTTGTAGGCTTGATGCCCATGTATATATGTATGTGAAAGCAATTAAAGGTCCTCATTTTTCTTTCTTTTCCTTTTTCGTGTAAACTACACACATAGGCAGTAGTAGTACTAGTCCTACTATGCTAAAATGGGTTGTATGTAGGGATGTATATGTATGCATGTCAATAACAAGACAAAAGTACCATCCCTTTTAGTTAATTTCGTGTAGTAGGAGTACAAGGAAGCCAAAACATTTTTAAATATCAAGTGGGAGTGTGAACACAAATGCTTTCATTTCCTTTTATTTCCAAAAGATGGATAGTACATATGACAAGATAAATAATGACCCATATACACTTTGTGATATATTTTGACCCATCAAATGACCATACCCCGACCATCTAAATATTTCTTGACAAACTTGACATGGCCTATTTTATAACGTGACTTTTCGTTTATCTTGAAGTTGAGTAACGAACCCGTAATTGATTTTCAAAAATTCTTGGTTGACACTTATGAATAATTGAACATTACTTGTTGTTTTTGGTTTGCGAGTGCACTAGTTTGCGTAGTTATTTACCATACTTAGAGACCTCAATAAAATGCGATATTTATTATATATCGAAGAGCTCGCGGTCTAGTTTTTATAACAAGAACCGATTATTTTTCGGACTAAGAAATAACGAGTTATTAAAGCCCAAAGTCGACCCCGTGACTAAATTGGACGAACGAGAAAAATGTATAAAAACATTTTATAAATCTATAGCAAGTATAAATTATCAACCAAGTGCATTGTACGCTATTATTTATTGTATTTAGCCTAAGTACGGATATTTTACTTAGGTTACGAGTAGATCGTTTGCGCATCGTTTTGCGTGCCTTGATTTCCCGTGCTATCTTTATTGATCATATTCACTACTTCATCGAGGTGAGTTTCATAGCCCCACTTTTAATTGCTTTAACTATTTTGGGGTGAGAACATTACTTGTTTTTAACGGATGAACATAAGTGCTTTAAACTCATACGTTTGCCTACATGATGTCTAAGTAGCGATATCCCTAGATGCTTTAGCCCACTATCGTGAACCGTTAATTACTTTGTGTAAGCGCGAATGTTATGGATAGATCTATCGGGACTAACCTCCCTATCTAGTTTGGTTGTGTGGCCAAAGTTAGATACACTTACATTTGAGGATTTACAAATGCTTCGGGATAGGCATTTGCTCGGGCTCTTATTATTTCTTGTTGGTTGAGGTTAACGCTTCGGTGTCACGAGCTTAGGCGTAGGTGATTAAAACGTATACTTTTGATTATAATCTTGTATTGGTTATAAGATTATATGCCGGTTGCCTTGGAAAATCTTATGGTTCATCACACTATTTAAACTTAAACCTATGAACTCACCAACCTTTGTGTTGACGCTTTAGCAATGTTTTTCTCAGGTATCAAGACGGAGGAGTGACGTGGTTATGCATGGGAGATTTTTAATAAAAATGGTCGTGACTAGTGTATGGATATTTGGATCAATGTTAAAGTCTTTTGAAACAATGTTTTACTATGATCTCATGTAAATTCGCTTCCGAAACAAGTTTTATGCTTTCAATTAAATTAAACGGCTTTTAAATAGTCGTTCTTTGTATCTGTGTCTTGTGATAGTCATGACCGTCGCACCCCATTGTGTTGTATTACTCTGATAAATTGGGGGTGTGACACTGTTGGGCTTGGAAGTAAGCCCAACAAGGTAGTTCTTGTTTGCTATCTTTAATTATCATTTTTCTGAAATATTTATGCTTTGTGTGATTTTTATGTTAAGCTGTTAAAAATCTGTTTAAGAGCTTGTGTTTGATTCATTTGGATGTTATATGCTTGATAAAAGTCCTTTCTTTCAGTTTGGTTTAGTTTTGAGTTGATTCAGTTTGAAAAGAGATGATATAAGATTTTTAAGGGGTGTTTGGATCTGCTAGTTTAGTAAAGATTTTAAAAGGGTTTTGTGTTTAAAACTAGTTAGAAGCTATCATTAAGGTATTTATAGGTTGTGCATTTTTCGTACGATCAGTCTTGGTGAAGTTTACACACAAATGTATGCTCATGTTTGGTAACATTAGCTAAAAATCAGTTAAGGCCTTGTTTCTTCCTTGTTTTGTGCTAACTGCTTTCATGAGTTTGTTTGTTGCTAAATCATAGGAGTACTTAGGGATATAGATTGGTTTTAAGTGGTTTGATAATCATTTGAGCAAGTTGTGGCCTTCTAAAAATCGTCCTAGAACCAAGTGCACCAGCAAAAGTTATTCAGACAGCATAGTGTAATACAGTAACTGATTTTGCCTGTTTTTGTGCTAAATTTGTGTTGAACTTTGGTGTTTTTTTCTGCTTAGCTTGACTCCCCACACTTCCATGAGTGTGGGGGTGCCTTTGTTGCCATCTAATTTCAACAAACAAAAGCTTTCCTAAGCTCCAAATCACCAGACCAATATTTAACACTGTCAGTGGGAACTCCTTTCCCACTGCTAGTGTCTTTTTTACCACTGCTAAGCTAAAGGACAAATCCAGTCCACATGTCACTATCAGTTTTCTTGTATTTTTGTCTTTAGTGGGTAAAAAGTGGAATTAGATCTTGAAACCAGTGCCATTATTTTTCTTATTTAATTTAGGATTTTTCTGATTAATTAAATTTTTATTTACTGTTCATTTAGTAATTTTTAGGTTAATTAGCTATTTTTAATTAACTTTAAAGTTTCTGTTTTTGTCTTTTAGTGCCAAAAAGTAATATTTTTCAGTTTAATCAATTTTCCTAGACTTAGAATAATATTTTAAGGTTTTTGGTAAAAAAAGATTTTACTGTTCATCTTTTTAATCAATTTTTAGAATTAATTTAAGTTAATTAGGGTTTTAATTAAACTAGTTTTGTCATTTAGTGGAAAATTTAATATTTTTCAAGATTTTTCATTTTTCTACTGTTCATTAGAGTAAAATAGGATTTTTAAAATTGGTAGATTATTTTTAGCACTATTTAATTATTTTTTATAATTATTTTAATTTTAAAATAGTTTTTAGTAATAAAAAAATTGAAAAATAGTATTTAAAAATTATAAAAAATACTTTTTAGTTTTTAAATAATATAAGTACGTTATTTGTTCAATAAAATCATATTTTGGACATTTTGATTAATTATATTTAATTTTAGGGCTTTAATTAGCATTTAAAATTGAATATTTAATTAATAAAAGGTTTTAAAATATTTTTATTGGATTTTATTCCTTATTTATATTATTTTAGACTTGTTTTAACTTATAATTAATTTTTAGGTTGAAATTTCTTATTTTTGTTGTTTTTTACGGTTTTACGTTTACGCCTTTTTCGTCGTAGTTTAATTCGTAGTCGTAACCGTCTTTTCCTTCCTTTTTCATTTCTTTTCTTATTGTTCATAATCACAAACATCATATATCAACTCTTAACACAACGCACTTGCCTCCTTGGGAAACGAACTTGCTTGGTCATTAGTGCTCGGTTTTCCTAAACCGACACTTAATACTACCACTATTTGTCATCCTTTTCCTAAAGGGTACAAAAACACTACAATCATTTTGGCGCCGCTGCCGGGGAGGCGTGTTGTGTTTTGGTTGAACCATTGTTGTTTTCTATATTAGCCATAAAAGTATTTGTATTAATAGCACTCTATTAATACGTATTATCGTTTTTCGATTTTTGTGAATATTATTACTATATTGTATACGTAGAACAATAAATTTACAAGTACTCCAAATACGTGAGCAATCACAACCTTGATTCGGGATTTCATCACTCGATCATTGTATTCGAATCTCAAACCAAAGAAAAAAGGCAAAAATAGATAAATACTTTCGTGAAGCTTGATCTTGATAATACAAACTATAAGGTGGGTATAAGGCGGTTGTATTTCACGACCTAAAGGAAAAAGGCTCTTAAGTGCTTCGCGCCGCCTCGTTTCCTCCGCTTGCTTGTGCGTATTTGATTTTGAGAGTGAATCGAGGGTTTTGCCGCCCAAAGTATTATTAAGTATCATATATATTTTCTTGGTTTCATTTGATTAAACCCTCTTGAACGATTTGGTGTTCCACCATCGTTCTAAAGTCATCGAAGGCGTTCACTTCACGTGTTCGTTTTCATTCCTTGAGGCTTCTTTAATCAAGAGATTTGATTAAGGAGGAGATTTGTAGATTTTGGTCTACTTAATACATTCCAAAAAAAATCCAAAAAAGTTAAAAACAATCAAAAACCACAAAAAAAATTGAAAAAGTAAAAATACCAAAAAGAATCTTCTTTGCTCGCCTTCTCGTTGTACGTGACGTTTATGCAAACTCGCTCTAAAGCAAGACGTGCCCGTAAACGAAGAAACAAATCACTCACTCCTACTAGTGAGGACTCTCCTATTGACGAACCCGTTGTAGTGAAAGAAGCACCCATGGCTAATCGAACTATGATGGAGTTACTTCAAGCACCCACCGAGGGTTATGGAGAAGCGATTGTGATTCCCGCTATCCTTGCGGAGAATTTTGAGGTTAAGACGGGTTTGTTGTCCATGATTCAAAACAACAAGTTTCGAGGGGACGAAAAGGACAACCCGCATAACCACATTCGCCAATTTAATCATCTCACCGCCACGTGCAAGTTTAAGGATGTTTCAAACGACTCGATTAAGATGATGCTTTTTCCGTATTCCTTAGCGGGGCCCGCAAAAATTTGGTTAGAGAAAGAGCCACCCAATTCTATATTGACGTGGAAGGATCTCGTTTCAAAATTCGTGAACCAATTTTTTCCGCCCTCTAAGACTATGCACTTAAAAAACGAGATTTCAAAGTTTTCGCAAGAATATAATGAGAGTTTTTCAACGGCTTGGAATAGGTTTAAGGAAATGTTGCACGAATGTCCTCATCATGGTTTTTCCGACTTGCATCAAATAGACACGTTTTACAATGGCTTGAACGATCATGAGCGTGATTATCTTAATGCCGCCGCGGGTGATAATTTATTGTGTAAAACGGTCGAGGAAGCATTGGTAATTATTGAGAATAGGTCTAAGGTGTATAGTCCTCGTAGCACGTCGAGTGTTTGTAAGGCTTCGTCTTCATCTTCACCTAGTTTGTCACACACCGTTGATGCTTGCCAAGTCGAGGCTAATTTGGAGAATAAAATTTTTGATATAATGAAAGGCTTGTTAGTTGAGTTTAAAGTTGGTGAACAACCCGCTCCCGCTACGATTAAAGCGGTTGAGGTTTCTTGTATGTATTGTGGTGGAGCTCACGATTATTCCGAGTGCATTACCAACGGTGGTAACACTTCGAGTGCCTTCGCGGCCGCGGGAACTTATAACCAAAACGGTCAAGTTCCTCGCACTAATCAATTGACTCCACCGGGTTTTTCACCAAATCAAAATGCTAACAATTATCGAAACAATCAAGTTGGTTACCAAAGCAATCAAAGGAACAATTATAATTTATAAGGGTAATAACAACTATGGGAATCAAGGGAGTAGTAGTAGTAGCCAATTGCAAAATCAAAATCAAAACCGTAATTTTCAAAATGCAAGTCAAGGTCTTCAAAATAATAAAGAACTTCCAATAGACTTTTTGAATTACGCTACTTCAAATGATAAGATTGTGGAAAACATTCAAGAGCAAATGGCTAATCAAGCTAAGGAGACGGCTAAGAACGCAAAGGAGTTAGCTAATTTCATTAAGGAAAATCTAGCCATGAGGAACGAATTGAAAAATGATTTTGCTAACCAAATTCGAGGTCAAAACAACAAGATAGAGCAAAGTCATGCTAGGCTTGAACAAAGAATTGACCAAAAAGCCGCTAGCCAAGATTTGAAGTTTAGTAGTCAAGATGCTAAGCTTAATGCAATTTTAGAAGCCGTAATGGGAAACAAAGCCTCTACTTCGGGTAGTTTACCTAGTAACACCGTTTCAAACCCGAAGGGAGAGATGAAAGTGATTACCACACGTAGTGGTAAGGCACTTAAAGAACCGACTCCTCAACCAATTACTCTAACGGTGGAGGAAATTGAGGAAGAACCCGAGGTGGTGGTCGAAAAGGAGCATATTTCAAGCCCACAAAGTACCGCTCATGCCACGCCTACGGTTGACCCATCACCCATATTGGAACCCGAGATTCCAAAGGCTATGCCTATGCCCCAACCCACACCACCCTTGCCTTACCCATCGAGACTTAGTAAGGAGAAACGACAAGAGCGCGACAACTATCAATTTGAGCTTTTTATGAAAATGTTTCGTGATTTGCACTTTAATGTGAGTTTCGCCGATGCCTTGGTCATGATGCCTCGATTTGCCGCTAACTTTAAGAGTATGTTGAACAACAAGGAGAAATTACACCAAAAGTCTAGTTGTTCGTCGGTTTATCTTAATCGCATACCTCAAAAAGTCGGTGATCCCGGTAAATTTTTGATCCCTTGTGCAATTCAAGATATGGAGGAATGCTATGCCTTGGCCGATCTTGGTGCTAGCATTAACTTGATGCCACTTGCAATCTACAAGTCGCTCAATCTTCCTAATCTTACTCCTTCACGAATGTCTATTGAGTTGGCCGACCATTCCACGATTCTTGCATGTGGTTTGGCGGAAGACGTTTTTGTGAAAGTGGGGAAGTTCTACTATCCCGTAGACTTTATTGTTGTTGACATCCCCACGGATCCTCAAGTTCCTCTTATTTTAGGTCGTTCGTTTTTAGATATGTCTATGGCTTTGATTGATGTGCATGCTAGAAAGATCACCTTACGTTTCAACGACGAGGAACTTGTTATAAACGCAACTCAAAATTCTCAACTTTCTCATGTTTATTCCGTTGCTACCATAAACCTCGCTGATATGATCGACGTGGTTTGCGAGGAATTTTCACAAGAAGTTTTAGGGTTTGGTGATGAAGAAACTAGTGGCAATCCCACTATGTTAGATCCAATTCTTGATAATTCGACACCAACCTTCACTCCTTTCGAAGGTGGTGGTTTTACGTTGGAAGAATTCGATGTTCCACGTACTTGTGACGAAGACCTCGACAACTATGAGGACTTCTCGATTATCAAGGATTTTCTCAACGATTTCCCATTTCCTCCACCCGAGGAGGTTATGAGTATCGAGCCTAAATCTTCACTTGAGGAACCACCTATTCTCGAGTTGAAAGATTTACCTCCTCACCTCGAATATGTCTATTTGGAGGAGGACGACAAGTTGCCGGTTATTATTGCGAAGGAACTTTCGAATGATGAAAAAACCGCACTTGTCGATGTTCTTAAGGACCACAAAGGGGCGATTGCGTGGAAGTTATCCGACATTAAGGGAATCGATCCCAAATTTTGTACACACAAAATATTAATGGAGGAAGATTTCAAGCCAACAATCCAAAGTCAAAGGAGGGTGAACCCCAAAATTCACGACGTCATCAAAAAGGAGGTCCTTAAACTCCTTGACGCGGGAATGATTTACCCTATTTCTGATAGCCCTTGGGTGAGTCCTATTCATTGTGTCCCTAAAAAGGGAGGGATGACCGTTGTGCCAAACGATGCCAACGAGTTAATTCCCACAAGACTCGTGACCGGATGGAGAGTGTGCATTGACTATCGTAAGTTAAATGAAGCCACTCGAAAAGACCATTTTCCCTTGCCCTTCATGGACCAAATGTTGGAGCGTCTTGCGGGAAACGATTTCTATTGCTTTTTAGATGGTTTTTCTGGTTACTTCTAAATTCCCATCGATCCTCGTGATCAAGAAAAAACTACGTTTACGTGTCCATATGGAACGTTTGCTTATCGTAGAATGCCATTCGGACTTTGTAATGCACCGGGAACTTTTCAACGATGCATGATGGCTATTTTTCATGATATGATCGAGAAGACGATGGAAGTCTTCATGGATGACTTTTCCGTGTTTGGTGATTCCTTCACTTCGTGTTTGTCGAACCTTGAGAGAATGTTAAAACGTTGTGAGGAAACCAACCTTGTGCTCAATTGGGAAAAGTGTCATTTTATGGTTAGAAGTGGAATCGTCTTAGGGCACAAGGTCTCGAAAGCGGGGATTGAGGTAGATCAAGCTAAGGTAGACGTTATCGCCAAATTACCTCATCCCAAAACCGTCAAGGGAGTTAGGAGTTTCCTAGGCCACGCGGGCTTTTATCGACGATTCATCAAGGATTTCTCGAAGATTTCTCGACCCATTACACATCTTCTTGAAAAAGAGGCACGTTTTGTCTTTGACGAAGATTGTGTACGAGCCTTTGAGATCCTTAAGAGGAAACTTACCGAAGCTCCCATTCTTGTTGCTCCAAATTGGAACCTCCCCTTTGAGCTTATGTGTGATGCAAGTGATTACGATATTGGGGCCGTTTTGGGGCAACGTCATGATAAGCATTTCTTGCCTATTCACTATGCTAGCAAGACGATGACCGAGGCTCAACTTAAATACACTACAACAGAAAAGGAGTTCCTTGCCGTGGTGTATGCATTTGAGAAATTCCGACCTTATCTCGTCTTGACGAAATGCATAGTGTATACGGACCATTCGGCTATCAAGTATCTCATGGCTAAACAAGATGCAAAGCCGAGATTACTTCGTTGGATTCTCCTCCTTCAAGAATTTGATCACAAAATCGTTGACAAAAAAGGAGCCGAGAATCTAGCGGCCGATCATCTCTCTCGTTTGGAAGATCCTCACCAAAGTGTTTACGAGCCTAAGGAAATCACCGAAACATTTCTGCTTGAAACACTTGGTGTAGTGAATTCCAAACTTGATTCTTCCACCCCATGGTTTGCGGATTTTGCAAATTACCATGCGGGTAACTTCATCATTAAGGGTATGACAACTCAAGAAAAATGAAAATTCTTTCGTGATGTCAAGTTCTATTTTTGGAACGACCCTTGCTTGTTTCGAACTTGTGCGGATCAAATCATCCGCCGTTGTGTATTTGGTACCGAAGCTTCTAACATCCTTAGAGCTTGCCATGAGGGACCCACGGGTGGTCACCACGGTGCTAATCTCACGGCTAAAAAGGTGTTTGATGTCGGCTTCTTTTGGCCTACTATTTACCGAGATGCACAAAATCTTGTGAAGTCTTGTGATTCATGCCAACGACAAGGAAAAGCCTCACAAAAAGATGAAATGCCACAAAATATCATTCAAGTATGTGAGATCTTTGACGTTTGGGGCATAGACTTTATGGGGCCGTTCCCATCATCTCGTGGTAATAAGTACATTCTCGTTGCGGTTGACTACCTTTCTAAGTGGGTGGAGGCGAAGGCCTTGCCCACTAATGATGCTCGTGTGGTAGTTAAGTTCTTGAAAAGTTTGTTTGCTAGGTTTGGAACCCCTCGTGCTATCATAAGCGATCGTGGAACCCATTTTTGTAATGACCAATTCGAAAGGGTTCTAAGGAAATATGGGGTTACACATCGTCTTTCTACGGCTTATCACCCACAAACGAGTGGGCAAGTCGAGGTTTCAAACCGAGCTTTAAAGAGGATTTTGGAGAGATCCGTGGGGGAAAACCGACAATCTTGGTCGGATAAGTTAGACGATGCTTTATGGGCCTTTAGGACCGCTCATAAGACACCCATTGGGTGCACTCCCTATAAGCTTGTGTATGGAAAGAATTGTCATTTGCCTATCGAGTTAGAACACAAGGCTTATTGGGCCCTAAAGCATTGTAATGATGACATGGAGACCGCGGGAAAACACCGGAAAATGCAATTAAATGAATTGGATGAATTAAGGGATATCGCTTATGAAAATTCATTGATTTACAAAGAGAAAACTAAAAAGTTGCATGATTCAAAAATTAAAAACCGGGTTTTTAACATTGGGGATCAAGTTTTACTTTTTAATTCAAGATTGAAAATATTTTCCGGTAAATTGAAATCCCGTTGGTCCGGTCCATTCACCGTGACTCAAGTGTTTCCATATGGGACCATCGAGCTAGCTCAAGATGATGGTCCTAACTTCAAGGTGAATGGACATAGGTTGAAGCACTACTTTGGCGGGGAAGTTCCATCTTTGAACTACCTCGACCAAGTCACCTTCCCCAATGATAATTAGTATTGAGGGGATCGAGTCGAGCTCATGACTCGGTAATCAAAAACGAGGTGCCTCGTGGGGGAGTCCCATGCTTATCCTATGTACATATTATCGCTTTCTTAGTCTAATGTAGCTTACGTGTGGGGATTCGTGCCCTTCCAACCTTTGTTCCGTGGTTGTTTGTGATATGTGGTTTTTAGATCATGATCTTCACGATTGGAGCCTCTCGTGTTCGTTTTATGGGAGCACTCGATCGTTTGCTTTGGAGACATTTCTCAATATCCATGATATATCCTTTATTGTTCTAACCTTAGGTTTTTAGCACACTTCATAAATGGCTATTACTTAATGGTTACACCCTTTCCATGCTAGATTAGGCATTCGACTACGTCTCTAGTATGGGGGTGTTTGCACCCCTAGACTCGAAACATTGAGGACAATGTTTAACTTTAGTATGGGGGGGTGAATAGATACTTGCCTTGCCAAACCTTCACGCTTTCCAAAGTTTATAGTTTTGTTTATCGTTTTGTTGCAAAATAAGGCTAAAAATGGCCAAATTTTAAAATTTTTCTCATGTTTTATAAGTGTTTGAAGACACGAATGTAGATTTTCCGATGGCGAGAATAAGAGTAATTTTTGACTCGACCGTGCGTGTTGAGCACTTAGCTTTGATTCCTTAACTACACATTAGGCTAAGTCTCTTAAATGAGGACGAGAAATGATAGAGTTAATTGTAAGTTACTATGCTAAACGTAGAGTACTCGTATTCTTTCAAAAACTCATGTGTTCTCGTTGTTTGCTTATTCTCCCTTCGCATGTAAATATTTTTTGCTTAATAAATATTGACTTAGCGGTTTAATTGGGATTGTTGGGTTTCTAGTCTTTTCTAGTAGCTTCCGTGTAATTAAATTGGGAAGACATTAAGGTATCGCCAGCGTCACGGTTTTGAAGTATTGGCACCCTAATAATCGAAAGCTTCACCCAATAATAAGATTTCAAGTGCTCACCTAAATCAAGCAAACAATTTGAAGCCCCACAAGGCCTAAAATCTATGCAAAATTGAAAGTGAATCAAGCCTTAATCTTCGAAGCTTTAAAGATCCAAAATTCGCTTTAGCGTGAGGATATACGTCTTTGGCTAATAAAACCACCGATGAGGCGGATAATAAAAGGCAAGGCAAGACCGAAGTCATAATAAAAGCTTCATGGCGAAGTTGAATAAAAGATGGAGGTAAACCAAAGATAATAAGGCCCTTCCGTTAGGGGGCGTATAAAAGTCTTGGTAATAAGTCTCATGTTCAAAACCGTTATAAAACCGTGTTTATCGATTCTTCTTGTCAACTTAATTTTTTAACATCGTTGTCTATTAGGAGGGGTTATTGATTTGATGGTCTTAGTTACACCGTTAGGACTCTATTTTTAGACCTAAATCTCTATTATCGCATAAGTCAAACAATGTATCCTCGTGAAACATTCAAGACATCATAAAATATAAGAGATACAACTTAGGAATAATGGGAGGATAAGTACGTGATTAGGGCATATGAGTAGTGTTAGCATTACTAACTTATAATGACAATGATCTCGTTGCACGCTTGGCATGGAATTGGAGTGAAAATCGAGGACGATGAAATTATTTCTAACGAAGCATTCACGTGTTCTTATTCTATGAACCTAAACGTCCCATTTTGCGATGAAAATCATACATTATGTCTAAAACACGAGTAGTAGTAATAGTAGTAGTGTAGCTAGTTTATCATTTCAATAAAGTAAATAAAAATGAATTTTGGAGATGCTACGATACTTTATTCTAGCATTGCGTGAGGGCACGGCAATGGTTTAGTATGGGGGAGTGATGAGACGGCTTTTATACATGGTCTCATCGTTCTTTTTGGACTTAAAATGCATTAAATATCATCAAAATACCCAAATATATGCTTGTGTTTGTTGCTTGTGTATTTTAGGTACGGATATTGTGAAAATGACAAAAGATCACAAGAATCACGCAAAAACGAACACGGGAAACGAAGCCGCACGATGAACCAAGCCCTAGTGAGGAATTTTCCAAAGAAAACCCTTGAAGACTTGAAGAATATTGAAGATTGGTCCTCCAAGTTTGAAGAATTGACACTTTATACCCTTGTATCTTCATAATTACAAGTTTGGTCCCTAAAGTTTGTCAAAATTACAAAAAGGACCCTTAACTTTGAAGAATTGGCAATTTTAGTCCCTCAACAAATCTAAATTGTCAATAATGGTCCTCCAAAAAGTCAACAAACAAATCAAAGACCTTGAAGTTTGAAGACATTACAAGAATGGCCCTTGAAGAATGCATTAATTGCATAATTAATCCTTGATATAAGTTTTGAAAACTTTGGTGCCAAAAATGACAAGCTAAGGAAAGTTATTAACAAAGGAAAAGGAGATTTTGGCTGATTATTACAAATTGAAGAAGTG
Source organism: Glebionis coronaria (assembly GCA_025667525.1). Taxonomy (NCBI): domain Eukaryota; kingdom Viridiplantae; phylum Streptophyta; class Magnoliopsida; order Asterales; family Asteraceae; genus Glebionis; species Glebionis coronaria. The sequence goes on from CM046878.1 coordinate 635,163,580, forward strand.
AAAAGAGTTGGGGGGCCATAGCTGACCAGACAAGAAACATTCATCCTCCTATCACCTTTTGACACGTCACCCCCACCAGTTCAAACGAACCAGTCCACAATTCTTTGACCCTATCACAAAACCTTTGTGAACCCATCACTTTAATTAAACTTATTTAATTACTAAAAGTGGGGGAAACACGATTTTGAAATTAATTTCCCTTAAACATAATCAAAACTACACCTGCTACTCCATAAACCCTAGAACTAACCCAGTCTTAATCACCCTCTTCCCTCACTCAAAACCTAATTAACCTTGGGTAAAAAGATGATTACCCAGTCCCCAACACTACCCCACACCCAGAAAACGACTTCACCTTTCCCTGTCCCCTCACAAGGTTCCCCTGACCCCACTCTTGTGCAAGAAAACAAAGGAAGCAGTCATCCAACGGCTCCAACTCATTTCCTTGCTCCCAAAGGACCAAATATACGTCCAAGATCGTCTTCACACAACTGGCCATCACATGGGCGATTTTGACCAAAGATCACCAAGGGCAAAACTGGGAATTCCTTCATTAGGGTTTAGCTTTGTATATTTTTCGTATTATTTTATTCTAGGACCTAGAATCTTCACTTGAGTAGTATAAAAGGAGGTGCTGGTCTTGTAGCAACCCCTTGTTCCAGTTTTTATGTAAAAACTTTCTTTTTATGAAATTAATGAAAAAGTTCTTTTTAAGCTACATAAGACTGTGAACCCTTTACTTTCCAGCATTAATGTTTTAAAGTTGTTTTCCTGAGTTCATTTTTCTTCAAGTTTGTCCTTTTTTTAAATTTTCAAATCTTTGCAAGTGTTTCTGAAAATTGAGATTCTTGGTAAGATTTTGTTTCAAGTTTGTTTCATCTGGATTAATCAAGTGTTGTTAAGTGGTTTTAAATATTGGTAAAGTTGTGGAAATATTTTAAGAAAGAAAGAAAAGTTAAACAGATTATAGCATTTGTGCTTGTTTTCCTCTTTTTGATTTTCTTAAACAGGGTTGTTAAGAGAGTTGATCATTGTCTGCATACACCCGGGTGTATTGGAGGTGGCTTATCAGCCACTGTTGGGCTTGGAAGTAAGCCCAACAAGGTAGTTCTTGTTTGCTATCTTTAATTATCATTTTTCTGAAATATTTATGCTTTGTGTGATTTTTATGTTAAGCTGTTAAAAATCTGTTTAAGAGCTTGTGTTTGCTTCATTTGGATGTTATATGCTTGATAAAAGTCCTTTCTTTCAGTTTGGTTTAGTTTTGAGTTGATTCAGTTTGAAAAGAGATGATATAAGATTTTTAAGGGGTGTTTGGATCTGCTAGTTTAGTAAAGATTTTAAAAGGGTTTTGTGTTTAAAACTAGTTAGAAGCTATCATTAGGGTATTTATAGGTTGTGCATTGTTTGTATGATCAGTCTTGGTGAAGTTTACACACAAATGTATGCTCATGTTTGGTAACATTAGCTAAAAATCAGTTAAGGCCTTGTTTCTTCCTTGTTTTGTGCTAACTGCTTTCATGAGTTTGTTTGTTGCTAAATCATAGGAGTACTTAGGGATATAGATTGGTTTTAAGTGGTTTGATAATCATTTGAGCAAGTTGTGGCCTTCTAAAAATCGTCCTAGAACCAAGTGCACCAGCAAAAGTTATTCAGACAGCATAGTGTAATATAGTAACTGATTTTGCCTGTTTTTGTGCTAAATTTTTGTTGAACTTTGGTGTTTTTTTCTACTTAGCTTGACTCCCCACACTTCCATGAGTGTGGGGGTGCCTTTGTTGCCATCTAATTTCAACAAACAAAAGCTTTCCTAAGCTCCAAATCACCGGACCAATATTTAACACTGTCAGTGGGAACTCCTTTCCCACTGCTAGTGTCTTTTTTACCACTGCTAAGCTAAAGGACAAATCCAGTCCACATGTCACTATCAGTTTTCTTGTATTTTTGTCTTTAGTGGGTAAAAAGTGGAATTAGATCTTGAAACCAGTGCCATTATTTTTCTTATTTAATTTAGGATTTTTCTGATTAATTAAATTTTTATTTACTGTTCATTTAGTAATTTTTAGGTTAATTAGCTATTTTTAATTAACTTTAAAGTTTCTGTTTTTGTCTTTTAGTGCCAAAAAGTAATATTTTTCAGTTTAATCAATTTTCCTAGACTTAGAATAATATTTTAAGGTTTTTGGTAAAAAAAGATTTTACTGTTCATCTTTTTAATCAATTTTTAGAATTAATTTAAGTTAATTAGGGTTTTAATTAAACTAGTTTTGTCATTTAGTGGAAAATTTAATATTTTTCAAGATTTTTCATTTTTCTACTGTTCATTAGAGTAAAATAGGATTTTTAAAATTGGTAGATTATTTTTAGCACTATTTAATTATTTTTTATAATTATTTTAATTTTAAAATAGTTTTTAGTAATAAAAAAATAGAAAAATAGTATTTAAAAATTATAAAAAATACTTTTTAGTTTTTAAATAATATAAGTAAGTTATTTGTTCAATAAAATCATATTTTGGACATTTTGATTAATTATATTTAATTTTAGGGCTTTAATTAGCATTTAAAATTGAATATTTAATTAATAAAAGGTTTTAAAATATTTTTATTGGATTTTATTCCTTATTTATATTATTTTAGACTTGTTTTAACTTATAATTAATTTTAGGTTGAAATTTCTTATTTTTGTCGTTTTTTACGGTTTTACGTTTACGCCTTTTTCGTCGTAGTTTAATTCGTAGTCGTAACCGTCTTTTCCTTCCTTTTTCATTTCTTTTCTTATTGTTCATAATCACAAACATCATATATCAACTCTTAACAAAACGCACTTGCCTCCTTGGGAAACGAACTTGCTTGGTCATTAGTGCTCGGTTTTCCTAAACCGACACTTAATACTACCACTATTTGTCATCCTTTTCCTAAAGGGTACAAAAACACTACAATCAAGATCCATCATGAACACGACAGATCATGGTGTTATAAACTTGTGTTTCATGTGGATTCACTTAACTTATATAAAAAATGTGCTTTTCTTCGTCCTTCTTGTTTGGTTTTCTTGAACATCTTTGGTTGTAAATGTGATCCAGATGGTGATGGTCGAGGGTTAAAACTAATTTGCCTATAATGTCGAGATATGAAAACGTGTCTAAGGATAATTATCATTGAATGCATGGCATGTGTTTATAGTAATAGAATCAATAATCATAATTATCGGGATCACAATTACTACTATTAAATCAAATTTAAGACATAGTATATGTCCATTTATTTTACATACGTGATATGCATGTTTAGTCAAATGTCCCTCTCTATTAACGTATTTCATAGTCTTTAAATGTAATATCTGACTTTTCGTTAGTTGAAACGGAAGATATCATTGAAACGGGGTATGTATTCCAAGCCTTTCTTAGTTTAGGATATATATTGTTTGTCATCTAAAAGATTCAATAGAATTTTCTCATATTAACATAATTTTATTTATTGAGTTACTATTTTTTTAAGATTACAAGATACTTAATTTAATATTTTATATAAACACAAATATCTAAATTTAATAAAATACTCAAACAACTATAACCTAAAATTTTAGTATCAAATGTTATTTACATTTTAGGTTATATTCAAAATAGTGAAATAAAATACAAATCAATTTTTTTGGGTTTTACAACTCTTCTCCTCTAAAAGAACAATTCGTCCTCGAATTAGAAATCTGATAATGCTGCGGGTTTTACAATTCTCCCTCTAAAAGGAAAAATTTGTCCTCGAATTAAAGGCACTAAAAGCTGATGGATTTATAAGGACTGGAAGGACACATAAGATGAAAAGACATGTAAGCTGAAAGGACATGAACGTGACATGACTGAAGGGAACATGGAATGTAACATGACTGAAAGAACATAACTGAATTTTGGAAGGGAAGGAATGAGAAGTCTGGATGGACTCCTCTGTTCCAAGTGGCTTCCCGCTCGAAACGGTTCCTTCAAAGGTATTGACACAATGTAAAACTTGGTCTTAATGACCCTGTCCTAACGACGCTGAAGAGTTTCTAGTTCTATACTTAAGATGGATTTTCTGAATCTGATAGAATGAATAAGTTATAACATGTAGGATACATGAAACGATACATACATTAACATAAAACGATGACTTATATATCTCTGAGCAGAGCTGCTGAAAACATATTGGGACGAATTACGTGAACAATTGTGAACGTGGTTCACGATTATATGAGGAGCGCTGGCATGGAATATATCATGAATCTGATAAGTGAATCATATTGTGAACGTGGTAGGTGAAACATACTGTGAACGTGATACTAGGACATATCATGAACGTATACTGACTGAGGAAGGAATACCAAACGATACGGCCTGAGACGAGAAACGTCTGCCTGGGTATGGAAAAGTTGTGCTAACTTTAATCTGGTTTCTTAAGCTTTCTGTAATCATATTCAGTAACAAGCTGTGAAATGTGTATCGTGTGATGGAACACGAACCTAAACGTGAACAATGTCATGAACGTGAACTTAAATCATGAGATAACACAAAATATGGACTGAAACAACATCATAATATGGACGTGAGACGTAAACGTGAACGTGAATGTGAACGTTAACGTGATCGTGAACATGAACATGAACATGAAGGTGAGCATGATTCGTGAACGTAAATTTCTATCTGATATGGTTGTTGATGGGATATCGTGAAATTGTACGATCTATTACTGAATTTCCTGCAGATCTGCTACTGCGTAATCCTTTCGGATGACAAAAAACGTGTAGGCTGGGTTAAAAGGCCGACAATGACTTAGATAGTATCATACTTCTGAGTCTGTGGTAATAGATAACAATTTCATGGAATTTCGTCTCATTTCTGTTCAAAAATTTCTAAGGGTTGTAGTAACTTACTAACATGACGGCGTTCTATCTTGAACCTGCGGTATGTCAGGCATCTAGATATGAACATAGCTGCATAATTGTGTGATACTACTTCTATCAAAATTCTGCCTGATTATGGGACATTTTGGTGGAAATCTAGTTGACTAGTCATGGAAAAATTTTATTCATAAATTTCATAACATAGTTGGAGCATTAGGGAGCTCAGAAGTATAAAATCAAAATTTTTAGAGAGACTGCAATATATGCAACAGCAATCTGGAAAACATCGAGTTATTCTCTCACCACTACTGGTGTCACGGTTGAGAATTGTTCTGGAAAATATTTAAGATATCATAGCAGGTCAGGTAACCTCTTATTCGTGGAACGAATATCGTTTTATGAATGGCGACCTTGTAAATTTTCGGTGATCGATACATGATCTCATGGTATCGGCCTTCTTTCTGATAGACAAAAACAGTACACCTCCTAGTGGTGCGTTAGGGCGAATACAACCTTTTTCTGGTAACTCTTTTAACTCAGCTGAAGTCCTGCGATAAAGAGTTCTGAAAACAGTTTCCGTCGTTGAGACAAGCTCGATGTTAAACTCTGTCTCGTGGTTAGGAATGAATTTCTGGAAACCTTCTGCAATGACCTTTGGAAAACTTTGGGATAATTTGCTGATCATGAATTTAAAGAATTTCATAAGTCGCATCATGAATGGTGACTAGAAGTCTTCGCAGCTATAAGATAATAATTCACATGCTGGTAAAGCTAAAAAAATTTGTACTGATTTTTTTTTGGTAGAAGTAGAAGGAATATGTTCAGGAGTTAGTAAGATGGATCTCGTCGTTAACTGAAAAGAAAACTTTAATAATTATTGGTGATACTGTGGAGTCTTTTCTGGTTGGAAGGTAGGTAAATACCAGTTTTAAATAAAGCTGACATAGGAAAACGTGAAGTAAACGTGGCAACTTTTACTGATTGTGTTCATCTATAACCTCACAGAATGAACAATGTGTGTCTAACCTGAATAATACTCCGGTGGTAATAACTGAATTGTAATGGTCTGATTTATGTGTGGCATAACAGAACGAGTATACCCCTTTGGAGGGTACCCTGAATTTCTGAGGACCTGGTTTAGAAGGCATACTGGTGTTATGAATCTAACTCGTACTTTGAGAAGATAATCGTATGACGTGTACTATGACTGATGTCCTGATATGTGCCTTTGAAAATGATAGTTGAGGCACGTGTCTTGACTGTTGTCTGGACATGTATTTTAGTGGATGAATCTGGACAAGGCTAACAATTTTTGGTACCGGAGTTCCGATGGTTACTGGCTGATTAATTATAAACACTGTGGTTGTCACTACTGCTTTGTCTGTCAGTTTCCTGACGGTCGTTATCATGACCGTGATTCATGTAACTATTTCTGCTGAGTGGCCGACCGGGTTCTGGTTCCCACTCTTCTGAATGAAAGGTTAGCTGAGTGAAGTGTGACATCAAACTGAGAAGGTAAAAGCATGGAATGGAATGGTAGTGTCTGATGGTTGAAATTTATTCTTGTCAGAAATTTCAAATTTATAGTTTTCGTCCTTGTTCTGCAGAGTCTTCATAGTATAAACAGCATCTGCATCTTGAGAAATCTCCAAAGTATCAGCAGCATCAGCATTTGTGAGGTCTTCAAAGTGTTAGCAGCATCAGTATCTGGTAAAATCTTCAACTTACAAACAACATCAGCATCTGGTAGAATATCGACAAGTGGAAACACATGGGGTACATATGGAATACTGTACATGGCACTGGTGGAAATTCTTTATGGGATGATCGATCTGGTGTCGCTTGTCTGACATGATCAAGGAACTAAATTGATTTAAACGGTAGTAGACTGAACTAAAATTAGTAACATGATAGCCTGGTAATTTCTGCGTGGACTTAAAACTGGTTGTATAGAGTTTCAAGAATTTGATTAAACATAATTTCAACAATGGTCAGCATGAAGACATGACGGATGAAGATCAAACCTGATTATTATGAAAACAGGATTTAACTGTAACCCCTTCTGTATCTTAGCATGAAAACATCATCACCTTGCTGAAAACATAATCCTCATAAGGAGACATGAACTTAGTCAGCATGAAAACGACATTCACGTGAAAGTATAAACTTGATTGATACAAATAACATAGAAGAATAATCAACTGAGGTTTAACATCAACTGATATGGATAGTTATGGTTTAATCCACAGTATTCAAAGTAGGAAGCATGTGACTTAATATGGGCGATTTTGTTTCGATCCATACCTGTCAAAATTTTCTGAGAACTGTCATGTATAGAAATTTATAATCTGGGACTAAATATGGTTGGCTGTAGTCCAATTCATATTTGTCAAGATTTTATGAAACGTCATGATATGAAAAAGGTGAACAACTATGGATCGATTCACAAAACAACATTCAACTAAAAAACATGAAATTTGATCTGAACATTGGTGAACGTATATGGGCTGGTTCACCAAGTAATATTCGACTGAAAGCATGAATTTTTCAAGAGTAAGGATGAACGCCATTGGGTCGGTTCACCGATACAAAAATCTAAACGGGCAAGGGTGAACGCCTATGGGTCGGTTCACCTAAACAAAATTCGCAGACAAGCACATGCGACTAAATATGGCCAGTCCTGTACCAACCTTTTACTTAGTCAAAAACTTTAAGAAAAGTGAGTGATAATCGAAGAAAACTGACTAATAAATGCATGAGAAACATGAAAGATAACAACGCCAAAATCTGGGAAGTTCTTGGTGACTACCCACTAGTCACAGGTCAAGTTTTAGAGCCTACAGGTCGAACCTATATCTCTGATACCATAATTGTAACACCCCACTTGGATAAGTGGACCGTTACGTGTATTTATGGCGTGTCATCAAAGCATAAGGTAAATGTCCTAAAACATTAACTGACCATAACGGAAATACCGGAATCAAACATCGGTAATCCAACCTAAGCTCAAAACATGAAAAATAAAATACTGAAGAAAAAGGACTAAACAATGTCCAAATAAGTAGAATAATGTAAGAAGTGCATAAAGTAAGAAGTCCAGATAGCTTCCATTCAATGCACATGCTCTCGGAATCCTAAGAGCGTCCTGGTGTACCTGCCGTTAGAACATGAAAGAACTACGGCTGAGCATAACGCTCAATGAACGGATATAAAGCATGATAAGGAACTACTGAAATGAAACAGATGATAAAATATTGGAGCTGTAAAACTGATAAGTAAAGTTGCAGCGGAAATCTGTATATAATCTGTAAAGTCTGATTTATAAATAATAAAGCTGAACTGTTATCTGTTAAATCTGAAAACATGCATTTACTGTATTTTAATTGCCAGAGCTTATATAGGTCATCTGCTGTAACAACGGTGCATGAATAACTGGAGGGGTGACCTCGTCATGCTGTAGAGGGATGACCTCTAAATAACTGTAGAGGGGTGACCTCTAAATACTGTGTTGGGTGGAGGGATCAGCTCCAATGTGAAGGATGTAGAGCACACACCACATTCACCCTGATAACTTGTAAACTGATAGGCCTAGGATGCATCCATATGCCCCACTAAACATACTGATAAAATGGCCAAACTGAACATGAGTGGGACGATGCAGGATATCACTCTCCTGCATGTGAGTCACGACACCGGTGCCTCTAGTGCCATGGTTACGGTACCTCCGTAACTAGTACATAAACTGGTCATGCTTGTATATAATGCTCAGGCAATATCTTAGTTATCAACATGATTACTGATCAGCTTAAAACATATACTGGGGAAAAACATTTGGCTGCAGACGGCGAAATCCTATTCATGCATAAAAACAAAGTCCTTACTGAAGGACGGAAAATCCGTACCTTAGCTAGCCAAACCCGAAGCTTAACCAAACTCCAATCGTGTTTCTCGTCATTTGATCTACATGGGTTAATTAAATATCCATCAATATTGAGGAGACTAGTATAATTTTAGCCTTTGTTTAACATGTACTAATTATTAGTCATTTAAATTTTACTTCTAAATAGTATAATACTAAAAGGACCATATGTAATTTTGGTAGATAATATGCGCATGATTTCATGCAGACGTCTACAAGTTGATTGTTTTTAGAGTTCATATGTTAATATAAGTACTAGTGCTCATTATGGTTTCAAACAGAGGATGAAATTGTCCATCGCTATTGAGATTTATATTAGATAATAGTTCTAGTGCCATATCTTATTAACGTTAGTAACGACGTATAAACAATTTATATAGCGTGTGATTACTAATTATAGCTTGAGAATTACCTATGAGCGATACGGTTAGAGATCGAAACAAACACGGCCAGTGAGATTCAATGAGAAATAAACCGAGCATAACCTCAAACGTTCACTATCGGCTACATGTACCGAGCACGATACCAATACCGCTAAGCATGTGCAAATAGAACGGTGTCTAATCACGGACAAGAACTCCAATCAAACTCGGTACGAATAACAAACCGCAACGCGACATGAATATAAACCTCTGACGGACATGAAACGATTGAACAAAACCAAGGAGGGAACTCTAATCATGAACAATGATTCGAAACTCTAGTAATTCCTGTCGTTAATACTAGATCGCGATATGAAGCCGAACAGAAGCGCAACCCGATACACATATTTTAACCTTGAATGATGGACGTAGACAAAGATTTAAGCATGGACACAAACAAGATCCATCATGAACACGACAGATCATGGTGTTATAAACTTGTGTTTCGTGTGGATTCACTTAGCTTATATAAAAAATGTGCTTTTCTTCGTCCTTCTTGTTTGGTTTTCTTGAACATCTTTCGTTGTAAATGTGATCCAGATGGTGATGGTCGAGGGTTAAAACTAATCTGCCTATAATGTCGAGATATGAAAACGTGTCTAAGGATAATTATCATTGAATGCGTGGCATTTTTTTATAGTAATAGAATCAATAATCATAATTATCGGGATCACAATTACTACTAATAAATCAAATTTAAGACATAGTATATGTCCATTTATTTTACATACGTGATATGCATGTTTAGTCAAATATCCCTCTCTATTAACGTATTTCATAGTCTTTAAATGTAATATCTGACTTTTCGTTAGTTGAAACGGAAGAAATCATTGAAACGGGGTATGTATTCCAAGCCTTTCTTAGTTTAGGATATATATTGTTTGTCATCTAAAAGACTCAATAGAATTTTCTCATATTAACATAATTTTATTTCTTGAGTTACTATTTTTTTAAGATTACAAGATACTTAATTTAATATTTTATATAAACACAAATCTCTAAATTTAATAAAATACTCAAACAACTATAACTTAAAATTTTAGTATCAAATGTTATTTACATTTTAGGTTATATTCAAAATAGTGAAATAAAATACAAATCAAATTTTTTGGGTTTTACAACTCTTCTCCTCTAAAAGAATAATTCATCATCGAATTAGAAATCTGATAATGCTGCGGGTTTTACAATTCTCCCTCTAAAAGGAAAAATTTGTCCTCGAATTAAAGGCACTAAAAGCTGATGGATTTATAAGGAGTGGAAGGACACATAAGATGAAAAGACATGTAAGCTGAAAGGACATGAACGTGACATGACTGAAGGTAACATGGAATGTAACATGACTGAAAGAACATAACTGAATTATGGAAGGGAAAGGATGAGAAGTCTGGATGGACTCTTCTGTTCCAAGTGGCTTCCCGCTCGAAACGGTTCCTTCAAAGGTCTTGACACAATGTAAAACTTGGTCTTAATGACCCTGTCCTAACGAGGTTGAAGAGTTTCTAGTTCTGTACTTAAGATGGATTTTCTGAATCTGATAGAATGAATAAGTTATAACATGTAGGATACATGAAATGATACATACATTAACATAAAACGATGACTTATATATCTCTGAGCAGAGCTGCTGAAAACATATTGGGACGAATTACGTGAACAATTGTGAACGTGCTACGTGAGCAATTGTGAATGTGCTACGTGAGCAATTGTGAATGTGGTTCACGATTATATGAGGAGCGCTGGCATGGAATATATCATGAATCTGAAAAGTGAATTATACTGTGAACGTGGTACGTGAAACATACTGTGAACGTGATACTAGGACATATCATGAACGTATGCTGACTGAGGAAGGAATACCAAACGATACGGCCTGAGACGAGAAACGTCTGCCTGGGTATGGAAAAGTTGTGCTAAACTTTAGTCTGGTTTCTTAAGCTTTCTGTATTCATATTCAGTAACAAGCTGTGAAACGTGTATCGTGAGATGGAACACGAACCTAAACGTGAACAACGTCATGAACGTGAACTTAAATCATGAGATAACACAAAATATGGACTGAAACAACATCATAATATGGACGTGAGACGTAAACGTGAACGTGAATGTGAACGTAAACGTGATCGTGAACATGAACATGAACGTGAGCATGATTCGTGAACGTAAATTTCTATCTGATATGGTTGTTGATGGGATATCGTGAAATCGTACGATCTATTACTAAATTTCCTTCAGATCTACTACTGCGTAATCCTTTCGGATGACAGAAAATGTGTAGGCTGGGTTAAAAGGCCGACAATGACTTAGATAGTATCATACTTCTGAGTCTGTGGTAATAGATAACAATTTCATGGAATTTCGTCTCATTTATGTTCAAAAATTTCTAAGGGTTGTAGTAACTTACTAACATGACGGCGTTCTATCTTGAACCTGCGGTATGTCAGGCATCTAGATATGAACATAGCTGCATAATTGTGTGATACTACTTCTATCAAAATTCTGCCTGATTATGGGACATTTTGGTGGAAATCTAGTTGACTAGTCATGGAAAAATTTTATTCATAAATTTCATAACATAGCTGGAGCATTAGGGAGCTCAGAAGTATAAAATCAAAATTTTTAGAGAGACTACAATATGTGCAATAGCAATCTGGAAAACATCAAGTTATTCTCTCACCAATACTGGTGTCACGGTTGCGAATTGTTCTAGAAAATATTTAAGATATCGTAGCAGGTCAGGTAACCTCTTATTCGTGGAACGAATATCGTTTTATGAATGGCGACCTTGTAAATTTTCGGTGATCGATACATGATCTCATGGTAGGGGCCTTCTTTCTGATAGACAAAAACGGTACACCTCCTAGTGGTGCGTTAGGGCGAATACAGCCTTGTTCCGGTAACTCTTTTAACTCAGTTGAAGTCCTGCGATAAAGAGTTCTGAAAACAGTTTCCGTCGTTGAGACAAGCTCGATGTTAAACTCTGTCTCGTGGTTAGGAATGATTTTCTGGAAACCTTCTGCAATGACCTTTGGAAAACTTTGGGATAATTTGCTGATCATGAATTTAAAGAATTTCAGAAGTCGCATCATGAATGGTGACTAGAAGTCTTCGCAGCTATAAGATAATAATTCACATGCTGGTAAAGCTAAAAAAGTTTGTACTTATTTTTTTTGGTAGAAGTAGAAGGAATATGTTCAGGAGTTAGTAAGATGGATCTCGTCGTTAACTGAAAAGAAAACTTTAATAATTATTGGTGATACTGTGGAGTCTTTTCTGGTTGGAAGGTAGGTAAATACCAGTTTTAAATAAAGCTGACATAGGAAAACGTGAAGTAAACGTGGCAACTTTTACTAATTGTGTTCATCTGTAACCTCACAGAATAAACATTGTGTGTCTAACCTGAATAATACTCCGGTGGTAATAACTGAATTGTAATGGTCTGAGGACCTGGTTTAGAAGGCATATTGATGTTATGAATCTCACTCGTACTTTGAGAAGATAATCATATGACGTGTACTATGACTGATGTCCTGATATGTGCCTTCGGAAATGATAGTTGAGGCACGTGTCTTGACTGTTGTCTGGACATGTATTTTAGTGGATGAATCTGGACAAGGCTAACAATTTTTGGTACCGGAGTTCTGATGGTTACTGGCTGATTAATTATAAACACTGTGGTTGTCACTACTGCTTTGTCTGTCAGTTTCCTGACGGTCGTTATCATGACCGTGATTCATGTAACTATTTCTGCTGAGTGGCCGGCTGGGTTCCGGTTCCCACTCTTCTGAATGAAAGGTTAGCTGAGTGAAGTGTGACATCAAACTGAGAAGGTAAAAGCATGGAATGGAATGGTAGTGTCTGATGGTTGAAATTTATTCTTGTCAGAAATTTCAAATTTATAGTTTTCGTCCTTGTTCTGCTGAGTCTTCATAGTATAAACAGCATCTGCATCTTGAGAAATCTCCAAAGTATCAGCAGCATCAGCATTTGTGAGGTCTTCAAAGTGTTAGCAGCATCAGTATCTGGTAAAATCTTCAACTTACGAACAACATCAGCATCTGGTAGAATATCGACAAGTGGAAACACATAGGGTACATATGGAATACTATACATAGCACTGGTGGAAATTCTTTATGGGATGATCGATCTGGTGTCGCTTGTCTGACATGATCAAGGAACTAAATTGATTTAAACGGTAGTAGATTGAACTAAAATTAGTAACATGATAGCCTGGTAATTTCTGCGTGGACTTAAAACTGGTTGTATAGAGTTTCAAGAATTTGATTAAACATAATTTCAACAGTGGTCAGCATGAAGACATGACGGATGAAGATCAAACCTGATTATTATGAAAACAGGATTTAACTGTAACCCCTTCTGTATCTTAGCATGAAAACATCATCACCTTGCTGAAAACATAATCCTCATAAGGAGACATGAACTTAGTCAGCATGAAAACGACATTCACGTGAAAGTATAAACTTGATTGATACAAATAACATAGAAGAATAATCAACTGAGGTTTAACATCAACTGATGTGGATAGTTATGGTTTAATCCACAGTATTCAAAGTAGGAAGCATGTGACTAAGTATGGGGGATTTTGTTTCGATCCATACCTGTCAAAATTTTCTGAGAAGTATCATGTATAGAAATTTATAATCTGGGACAAAATATGGTTGGCTGTAGTCCAATTCATATTTTTCAAGATTTTATGAAACGTCATGATATGACAAAGGTGAACAACTATGGATCGGTTCACAAAACAACATTCAACTGAAAAACATGAAATTTGATCTGACATTGGTGAACGTATATGGGCTGGTTCACCAAGTAATATTCGACTGAAAGCATGAATTTGTCAAGAGTAAGGATGAACGCCATTGGGTCGGTTCACCGATACAAAAATCTGAACGGGCAAGGGTGAACGCCTATGGGTCGGTTCACCTAAACAAAATTCGCAGACAAGCACATGCGACTAAATATGGCCAGTCCTATACCAACCTTTTACTTAGTCAAAAACTTTAAGAACAGTGAGTGATAATCGAAGAAAACTGACTAATAAATGCATGAGAAACATGAAAGATAACAACGCCAAAATATGGGAAGTTCTTGGTGACTACCCACTAGTCACAGGTCAAGTTTTAGAGCCTACAGGTCGAACCTAAATCTCTGATACCATAATTGTAACACCCCACTTGGATAAGTAGACCGTTACGTGTATTTATTGCGTGTCATCAAAGCATAAGGTAAATGTCCTAAAACATTAACTGACCATAACGGAAATACCGGAATCAAACATCGGTAATCCAACCTAAGCTCAAAACATGAAAAATAAAATACTGAAGAAAAAGGACTAAAAATGTCCAAATAAGCAGAATAATGTAAGAAGTGCATAAAGGACTAAACAATGTCCAAATAAGCAGAAAGTGGTAACTGAATTTTTAATGGCCTGATTTATGCGTGTCATGATAAAACGGGTAGACTCCCTTGGAGGGTACCCTGAATTTCTGAGGGTCTGGTTTAGAAGATATACTGAAATTATGAGTCTTGACGAACCTAGAGACGATACTCTTATGACATGTACCGTGACTGGTGTCCTGACAAATGTCTTCAGAAAGGGTACCTAAGGTATGTGTCTTAACTGATGTCTTGACATGCGTTTTAGTAGATGAATCTGAACAAGGCCGAAAATTTTGGTAACTGCTAGGATTGGCGGTCCGGTTAGCCGGCTGACCTCTGTATTTCTGGTCACGTCCGTTCTGGAGTTCCGATGGTTACTGACTGATTAGTTATAAGCACGGTGGTTGTCACTATTGCTTTGTCTGTCAATTTATGACGGTCATTATTATGACCGTGATTCATGTAACTATTTTGCTGAGTGATTGGCTGGGTCATGGTTCCCACTCTTTTGAATGAAAGGTTGGCTAAGTGAAGTGTGACATCTAGCTGAGAAGGTAAAAGCATGGAATGGAATGGTAGTGTCTGATGATTGAAGTATATTCTTGTCAGAAATTTCAAATTTTTAGTTTCCGTCCTTGCTCTTGAAGAGTCTTCATAGTATAAACAGCATCAGCATCTTGGGGAATCTTCAAAGTATCAGCAGTATCAGCATTCATGAGGTCTTCAAAATATTAGCAACAACAGTATCTGGTAAAATCTTCAACTCTCGAGCAGCATCAGCATCTGGTAGAATATCGACAAGTGAAAACGCCTAAGATGATTGAGGATTGTTTAACGGTACACATGGAATAAGGTACATTGGGTACACCTGAAATACTGTATGTGAAGTACACGATGAATACTGTTCATGTAGTACTACTGAAGGTTTGCTGATATAATCGATATTGGTGTCAACCGTCTGTCATGGTCAACGGAAGATAATTTGATTTAACTGGTTAGCAAACTGAACTAAAATAGTTAACATGATAGGCTGATAATTTCTGCGTAGACTTAATGCTGGTTGTATAGAGGCTGAAAAGTATGATTAAATGGAGTTTCATCAACGTCTAGTATGAAGACATGATTGATGAAGACCAGAACATGATTTATCATAAAATAGAATTTTAATGTAATCCTTCTGTATTTTAGCCTGAAAGCATCATCACCTTGCTAAAAACAAAATCAACATAAGAAGACATGAGACCTAATCAGCATGAACACGACGTCCACGTGAGAGTATTAAACTTGACTGATACAAAGAGCATGTAAGGATAATCGACTGAGGTTTAACATCAACTGATGTGGATGACTATGGTTCAATCCACATAATTCAAGGAACAAAACATGTGACTAAGTATGGGCGATTCTGGTTCGGTCCATACTTGTCAAAATTTTCTAAGAACTGTCATGTATATAAATTTACAATCTGGGACTAAATATAGATGGATGTATTCCAATCTATACTTGTCAAAATTTTATAAAATGTCATGATGTGAGCAAAGGTGAACGTCTATGGTTCAGCTCACAAAACAATATTCAACTGAAAGCATGAAAATTTGACCTTAATAATGGTGAACGTTTTTGGCTCGTTCACCAAGTAATATTTGACTAAAAACATGAATCTGACATGAGTAAGGGTAAACGCCTATGGGTCGGTTTACCAATACAAAATCTGAACGGGCAAGGGTGAACGCCTATGGGTCGGTTCACCAAAATAAAATTCACAGAAAAGCACATGCGACTAAACAGGGCCAATCATGTACCAACCTTTTACTTAGTCAAAAACATTAAGAAAACTGACTGATAAATGAAGAAAATTGACTGATAAATGCATGAGAAACATGAAAGATAACAACGCCAAAATCTCGAAAGTTCCTGGTGACTACTCACTAGTCACAGGTCAAGTTTTAGAGCCTACAGGTCGAACCTATAGCTCTGATACCATAAATGTAACACCCCACTTGGATAAGTTGACCGTTACGTGTATTTATGGCATATCATCAAAGCATACAAGGTAAATGTCCTAAAACATTAACTGACCATAAAGGAAATACCAGAACAAAATGTCGGTAAAACAAACATAAGCTCAAAACATGAAAAGTAAAACATTGAATGAAAGGACTGAACAATGTCGAAACAGCAAATAAATGTATGAAGTGCATAAAGTAAAGAAGTCTGGATAGCTTCCATCCAATGCACGTACTCTCAGAATCCTAAGAGCATCCTGGTGTACCTGCCGTTAGAACATGAAAGGAACTACGGCTGAGCATAACGCCCAGTGAACGGATATAAAGCATGATAAGAAATACCAAAATGAAGCAGGTGATAAATTACTGAAGCTGTATGACTGATAAGTAAAGTTGCAGCGGAAATCTGTATATAATCTGAAAAGTCTGATTTATAAATAATAAAGCTAAACTGTTATCTGTTAAATCTGAAACCATGCATTTACTGTATTTTAATTGCCAAGAGCTTATATAGGTCATATGTTGTAACAACTGTTGCATGAATAACTGGAGGGGTGACCTCTGCATGCTATAGAGGAGTGACCTCTAAATAATGTGCTGGGTGGAGGGATCAGCTCCAATGTGAAGGATGTAGAGCACACACCACATTCACCTGATAACTGTAAACTGATAGCCTAGGATGCATCCATACGCCCCACTAATAATACTGATAAAATGGCAAGCTGAGCTGAATGGGACGCTGCAGGATATCACTCTCCTGTAGGTGAGTCATGACACCGGTGCCTCAAGTGTCATGGTTACGGTACCTCCGTAACTAGTACAACTAACTGGTCATGCTTGTGTATAAGGCTCAGGCAATATCTTAGTTATTAAAATATATTCTAATAATTTATAGCATATACTGGGGAAAACATTTAGCTGCAGACGGGGAATCCTAATCATGCATAGAAAGAAGTCCTTACTAAAGGACGAAAAATCCATACTTTGTGTCCAGTAACCGACTGCAAGGAAAATCGATGAAACTCTTATTTTGACTTCACGAGAGCTACATGAATAAAGGACGTGAATGAGTTGTCTAATATCTGCTTATTATTACTGATTCTTACCGTTCTTAGTTTGATTTATTATTTTCTTGTATTGTAGTATTGTTTCGTGTAAACCCTGATAATTCTGACTGTCTTTAAATATTTACTGATTAATGTATTTTCATTACTCCTGATTACTGTATAATATGTATTCTAATATTGTAATATTACTATCATAGTAATAGAAAGTTTCCTGAAATAGAAGGTTTCCATAAATAGAAATAAGTTGGTTTAATGTACGTACGTAATTTACCTTATTCTTCGTATAAGCTAATTATATGAGTCATGGTTTAATAAGTATATTAATAAGCTAAATCTTATAAGTCGTGAATTATTAAGCCATGGTTAATTATAAGTATTATATTAATAAGTCATGATTTAAATAAGTTAAATTAGTTAAGCCTAAACTTAATAAGCAAATTTTAATAATGTGCGAATAATTAATCAATATCTAGAACACCAACTAAGTACTAACTGCTTAAAGTTATATAGTGCAGACAGATATTATATGTCAAATTTGTATTTTATTCTAGCCTAACAGTTTAAGATGCACTCGACATTTGCATCCACCAAGTGAGAAATGCAATTTACATACCATGAGCTGATAACTAGTTTATACCTTGAGAAAACTATATTTATCTGTTGATGTGCAAGATTTAGTAACATTTTAGTTCTCACTATAAAAGTATACTTACGAGTAAACCAAGTTTCATTTATAATACGACTCGATCTCCCATCGAGTGGTAAAATGAAATTTAGTTTTGAAAAGATCTTATTGTTTACGTATAGATAACGGAGCAAGATATGTTTCACATATATTGAACATCTTGATTTAGTTATTATCATTATTGAGTGGTTTCTTATGCAAAGTAACAATGTATAGGACATAAATAAAAAAATACCTGCCATCGTTTGTTTCATAATCGTTTACGATCATATCGACGAACCCGACTCACTTCATAACCACATCTTTTTTTTCCTTGGTTCAAACCGTATTCTATAATACCTTACTATCTTTATTGTTTAAAAGTTTGTATTTCAAAAATCCATTTAAAGAAGCATAAAACTCTCATTCGTCATTATTAATACTAGTGATTATGAGATCAATGACCATGTTTACATTTTTAGTAACATGCTTTGGTGACTTAAGCTGATATATAGGAAAACCATGAAACAGTTTTCTTCCTTACAACAATCTTTTATATTTTCAAATATTAAGAGGTTAGTAACATAAGTGTGAAGCTTTGCAATTTATCTACATGTTCAAAGCCTGTAACTTGCATTCATTATTAGTTGTGATATCTTATATCTATATTATGTTAGTTTATAATAAAGATGGCTTGTGATTAGTGTATGTTATGTACTACAATGATAATTAAAGATATACCTCTAGGCTGCTAAGCAAGAAGACCAAACAGAAGCCGAACCAAAATCGAGATCAAACACGAACACGAGAAATTCGCAAGACAAGCTAGATCAACTCAACACCCGAGTCGGATCGGTCGATCTAAACTCGAACAAAACCTCCCATCACGAACTACAGCGATGCGAACCGTAACCAAGTTCGATAAACATTCGGACCTATAGTTTTTATTTGCCATCAAAGCGGGGGCAACATTCTTTTAGCTTTTAGAGTAGGGCAAGCATATGCATAATATATATAAATATGAAGGTATTTAATATTTTGAAATATGGGCCGGGCCTGGGCCATATTTAACTTATAAGGCTTATGCTTAATTACTAAGCGCGTATTAATTATTTTGTGTCATAATTTGTATTCTCGTACGTGTCGTATATTCGTGAATTTTTATTTCGTGTTATATCTTGCCATGTCGTTTTTAATATACCGATTTACTTGTCGTGAAATAATTATATATTAAAACTTTTAATTCAATGGTATTTTATGCGGGTTTTACAACTCTTCCCCTCTAATAGTAATAATAATATTAAAATTAGTAATAATAATAGTAATAATAATTTTATTTATTATTATTAATAATAAAATAATTATTTTACTATTATTATAACATCATTTTATTAGAATAATAGGATTTACAAAAACTTAATGAGAAGCTGAGAGACTATCTGAGCTTCCACTCCTTTAGCAATACCGAAACTAATCCTATTAAATATATGAAAATCAACACGTGCACCGATGTCTTAAGCCATAGAGAATTTTCGAATCCTTTTCAGCAAATTTCATTGGTAAGCCTAACATTTACAAAGCCCATTTAATTTGAAAGTATGAAATAGCAACAAAAAGTATATACTACTTTCATTGGTTGAATACATGAATCAAACATTTGGGCCATGTAGATATTTGTATAGAAAGTTGCCAGTTTTTAAACAATGAACAATACAAGCCAACACTCATCAAATTTTGCAAAACAAAATACACATAATAATAATTATGCTTTTGTACAGTAAAAGAATCTATACCAGTTTCATGTGTAAGTATGAAATAGAAAAAAAAAATGTTAGGCATACATGAATAGAGACACTTGACGTGTAAATATTTATTGACTAAATTACAATTTTTTCCACCATCAACCACTTAAGCAACGTGGTATAGTAATTAACTTTTGCAAAACAAGGTTTAAAAATAATAAAAAATATTAAAAAAACACATATTTAAAAAAAATCTTACTAGTTTCATTGGTAAGCCAATTAATCTGACAGTATAAAATAGCTAACAAAAAGAAATGTCAGTTGTGTTAATGATTACTTTTCTAATCCCAATGAACATTTTAAATTTTAGTTCATGTTAATTTATATTTATGATACTAATTATTTCTTGTTAACTTTAATTCATGTAATAATAACCCACACGCATATTTGTTCAATAATTGTCCATTATCAGTTTTGTAAGATTGTTTATAGTTTTGTATCTCTCTCACATGATCAATCAGATAACTTTAGTGGTTATGGTTGCGTCTGTAATGTGAGTATTTCATTTCACATTGGGATAGTCTTCTTAGATCCTTTTAAGTTAGGATAGAGTATTTCGTCAAGTTGTCCGAGTGACACGATCTGTAGAAAGTAACTATTCATGAAGTATCATTGTTGGAAATACGTTTTTCCCAATAAAGTCTCGGTCACATCTTAGTTAGCATAGATCACGAGTTATAGACTATTTAGAACTTTGTTTCTTGGAGCGACCTCCCTTAGGGGGAGATTGTTAGAAATACGTTTTTACGTATTTATGAAGGATCGGTCGCTCCAACGATAATTATGTAATGGGCTCGTGATCTATTTACTTTATGTATAGTCCATATAGCCCACAAGAACAAGTGTATGTTAATGGAGTGCAAGAATCAATGACGCAGATGCAAGAGGATAATGGTTATACGGTTGACAACTTGGAGCCTAACGATGCCAAGAGCACAGAATCAGGAGGACAACATGATGCCAGTGGCACGTCAGGGAATGTTCACGAGATTTCTCTGGATGACACCTTACCCATTTATGACGAAGAGCCTGCAAACATGGTACAATGTGATGTTGGTTATGATGTATATGCTGATGACATGCCGCATATTGAGCATTCTGAACCTAATTATGACAAACATGGGATGGACAAGAGTGATAGAAATACCACTTATGATTCATCCGATGTGAGTCATAATGGGGGAGAAAGTGTTCAAAATGCTATAGTTCATCATGATAAATGCTTTATAACTGCCTCGTTAACTGATTCTGATTCCAAGATTAAAGAGCTCGAAACGATCGTAGCTCGGCAATCAAAAGATCTTGAGGATGCCAAACTTGAATTTTCTAAGAAAACGGATAAATTTGAAACATACTTTGAAAAACTTGAAAAGTCAAACGTTGTTCTTGAAAGAAAATTGGATCAAACTGTTCTAGATTCTAAAGCTGAAAAGGATAATTTTTTGAAACAAATTCAACTGCTTGAATCTAAGTTGGCATCCCAAGATAACTTGCTCAAAGAGAATGAGACTTTAAAGGCCCAAGTACAGGAAAAGGTCTTTGCTATAGCCGCGTTGAAAAACGAGTTAAGGAAAAGTAAAGGACCTAGTGTGGACACTAAACTTGAAAAACCATCAATCTTGGGGAAACCGCCTACAAATCAGTTCGTCAGACAACCGATTGTCAGACAACCTACTGCATTTAGATCCGAGCGACCACAATCCTCGAGACCGCGGTTTGCCTCCCAAGTTGATTTGGTTCATCTTATTAGACCAGTCACTCCAGCAACTAGGCCCAATGTGATCACTCCAGCTTTAGCAAGACCAAATCATATGATTGCCTCTAGTTTCCCTAAAAATACCAAGACCACGTCTAGAACTAGTTCAAATGACGTTGGCCATAAATCTGGTCTAAGGGAAGTTAAACAAAAGACACATGTAAGAGATAGCAATGTCAATCCTAGTCACATGCCTTCTAGATTACCCAACACTGCTAACCGTAGCATGTCATCTCCTAGGAGCATAGATCAAACATCTAGGAATTACTCGGACATTAAATATGCTACCTGTAAAACATGTAGAAAATGTGTCTTTACGGCAAATCATGATTCCTGTATCAAAAAATTGCTTAATGAGGTGAACTCCCGTGCTAGACTTAAATCCCAGTGGATCACTAAAATCAAACCCATTGGTAAAATGTGGCGCCCCACTGGTAGAACTTTCACTCTTGTAGGAAACGAGTGCCCTTTAACTAGGATAGTCTCCGATTCTACTAAGACTACTAGGGAGGAAATTACAAAGGATGATACATCACTTAAGCCTGAACTTAAGATTTTCTATAAAAGGAAATGTTTGCCAACTAAGACAAGTGAATCATCCTCTCAGGCCACCTCTGACACAAGTAAAGCCAACTGTGAACCCCCATGTGCTTCTATAATTGATATCGCTAACCCACGTCAAAGCATGCAAATTCCTAATGAGATTGCAGGTACCAAAGTTGATGTTCCAAAAGAACGAAGCGGTCCAATCGTTGTGTACCGTTCAACTAAGGACACTCTTAGAGTTTGGTTGCTGAAGAAGCAGATATCAGAGAAACAAATGTCTCAGGGGATTCATGGTTAAGCTGCAAACAAGGACTTACAGTCACATAACAGACTGTAACTCGCTCTCAAAAGACAGGAAAGTTCATCCCGATGATGACTTATCCTCAAAACGAGAAATTAAATTTTCTCGGACACGAGCTTACATTTTAAACTATTCAAGGGTTTTAAGCTCGTGTAAAGGACTTATAGTCACATCACAGACTATAACTCGCTATTCAAAGAAAGGAAAGTTTATCGCCGATGGTAAACTTATCCTAACAAAGAGAAATTAATTTTTCTTGGGCATGAGCTTATATCAAAAACATTCCAAGTTTTAAGCTCATGCACAATGGCTCCTCGTTAAATGACATACGACGACCCGGACTTCAGAGACAGGGAAGTTTATCTACGCAACGATAACTTACCCTCTTAACAAGAAATTAATTTTTCTTGGACACGAGCTTACCCTAAAACCATTCAAAGGTTTTAAGCTCGTGTAAATGGTTTATCATTAAATATCAGATGGTAACCCGTGCATCAAAGAAAGGAAAGTTTATCGCCGATGATAAACTTATCCTAACAACGAGAAATTAAGTTTTCTCGGGCATGAGCTAAAATTAAAAACATTCGAAGTTTCTAAGCTCATGCACAATGACTTACAGTTAAATGTCAGACTGTAACTCGAACTTAAAATAAAGGAAAGATTATCTTTTATGATAACTTATCCTCTTAACAAGAAATTCACCTTTCTCGGTCATGAGCTTGTATTAAAACATTCGAAGTTTTAAGCTCAGAAAGGAAAGTGTATCTTTTGAATAAGAGAACTTTTCTTCATAACGAGAAATTAACCTTTCTCGGTCATGAGCTTTCCGTTAAAACAGTCAAAGTTTTCAAGCTCATGAAAAACGACTTCTAAGTAAATGTCAGCTTAGGACTCGTTCTTCAGATAAAAGGAAAGTTTATCGCCAATGATAAACTTATCCTTAACAACGGGAAGTTTACAACTTCTCGGACTTGAGCTCGCTTTTAAGATATTCAACATCTTAAGCTCAAGTAATTGTTTTTCAAAACTTTGAACACAATTTTTCGAGAATTTCTCAAAAGATTTTTCTAAATCTTTCAAAATCGTGTGTTCAAAAACGTTTTGATAAAACGAGCATGTCTTCTGGAATCGATAATATTTACGAACCTAGAAATGTCATTCAATAATGACACGGGGTTGTAAATAAAGTTCGAGCAGAAGTTTAAAAGATTTAAAACATGCTCCATATGGTTTGCTATTATTTCAGATAGTAACCCGCTTTTCATAATCAAGTCAAGCATTTCACCGGAAAGCTTTGACTCAACAACGGGAATTAATTTTCTCGGGAACGTGACGAGGAGACCAACATTCGTGAACAAGAACCATGTGAATCTCTCATATGATGTTCTCCATCATTCAGGTCCAACCTCGTATATTGCTAATCTTGTGAATTCATATCATATATGATCTTTACACGTAATAAATACCTTACACTTGTGTTTAAAAGGTATTTAATTTACGTTTTAGCACACCCTCATTAATTTGAGGGGGAGCTTGTGTAATTCATGAAGATAATTGGACTTGCATTTTTCTTCCCAAATTTTCTTAAAATGCTATTAAATCAATTGATATTAAAAACATCGATTGGGTTAATATTTTTAATATGGGGGAAAAAATGTGATTTAATATGGGATATGATCAATCATAAATGGTTTGACTTAACGTGATAGCTCATCCCGACATGTGCAAAATGTTTTCGGATATCGTAGCATATGTTAAGGGGGAGCAAAATGGATTTGCATTTCAAAATGGATTTCATGGTGACATACACTTACCCAAAACATCTCTATTCACGACGGTGAAGATTGTGGTGACATAAGGATGGTAGGATAGGTTAAAATCCAATGATTTCTCTGGAACCGGAGGAATCTTCCCAAGGACATTCCATAGCTAGAAATAGTAGTCCTTAGGAAAGATGGAGAAAGATTGTGAACGTAGCTGAATGCCGACCAAGTACTTAAGTTAGCACTGGAACAATCACAACAAGGTGCTAGTTATGACGTATTGGTAAGCATTGAAGGGGTTGAAGAATGAAAAAGAATTGTAAAGATAAAGGGTGTAAAGAAAGAAGCCCTCCTTACAACTTTAGGCAGAAACCGGGTCAATACATATGCTATTGAGGTCATTTTTGCTAATGATTCTCGATATTGAAGAAAGACGTCATGGACCCAGTGATGCAATGCACAACCCTTCCCAGCTAACTCAAATATCTCTCAAAAGGTATTTGTTTTAATCACACGGAGATCAACACGTTATCTATTGGTTTATTCACTCCGAATAGACTGGTATTGAAAAGGTGGCACTCCTCTCCAGCCTCCGATCACTAAAAATCCAAAATGCACGATCGAGTCTAGAGCCATTTGAGATCATCAAATATCTCATTATGACACACTTTCATATTTCCTTGCTTCTTCACACACTGTGAAAAGTAAGAAAGATCTTAAGAGTCCTACGCAAAATCTTCATGATCTTGCCTGAACATCCGAGTAATACGAAAGTATTTACAATGAAGATGGAAATCCTTCTTGAGCGAATATCAAAAAGCTCATGGTAGGTGACTTGTGCGATTCTTTATGAATCAAACTTGTGATAACTGGAAAGCAACAGTGGTTTAATTCTTAAATGAATTTAAACTCGTTCCAGGCCTCTACGCATTATCATATGATCTTGCCAGAACACTCAGAGTGACTCTTTATTGATCACAGTGACGAGTGGAAATCCTTCTAGTGTTAACATCAAACAACACTTGGTAGGTAACTTGCAAGATTCTATATGAATCAAGCTAGTGACAACTGGAAAGCAACGATGGTGCGGTTCTTAATTGAACTTCACTTGTTCCAGGAACATGAATTGACGGCTTCAAATCATGCGGATAATATTTATCCAAATGATTCACTCTTTACGTTCGCAGTCTGCTTTGGACGGTCGAGTAAAGAGAACGGGTTTACCCGCGAAATCTTGTCAAGGAGGTTCTTTATTGAAACTACCTGCCACAAGTACGATATTTAATATCGTCCAACGGTCTTCACCGACCGGAGGTAAATTGCTACCGAATTAGAATGAAATGTTCAAGGCCATTTCATCCGTGTATATTGTTTTGTTGCTAACTGTCTTATGCAGCGTAACAAGAAGGTGGCATTGCGGTGTACAATCCAGAAGAAGTCGTCACCACATGCTTATACTACATACAAAATAGTACTTCAACAAATTCAAGAAAGCCTGAAGGTCAAGTCTTCCGCTGTATCAAACTCTGAAGCTTTCAAGAATTTAAAAGTATAAGTATGTGGAACATGAAGTCACAAAGAGGCAAATATCACAAGTGAAGAATGCACAAGGTCAAGGCAAGGAAACATGCTCAAGACGAAAGTCAAAGATCACATCAAGCATATTCACAAGAACAAGATCGAAGACTCAAGCATAGATGCTAGGTTTAAGATTTTGTAAAAAGATGTGACCTCCCTTAGGGGGAGATTGTTGGAAATACGTTTTTCCCAATAAAGTCTCGGTCACATCTTAGTTAGCATAGATCACGAGTTATAGACTATTTAGAACTTTGTTTCTTGGAGCGACCTCCCTTAGGGGGAGATTGTTAGAAATACGTTTTTAAGTATTTATGAAGGATCGGTCGCTCCAACGATAATTATGTAATGGGCTCGTGATCTATTTAATTATTGTATAGTCTATATAGCCCACATGTAGAGTGGGCTATATATAACCCCTCCTATCATGTTAGGAGGGGGTTGTTGATTACCATTTTACAATTAATCATTATTCATCTTTCACTTTCTCTCTCTAACTCTCTCCCTTCTCTCCTTTCTCTCTCTAATCCTTCATCTCTTTCCTTCATTTCCTTATGATTATCATCTAAATCAACCATCTAAATCCACCAAATCCATGATATAGAATAGGCCATTAATTACATAGACCTTCAATCAGAGAAAACAAACATTTTTTTATTATAAAAAGGGTAGATTAAAATAAAACTTAGGGTTCGTTTGGTTCGTAAATAGGTTTTGGGATTATGATTTGAAAATTTGGATTTAGGTTTGGATTTGAGTTTATATAGGGTTTGAATTAAATAAATAGAGAGAAAATAAAATATTGATAAATTTATTTTTTATATTTATTTAGAGTAAAAAAACTACAAAATAAGAAAAGAAAAATTAATTTGTGTGGCTGACAAAAAAACATCAAATGCAATATAACTTTTCAATGATAGTATTTTTAGAGGCCTACCATGATAGGCTGAATTGTGATTTTGGGATTAAAACATTCATGTCTGAGGTTTTCAAACGAACCAAACAATAGTTTACAAAAGCCTTTTAGCCCAAACCCACTAAAAACTGGGTACCAAACGGGCCCTTAGTACTTGAAAAGTGTCTTAACAGAAAGAAGACAAAATTACATTAATGGTTCTTGTGGTTTGTAGTAAATAGCAACTTTGTGTTCCTCGAGTTTAAAAGGTGCATGAGTAGCCTTTAACTTTGGGAAAATAACACATGCACTCCTTTTTTAGGGACTACCAATGAGATTTGTGTAGGATGGCAACGGGTCGGGTTTGGCTCGGGTTTTAGAGAACCCGCACCCGTTTATAATATCCAAGCCCGCATCCGTCCCAATACCCGATGGGTACCCGATTAGTATTGCCCATCGGATTTTCAGATTTTACTCGCGGGTATTGGGTATCCACAATTAAATTTATTTGGACATAATTGTGCGTATAAAGTTATGAAAAACCAATGAAAAACGATCCGAATACCCTAATATATCTTTTAAGTTTTTAGAAGATAAATAATACTAATTGAATATTATATCATACAATTGAGTAGATCAAATAAATCGTTGTTTTTATTTTAAAATTACCAAGATCACAAAGCATCTTAATGCATACAAAATGTAAGTAATATGAGCATTTCATTTGTTTAACAATATTCGTCTCCTATTCCGCACAAGTATAAGACTTATATAAAATAGCCATAAAAGTGGGTACGGATTTTAGTAAACGGGTACGTATACAGGTAAGCGGAGCGGGTATTACTAGAACCTAAACCCGAACCCGTACCCACAAAAAATAGAACATCCAACCCGAACCCGCATCCAAACCCGCCAACCCAACTCTGGACCGACCCAATCGGTTCAGGTTTCGATGTTCCCCATCGGTTTCAGGTGCTTTTTCCATCCCTAGATTTTTGGTTTGGACAAATGACATATAAGATCCTTTTTTTGCAAAGTTAAGGACTATCCCAATCGGTTCAAGTTTCGGTATTCCCCATCGGTTTCAAGTGCTTTTTCCATCACTAGATTTGTGGTTTGGATAAATGGCATATAAGGTCCTTTTCTTTGCAAAGTTAAAGACTATCCATGCAACTTTTAAATTCAAGGACCTAAAGTTGTACTTTAATATAAACCGCAAGCACTATTCATGTAATTTTGTCTAGAAAGAATGAAACATAATAACAATTGGTTGCAACACCGCGATAGAGCAACAATTATAAACAAAAACCAAAGATTACACGGCGATTGGGAAAGTATGTATAGTTTTTTTTTAAGAGAGTAATGATTAAGGTTAATTAATAATGATCAGATTTTTAGCTTATATAGTCCTAAATTAGTGTCTTACAAGTAAGTCCTTAGATAAAGATTTCTTCATACTTTAAGCACCCTCCTTCAAACTTTATACTCTAAACATATCCTTCAAGTTCGACATTTGACATAACAATTGATGTTGCTAAACTTGAAGGCCATTAGTAAAGATATGAGAAATCTACGGAGTTGTATGAACTTTCATAGTTTTAACAACACCAATAAAAACTTTTCTTTATCGATCAAATTCATGTGCATTTTAAAGTGTTTAGATTTTTCATAGAAAACATGTTTTGTTTGTGGTATGTGATTCTATTCCTATACCTCTTAAACCTTTCTTGCTTGGATACTTGACTCACTTAGGAGTTGTAGAGTGAGTTAGTAGAAGCTTAGAGTATCTAGCATGATTTATATGGTTTACACCTTTACGGTTAGTAAGCCTTATATCATGTGTAATATGTGCAATTGAGCTCATCTCTAAGATGATTGATTAATCCCTTGAGATACCAAACTACTCCATAAGTTGTAGTTAGGATATTACATATTTGGAATTGAAATATTCCAAGGATATTGTTATTGTAATCCCTAGCAATAATACTTGTCCGACATGTGGGAGAGAAAGTGAATCTATACTTTGATCACATTTTGAATAGCTTAAGACTATTCTTGAAAGTGCTCTTATTATATTTATCAAAATTGTTTGGTATGGTTCATTACCAAATCCGTTTACACTAACGCCAGAAAGGCACGTCTTAAACCACTATAGATGACACAAGCTCTTCGTTTCTATAACTTGAAGATTGTCACTAGTCTCTTGAGCATTGAACTTAGCCTTAATTCACCTCCCTTGGTTTCTCTCTTCTTTGTTTCTTTCTTACGAATAGTCGTTTTTTGTATCGGTCTTATTCGGTCTTTTTCGGTTTCGATTTAACTCGTAATCCTTCATCAAGGAATTATAACCTAGTATTGAAGTGGTCCAATGATTTCCAAAAGGATTGAGATATATCAAGTATTTTAGAAAAAATTGGTTTTGAAAATTTCATTAATTTTTCATGGTGTTTAACTGTCCTCTGTAGGCGGTTCTTTAATTGTCACGACTCAAGTCGCAGTTCCTTATAAATAAAGAACCGAGTCTCACTATGTGACTAAAATAATCTGGTTTTCAAAAAAAAATTATTTTTTCAAAAAAAAAATCCACTCCTTCTCATCAGCCTTATTTGTCTTGTTAATTTACATTTGTTGTGTTGACTTATTACCTTAGTCAAATTGTGTGAATTAGCACAAAGTAGCACGCAATAAACTATACTTGATTAAGTCCGTAGAAAAAAGTATATCTTTATAAGTTACAACATATATAATGAGGCATCAGTTCCAAACTTCATAAACGACAACTTTAGAGCCGGTCTTCGGCACCTAATCCCCCCAACTTCCCGTAATTTGCATGAAACTTAATTGACACTCGCTCTTTTTTAAAAAGGTCGATGCAACACTCGCGGGTGTACGAAATAGTTGTGGAAATGTGGAATGATGTATTTAGCTCGTGAAAAGAATCTTAGGCTTCGTTTGTTTTAAAAAAACACTTTCAACAAATCTCTGCAAGCGCGTAGAGGTTTTTGTTTGTTTTTCTAGCAGACCTTAGTGCTAAAAAGCACTTCTCACCTCTTCAAATTTAAAGATATAAACTTCATCTTATTCCCTTTTTTCTCACTTGTTCGACACTCACTTCCCACCACAACCTTCAATTATTTGCATTTATTTTATTTTTATACTTTTTATAGCGAAGTGATTCATTTCGTATTTTTTGCACGTTTTATGCATTTTCTTTCATTTATGGGTTTTTTTTTGTTTTTTTGCGTTTTTATTACCTTTTTGACCATTTTGTACGTTTTCGTATATTTTTCTACGTTTTCGTACATCTTTCTACGTTTTCGTGCATTTTTCTACGCTTTCGTCATGTTTTTAACGTTTTCGTACGATTTTATCCGTATTTTACATGTTTTTATACGTTATTATGCGTTTTCATCGCATCAAAAAAAGAAAAAAAACATATAAATAACGTATGAAACGTAAATATAAAAAAAATGTACGTAATGTAAAAATGAACAAAATGTATGAAATCATACCCAAACATTAGTGAAAAAGATACAGATAGTATAAGTAAGAAAGAAAGTATTTCAATAGTATAAAAACAAACAATTTATTTCGTGTAAATGAAGACTTTAAATACTGTACATCTTTTTTTAGATGTGGTTTGTAAAGAAGAAGTAAAATCTCTTAAAAAAACAAACAAAGCCTTACTTTCTAAAATTATTTTAATAAGAAAATGTATTCCGACACTTCAAAAAACGTGAATTCTTGCTTCTCAAATTTTAATTAGAAAAATAAAACTTTAATCTCATTCTTCATTCTTTTATTCTGAAACAAAAGAAAAAAAAACAATTTCTCAATCCACCATAAGTATCACATTTTAACTAGAGGGAGCATTTAGTCAAACTCGGATCGGACAAAAACCGATTAAGCTCAAAATCATAGATTGAAAATCAAACCGAATATTGTTCGGTATGATTCTTCAGTAGTAGCTCTGAATTTACCCATTTATTTAGGACTCCTGTGTGGTTTTCATGCGTCATAAAATTTACCCATTTATTTACCTGTTTGCCTTTTTTATTGGATTCATTCTTCTCCGTTTTTTTGATACGTTCAATAATGTTTTTATATACACTGTCGTCATACATACCACTGATAGTCAATTTATTTATTTTTCAGGCTACTTAAAACCTATGCAGAGAAATTTTCCAAAGTTAGTGAGCCTGTAGAGTTGATGTCGGTGCATACAATAAGCCTGATAAAGTTGTTGCATGTATACAAAAGGATATTTAGCCATCAAGTTAAGACCACCTGGTAGAATATCAACCTTTTGTTTCGGCCAGACTCTTCCAACCAAACACGAAGCCGCAGGCACCAATTTCTTGTAAACATAATTAGTTAGAAACCAATTTATACACAATTTAATACTCATTATTAAAACTAATTAATACATAATAACAAAATTAATTAATACATAATTTAATACTCATATTAAAATTAAATAATACATAAGAATTATTACACACGTAAAAATAAAAATAATTAACACATCTCATTATTTAAAAATACTATTATATATTCACATTGTACAACAATTAGAAGCATATATATTTATAAAATTGTACATATTGTCCACCTAAAATGATAGGGTTCAACTGGGAACTAGAGTCATAGTCGGCTCAACTAGCCAGTAAAAACCGTCAGAAGACGAACCTGGGAGGACCCACCGAAACTAATAAAACGACAATGTTAAATAAATATGTACTGCTTTTTTTAACTACACATAAATATGCACTATTTATAAAAGATATCTCTCTCTCTCTCCAAATTTTAAGTATCACAATGTTACAAGCTTTTGGTACAAACGTTTACAACATAAAATTTTCATAAATTTATTTATATATTAATTGGAGGGCAACACACATTAAGTAAATCATAAATAGTTATCCTCAGACCTGAGATACCAGGAAACTGTCGTGGATCTAGTGCATTTCTATAAAGTAATCTAACGCTATACGTAACTGGTGGCCATAAGGGTTATTTTCAGAAGTGTTGCAAAATTCATAAGTTTTGCTTGTAGTCAATATGAATTTTGTTTCTTCCAAATTCATTTTGGAGTTTAATCCCAGCCGGGCCCCTCGTGAGATTAGTAAGATGTATGTGTGGCCGCACCCAAAGTCGTTCTAGACTATGTTTAGATGTTCTGGTAATCTTGTTGAATCTGATGAACGAGAAACATAATGGTTAATGAAAGGAATGACTAAGATCCATATCCGCTGTATAATAAATGAAAGGATAATAATAATGATGAATCATTAAAAGGTTTTATCCAAGAGACCTTACTCGAGTCGTACTAGAGGCATTGACGTGTAACTAGACGCTAACCGATGTGATCACACTATTAAAATTTGTCCAAGTGGGAACTGTAAGTTTTATGGACGTAAAATTTAATAGTCGTGTGTTAGGACCGAACTCGGGATTACGGGATTGCACATAATACGTAAAGAGTTAATTTATTAGTAAATGTATTTATATGTTTATTAATTAAATCGAGTTTTAAATATTTGACCGCCGTTAAATTTAAGAGTTAAAAAGCTAACGGTTAACGTGGAATATTAAACGAGAGGAAAAGAAGGGTCTGGAACACCCCTTTGAGGTTGTTCGACCGGCGATGGACAAAAGAAAGGAAGGGAAAGATTTCCTTCCTAATTTGCGTTTTGTCTTGGCCTCCAAGTTTTAGTACCCTATATAAACACATGGGGTGCTTCATAATTCTTCACCCCACTTTCTATTGTCCCCCTCTCTTGCGATCGGCGACCAAGCACCCAATTATGGTTCCTTTGAGTCGTTTGATTTCTTGAATCAAGTCCTAGCCCCTCTCTGAGGTTGTTGGGTTGATTTTCCCTATACGTTTAATCTCGTTTTATACATATTAGTATTACGGTTAACTTGTTATTATACATGTGTACAAGAACGTAATATAATCTTACTTTAGATTATATCTTAGATCAATTAACAAATAGGTAAGGGGTTGATATTTGCTTTTTGTTGGGGTTCTCTATATTCTCTCGATATCCTCTCGAATTGATCTTGGTTCTAAGTGGAATGATTTGTTTTTGGTGACAAAAAGGGGGTTTTGATTTTTAATCTACTAAAGGTTTAAATGCACGAAAATGTAAACTTAAATTTAAAAGCAATCAAATTAATGGCAATTAATAAGACTGGAATTAAAATTGAAATTGAAATATACAAAATTAAAAAACAGTAACACAGTAACACTTAAAATACTTAAAGAAAATTGATTCAGAAATTGACCTTGATTCGGAACTACTGATCCGGAAGTTTATCCGGAAGTTTATCCGGAACTTTTCACCCGGAACTTTACTCGGAAGATTGATCCGGAACTTGCTTCAGAAGTTCACCCAGAACTTTGAGTCGAAACTTGATTCGGAACTTTACTCGGAAGATTGGTTCGGAAGTTGATCCGAAAGTTGATCCGAAAGTTCGTCCGGAACTTTTGGTCCGGAAGTTTATTCGAAAGATTTGGAAAGAGCATTCATTCGGAACTTAAAAATTGATTCGGAACTTTTTAAGGGAAAATTCATTCGGAACTTTAAAAACTCATTCGGATCTTTTGAAAAGCAAATTCATTCGGAACTTCTTAAACTCATGCGGAACTTTTGTTCATCCGGAAGTTTAAGTTCATTCGGAACTTTTGAAAGGAAAATTCATTCGGAACTTCTAGACTCACTCGGAACTTTTTTAACATAAACTCATTCGGAACTTTCTTTGTTCATCCGGAACTTTTGTGTTCATCCGAAACTTTTGTTCATCCGGAACCTGGGAAATACTCAAGAACAGTAACTTAACCGAAAAAACAGGGGAAATAGATTTCGAGCCAAAAATCAACAAGTTTTTCACTAAATCTTAAATAAAACTAATCACTAAGCATCTACTAACCATAAACTACAAATCCCATCAATAAAAACACAAATCCCAACAACTTTTAAAGATTAAATCAATCAAATAAGAACTTAAACTTTTAACCAAATAGATGGAGATGAACAAGATGAAATGGAAAGATTGATGTATTGAATGATTAAGGTTTTAACAATCACAAAACAAGGATTAAAATTACAAGATTGAAAAAACAAAGATCAAAATCACCAAACACCCTAGTGGTGTTGGTGATGCTACGAACAGAAAGGGAGAAAAAAGAGGAGGAAAAGAAAAACTAAAAACTGGATGAAAAGTGTGAGGGGAACCCTTTATATAGGTGTTCCCTTTGGTTGGTGAGTGGGATTTCTCCCGTTCTTCTTGTCTTCTCGTCTTTTCAGAAAAGTTGACGTTTTTGATTTTGATTCGGGATTTGTCGTCGATTAAATTCAACTCGTCTTTTAATTTCTTCGTTTAATAGACTTAAGTTTCTTCGACTTATATAAATCTTCCATCTTTGGTACTTTTCTTCGATAAATCTTCGAATAGGCCCAATGACTTCAAATCTTTTGCATCTCTTGGACAATAGACTTCATCTTGAGTCTTTTTCTTTCATAAAACCCATGCAATCCCATGTTTTCTTTAATATTCATCCGGTTGGCTCTGAAAACACAATAAACACAAAAACCACGCATAATTTCCAAACAAATGATATTAAATACGCGTTTTGGTCTTGTTTTAGCCAGAATTAAGTGGTAAAAGGATGGGTGTTTACACACCTATCAAATCCCCTACACTTAACCATTGCCATGCCCTCATGCAATGCTTAGTGATAAAGCAATTTTACACTTTTCTCATAATTAATCAACCTTGGCCTTATTCAAATACTACTAAACAAAAATTAAAGTACTAAAAGAAATTAAAACTTTAAAGGAAATAAAAGGATAGATAACCATTTTCACTTGAAAATAGCTATATGGAAATAACTTGCAAAGAGGTCAAGGACTTACATTAGGGCTTTGGTGCTGCGAAGATTTATCACCCTCAAGTTTCACGTTCCCCAAACTAAGCTTAAAAACGAGATCATTGTTATTATAAGTTAGTAAATCAAACACTTACACACATGGCTTAATTATATGCTTAAACTCCCTTATTCCTAGGTGTATCTCTTATATTTTATTTTTGTCTTAGAATGATCATGAAGATGCATTTTTGGACTTATTTTGATAGTTTATTTAGGCTGAAAGCAAAGTAGGACGATTTGATCAATAGTTAGCTAAAGGACAAAATCTCTTAAAACTGCTTCTCGGGATATCAAAAAGTTCATATCTTGACATAACTCGGTTCACGATTTGAGACCTTTCTCGGGCCGATATTTGGCATGTACTTCATACTTCATATCTTGAGAGACGTGCTTGAGATAATGGTCTTCTCATCGTTCATAGAGTTTCTTCACTTGGAGACTTTTGAGAGGTACTCCAACTTTGTTGACCACGACTTCATGATTATTACTTCAATCTCTATTTGGGATTTTGAGATACAACGATCCGCCTCCTTTTCGGACTTGGATGTATTTATCCTCATACCTTGTTAGGGTCTTTTCGGATAGACTTCTCCATGATCTTTATGGGAGTTGATTGCTTTTCGTCGTGAGTCTTGATCCTTCATATTGACTTTGGGAATAATGCTTTTCACATCACTTTGGATCTTTAGCAATAAAATGGAATCCTCATGCCTTGTTAGGGCCTTTTCGGA
Source organism: Glebionis coronaria (assembly GCA_025667525.1). Taxonomy (NCBI): domain Eukaryota; kingdom Viridiplantae; phylum Streptophyta; class Magnoliopsida; order Asterales; family Asteraceae; genus Glebionis; species Glebionis coronaria. Next base: position 635,199,238 of record CM046878.1, read on the forward strand.
CTCGCCAATCTTCGCGCCTCGCTTCATAAGTTATGCCTTGGCTATGAACTCTTATCATTATCGAGCAACTTTTAAACGATCTTGGGCTAGAAGCTAAGTAACTTTTCAAATCGTACGACCTTACTTATTGCAGATAAATTATTAGCAAGTGATGGGAGAATAGGCAAATAATTACACCAAGTGAGCTTGTGCAAGAATACCGACTTATAATTGACTCTATCATTTCTCGTCCTCCACAATTTAAAATCTCAAGTAATGAGACTCGTGGATACTTAGCCTAATAAACCAATTAAGGTCTACATGGTTAAGGATACTAGCTAGAATAAACTTGGATAAGTCTATTCGGGTTGAGTCAAAATAAACGCAACGGGCCTAATATGTCAAAGACTTCTAAACTAGCTACACCACTTTATTAAAATTTGACTTTATTGCGGGATATATACATACGAAAGCAACGATAAAAATTTAAAAATATGACTAAATGGCCAAAGTTAATAGAAAATTTGAAAAATGTTGAAAAATATGATTTTCCGGTTAAATGAAGGCATTTCATGGAAAAGTCCACTTAAAACTTCGATAGAAGTCCCCCTACACTTAAGATAAACATTGTCCTCAATGTTTAAGCATGTGGGAAAAGTCTCCCCTACACTTAGGACATTGTGCACGTTGGTTAACTCAAGTTAAGGAAGAGACGACTAACGTGATCAATTTCAAATGTGAGTATGAAGAAAATTGAATCACGATAGTTGAGAGATAGAACCGGATTTCGGATAACACGGGAGTACGGTTCTTCAAAGGTTCCAAAAGTGCACTTATCCCTGTAATCACATCACCATACAAATACAAACATCTATAGAGGTCCCCCTACACTTAGGAGGTTAAACGGAAAAGGATAGATACTCGGGCTGCCTCCCGAGGAGCGCTTGTTTTTTATAACCGAGTCACGAGCCTGACTCGACCCAAAATTAGTTCATGGGAAACGTGGTGAGGGATGGAATCATCTCCTGAGAGGTGTCCTCACCAAAGTACAACTTCACTCGTTGGCCATTCACCTTAAAATTAGGTCCATTAGGTTGAGCGAGCTCGAGAGTACCATATGGAAAAATTTGGGCAATAGTGAATGGGCCGGACCAACGAGATTTGAGCTTGCCCGAAAAGATTTTCAAACGAGAGTTAAAGAGTAAAACTTTGTCTCCAACTTGGAACTCTCGGTTTTTAATCTTGGAGTCGTGAATGAGCTTAGTCCTTTCCTTATAGATCAAAGAATTTTCATAAGCCTCATTACGGAGTTCGTTCAGCTCATTGAGTTGGATCTTGCGTAGGTCACCGGCTTTGTTGATATCAAAATTAGCCCACTTCAAGGCCCAATAAGCCTTGTTCTCCAACTCAATGGGGAGGTGGCACGCTTTCCCGTACACGAGACGATATGGTGTAAACCAATCGGGGTCTTGTATGCAGTACGAAAAGCCCACAAAGCATCATCAAGTTTATCAGCCCATGAGGCACGATGCTCTCCCACGGTTCTTTCCAGAATTCGCTTTAATCCTCGGTTGGATATTTCAGCCTGGCCATTAGTTTGTGGGTGGTAGGCTGTGGAAAGAAGATGATTTACACCGTACTTAGCCATGACTCTTGCGAATTGGTCATTGCAGAAATGAGTCCCATGATCACTTATAATGGCACGAGGCACACCGAATCTAGCGAATAGAGCTTTCAAAAAGTTACAAACCACCCTTGCGTCATTAGTAGGTAAAGCTTTGGGTTCAACCCACTTTGAAACGTAGTCAACGGCTACAAGGATGTATTTGTTTCCTTTGGATGAAGGGAATGGCCCCATAAAGTCGATACCCCAAACATCAAAGATTTCACATTCTTGAATGAAATTATGAGGCATCTCGTCTTTATGTGTGATCGTGCCTTGTTTTTGGCAAGCCTCACAGCGCTTAACCATATTGTGAGCGTCACGATATATGGAGGGCCAATAAAATCCCAAATCAAACACTTTTTTGGCGGTGTAGTTGGGACCAAAGTGACCACCGGTGGGTCCTTTGTGGCAAGCATCAAGGATTTCTAAAGCTGCCGGTCCATCAACACATCGGCGGATAATCAGGTCGGCACATTGTTTGAATAGGTAAGGGTCGTCCCAAAAGTAAGTCTTAATGTCGGTGAAGAACTTTTTCTTTTGTTGGGACGTCAACCCTTCCTTGAGAATTCCACCCGCCAAGTAGTTTGCAAAGTCCGCAAACCACGGGGTTTCATCAGAACTCGAATTTATAGACATTAAGGTCTCCAAGGGAAAAGAATCATTGATTTCTTTGTTCGGATGATCCCCTTGGTAAGGATCCTCAAGTCTGCTGAGATGATCCGCGGCTAGGTTTTCAGCTCCTTTTTTATCGCGAATTTCGATTTTAAATTCTTGGAGTAGCAAAACCCAGCGAAGAAGTCTTGGTTTGGAATCTTGCTTTGTCAACAAGTACTTCAACGCGGAATGATCGGTGTAAACGATTGTGGTGGAAAGGACAAGATAGGGCGAAATTTTTCAAAGGCATAGACAACAGCTAAAAGCTCTTTTTCGGTTGTCGTATAATGCAATTGTGCCCCCGTCATTGTCTTGCTAGCGTAATGGATTGGTTGGAAGTGTTTGTTCACTCTTTGTCCCAGAACCGCTCCAATAGCAAAATCACTAGCATCGCACCTCAACTCAAAGGGAAGCTCCCAATTAGGGGTAACCAACACGGGTGCCTTAGTTAGCTTATCCTTAAGCGAGTTGAAGGCTTCAAGACACTCTTTGGAAAAGATAAAAGGAGTATCTTTTTCCAAGAGGTAGGTCATCGGGCGAGCGATTTGAGAAAAATCTTTGATGAATCGACGGTAGAAGCCCGCATGACCCAGAAAACTTCTCACACCCTTCAAGGTTGAAGGTGGAGGCAACTTAGCGATAACATCGACTTTAGCACGGTCTACTTCAAGACCGGCTTTCGAGATCTTGTGTCCTAGCACGATGCCTTCTTTTACCATAAAATGGCATTTTTCCCAATTCAGAACAAGGCGAGTGTCTTCGCACCGCTTAAGCATACGTTCCAAATTGGCAAGGCAAGAAGAGAAGGAATCCCCGAAGACCGAGAAATCATCCATGAAGACTTCCATGGTTTGTTCAACCATGTCATGGAAGATAGCTAACATGCACCTTTGGAAAGTCCCGGGGGCATTGCATAAGCCAAAAGGCATTCTTTTGTAAGCAAATGTGCCATAGGGACAAGTGAATGTTGTCTTCTCTTGATCTTAGGGATCGATGGGTATTTGGAAATAACCCGAGAAACCATCAAGAAAGCAGTAATATTCATTACCCGCTAAACGTTCAAGCATTTGGTCCATAAAAGGTAGAGGGAAATGATCCTTTCTCGTGGCATCATTGAGTTTGCGGTAGTCTATACAAACTCTCCACCCAGTAACGAGACGGGTAGAAATCAACTCGTTGTTTGCATTGGGCACAACAGTGATTCCGCCTTTCTTAGGCACACAATGGACTGGACTAACCCATGGTGAATCCAAAATAGGGTAAATCATACCCGCATCAAGAAGTTTGATAACCTCTGTTTTGATGACTTCATGTATTTTTGGATTCACCCTTCGTTGGCTTTGAATTGTGGGCTTAAAGTCGTCCTCCATGAGAATTTTGTGTGTGCAGAAGTGAGGATCAATTCCGCGAATATCAGAGATTTTCCAAGCAATAGCCTTCTTATGATCTTTAAGCACGGCGATGAGGCGTGTTTTCTCTTCATCTTTCAAGTCCTTTGCAATGATAACTGGCGACTTCTTCTCTTCTTCAAGAAATACATACTCGAGATGGGGCGGCAACTCCTTAAGCTCTAAATCTGGAGGATTTTCGATGGGAGGCGTATTCAAAGTCGGAGTATCGATAGCAATAACCGTGGGAGATGGTGGAGAAAGGTTGTCTTCATTGAGAAGGTTATCAAAGAAATGCATGTCTTCATCCCCATCGGTGGGAGAATCATCATTAGCTAAGTTCACATCTCCCATGGTGGCTTCAAGATTGTTCCAAAACAAATCACTTTCTCCAAATAGAGACAGTGATGAATCAATAGAGGAAACGGTTTCAACATTAGGAAGAGAGGTAGGAATACTTTTGTAAGCATTTTGGAAGTGTGCTTCACAAGCCTCATCCAGAACGTCAATACAATTAACACTCTCGTATGAATAAGGTTGTTTAGACAACTTTCCCATGTTGAAGACGATTTTATCGTCACCCACTCTCATGATAAGCTCACCGGCTTCAACATCGATGAGAGTGCGACCGGTCCTCAGGAATGGATGACCCACGATCAAGGGAACACGAGGGTCCATCTCGTAGTCGACGACGACGAAATCGGCAGGAAAAGTGAATTTGTCGACTCCTACAAAGACGTCTTCGGCTATCCCCACTGGATAAGCAACCGTACGGTTAGCTAATTCCAAAGTCATTTTGGTGGGGACTAGCTCAGGGAGAGATAATTGCTTCCAAACGCTTAGAGGCATTAGATTAATACTGGCACCTAGATCGGCTAGGGCCATGCAATTCTCTACTCCCGGGAAATTGCAAGGGATTAAGAAACGACCCGGATCACCAAGCTTGGTTGGCAATTTCCTTAAGAGCACTACAGAGCAATTCTCATTAAGTTGGGTGTTGGCAATATCAAGAAGCTTTTCCTTGTCACTCAGAAGATCTTTAAACATTTTCGTGTACTTAGGCATGTGAGCGAGAGCCTCAGCGAAGGAGATGTTGAAATTCAATTGTTTGAACATCTTAAGAAAGTTCGAAACCTGAATATCGTCCTTGCTTTTGAGCTTCTCTTTCCTCAACCTAGATGGATAAGGTATATTGGAAGAAGAGGAAGGTTTTGGGATAATAGGATCACTCACATCCATGGGTGGAGGAGGGGTAGAAGGAAGAGGTGGAGAAATTAGGGAAAAGAAGGATGAGGAATAGGAGCAGGTGACTCGTTCTCCTTAGTCACAACCACCGGTGGAGGTATAGGAAGCGCGGGTTCCTTGGTACCTTTACCACTGCGAGTAGTGATTGCTTTCATCTCCCCTCTTGGATTCGCAACGGTGTTACTCGGAAGAGTACCCAAAGAAGAGGGCTGATTACCTTGGAAGAAACTAGCCATCATGTTCTTCAAGTCATTTATTTGGCTATCCAACGTATTTCTCATGTCGGCTCTCAGATCGTTCCCTTGTTTGACCAGGTCTGCTTTCAAGTTGAGCACTTCCCGCTGAAGATTTTCCACGATCACATCGTTAGTTCGCATGTAGGTCTGCACTTCTTGGTGTAAAGCGGTGGGTTGGTTGGGAGGAGCATTGTATGCGGGTGGTTGATAAGCAGGTTGCTTGTAAACTTGGTTATTTCGTTGAGGTAGAGGTGGTTGTTTGTGAGGTGGGATGTATGGTGTATGAGGTTGTTGTTGCTGTTGAGGAGGGCGATTGAGGTTTTGTTGTTGGTTTGGGTTGTTTGGAGGAAAACCGGGTGGTGATAGATAGTTGTTGGAACGGTAGCTCAGCAAGTTACGGTCACCTTGAGGTCTAGCTTGATAAGCAGGTTGAGGATAGGTGCCATAAGCTGCATTCACATTTTCAGAAGGGTAGTCTTGGGTGGCAGTACACGTGGTGTAAGAGTGAGGACCCCCGCATATCTCGCATGGTTGGCTAACAGCATTGACTTGAGCGTTTTTAGCGTTGTTGCTGTTGGTGTTACTGACGGGGTGGGTAACAAGCGATTCAAGAAGCGTACTGATTTTTTCAAGTCGCTTGTCGCTGTCACTAGTACTAGCACTAGCAACATTGGTCCGAACACTCTTGGTTTGCACACGAGACTTATTCTCAATGATATCCCAAGCAGCATTGGAAGTCTTAGCCAAAAGATTACCCCCCGAGGCACTGTTTAGTGAATCTTGGTCATTCGTGTTTAAACCATTATAAAAAGTGTTAATTTGATGCACTTTGGTAAAACCATGTTGTGGGCATTTTCTCAAAAGGTCTTTGAAACGATCCCAAGATTCACTAAACGACTCATCGTACTTTTGTTCAAAATTTATGACTTCATTCCGCAAAGCGGTAGTACGAGAGGGTGGGAAAAAGTAATTGATAAACTTGGTCTCCAAATCTGTCCACGAGAGAATACTCTGTGGCGGTTCCTTAGCAAGCCAATGTCGGGCTTGTCCCTCTAAAGAAAAGGGAAAAAGTTGTAAACGGATAACCTCTTGTGGAACACCATTGAATTTGACCGTATTGGTGAGTTGCAAGAATCGCTTGATGTGGTCATGTGGATCATCAATGGTACGCCCCAAGAATGGTTGAGCAGAGACCATCTGGATAAAGCCTGATTGAGCTCAAAGTTGTTGGCTGCAAACGCTGGTATAACAATTGGATCAGTGTTGCCATCTACATGGGCTTGCAGCAGTTCAATCATCGGGCGATTATCCGGTAGAGGCTCATTGTTGTTGTTATTATTCATGTTGTTGAAAGGTGGGTTGTTGTTGTTATTATTGTTGTTTGGAGGTGGTATGTTGTTGTTGTTTTGTACACCGGCCATGTCTAAGTTATCGAGAGGCTCGGGCTCTTGATAAGACGTGGATCGAGTGCGCATACACCTGCAAAAGAACTAACAAGAGAAAAACAAAGCAAAAATATTTTTGGTTTTTTATGTTTTTTACTTTTTAGGATTTTTGAAAATTTTATATTTTTTAGTGTTTTTGAAATTTTTTATGAAAAAGTAACGTTCACGGGGAACGGATCCCAAAATCCAAGTTCTCACAAAAAACTTTTCATCTTAACGAGAAGAGCCGACGGCGGCGCCATTTGATATTTGCTTTTTGTTGGGGTTCTCTATATTCTCTCGATATCCTCTCGAATTGATCTTGGTTCTAAGTGGAATGATTTGTTTTTGGTGACAAAAAGGGGGTTTTGATTTTTAATCTACTAAAGGTTTAAATGCACGAAAATGTAAACTTAAATTTAAAAGCAATCAAATTAATGGCAATTAATAAGACTGGAATTAAAATTGAAATTGAAATATACAAAATTAAAAAACAGTAACACAGTAACACTTAAAATACTCAAAGAAAATTGATTCAGAAATTAACCTTGATTCGGAACTACTGATCCGGAAGTTTATCCGGAACTTTTCACCCGGAACTTTACTTGGAAGATTGATCCGGAACTTGCTTCGGAAGTTCACCCGGAACTTTGAGTCGGAACTTGATTCGGAACTTTACTCGGAAGATTGGTTCGGAAGTTGATCCGGAAGTTCGTCCGGAACTTTTGGTCCGGAAGTTTATTCGGAAGATTTGGAAAGAGCATTCATTCGGAACTTAAAAATTGATTCGGAACTTTTTAAGGGAAAATTCATTCGGAACTTTAAAAACTCATTCCGAACTTTTGAAAAGCAAATTCATTCGGAACTTCTTAAACTCATGCGGAACTTTTGTTCATCCGGAAGTTTAAGTTCATTCGGAACTTTTGAAAGGAAAATTCATTCGGAACTTCTAGACTCACTCGGAACTTTTTTAACATAAACTCATTCAGAACTTTCTTTGTTCATCCGGAACTTTTGTGTTCATCCGAAACTTTTGTTCATCTGGAACCTGGGAAATACTCAAGAACAGTAACTTAACCGAAAAAACAGGGGAAATAGATTTCGAGCCAAAAATCAACAAGTTTTTCACTAAATCTTAAATAAAACTAATCACTAAGCATCTACTAACCATAAACTACAAATCCCATCAATAAAAACACAAATCCTAACAACTTTTAAAGATTAAATCAATCAAATAAGAACTTAAACTTTTAACCAAATAGATGGAGATGAACAAGATGAAATGGAAAGATTGATGTATTGAATGATTAAGGTTTTAACAATCACAAAACAAGGATTAAAATTACACGATTGAAAAAACAAATATCAAAATCACCAAACACCCTAGTGGTGTTGGTGATGCTACGAACAGAAAGGGAGAAAAAAGAGGAGGAAAAGAAAAACTAAAAACTGGATGAAAAGTGTGAGGGGAACCCTTTATATAGGTGTTCCCTTTGGTTGGTGAGTGTGCTTTCTCCCGTTCTTCTTGTCTTCTCGTCTTTTCAGAAAAGTTGACGTTTTCGATTCTGATTCGGGATTTGTCGTCGATTAAATTCAACTCGTCTTTTAATTTCTTCGTTTAATAGACTTGAGTTTCTTCAACTTATATAAATCTTCCATCTTTGGTCCTTTTCTTCGATAAATCTTCGAATAGGCCCAGTGACTTCAAATCTTTTGCATCTCTTGGACAATAGACTTCATCTTGAGTCTTTTTCTTCCATAAAACCCGTGCAATCCCATGTTTTCTTCAATATTCATCCGGTTGGCTCTGAAAACACAATAAACACAAAAACCACGCATAATTCCAAACAAATGATATTAAATACGTGTTTTGGTCTTGTTTTAGCCAGAATTAAGTGGTAAAAGGATGGGTGTTTACACACCTATCAGGGGTTAATCATGGATCCGTCATAAACCCTAATTGGTGATTTGTTCTTGTTCGTGGGAATTGCATAGCTAAAAGGTACGTAACCCTAATTAGATTAATTGTGAATGTGTTATTATTATGATCTTGTTAAATCGCTTCCGCTATTACGTGCTTTGGTATTTGCTTATGTTTTAATAATTGTTATGATCTTCATAAACCGTCATGCATATCCCCCTTAGCTCCTCTTCCCTTATTTGTTTTCGCTTTTCCAGACGGCGTTCCTTGTTGGAGGTGAACTCCCTTGAAGCTCGTAGCTCTTTTTCAAATTCGAGCCGAACTCGTAGATATTCGGTAGGAGCGGTTTTCATTCTTGCGATCATGAGGGGAATTAAAGCCTCGTAATTCTTTGCGACATAGTCACTCATGGCTGCGTTTGGCCCAGGAGGGGTTTTAGTCTCGGTTTGTAGCACCATCTCGGTGTTCGAGATCATTTGTGCCTCTTTCTGAGGTACATTAAGGGCTCCTTTCGAAGTCGACGTTTCCTATGTTAAGAGGGGCATAGGGGGTACGAATGGGGGAATTTTCACTTGTGGTGACTTTCTTCCACCCCCTTGCCTGAGTTATTGAGTGTTTCATGAGTCTGGGTTTTCTTGCCGCCCCCATTTTAGTGAAAAGGATTCGTGCCGCTTTTAGACATGCTTGGAGTTCAGTGTAGGGTCCCATAGATGGCGCAAACTTGTTGATGCAAAAGTTGGATGGACCATGCTTGACCCGAATTAGGCTTAATTCGGGTGCTTGAGGACTCCGGCTCTTGCACCAAGTGAACTTGTTTGAAGACCCTGCACACTAAATAACAGACACTGTTAGACTTACCGTGGGCGCGTGTCCTACTATTAGACTCCGACGTGAGAGCAAGTAATTAGTTTTAGAGATAGGTGAGGGTTTAGAGTGTTGTGAATATCATATCTTTGTGGAACCTCTAGGGATTCTTTTATACCCGATAAAACCCTAATTGGGCCTAAGCAAGAGATAAACACCAAATATAACCAGATCCTTATTCCATGAATAAGGAGAGTTTATATATTCTTAGTTTAGGGGAATCACAATCTGATTTAGATTATGATTCTGTCTGATCCTATCCGCGTACGACCAGGACACGGTTGACATAGAACTGCGTGCGACAACGGCTTATTGGGCCTCGTGGGCTTCAGCGCTGTCTGTGTACGATCCATACGTAATGGATACGGATAGTACCCCGTGGGTTGGACGGTCCAGCCCGACTAGAGGCTATATTTCAAAAAATATACTGTAATACATAAACAATAAAATTAAGAAACTATTTAAAATATAGAATTTTTTTATTTTACATAAAAAAATTCTATTTTTATCGAATATAAATATAAAAAAGTCTTCACACGTTTTATTTTACCATGACTTATCATGTCTTTTCACATTTTGTCTCATTTTAAGCTTTAATTTCTTGCGTGATGTGAAGGTCAAACTTTACGATTTTACGAAACCTGCAAACCTTTTAGAAACCTTGCCTAATACCGACCGATTATAACGCAAGTTATGGACAAAAACTGAACCGAAATAGATTTGAGCTGAACCGACATCGATCCGGTTCAAACCGGTTTGTCGATTCGATTCCGTTCGTTGTCCTTTGTGCTCACCTAAATTTCTCAGCCTTCAAATTTTGTTCTGAAAGAAAACAAAGTTAACATAAACCATTCCCCTCTCATTTCGGAACTCCTCCACTAAAAAAAAGACCATTTAATCATCATCGCCTTAAAACATCAGCTTCAATAAGTAAGTTGTACATTAATATGATAATAATAGGATGTTGTTATGGTTATTTGTATGTGGGATTAATATGATAATAGGATGTTTGGTTAAGCTTATTTACGAGATTATATGTTTTCAGCTTTTGTTTTATAAGCCTGATTTGTTTTTTTTTTGGCTTATTTTTGGACTTATTTAAGTTTAGGATCTTTTTTACTACTCCCTTAAGGGCACAAGATAAGAAGTCAAAGAAAAGAAAAATGATAATAAAGTATTAAGGGAATCACGGGTACTTTCTTGTACTTTTTTATTCTTTGTCGGAGTAGAAGGTTTGGGAAAATGACCCCTCAAGTGATGCTTTAAGAAGGGGTCAATGGCTTTCTTATCTTGTGCCCATGAGACACAATTTAAAAAAACCAAGTTTTAATAACAACAGAGTGTTTGTTTCGGCTTATATGTGAGCTAATGAGCTTATTTGATTTCGCCTTATATTCCATAAGCTTCAATTTTACGGCTTATTTTGGAATTTATGGGCTTATATAAGTTTATCCGACCGTAATAAACTTATATATAAGCCCACAAGTCTGACAATAAGACGAAAAATTGGGGTTTATAAAATATAGGCCGAAATCATATAAGCTTATAAGCCTACATTTAAGCTCAAATAAACACCCCTTATGTTATATAAGCTCACTTTTATGGCTTATTTTGAAACCTTTTTGCTTATATAAGTTTATTATGTCATTTTAAACTTAAATAAGCCGAGAAGTTTTAAAATAAGCAACAAAAAGTAGGCTTTTGAAACATAAGCCCAAAAACAACTAAGCCATGAGCCGACTATATAAGCCGAAACAAACACCCTACAAACTTATACTCCCTCCGTCCCATTTTTATTGTCCCAAATTAACTGTCCACTACCAAAAACAAGAACAATACCCGTGCGTTGCACGAGTAGACGGTTTTTCATAAGTTACGAATCGTTATAACATCTAAAAGTTAAAGGAAAACCTTAATAAGCTAAAATGACGCAATCGTTTGATAAGCATGATTCACACTATTGAACTCTTGTCAACGTGATGGCTGCACAAATTAATAAAAGTCACTATCGTTCATAAGATATGTTGGTAACTTGACATTAGCCCTTATGTGTTTTTGGGTTTAGTGATATAATATCAATTTGATTGGTCTCTTTTGATTGTTAAAATACATCATGGAACTAAGATATGTATGAATTTAAATTTTAAACTCAAAATGCGTTGTCTAATTTGTTCAATAATAACCTTTGACAAATTCATTCAGGTCGTTTTTTGGGTTATTTTTAAATTAATTGTACATTTTTAAAAATAACTAGGAAACTTAAATCGATATTACTATATTACTCTTAGTTGATATTGTAATTACAAAACTTTACAAAGGTTTTAAATTAATTGATAAAGAGTTAAAAAAGATTTATTCAAAAAGTAAGAGAGAAAGTTATAAATGTGATATATTTTTTTAAAATGTGTGTTTTTTATATACAAGAATTTTGAGACGGAAGGAGTAATAATAAGCATAAACTGTATTTAGTAATACTACATCCGTCCATATTTGACTTTCAAAGTCTTTCCTTTACAACTTTGATCGTAATTATTTTTTTGTTTATTACACAACACTTGATGCAATATATATATATATATATATATATATATATATATATATATATATATATATATATATATATATATATATATATATATATATATATATATATATATATATATATATATATATATATATATATATATATATATATATATATATATATATATATATATATATATATATATATATATATATATATATATATATATATATAGGAGGACTTTATTTACAGAACTCATCTTAGTGACAGAACTTGCAGAACTCTTATTTTTGAAGGCAAACATGTATGTTTGAAGGCTTACATGTATGTTTATGAAAGCGAACATGTATGTTTTTATATCAGTGCACATACATGCATGCGCGCTTTCAAAAATGTATATTTTTGAATGCGTGCACATACATGCATGCACGCCCTCAAACATGTATGTTTTTGGATATTTTTTTAATTTTATTTAATTTTGACAAAAAGAACTTCAAATATGCTTCGTGAATACACATATTCTCTAAAAACATACATGTATACACCTTCAAACATACATGTTTACCTTCAATAACAAGAGTTCTGCAAGTTCTGTTACTAAGATGGGTTCTGTAAATAAAGTTACATATATATATATATATATATATATATATATATATATATATATATATATATATATATATATATATATATATATATATATATATATATATATATATATATATATATATATATATATATATATATATATATATATATATATATATATATATATATATATATATATATATATATATATATATATATATGTATGTATATATATATATATTTAAATGGATAGAGTTTTAAATATATTTTCTATTAATATAATTTTTATCAAGTATTGTATAACAAAAAAACATATTTACATTAAATTTACGAAAAAAACCCTAAAAATAGAAAATGACTTATTTTAAGACGGAAGGAGCAATTGTTTTCGTTTTCATTATCATCAAAACAATATTCTTCCACTCGTATTCATTTAGGGGTTTAATTAATAATTAAATATTACTATTTGTCATTTTGGTGTATGAATATATACTAAACAAGTGGGTAAGACCCGCGCTTTGATGCGGGGATGTTCGTTTTCTAATTTTTTTCATTTCATAGATAGAAATAGTTTCTAGTTTACATGTTGGAACACATATGCCCTAAGACATGGCCAATATACAAAAGGTATTAGGTGGCTTCTGAAGCTTGGTTATTGGTTTATCCATACAGATATGTATTTGTGAAACAGGCCTATTATATTGCTAAATATACAAAAAGTGTTGCATAGTTTCAGATATGCATTCTAGGGCTTCTTCATGTCAGTGGCTGGGAGTTTCGAGTAGTACAAACGTAGAGTGTCTTCTACAGCCTTGGGTTTGTGTTCCTGTCATGACAAATCAAACAAATGGTGATGTACATATGTGGGCTGCTAGTACTGTATAACAAATGTGTACGAATGCAAGTGAGGTAGCTAAACCTTTTTTCTAATTGTGTTGTTGCTAATCTGTTTTCGGTTTCTTTTCTTGATGCAGTTTTTCGGGGAAAAGGTTCCTTTTAACACCTTTTGTGAGCTCATCGGCATCTGTGTCTATTTTGTTGCCTCTTTGTGTTCAGCTGCTGCTGGTGTTGGCGGAACTGGTGTGGGTCGTGGTTCTTCGTTTCGTGCTTCAAGTGCTGAGAGTGCCTTGGTTGGTGTTGAAAAAGCTTCGGGCCCTGTATAGATGGATATTAGCTTCGCAACTAATTTCGAATGTTCGAATATCTAGAAAAATGCCCTAAAAAGTAAATGATAAAAACTTAAATATGTGCAGGAATGGCCAATATCGAATTGTATATAAATATAGTGTGTATGATAAATGTGTACATGTTATGATATAAAGAGAAAGTTGTAAAAAGTAGTAGATCTGCTGAGAATATAACCAATTTGAAAGGCCCTCTATGACCTATCATTAGCCTTAGGACAAATATACTAACTTTCTAGCTAATTTGTTTACTTACTCTAATAGGCATGTTAATTTTTTTTTAAAACGATAGTAGAAATCAATTCGTTACCTGGTGTTGATACTTCATGTGCGACAGTTTCTTCCTGTAGGAGTGTTGTTGTCGTTGTAGCTGCAAGTGAAATGTGTGTGTCTGTGGCCCTGCTATTTCTTTAAGCTTTTCGGGGATGTGTTCAGGTACAGTGGTGGATGTGGAGGGCCCCCCAATTTCTTGAGTTGTGTCCAGTATGGTGTCAAAGTAGAAGTCTACTCTTCCTCTGGTACATGTGGGGTTGAAGTGAAATTGGAATGAGTGTTTGGTTCCTACCAGGGAAACAATTTCGTCTGGAAAGTTGCGTGGCCCGGGATTTCCATGTCTGGTAACTAAGTTAGTGCAGTCGGTTCCAGTAAGTATGTTGGCATTAGGAGTAAAGAACGTGAACGGTGCTGTTGTAGTTCCGTCCGTGATCGATCCTTTGAAGTTGTACCTGTCGCTGCATATGTTAATAGGGTGTGGTAGGTTGTATAAGGTTTGGGTAATAGTGGCTGTTAGCTGGTACCTATAGGTCGGTTTCTCTTGTGGTCCGTGTCTCCCACAGTATGGAGTCTCATTTGGATTGCTTACCTTTTGGGAACATTCGCTATATGACTAGTAGTACCAGTCTCGCGCGGTGTTGATGCTGCTTATGGTACCATCGCAAACAAACCTGACACCCTGCATGACAGATTTCGTTGATGGTTTTCTAGTTATAGTTTAATGACAGTTATGTGTGTCAAAAGGGAAAAAGTTATGTTTACCTTGTAAGTAGCGGGGTTTTGTTGCATTATGGTTGAGAGCGGGTACCTGTTTCTGTTTTTTCGTCAACGGGGTTTGAGCGCCGTTCTTTTGATATTTGTAAAGGGGGGTTTATGGCCGGCCTTTGTGTAAACCTGTGACAGTTGCTTGTTAGTTGGGCCTTGAGGTTTTTTATTTCATCTCTTTTTTATTTTCTGTGAAGTTAGAGTATAAACTGGTTTCTACTTACTCAGTTTTAAGGTGTTCCATTTCTAGTATATCAGGATCGAAGTAGTAGCGTGTGACAGGTGTTCCCAACAATTGGAGGCCTGTGTTATTATTAAATGTTTGTAGATTTGTGAGCTATAAAAGATAAGTGTATGTAAAGAATATAGGGTGTTTATGTTGAGAGTGTACCTCCATAGTTAGTGACTTTGTAGGAGCTTACAGAAAACACAACCGGTTTTTCCATTAGTTCAAACGCAACTTTGTCGAACTCTATTGCCATATTATCCCAAAGAGTAAGTTCGATAACATTTCCGCTGTTCACAAATGCAATATATATGTACCACTGTCATGATTATGTGTTGTGCATGTGTTGTTTTAGGCTGAAAAGAAGGGGTACATACCTTAGGTTTTCTATGTCAAGCTTTCTGATAATTGCTTGAGCCCCGGTTGAAATGCGAACGGGCTGGGTGTTGCCTACTCTTGTTAAGGATCCAATGTAATCTACAATTTTCAAATGGAATTTGCAATTTTAATTAAAAATGAATTCCAACTTATATGATGTACGAAGTGGATACCTGTTAACGTTGGCTGTCTGTGTTGTCCTCTTATATGCATTTTTGATCCAAGCAAACTGTAGGGGACGAAGTTGAAATAGTGGTTGGGGAAGTCCGTTGCTGGGATGTGCTCGAAGTTTGTGTATGTTTTCTCGAACTGCAAGGTGGTTCTGTTTTCCAAAGTCTGTTGATAATTAGGTGTCGGTATGCAGTTGAAGCTTGATAATCTGTATGTGGATCCTTCTCTGAGTATGCTATTAAAGTATGGAATGTCATGGATTCCCATATTGGCTTGGATGGCAGATCCCTGTTTGTGTTAAAAAAAAGAATTATAAAGTGGGCAATAGTTGGTTTTAAGTTAACGGGGAATGTGGTTGAACTTACCTGTATGTCAAGTAGGATGCAGCAAAAGTCTGTTGCCGATGGATCTGGTGGACTTCGGTTGATCCACAAACGATACACTTTGGCTTCTAAAATTTTGTTCTTCACTCCTGGTCGCAAGTCTGAAATGCACGTATCAGTCATAGTATCTGCAATAAAAATAGCATGTCTTAGAGTTTTGTGAACAGAGGTGGCCAAAAACGTGGATTCAATTTATGGCAAAGAATGCATGTGAAGGATGATGTCGTTTATTTGGAAATTTATAAGGAGGAAAATGGCCTATGAGTAAATAATTAAACGGGGAAAATACAGATTTTTTATTAGTCATATACGGATTACATACGCAAACCATGGTGGGTAATTAGATATTGGGAAAGTTATCCTATCTAGTTTGAAACATGGATGATCATATTTGTGGATGGGGTTGACTAATATTTGCTAGGAAGTCACGGTAGACAATGTTTTTCATTGTGTTTGGAGGGTGGTTGTCTTGTTCAGCCATCAAGACTTTTAGTCCGGTAGAGATGTAGCCCTTGAAAGAGCAACGTAGAGTTTCCCATGGGAGAATACAGGCTCAGGCAGATATACTCCGATCTTGTTCAACGACTGGCCCTGACTTTTGTTTATTGTCATTGCATAACAGACTTTAACCGGGAGTTGTTTTCTTTTAAAGACGAATGCCATATAGGGTTCTCTTGTTGTTAGTATGATTCTTGGAATGTAGACGCGCTCTCCCACTCTATTCCCGGTAATCACTTGCGCTTCAATCAATCTGGACCATAGTTTCTTCACAATCATTCTAGTTCCATTACACATGCCGCCTTGAAGATTCATGTTTCTTAGTAACATGATAGGAGCTCCTACTTTCAAATCTAGTCGATGAGCTGGAAAACCAGGGAAGTGGAAAGTATTTAGGTATTCTGGAGGATAAAGCAATTCGACGGCGCCTCCATCATTCCCAAGTGGTACAACGTTGTCTGAGCTAGTGTATACCATACTCTGCCCGTTTACCCTTTCCAAAATGATACTATTAATGTTGTCGGCCGTATCGTTTATGGGGCATACGATTGCCTTCTGCTGTAAATCATGTGCGTTGGGATTGTCCAATGTTGTTGGATCGTAAATGAAGTTGATCAGATTTTGAAGCCCATTTTCGGTGTTTGGCACACAATATTCATCAGGAAGAGTTATATATGAAGAGTCTTCGACTTCATTGTCATCTGGCTGCCCAATGTCACCGTTTCCAACGTACAACAACCACTCAGCAAATTTCTCTGCAGCTAATTTGTCACTATCACTCAAGCCGGGTTGCATCAGCCTCATGTTTTGTGTCAGCCTACAGACTTTGAAGTGTCGCCACAATGATGATTGGCAAATTGAGGCTCCAATTATTTCTGTTTTTGAAGCTCCCTTTTTCACTGGCAAAGTCTGCCGAAAATCCCCACCAAGCACGACAGATTTTCCACCGAATATTACATCTGAGGCATCTAATATGTCTCTCAGAGTTCTATCTAGTGCTTCGAAACACCTTCGGTTATTCATTGGGGATTCATCCCAAATGATGAGGTTCGTTTCTGCCAACAACGACGCAACATGGCGGCCCTTCTTTATGTTGCATAGAGACTCGTCAGTTAACTCTAAGGGAATCTTGAATCTTGTGTGAGCTGTTTGACCAGCTGGAAGCAGTAACGATGCAATGATGGAAGATGCAACAGCAAGAACAATCTTCCCCTGAGCTCGTAAAGAACCTGCAAGTGTCTTCCACAGGAATGTTTTGCCTGTTCCTCCATGCCCATACACAAAAACTAAAGTCTGATGCCCTGTAAAGGATGCATTCATAATGACGTCGTATATGAAGCGTTGACCTGAATTGAGCCTGGAAACCAACTTAGCAGTTTCCATTGCTAATTATGCCTGGTTATACCCTCTTTCTTCCATCAGCTCCCTGTTTCTTAACGCATCCACCATCTGTCTAGATAAAGTTGAAAACCCAAAGTCTTTGAGTGTTTTTGAATACGTGTTCAGAATAATTTCGAGCACGTACAAAACACCGGCTTGTAATTCTCTATCGTTCATGTGTAGGTTTTGTATGTTAAGAGAAGCTGACTTATCATAAGGAATGTCTTCTTCCATCTTTTTCCAATATGCTTGCCATAGTTTAAGAGGGTCGGACACGTCACAATGGATAAGGAGCTGACTAAATAACGTGCACAGTTCATGACATGTGTATGAAAAAGCTGCTTCTTGTAAAGTTGTGTGCCATTCGTTGTCGTTGCCTAATAATCCCATAGCTTCACACGCAGCCCTAAAGGTCGGGTACAATGTGTGGTTTACTGTACGTATGTCTTCAAATGTCGGGCATCCCGTGCGATGGCATAAAAGGATTCCGAGGTAGAATAATTCACCTGAAGTTGGGTGAACATATGCAAGACGACCGATAGAAGATGAACCCTTACCCCTTCGTTGGCGAGGACGCCAACTTTTAGAGTCTGGTTACGACACAAATTCATTAGGGAAATCAATATATGTGAGATGTCTGCCATCCGTAAAGTGTTTGTTATATGTCAACCATTGAGTCAGTGTCGTCTTTTTTTTACCTTCAAGTGATATGACATATTTGAGTGGCTGACTGTCTCTGAAAGTAATCGTCTGCATATCCTGCAAATGGACTGCAAGGATGATGACAGCTGGTTGTCGACTATGGATATCAAAGTTCAGAATACCCTTAATGCTTCATAGGGGCAAATATACCGGCCATCAATATAATTCTGAATTTCGTCTTTTGAAATGGGAGCGTTGGTAGCCATAGCCGAATCACTACCTGGAGACCTCACCACTCGTGCTTCTACTTTGTCCGTTCCCTGGGAAATATACTTGAATAGGTACTTGATAAGCATACTCCAACCACAATACTCGACTTTAATATGAGCATGAAAGGTGATACAAAGCTCGCGGTTGTATGGGATAACATATGTGTTGTCCACATCTATGTCGCGTCTGGTTGAAGATATGTTTGTATCTCGCCTACGATAATGAACATAGCCGTTGTTGTCGAAGAATATATTTTTGTTGTATCTTTTTGGGAATTTTTTTTTGCATTTCCCATCCTTCATACAGAATGCCTGCACATCAGCTAAACCGCATGGCCCGTGAAGCATCATTTCTGACACGATTCTGTACCCGTCGGGATCAATTTCTGGGTCAGGTAGCTCTGCTGAAATGTATTTGTCAACATCTTCTGGACGATGTATTTTATCCTTTGGATCAACCCAAAGAAGTGTGTGACAGTGTGGGAGACCCTGCTTTTGAAACTCAATTGTATATAAGACTGCAACATAAGCAGGAAGGAAGTGAGAATGAGTTTCAGATATGGAGCTAAAGTAAGATAAGAACAGAGCAAGGGTAAAGTGAAAAGCGCAAGATTAGAATGTATACTTACGTCCTGTCACTTCGTCAAAAAGGCGACGCTCTTTTAGGAATCTACAAAAGGAATGGACTTTCTGTTCAAAGACACGCACGATGACGTCAGCCCTATCTGCTGGAGTAAGTGTTGGACGTTCAGCCATGTGTCGAACAATCTCTAGCCAACTGACATTGCAAGTGAAGGTGATAAAGTATTGTGGATTACCAAGAACCCTGCAAATGGCCAGGGCATCTAGATAATGACTATACATGTACCTAGGGCCTCCAGTAAAAGAGCATGGGAGAATAAGGCGGCCGCCGACATCAGACCCGTCACGATCACCCTGGCATATCGCGTCATATATTCCTGATAAATACTCCTTTCTGATATCATTTTGATGAGTGCGGTAGAAGTCAAGCCGGTTTTGCTCTATACAATAGAAAACACCAACGACATATTGTTGGAAAAGCCGACCTCCCCTAAACAGCAACCCATACGAACCCGACCGCTCATGCAACTGATACATGTAGTACATATTCATGGAGATTCTCTTTTGATCCCCAGTATGTTGTTTGAGCTCTCGAAAGTAACCCATTTATCCGTAGATAAACAGTAGTGGAAACTAAAGCGACATGTATGATTTGTGCAATTTGTTTATTCGTTGTGCTTCCCCATCTCGTACTTTAATAACAACATCGTAATCATTTTCATTATCTGTTCCGTCTTCGAAGACAATTGCACCAATAACAGAAGAAGTAGGGAGGTCGTACTCAGGAATGCCAACAACACTAAAAAGCCTTATTTTAAAGTCTGGAACGTCATTGGTTGCAAACTTATCCCTAGCTGTGCGAAACAGCCTTACCAACTCATTGTGTTCATCTAGCGTCGTGATCAACAAAGCAACAATCCGTGGATCTAATGAGTTCGTAGTGTTTCCCCCAAAAGGACGAAGCCTGTTTTCAACTTCATGCGTAGTATCATATATATAGAGTTGTAAAAATCGGGGGGGGGGGGGGGGGGGAGTTCCAACTGGAGGGAAAAGAGATCCCATGGTATGATAAACCTGCCCTGAAATCTTGAAGACATACGGTCCACGACCGGTGTTTACCGAGGTGTCAACGAGTGAGCCAAAAGAAGTCATAGCAAACATTTGATTGTATGCTCGAACGTTCTCCATAAAGAGTTTATCATCAAATAAATTTTGTATGGACTGTGGAGGGTCCCTAGCAAGTGGCAGAAAAACCTTCCTTCCCCCATACATTTGTTATATTCTGGAAGGTGATTTGTTGCTGACCGTACACGTTCGCCATACCAAAAGTTAGCACCACAGTGGCGACACACACAATCACAATCACCCAAGTCCATATATGTTGTAGTGACACCTGGAGAATGGGAAAAAAAGCAAACAGTCTGATTACAACAGGTGAAGCAAGAAAGATATACACATGCGACAAATGAAGTAAACAGTTTGATTATAATAGGTGAAGCAAGAAACATATACGCATGCAACAAATGGTGTAAATTTGTTTTAGTTGTATGTGTTTCCTGATGCCAGTTGAATCAGTATGCGAATCAACTCGTTTTAGAAAAAAAAACAGATTTTCCTCTCTAATTCGCAATTTATTAGTATTACTTTTTCACCTTGGGTAAAAAAATATACATTTGAGATAAACTGATACTGTATAAAGTGGAAAAATGTATTACGAATTCAAGGGCAAAAGGTTATTGTGTTGTGTCTGTCTGCAAAGTAAGCAAAGTATCACATCTTACCCAAATGTAAACTTGGTATGAAAATAAAAATGAATCAGACCAATGACCCACAATTTCCTACATAAATTATTTTCATTAGTTGACTTTTAAGGCAGAATATTCTCCATAACAGTGTATGAACTGTAATCTGTTGTACTTCAGAATAACCATGTTGAAAGCAACCACCAAATGTTATACGTACTTTCTTTTGAACATATATACTCATTTGTTACTTCTTTTGATCTTTCCATGTTGACTACAAAATATTTCAACTATTTATTAAAAAAAACTAAAACCAATCACGTTCAACAAAAAAAGGAGACATTCCACTCTTTGGACATATATACTGATTTGTTACTTCTTGTGATCTTTTGATGTTGACAAAAAAATATTAACAATTTGTTAAAAAAAAACTAAAACCAATCACGTTCAACAAAAAAAAGGAGACATTCCACTCCATTTCATTACACTGATAGTCATAAATAATATTTACATTAAACGCCTGAATAACACATAAGCAATGTAAGTTACTTTCGTAAAGAGTTTGGTCACAACAGGTGAAGCGAGAAACATATGTGCAAACGAAAAAAGAAAATGGTGACACATAAGTTGTAACCTTTGTTGTAATTAACTTGCGTAAACAGTCTGATAACAACAGGTGAAGAAAGAAAAATATGTACAGACAAACAAAAGAATGCTGCCACATAAGTAGTTACCTTTGTGAGCGTTGACAAAAATGTTGCCCGAAAGGCCTGAAGCACTCGGCAAAGTCGACCGCCGATATGACAGCCGGCGTCTACTGTCGCAGGAATGGAACCTTCCGAGCGACGTCGTGGAACTGCATTACATAAAAATAAGTTAGTAAGAAGAGGATGAAAGCAAGAAGAGGCAAATAATATATGAGAAAGAAAAACTTGGAGGTATTTTTGTCTAACACGATATATATGAAAAAAATGAACATGTAGGTAACACAAACCTTGAGAAGATGAAAGGTGGCTGCCATACGATGCACGTGCCTCTGCCATAGGCGGTGACGACAGGGCTGGAACATCATCTATAACTAATAAGGAGGAACACGATGTTGAACCTGCAAAAAAGAAAAAACCAATTAAAACCTTGACATTCTTGCAATGTGAAATGGGTAAGCAAAAGAACAATAGTTGGTTACCTCTGGCATGCACGCTTCCTGACCGTTGAAACCATGAGTCAAAGGGGCTCCATGGCAAAGGTACAATGTCGTCACTTGGATGAGGAGGAGGCTGAGGACGCACAACAGAATTTTGGAAATCCAAAAGGACAGGACCAATGCCAATATTTGCACGGCCAAGGAAACCATCACTTGAATGAGTTGTCGAATGATGAGTGGTAGAACCTCCAGTATCAAACGGATGTGAAACAGCATTAGGAGGAACACTGGAAACATAAGTGTGGCTATTCCTACCCGGAGGAGAAACTGAATGCGTAGCACGGTTATGACAAACATGAACATCAGTTTCATTAGGCCCACGCCCATCAAACAGAGACCCAACATTTATAGCCACATCAAAATCATTGAGGTGTTCATCACACAACAAAGAAGAGTCCTGAAATGATGAGACAGCCTATGGTGCAACTTGGAGTGGTAGTTCGTGTTCTAAAATAGAAACTGAATCGGCTTGTAAAACGGGAGGCCGTTGGTCAAATCCTAACGAATCAACCAACGCAGGCGTATCTACTAAAAGGAGTCGAGCGTCATGTCCTAAGCTAGAGCTTATATTTGTATTATCATCCTGACAATCTAACCTATCACACATTGCAGAATCCTTACGTGTACTAAAAGCAATATAGGAAAACCATTTTGCAAAGACACAATGCAAGTAATCTAATGCGAGAAATGCATGACAATAAGAACAAAACATCAATATAATTACCCAGAAAATAAAATCGAACCATATAAAAAAAGCCCATTAAAACAAATACTAACCGCGATACTGGCGAATCCAATTGAAACCTGTTCGAAAAAAGAGAAAGTAATTAGGATATAAGAAATTACAGGAATGAATTAGGGGTAAAAAATTAGGTGAATCGAAGTTAAAAATCAACAACTCAAAACAATTAATTGGATAAAAAGTGACAAAAAAATGCCGAAACGACGACCTTCTTTATAGTAGGAACTACAAACCGTAAGTTGGAAACCCAGATCTCTGAATGAGTGAAGAAAGAGAGAGAAACCTTTATATACAATGGAAATATGGAGAAGCGTTGAGCTGTTAGTCATGCAAGTGCGCCATAATAGCAAGAGAAGCCAAGTCATACTCGAAAGTGGAGGATCCACTATCGCCTATTTTCCCGCCAAGAAGAGCAAGAATGATTAAAATAATCAACCACGCTTCGTAAAACAGGTATATCTAATAATTTCAAGTAACGACATTAAAGTTGGCACCGACATTGAGGTGGGTCTCCTTAGAGACGTAAAGCTATTACTATTATTCATTATCAACCCCCTAAATTAAGCAATTGAATTATGCTTTGTGTAGAGTTTCTTTATGTGAAACCTGCTAACTATTTTTCCTACAATCTAGGATATTGTTGCTTGTACATTGTACCATTCATGTAAACTATAGCATTCTCATAGACTCATCAACCACCTCATATCTTTAATTTATCGTGAGAAACTTATCCCAGACCATAATTCCTCCAAGAACTTCTCCCAACCATTGACTAGCATTCCATTTATTTACTTAAATTACCAGTATTCATATGTAGAGGAAAGAGTCATCATAAAAATATTGAATGTTAGAAAAACAAATAAAGGGTCATCATCTCTTAGTCTCAAAAAACATGTTTTTGATTGCATTATGCTCGAAAAATTGACTGGACTGAAAAGGGCTAAGATTTTCAAACATTAACTTTGAGCAAACAATAAAAGGGTCATCATTACTTGGTCTAAAAAACATGTTGTCGCGACACAATGGAACACGATGGAATGGGTGCAGCATTTTTGTAACTAATATGAACATGTTAAAGCTCAATATGACAACATGAGTGCTGTTAAAACCAACGTTTTAAAACCCGGTTTTTTAATTGACCCGGTTGAGTCACCGGTTCACCGGGTCACCGGTTCAACCGGTTGAACCGGCGGGTCAAACCGGTTCAGCCGAAAAAGAAAGATTATGTAAAGAAACTAATATCACACTCTCCAACCAATTCAGCAAATTGAAAGAATATTTATTTTACTATGCAGCATTGGAAAATGGTGTTCCACTATAATATTGTAGTAGTATATATTATTCTAGAAGTGTTATCATATCTTTTCCTTTCTTCTTTACAAAACAAAAAACTTAGATCTTGAAATCTTCCATTAACATCACTTCATTTTCATTGGTAATTTATCATCCACATACACAGATCTCCGATCATCATTTCCATACACTTCTTATATAATCCATTCATCCCAAAAAAACAGATCCTCCTCCTTTGTTCATATCGAAGCACCGTGTGTGGCTAACAACACATCGAACTTGCAAAATTGCATATGTAAAGTTAGATCATTCTCTGTTTTTTAGTTGATACATGTTGAACCGGCCAGTTTCCGGTCAAACGGTTCAACCGATTCGACCAAAATCTAGCGGTTTAATCCGGTCCGAGTTTATGTCAAAACTCGGATCACAACAGCCCGGTCAGTACACCGGTTCCCGGTTTAACCGGTTGAACCGGCCGAGTCGAACCGGTTTTTAAAACATTGGTTAAAACATGTTTTTGTTTTTGGTAACTGAGTAACTTAATGTCTTCCATATTTATAAATGAGAGAGAAGAAGACCAAAGTTGTTACTGTTAACGTACAATGGAAATTCAAACATGTGTTTGTAACTCAAATGAATGGACGCATAAACATGTTTTTGGTCTTGGATATATGAAAAAATTAAACAATAGAAAGATCATAATTTGTTGAAAATATTTTCTCGTTTGAAGAACATATTCAAGATATTGACAAACATCCCGCGTCCTATTCATCAAGTTATTTCACATTAACATTTCGCCATATATATGAGAGAATCGAGGTGGAAATGTACCACATCAAAAGGTAAAAAAATGAATATCACACAAAATGTATAAATTTGAAGGAAATAAGGAGAAGATATCACCTGATTTTAATTGTTACCATGTTTCCTGTAGTGGAATAATTGAGAAAAGTTATGTGTGGAGCCTTCTTTTTGTTGGAAACCAATGGCTCCATCCCCACCCTTCATTTAGCTTTCATTTAAGAGGGAGATTAATCTAAGATTTAATTGGTTAATTCTTATTTCTTGTCCTAAAGATTTTTATTTTAATTTTCACACAGTTAACGTGTTTCACCAACCACCATTATCACACTGTCTCACCACCATCATCTCCCAAACGCCTTCATATTATCACCATAATCAAATAATCAATCGATCTCACCTATCATCACCGTATACCACCACAATCAGTCTCATCTATAATCATCATCGTAATCCTCATCTACCAAATGCCTCTGCCACGTCATCAAACCACCACAACCGTCCGACCAGATGGATAATGGAGATGTTGATGATGAAGTGTTGTTGATTGATCTTTTGTATCAGAACGAGGAGGTAACTGACATGGTGTTTAATTGAATGAGGGATTTTGAGTGTTTTTCTTCCAGTTACGTATAGTACTCTTGAGAATGGATTTCGTCATTGTGGTAACGTTTATGAAGCACGTGAGTTGTTGAGAAAAGTTGGTGAGGTAGACGGATGTTCACCGGATGTAGTGACGTTTTTGCAATAACAAGAGTCGCTACACGTTACTGTGTAATATCATCAGTGATATTTTATCACCGGTGATATTTTTATTGTTTTATCACTAGTGAAGTATCACTAGTAATAAACCAATGAAATATCACGTTACTGTGTAATATCATCAGTGATAATTTATCACCGGTGACATTTTGATTGTTTTATCACCGGTGATATTTTTATTGTTTTATCACTAGTGAAGTATCACTAGTAATAAACCAATGAAATATCACGTTACTGCGTAATATCATCGGTGATATTTTAACACCGGCGATATTTTTATTGTTTTATTACTAGTAATAAACCAATGAAATATCACGTTACTATATCACCGTTGATATTTTTATTGTTTTATCACAATAAACCAATAAAATATCACGTTACTGTGTAATATCACCGGTGATATTTTATCACCGGTGATATTTTATTGTTTTATCACTAGTGAAGTATCACTAGTAACAAACCAATGAAATATCACGTTACTGTGTAATATCACCGGTGATATTTTATCATCGGTGATATTTTTATTGTTTTATCACTAGTAATAAACCAATGGATTTGGATACACAGTTAATGTAAAATCATAAGAAAAGCAATGTGAACGGAAAGGAATGGAGATTAATCTGAATAGCGAAGAATGGAGGTTAAAACATAATATCGAGTCCATAGACGAAGATTGGGTTGCCAACATTGATGAATCTGTGGTCCAAAGTAAGTTAAGACACGAAGAAGCACGACGAGAGTGGCAGGACATGTCATTTAACTATCTAGCACTGAGGATGATGCACACAATAGGAGCCGAAGGCACAAGTCATCACAACAACTATGAATCGGTTGGTTTTGAATCGTTTTTTCCGAGATCGGTTGATTAACTAGTTTCTTCTTGTTTTTTTGTGTTTATTTCATGATTTGCGCGACTATTTTGTGCAGATTTTGCGATTTTTGGTTAGGATTTGATGTGTGAACAGTGTGTGTATGTGTGTTTTTGTGTGGGGAGACGAGAATGGTTGTTTTGTTTCATATTTACATATTCAGTCCTTTTGTTTTTTAAAGATATTTACATTATTAGTCCTTCTGTGTTTTTTATCATTTGATCTGGTCCTTACCAATGAATGGTCCAGATTGAGCCCTTGGATTCCACCAAAAAAGAGAGATGTTAAATAACCAGACTCAATCATAATTATGCACATATGGTAGCTTATATACCGGTTTGACATGGTGTAGTGACCTAGTGTGAATAATTCAATGCATATATCGTCACTTACCTATTTTGTGGACCACATTGGGTTAAGTTACAAAATCGAAGTACACAATTTTGCAGAAGTTGGTTAAGGATGTCAAAGATAATTACTTGTGTGCTTATCCTCAGATCAATTTTATAAGGGTTTTGCTAATGACAGCCCTTAGGGTTGTGTTTAAATGAAATCTTTTTATTACAATTGAGTGTAAGAATTAAAACCAACCAATCAAAATCAAATATTTTATGATCATCCTGATTCTTAGTAATTGTTTCCATGTTTTTCGGAATTAACATCCAATTATAATGATTCACTGATCATTCCTCTTAACCACATCCCTAAGGGCTATCATTAGCAAAACCCATTTTATAAAACGTGGCTAAATGATGACTTTTGAATGTAAGCCACCGGATATTTAGGATGATTTTATGTGGCTTAGATCATTTTTACTAATAATCAAATGGTTTAAAGAGCATGTCATGTCATATATATTTCTCACTGTATCATCGACAATAAATAAGGGTAATAGATATGGAAGTTTGGTCAAGTTTACTATATTACCCTTTTAGAAATTATTATTACAAGATCTAAATAATAATTAAATTAATTAGCTATGGGTAAAAATGTTATTCTGTCAAAAAGTAAGAGAAAGCTATAAAAAATGCACTTACTTTTCTTAAACTGTGTGTTTTTTGTCGCGGGACAATAATTTTGGGACGGAGAGAATATTATATAAGGTCGCAACAGGAAACATACAGAATCTTGCATGAAAGTTCAACAGATAACCAAATTATTAACTGAATAATCAATCATCAAATTCGGTCAACTAAAAATCACAAGCAGATAAAATCAAAAAACTAAGGAAAGCTAATAAAAATAAACAGACATATTAGCTAAAGCCACCAAATAAATCCGATAAAAAAACATATAAAGAAGCAATCCTATCTATAGACAAGAACTCAGCAATCAAACAACTTCTATAACGGATTAACAGGTTAAATAGCAGCTGATACAAGATTATTAACAGCAGACTTTTATGATTTAAAATCTTCCAATTACAATAATCAAATAGAACTGATTAAATCCTACATTTACTATAAAGAAACAAGCGTAATACAAGCTCTCGTCACATATCAGAATCATATGCAAATCAGTAAACGAATTAGCATTCAGACTTAACATCAGTAAAAAAAACTTGCACAAATAATTCATCTAATATCAGAATTAGCAAATCTCAATCTCAATCTCATAATTAACTAAGAAAACAGACCATACGGTTCTGGTTATTCATTAATCAGCAAACATACGAGATCTCATAGCTAAACCACGTATTCCAAATGAAACTTAAAAACACAAGCAGGCAACATGTATCAATTCTAAGTTATCTGAATTTTAGTTTACCCAACAAATTGATGATCTCTAACAGTTTAACAGCTTATAATCAATCCATATCAAATTGATAGCATTAAAGTTAGAAACACCTTCAAATGAGAAAAAAAACATCTAATCCAAATACTAAATAATAATCAAAGATTAACATAAAAACTTAACAACTTAAACAGGAACTTAAACATGACTACACTACTAATAAACTTGAAAATTTATAAAAGTGCTTGACCATTCAATGTAGATATCCGTTGAGTAGAAGGCGAGCGCTGAGCTGCCTTGGAACTAAACGACACCACCATCATCCCTCACCATCAAATACCATCGAATCATAATTATTTATCGAACCAAACATCTCAAAATCACCAAGATCCAACAGTAATTTTTTTAACTTTTCTAGTTGGGAAAAGCCTTTCTCAAATTTTTATCTTAGATTATTCACTTAAGCTATTTAAAAGCTTAAACAAATAATTTTTATATTATAATTTCAGAAAAAAGAAAACTGTAAGATTAATTCGTATGAAAACTTTAACAGTAAATCAAAATCAAGATGATGCTCGAATGAAACTTTTCATTAAATCAATAAAAATATTACAATACTTTAGAAATTAAAGTACAATTAATCTAACATTATAACACTAAGATGAAGATGAGATACAAATTACAGATTAAGAAGGGGTATTTATAGCTAAACCAGGGGGTTGGGTTGTTGAGGAGAAATCATCCTGAGCCGTAGATGAAGGATCTTTTTCTTCTCTTTCTTGTTAGTTGCTATCCAAGGGTTGAAAAACGCCCTTGTGCACACGGATTGCCACCGTGGCACAAGAGTGTGTTTGTTGTGCTAGTTGGTTGCTGATGTGGCCACTCTTCATTGGTGGATTGAGTAGAATGAGGTGTCTTGGCCAGTAGATCTTTGCCACGTACCACAACTTCTCCCACTTCTGCCTTTCGAAAACTTGGGTGATTATTTACCCACTCGTGTGAATTAATCGTGTGACAAAAAGCCCCAATTAATTCGTGTGATTTTATGGATTAGGGTTTGGGATAAATAGTGGCTAGGGTAAAAAAAGGTTACTGGTTTATTTGGGTTTTTTTTTGTGAGAGAGACGAAAGGGAGAGAGGGTGTTTTTACTTTGGAAATAACGAAATATAAAAAAAACGTGTGATGTGTGAATGTGAGAGTTGAATGTTGACCAAAAAGTTTAGATAAACATTATGCTTAACCGTTCCATGCCCTAACAAGCCTTTTGAAATCCCAAAATGAATACTTCTCACGTTTCATTCTTTTTGTTCATGGGCTTTTGCCAAATTCTTCCCGTGTGTTTATTTGTTGTAATTTGGATTGGGCCTGGACTTTTATCAATACTCCATCCGTCTCAATGAACATTGAATTTGGGCCCATGATATTAGGCTTTGACTATTTAATAAGTATCCACTTTCATAATTGGGCTTTTAGGCCCAAAACACAAATGTGGGTCCCACTTGGCCCATAAACCTTTGATAAAGTTAAATCCTCGAAAACGAACTTGATTTGTGGCTTCTCGATCTTTTCTTCAATCTCATGTCGATATTTGCCGGTTTTTCGCGAACTTTGGTACCTACACACATGAAACAGAAAACAAGCATATACAAGGCATTTTTCATTGATAATATGCATTTATTTATTGTTTGTAGATACAAATGATATGAGTAAAATCACTCATATCAAACTCCCCCTTGCTAAGCAATTGTCGTGTCCTCACGCAATGATAAAATAAAACACCAACTACACTTTTATTCAACTTTTGACAATTTATTTTGCAAAGACATAATGTATTGCTTTCATTATTCGAAAAATAACTTTTAGGATCATAAAACTCAAATATATTCATCGTCCCCGACTTTTCACTTTTCCATGCCAAGTGCAAAAACAAGATCATTGTTAATCATAAGCCCCAAAATTAAACCAACTCATACAAGTAATTTGTGTTAAACTCAATCTCCTATTATTCCTAATTGTATCTCTAGATTTTATTTGTCATTCACCCAAAGGCTCATTTGACTTTATTTTGATATTTATTAGTCCAAAAATGAAGGCAAGAATGGTGTAAACTCAACACTCAAAACCTAACCTCGACTTCAAAAACCGTTGTTACTAAAGAAAGCCCACATCAAGGATAACTTAACACGATTTGAGGGATAAATCCCCGGACCCGAAATTTGGCTAATATGGCTACTTAAAAGCAACAATAAAAACCTCCAAAGTCAATTATGACCTTATTAATGGAGTTAGCAACAACTACATCATAACACCTTGTGGCTCTTTAAGATGCAATTGTTCTCCTTATTTAAAATCCACACCCGAAGGCTCCTTGGACAAAAACATGGGAATTGACGTCACCATCCCACCTTATGGCTCATGATGATGAAGCAATTTTTATTCAACACGTCCCCTTGCCATACATCCTAAGTCTCTAATGACGAGGTTAGTGCTACATGACTCCCACCCGAAGGCTCCTAGAGAACATGTTTATATTTATTCTTCTTATTAATATGATATTTATAGTAAGCCAAATTTCCGCAATCCCATGATCAAAAGTCCATGACGCTGACACCCTTAATGTGTTCTCACTTTAATTACAAGGGAAGAAAAAGAAGGAGTTACGAGTTAAGATATCAAGCCTAAACCGCTAAAAACTTCATTTATTAAGAAATTATTATTCAAGTATGGAAAGTAAATACGAGGAGATTAAATCAAATACAAAAATACTTGCATAAAAGAAGAGTTAATTTTAGAAACTTATGATTGAACTCTATCATCTCTTGTTCTCCATATTATAAAATTTCAAAAATGTGAAATCAATGGATACTTAGCCTATTAAATCAAAGTTTTGGGTTTTCAAGTCATCTATAGGAACTTGAATCTTCTTATACTTTTTCAAGTTTTAGAATTTGCGTTTTAAAGTTCCCTTGATAAACGACTTTCTAGGGTCAATTATAGGAACTTGCGAAAAGTTCTTGTTCTTAACCCGTATGAGTTAAGACTTTCACATTTTAAAGCTCCCAATATAAAAGCCTAGCAAAACTTAGTTCAAATACGTTAAGGAAAAGCTAAGGTAAAAACCAAGTCGAGTCAAAAACTATTTTTATTTTCACCAACGGAAAGCCTACATCGTGTCAAAAGCACTTATTTTATTTATTAAAACTTAAAAATAACACTAAAAATTTAAAAAAATTTGAAAAATGAGAAAAAACAATTACGTTTGGACACGACAAAAGCAATAGCAAGAGATTATATCGATTGACTCCCCCATGCTAAAACCAAACATTATCCTTAATGTTTCTTAGCTCAAGAGTAACACCCCGTTGCTAAAACACGAAGAGTCTAATGCAAAATCCTAACATGGAAAGAGCACGCAAATCTATAAGCCGTTTATTAATTATGCCTCAAGATAAAACGTTAGTCGATAAAAATCAAAGGATAGAGAGTGTGCCCCTTTTTGGCATTCAAAGAATGGAAGATCAAGTGGACCGGCAAAAACCAAACACGAGAGTTTTCAAATATAAGGGTCATACCTAAGATTCACAACACAACAAAACACGAGCACGAGCTTGAAAGATCAAGCCTTATTAGTTGTAGAAAATAGATAGAAGATAGAATGTTTGGGACTCCCCCACAAGGCACCTCGTTTTTGTTCACCGAGTCATGAGCTCGACTCGATCCCCGCATTCATTGGTCCTTAGGGAAAGTGGTGAAAACCGGCATATTGGAATAAAATCCAACATGAAGCACGATGCCGGGGTCAAAGATTACATCCTCGTTATCGGATGACAAACGAAAGGATAAAAATCCAACACAAATCTCTAAAAAGAGATGGTAGTCACAAATCACTAAATGGATGTAGCATGCTCCCCGAGATAAACTCGCACCAAGATGATCGAAAAATCTTTCAATTATTGCATCGGTGAAAGGCCGAGATTTCCCTAAAAGAATGATTCCGGGATCGAATACCTCGTCCTCGGTGGAGAAAGGAATAGACAACACGGTGTCGTCCCCCCATGCTAATCCAAAATCATATGAATCACATGGTAAAGGTGGTATAAAAGTCTCAACAATAGTGGTATCAATTTGCATGACTTTGTTGACCTTCTCACTCTTATGAATGTGAACAAAGGGGTCATGGTACTCAAAATGAGTCGCATGAAAAACCCGTACATTAAGATCAAAGCGAGTGGGAAGGATAATTGGATCAAAAGTAATTTCTCCCTCCGGGTCAACATTATCATCATCAAAAATCGGGTGATCCAACCAAGAATCTTCATCACCGTCATTAGACTCTTCCTCAAATTCCGAAGGAATGTCTATATAAAGAAACTCATCAACCTCCTTCAAGAGAAGATCATCATCACAAAGGTTGTGAGATGTAGGAAGTATGATGCTCTTAAAATCCTCTTGAAACAATGGATTATTGTTCATTGAAGCTTCAAAGAGAGGATTTGAGTAGGTCACAAACGTGTCATCAATCTTGTCATCACAAGAAATATCCGACAAGGTATCAAGTGTGTCACACTCGGATACAAGATCATCATTCTCATTAGAAGGAAATTCATCGGTGAATTACTCGAGAATGGTAGGTAAAACACGAGAATCACGCTCGATCTCGAGATCGGGAATGTCTTCACTTCCCCGTGGAAGTGGATCAATGATATCAAAAAGTTCTTCGGAGAACTTATCGAATGAATAATCACTAACCTCACTCGGTGTGAAGTTAGGAATCAAAGGCTCTTCAATGGAAGATTGTGCCTTAGGAACATCAAATTGATCCTTCGAAGAGAGTGAAAATGAGTCCATTTTCAAAGATTGTTCAATTAAAGCAATATCACTCTCGGGATCAAAATTCTCATTATCAAACTCACTAGCATCAAATGGTGCACTTAGGTATTCATCAATTTCCTTTTCAATCTTATAACTATCCTCCTCGTGTGGAGTGAGTGGAGATGAGGAAAGATTACAACATGATTCAACAAAACAAGCTTCTTCCTTTGAAATTAACTTTTTATTCTCACAAAATGAAGTTTCCAAAATTGGAAAAACACCTTTATCAAAAAGAGCTTTCTTATTACTTTCAATAGTTTCAAAAAGTTTAACACTTTCCACTTTCTTAGAAACAAATCTTGGAATCTTTTCCGGTTTAAAATAATACTTTTATCTCCATAAAACAATTTAATTTCCTCTTTCCTCATATCAACTTGAACTTGAGCCGTGCACAAAAATGGACGTCCTAAAATAATAGGCACGCGAGGATTGGTCTCATAATCTACTATAGCAAAATCGACTAAGTACAAAAACTTTCCCACTTTAACAATGACATTTTCCGCTATACCAACCGGACGGGTGGTGGTACCATTAGCAAGCTCAATGATCATTCGAGTGGTACTAAGTGGTGCATAGTCAATAGTTCTCCAAAGGGCTAGGGGCATTAAGTTAATGCTAGCTCCTAGATCGGCTAGAGCTTTGCACACCCCAAGCTCATTAAAAACACAAGGTATCAAGAATTGACCCAGATCTTTATATTTCTCGGGAAAGAAATCAAAGAAAACCGAGGTACTAATCACATTTAAAGTATCCTTGGTGACATCTAGAAAAGTTTCCTTAGGTGGAGGATTAAACTCAATTACTTCAACTTCTTTTAAATTATCACAATCATCATAAACGGTTATGGCCTTAAGCTCTCCCCTCGGGTTAGGAATGGTATTACTAGGTAAGCAACCCGAAGACGAGGATGGTTTAGACATAAATCCCTCAAACATCGAAAGCAATTTATTTTGACCTTGTTCCAAACTTTGTTGCATACGATTTTGACTTTGCTCTAGCCTTTGTTGATTAAGCTCAATCTTGTTATTTTGCCCTTTAATCGTATTTTGAAAATCGAGTTTCAAAGTATTAATTTGCCCTTGAATGTTGTTTTGAAAAGCCTTCAAATTTGCCTCATTTGACTTGATATAGCTTGACAACTCATTTTGATTATTGCTTTGAAAACCTTGATTGTTTTGATTAGCATTAAACCCATTTCCTTGATTGTAATTCCCTTGGTTACCACGGTTAAAATTATTCCCATTGTTTCCATTGTTATACCTATTTTGAACCGGTGGAAAACCCGGTGGAGCAACATGATTTTGACAAGGAACTTGACCGTTGGAGCCATAAGTTCCCGTCGCGGAAAAAGCACTAGCTTGATCAAACCCCGTGGTTGAACAAGCATAATTAGGATGTGCTCCACCACATGATACACAAAAATTCTCAACCATATTAATCGATCCATGAGGATTCTTCCTAAGCTCATTCAAAATCGTGTCAATCTTAGAGTCCAATCTAGCAATCTCGATATTAGACGAATTCACATTGGAAACACTCGGTGTGTTTCGTGAATATTGTGCTCTAGACTTATCTCAATTATACACCACGCGTCTCTCGGAGTTTTTCTTAAAAGATAACCACCCACAGCGGCATTTAACGAATCTTGTTCAATCATATTAAGCCCATTATAGAAAGTATTAATTTGATGCAATTCCGAGAAACTGTGGTGTGGACATTGTCTCAACAAATCTTTAAATCTTTCCCAAGCAACCCCAAACGATTCATGCACTTTTTGTTCAAATCTAGTGATCTCGTTCTTAAAGTGTGTTGTCTTAGATGGTGGAAAGAAATAATTCATGAACTTAGACACTAAATCATCCCATGTTAAAATCGAACCCGGTGGTTCTTTCTCATACCAAATCTTAACATTACCCTCGAGCGAGTACGGAAAAAGCATGAGCTTAATCGCGTCATTCGGCACACCTCTAAACTTGAGAGTCGAGGTAATTCGAAGAAAATTCTGAATATGAGAATGCGGGTTATCGGTCTCATTGCCACGAAATTGGTCGGCACGAATGAGTGATAAAAGACCCGTCTTAATCTCATAATGATCCGCCAAAATAGCCGGCACAACGATTGCTTCCCCATACCCTTCGGTGGGTGCACGGAGCAATTCCTCCATTGTTCGGTTATCGGCTATCTCTACAACAATAGGTGGAAGCTCGGGTTCCACTATTCATTGTTGACGATTTCTATTTCTACGAGGAATATTTTCAAGCCTATTAAAAGCAATCACAAGACGAGAAGAACGTAATTGCATACACTACAAAGTCGAGAATTTAGAGGATTGAAGAAAAGAAATTAGACAAGAAGAAGATTATTTTTGGTATTTTATTTGGTATTGCTCAATCAAAAATGATCGATAAAAACAAGGAATAAGGATAACTACTATGGAAGTAAATTACCCTCGGTCGACTTTGAAACGATAGGTGAAAACCTAAACGTCTCGAGGTTCAGTAAGTAAACTACAAAAATAAGATTTATTACTAATTGAGTCGGCAAACCAATAATAGGTCGTCCCTCTCAATATACGCACAAGCAAGCGGGGAAACGAGGTGGCACAAAGCACTTAAAAACCTTTTTCCTTAGACGGCCTTTTATAGCTCGTCGCCTTATACCCACCTTATAGTTTGTATAAATCGAGTTCAAACTTCTTATTAGTATTTATCTATTTTGCCTTTTATTTTTTGTTTTGGATTCGACTACAATAGCTAGGTGATGAAATCCCAACTAAGGCCTTATTTGAAAAGTATGTAAATTTATTGTTCTACGTAATACAATATATTAATCACAAAAAACGAGAAAAACGATACATACTATAATAGAAAAATAACAAAACTTTCCGAGGACGGAAAGGGTCTTCAAATCAACGATCAACAAATCTCAACGAAAACGACTCGTACACAAGATCCCCGGCAGCGGCGCCAAAATTTTTGATGTGATCGTGATAGTATAGTGATAATTAGATACGTTATAGGGTAAATTATAAAATTACCTTTAGGAAAAAGTAATAGTCTAAAATTACCAAAGACGAATTCAATTAAACACGTGGATGAACCATGTTCGTTGTACACGAAGATCTTATGAATTTGAGACGTTTTGATTTGATTTGGACAATTGATCTGAATTGGTTTCGGTTTTTTAAACTAAAATTAAAGTCTACAAATTTAAAACTTATTTTAATCCTAAAGTGCATGAATCGTAAACCCCGAAGTATTAATCTAAAAATAACTATTTAAAAATTAAAGCTATTTTAAAATTTAAACTATTTAAATAAAATCAAATAACAACTTATCTTTTTGAGCAAATTTACTTTTTACACTATTTTAAGAATCAGTTAAATCTATTTTACTTCTAAAAATTAATGAAATCTAATTTATGTAAAAACTAACTTTATTAAAATAAGAATATTTTAAAAAAACTAATTAAATTTCTAAAATAAAACATTTTTTATATTTTGATTTATTTATTATCTAAAAACTTTATAAAAGAAATATTATAAAATGATTTAAAAAAGTAAATTAAAGTAAATGAGAGTATTTAAGCTAAATAAGATCTGGCAGCTAAATTATAAATAACTATATTGATCAATGAAACAGACTTATAACAAAGGCAATAAGCTAGATGAGTTGGTTAACACCTTTGGCCCATGACCAGGAGGCCATGGGTTCGAATCCCATTGGGAACATTTTTTTTGGTGAAATATTATTTTTGGACAGTGAAATAAGATTGAGTCACAGGAGGTGACTTTTTACTCTAAATTTTATGAAAAACTGATAAGTTTATTTTAGTTGTGGCGTGTATGTTAGGAAACATACAGAATCTTGCATGAAAGTTCAACAGATAACCAAATTATTAACTGAATAATCAATCATCAAATTCGGTCAACTAAAAATCACAAGCAGATAAAATCAAACAACTAAGGAAAGCTAATAAAAATAAAAGGACATATCAGCTAAAGCCACCAAATAAATCAGATAAAAAAACATATAAAGAAGCAATCCTATCTATAGACAAGAACTCAGCAATCAAACAACTTCTATAACGGATTAACAGGTTAAATAGTAGCTGATACAAGATTATTAACAGCGGACTTTTATAATTGAAAATCTTCCAATTACAATAATCAAATAGAACTGATTAAATCCTACATTTACCATAAAGAAACAAGCGTAATACAAGCTCTCATCACATATCAGAATCATATGCAAATCAGTAAACGAATTAGCATTCAGACTTAACATCAGTAAAAAAACTTGCACAAATAATTCATCTAATATCAGAATTAGCAAATCTCAATCTCAGTCTCATAATTAACTAAGAAAACAGACCATACGGTTCTAGTTATTCATTAATCAACAAACATACGAGATCTCATAGCTAAACCACATATTCCAAATGAAACTTAAAAACACAAGCAGGCAACAAGTATCAATTCTAAGTTACCTGAATTTTAGTTTACCAAACAAATAGATGATCTCTAACAGTTTAACAACTTATAATCAATCCATATCAAATTGATAGCATTAAAGTTAGAAACACCTTCAAATGAGAAAAAAAACATCTAATCCAAATACTCAATAATAATCAAAGATTAACATAAAAACTTAACAACTTAAACATGAACTTAAACATGATCTACACTACTAATAAACTTGAAAAAGTATAAAAGTGCTTGACCATTCAATGTAGATATCCGTTGAGTAGAAGGCGAGCGCTGAGCTGCCTTGGAACTAAACGACACCACCATCATCCCTCACCATCAAATACCAATTATTTATCGAACCAAACATCTCGAAATCACCAAGATCCAACAGTAATTTTTTTAACTTTTCTAGTTGGGAAAAGCCTTTCTCAAATTTTTATCTTAGATTATTCACTTAAGCTATTTAAAAGCTTAAACAAATAATTTTTATATTATAATTTCAGAAAAAAGAAAACAGTAAGATTAATTCGTATGAAAA
Source organism: Glebionis coronaria (assembly GCA_025667525.1). Taxonomy (NCBI): domain Eukaryota; kingdom Viridiplantae; phylum Streptophyta; class Magnoliopsida; order Asterales; family Asteraceae; genus Glebionis; species Glebionis coronaria. The sequence goes on from CM046878.1 coordinate 635,237,504, forward strand.
CTTTAACAGTAAATCAAAATCAAGATGATGCTCGAATGAAACTTTTCATTAAATCAATAAAAATATTACAATACTTTAGAAATTAAAATACAATTAATCCTACAATTAATCTAACATTATAACACTAAGATAAAGATGAGATACAAATTACAGATTAAGAAGGGGTATTTATAGCTAAACCAGGGGGTTAGGTTGTTGAGGAGAATCATCCTGAGCCGTAGATGAAGGATCTTTTTCTTCTCTTTCTTGTCAGTTGCTATCCAAGGGTTGAAAAACGCCCTTGTGCACACGGATTGCCACCGTGGCACAAGAGTGTGTTTGTTGTGCTAGTTGGTTGCTGATGTGGCCACTCTTCATTGGTGGATTGAGTAGAATGAGGTGTCTTGGCCAGTAGATCTTTGCCACGTACCACAACTTCTCCCACTTCTGCCTTCTAAAAACTTGGGGGATTATTTACCCACTCGTGTGAATTAATCGTGTGACAAAAAGCCCCAATTAATTCGTGTGATTTTATATATTAGGGTTTGGGATGAATAGTGGCTAGGGTAAAAAAAGGTTACTGGTTTATTTGGGTTTTTTTGTGAGAGAGACGAAAAAGAGAGAGGGTGTTTTTACTTTGGAAATAAAAATATAAAAAAAACGTGTGATGTGTGAATGTGAGAGTTGAATGTTGACCAAAAAGTTTAGATAAACATTATGCTTAACCGTTCCATGCCCTAACAAGCCTTTTGAAAGCCTAAAATGAATACTTCTCACGTTTCATTCTCTTTGTTCATGGGCTTTTGCCAAATTCTTCCCGTGTCTTTATTTGTTGTAATTTGGATTAGGCCTGGACCTTTTATCAATACTCCATCCGTCTTAATGAACATTAAATTTGGGCCCATGATATTGGGCTTTGACTATTTAATAAGTATCCACTTTCATAATTGGGCTTTTAGGCTCAAAACACAAATGTGGGTCCCACTTGGCCCATAAACCTTTGATAAAGTTAAATCCTCGAAAACGAACTTGATTTGTGGCTTCTCGATCTTTTCTTCAATATCGTGTCGATATTTGCCGGTTTTTCACGTACTTTGCTACCTACACACATGAAACACAAAACAAGCATATACAAGGCATTTTTCATTGATAATATGCATTTATTTATTGTTTATAGATACAAATGATATGAGTAAAATCACTCATATCAGGGGGAATTTTTCAAGCGTTCAGAATTTTCGATGCCAAAAGTGCCAAGTTAACAAATTGGTGTCAAGATAACGATATCAATTGTACATGTGGTGTCATGAAAGATTACCGCTTTTCAAAAAGGAGGAGATAATTTCAGACGTTACGGGGGAGACCAACATTTGTGAACAAGAACCATGTGATTCTATCATATGATGTTCTCATCATTCAGGTCCAACCTCGTAAATTATCAATGTTGTGAATACATTATCATATATGATCGTTGCACGTGATAAGTACCTTACACTTGTGTTTAAAAGGTATTTTATTTGCATTTCAAGTACACCCTCATTAATTTGAGGGGGGGCTTGTGTCAATCATGAAGATAATTGGATTTGCATTTTTCTTCCCAAATTTTCTTAAAATTTCATTAAATAAATTGATATTAAAAACATCGATTGGGTTAATATTTTTAATATGAGGGAGAAAATATGATTTAATATTGAGATAAACAATGGGTTGACTTAATATGCTGGCTCATCCCGACATGTGCGAAATGTTTTCAAATATCATGGCATATGTTAAGGGGAAGCAAAATGGATTTATAGTTCAAAATGGATTTCGTGGTGAGGTATTCTTACCCATACCTATCTATTTCACGATGATGGAGATTGTGGTGACATAATGATGGTAGGATAGGTTAAAGTCCAATGATTCTTTTAGAACCGGAGAAATCTTCCCAAGGTCGTTTCATAGCTAGAAATAGTTGTCCTTGGGAAAGATGGAGAAAGACTGTGAATGTAGCTGAATGCCGACCAAGTACTTAAGTTAGCACTGGAACAATCACAACAAGGTGCTAGTTATGGCGTACTGGTAAGCATTGAAGGGGTTGAAGAATGAAAAAGAATTGTAAAGATAAAGGGTCTAAAGAAAGAAGCCCTCCTTACAACTTAGGCAGAAACCGGGTAAATACATATGCTATTGAGATCATTTTTAATGATGCTCGATATTGAAGATAGACATCATGGACCCAGTGATGCAATGCACAACTCATCCCAGCTAACTCAGATATCTCTCAAAAGGTATTTGTTTTTAATCAACGAAGACAACGCATTATCTATCAATTTATTAACTCCGAATATATTGATATTGAAATGGTGGCACTCCTCTCCAGCCTCCGATCACTAAAAATCCAAAATGCACGATCGAGTCTAGAGCCATTTGAGATCATCAATAATCTCATTAGGACACATTTCCATATTTACTTGCTTCTTCATATACTATGGAAAGTAAGAAAGTTATTAAGAGCCCTACGCAAAATCTTCATGATCTTGCCTGAATATCTGAGTAATACGAAAGTATTTACAATGAAGATGGAAATACTTCTTGAGCGAACATTATAAAGCTCATGGTAGGTGACTTGTGTGATTCTTTATGAACCAAACTTGTGATAACTGGAAAGCAATAGTGGTTTAATTCTTAACTAAATCTAAACATGCTCCAGGCCTCTAGGCAATATCTTAGTGATCTTGCCAGAACACTCAGAGTGACACTCTTTAGTGTTTACAGTGATGACTGGAAATCCTTCTAGTGTTAACATCAAACAGCACTTGGTAGGTAACTTGCAAGATTTAATATGAATCAAGATCGTGACAACTGGAAAGTAACGATGGTGCGGTTCTTAATTGAATTTCACTTGTTCCAGGAACATGAATTGAAGGCTTCAATCATGCGGATAATATTATCCAAATGATTCACTCTTTATGTTCGCAATCAGCTTTAGACGGTCAAATCAATTGAAATAACAACGGGTTTACCCGCGAAATCTTGTAAAGGAGGTTTTTAATTAAAACTACCTGTCACAAGTACGATATTTAATATCGTCCAACGGTCTTCACCGACCGGAGGTAAAATGCTACCTAATTAGGTTGAAATGTTCAAAGCCATTTCATCCGTGTCTTTGTTTGTGTTGCTAACTGTCTTATGCAGCGTAACAAGACGGTGGCATTGCGGTATCCGAGAAGAAGTCATCCACGCATGCTTATACTTTCTGCACTTAATACTTCAACAAATTCAAGAAAGAATAAAAGTTAAGTCTTCCGCTGTATCAAACTCTGAAGCTTTCAAGAATTCATAAAGGTATGAGCATGTGGAACATGAAGTCACGAGGAGGCGAATATCACAAGTGATGAATGCACAATGTCAAGGCAAAGAAACATGCTCAAGACTAAAGTCAAAGATCACATCAGCATCTTCACAAGAACAAGATCGAAGACTCACGCATAGTATGCTAGGTTTAAGGTTTTGTAAAATGGTGTGACCTCCCTTAGGGGGAGATTGTTGGAAATACAAAATTCCAAAGAAAGTCTCTGTCACATCATAGTTAGCATAAATCACGAGCTATAGACTATTTAGGACTTTGTCTCTTGGAGCGACCTCCCTTAGGGGGAGATTGTTGGAAATACGTTTTTACGTATTTAGAAAGGATCGGTCACTCCAACGAGATACATCTAGTATGGGATCGTGATCTAGTAATGTAACAATATAACCCGTCAAACCCACATGTAGGGTGGGTTATATATAACCCCCTCCTAGCATGTTAGGAGGGGTTGGTTCTCATTTTACACAATCTAATATTACTTTCTCTAATTCTCTCCAACCTTTCTCTACTTTCTCTCTCTAAGTTCTTCATCTCTCTCTCTCTCTCTTTATTTAGATCATTCCATGCATTAGATAATCAAAGGATTACGTAGGTCTACAATTTATATTGTACAAAAGTCTATTTTTGATTATTTTCGAAAAATTTGAGAAAACAAAAAAATAAAATAAAATGTAAATATCATTAGAAAAACAAAATAAAAATGGAAAAACTTTTCAAAATACCAAAAATATTCTTCTAGACATGTATTTCAATATCGATAATATGGACGTGCCTAGAAATGTAGCTCATTAACGAGACGGGTGTGTACACAAAGCTCGAATGAAAGTTGTAAATATTTTTCAAAACATGTCATTTCTTATTTTTAATAAAAGAAAATGTCTATTTTGGACAATTTTTCCAACAACGGGTACAACAATCTATCTTGGGTTGAGCTTGTCACAAAACATTCAACGTTTTGAGCTCAACATAATGGCTTGTAATCACTTTCAGATTGTAACCCGGGTTGATATTCACGGGGGAGTGTACGATTTAGTGCGCTTACCCTCAACAAAAGAAGAGAAATCTTTTTACAATTGAGTGGATTCGTCAAGACATTCAAAGTCTATGAACTCAAGTTTATGCTTTAGAAATACCATGTCGTCAAAAAGAAATGATTTTCGAAAAGCGTTGAACACAATTTTTTCAAGAATTTTTCAATGATTATTCCAAATCTATCAAAAATTGTGTGTTCAATAACTCCGACCCTCAAAAAGAGAAATGTGGATCATATCCTCACAATGACAATTCAATTGGATCAATTTTTGAGGGGGAGCGTTCCAAAATTTCATGCTATTAAGACACATTTTTCTCCCGAAGATTTTCAAGACTATTATGTTTCATAGTATATTTTAATCAAATTTGGTATCTCTTTTTTTTGGTAACCGTGATTTCTGACTCATTGGTCGACTAATCCACAGGGTTTGAACCCACCGCCACACATACTCAAACCAGGTAAAGCCCTCCCTTTTCAGGAGGTTGGCGTGGCCACTTCAAGGTTGTTTGCACCTGGTGGGAATTGAACTTGAGACCTCACACACTTTGGAGTGATAGCCACAAATCTTTTTGCCACTAGGCCACCTTTGAGTGGTTAAAATTTGGTATCTCTAATATCAAACGATTTTATATATTAGAGATAGGGGATAAAATGTGATTTAAAATGTGATCTAATATATGAAACATATATTTAAGACTCTAACACTTTAACTCTTACCCACATGTGCGAAAAACTTTCGATTATCGATCCACATGTGAAGGGGGAGCATTTCTGAAACGACAAAACTATCAAGGTGTTAAATGTTTTTCTAACACTTTGATAGACTTTCAAGTGGTTTTATGGTTACGATCTCATACCCACAACATCTTTAATTTACGACATTATTGGTGTCAAAGGGTGGTTAGGCATATATCCTATGATCCAACCAGAACCGGAGGGATCTTCCGAGGGACAATCAAATAGATTACTAGAAGTCCTTGGGAAAGATGGAGTAGAATGTGAACGTAGCAGAATGCCGACTAAAAACTAAAGCTAGCACTAAAAATCACAACAAGGTGCTAGTAATGATGTCTTGGTAAGCATTAAAGGGGTTGAAGAATGAAAAAGAAATGTAAGGATAAAGGGTGTAAAGAAATAAGCCCTCCATACAACTTAGGCAGAAACCAGTTCAACACATCATGAAGACAACACATCATGGACCCAGTGATGTAATGCACAACCCTTCCCCAGCTAACTCAGGCTTCGTTCAAAAGAAGTTTGTTTTATTGTCACGGAGAACAACACGACTTCTATTGGCTTTCTCACTCTGACTTAGTTGATATTGAATAGCTGGCATCTGCTCCAGCCTTCGACCCCTAAAAGTGCACAAATCGAGTATAGAGCCAAGAGATCAATCAAATCTCGTTAAGACACACGGAATGATGATAAAGAGAGTCCTATGTTATATCCTTGCGATATTGCTAGAACACTCAGAGTGATACTAATTAGTATTCACAATGATGAGTGGAAATCCTTCCAGTGTTAACATCAAACAGCACTGCGGTAGGTCATGTGTAAGATTCTTTATGAATAGAACACATGTAAAACTGAAAAGTAACAGTGGTTTGTTTCTTTAGCGATTCAAACTCGTTTCAGGTTTCTACGCAATATCTTTATGGTCTTGCCAGAACATTCAGAGTGATATTCATTAATATTCACAATGGCGAATGGAAATCCTTCTAGCGTTAACCTCAAACAGCGCTATGGTAGGTAACTTGTGAGATTCTTTATGGATCAAGCTTGTGTCAACTGGAAAGCAACAATGGTAAGATTCTTAATGAGTCAAACTTATTCCAGGAATTTGAATTGACGACTTTAATCAAGCGGATAGTTATACAATTGATTCACTCTTTATGTTCGCAGTCTTGCTTTGAGACGGTCGAGTAAAGAGAATGGCTAGTACAGCCGCGAAACCCTGTCAAGGAGACTCTTAATTGAATCTACTTAATCAAAGGTACGATATTTAATATCGTATAACGGTCTTCACCGACCGGAGGTAAAACGTTACTGATTTAGGACGAATGTCAAATCCATTCAGTCCGTGTCAATGTTTTGTCTCGAGAAGGTGGCGTTACGGTGTACTCAACAAAGTCAAAGATTCAAAAACACATACTCATGCCCAAGGACATATTCAACAATCAAGAAAGCAAAAGTCTTCCGCAACTCTGATGTTCAAAATCTTCCTTAACAATTAATGTGGAGGAATGACCTCTCTTCAAAGGAGATTGTTAGCAAGCCTTCAATATGGTGCAAATTATGAGCATGTGGATGAAGACACAAGATCGTAAGATGGCAAAGACAAGTCAAGAATGATTTGAAGATCTCAAGATAAAAGACAAAGTCGAAAGACAACGACAAAGGCTCAAAGATAACAGCATGAAGGAACAAGACTACTATTACACGTTCAAGACTCATTTATGACGAGATTAGTAATCTCCATAAGTCTCCAAATGTCGAAGAGGAATGACCTCACATTGGGGGAGATTGTTAGCCTCAAAATATTGAGTCAAACAAGAATGTTCGGTCATAGGTTTTATTGTAACATTTATTAGAACGTTGTAATAGTTAGTTAAATAGCCGTGACATTACGGGCTTGATGGCTAGCTCAAAAGGCCTCTTTCAAGGTAATAAGCATTTTTTTCTAAGGCCCATCCCATCAAACAATATAGCCCATTATGGTTACATGTAAGCCCGACTATATAAAGCCCTTCCTAGCAAGTTAGGAAGGGGTGGGTGATTTCATTTTTCTTAATCTAATATTCACCTAGTTTCTCCATCTTCTCTCTACTTTCTCTCACTACTTTCTCTCTCTAGAATTCATCTATTTTCATCTTTATTTCTTATATTATCATCAATAATTATGGGACAACAAGGAATGTCAGTTATGTTAATGATTACTTTTCTAATGCCAATAAATATTTTAAATTTTAACTCATGTTAATTTATATTTATGATACTCATTATTTCTTGTTAACTTGAATTCATATAATAATAACCCACACGTATATTTGTTCAACAATTATCCATTATCAGTTTTGTAAGATTGTTTAAAGCTTTGTATCTATCTTGCATGATCAATGAGATAACTTTATTGGTTATGGTTAAGTCTGTAATGTGTGTATTTCATTTCAAATTGGGATAATCTTCTTCGATCCTTTTAAATTAGGATAGAGTATTTCGTCAAGTAGTCCGAGTGACCCGATCTGTAGAAAGTAACTATTCACGAAGTATCAAAGAATTCAGCAAACATTTTATTTTATTATAAAAAGGGTAGATTAAAATAAAACTTAGGGTTTGTTTGGTTCGTAAATGGGATTCGGGATTATGATTTGAAAATTTGGATTTAGGTTTGGATTTGAATTTATATAGGGTTTGAATTAAATGAATAGAGAGAAAATAAAATATTGATAAATTTATTTTTTATATTTATTTAGAGTAAAAAAACTACAAAGTAAGAAAAGAAAAATGAATTTGTGTGGCTGAAAAAAACATCAAATGCAATATAACTTTTCAATGATAGTATTTTTAGAAACATACCATGCTAGGCTGAATTGTGATTTTGGGATTAAAACCTTAATGTCTGAGGTTTTCAAACAAACCAAACAATATTTTACAAAATCTTTTTAGCCCAAACCCACTAAAAACTGGGTACCAAACGGGCCCTTGTACATGAAAAGTGTCTTAACAGAAAGAAGACAAAATTACATTAATGGTTCCTGTGGTTTGTAGTAAATAGCAACTTTATGTCCCTCGAGTTTAAAAGGCGCATGAGTAGCCTTGAACATTGGGAAAAATAACACATGCAGTCCTTTTTCATGGACTACCAATGAGATTTGTGTAGGATGGCAACAGGTCGGGTTTGGCTTGGGTTTTAGAGAACCCGCACCCGTTAATAATATCCAAACGCGCATCCGCCTCTATACCCGATGGGTACCCGAGTAGTATTGCCCATCGGAGTTTCGGATTTTACTCGCGGGTATCGAGTATCCACAATTAAATTTCTTTGGACATAATTGTGCGTATAAAGTTATGAAAAACCAATGAAAAATGATCCGAATACCCTAATATATATTTTAAGTCTTTAGAAGATAAATAATACTAATTGAATATCATATCATGCGACTGAATGGATTGAATAAATCATTATTTATATTTTAAAATTACCAAGATCACAAAGCATCTTTAATGCATACAAAATGTAAGTAATAAGAGCATTTCGTTTGTTTAACAATCTTCGTCTCCTATTCCGCACAAGTTTAAAACTTATATAAAATAGCCATAAAAGTGGGTATGGATCTTAGTAAACGGGCACGTATACAGGTAAACGGAGCGAGTATTACTAAAACCTAAACCCGATCCCGTACCCGCGAAAATAGAACATCCCAACCCGAACCCGCATCCAAACCCACCAAACCAACTCTGGACCGACCCAATCGGTTTGGGTTTTGGTTTTCCCCATCGGCTTCAGGTGCTTTTTCTATCCCTAGATTTTTGGTTTGGACAAATGACATATAAGGTCATTTTTTTTGCAAAGTTAAGGACTATCCCAATCAGTTCGGGTTTCGGTGTTCCCCATCGATTTTAGGTGCTTTTTCCATCCCTAGATTTGTGGTTTGGACAAATGGCATATAAGGTCCTTCTTTTTGCAAAGTTAAGGACTATCCATGCAACTTATAAATTCAAGGACCTAAAGTTGTACTTTAATACAAACCGCAAGCACTATTCATGTAATTTTGTCTAGAAAGAAAGAAACATAATAACAATTGGTCAAAACACCATGATAGAGCAACAGTTATAAACAAAAACCAAAGATTACACGGCGATTGGGAAAGTATGTATAGTTTTTTTAGAGAGAGTAACGATTAATGATGACGTATAGTCCCCAGCCGGGTCATGAACCCGGCCCACGGGTACTACCCGTATCCGGCGCATCACGAATGGGTTGGAGTAATGTCATTTGAGCTTATGGGTCTCGGATGAACAGTGGCCGCATGAGTTATGTGCGGCCCACGACTCCGTACGTCCGGTAAAGGGTTAGACATAATCACAACCTAATTAAGATTGTGATATGCCCTAAAGTAGAAGATATACATTAACCATAATTAGAAGATAACAATCAACTATTTATGGTACTTATCTTTTACTTGGGGCTGAAGCTTCGGTAAATCCCACTAGGGTTTTACCGCCAATATAAGGAACCCCCAAGGGTTCCACAAAGGTACGATCTAAACCAATCTCACATCTCACTAATCATTAACCCTAACCGATTACTTACTCTCACGCTGGAATATAATCGTGGGATACGTTCCCACGGTAAGCCTAACTGCGTGTTATTTTTAGTGTGCAGGATCCCAAACCGAAGTTTACTTGATGCAAGAGCCAGAGTCCTAGACACCCGAATTAAGCCTAATTCAGGTTAGATAAGGACCATCCAACTTTTGTATCAACAAGTTGGCGCCATCCGTGGGACCCTACACTAAACTGAAACCCTTCCAATGACGAAGGGAAACCCTTATCAGGGAAATCCAAGGGGCACCAATACGGGAAATCGAAGGCCGGGAGGAGATGTCTCCGTCACCCCTACTCTACCTCCCACCGGGCAGGCAGGAGGGCCTAAAATCCGCAACACGGTACTTCAATCCCCTGGAGGTGCGGGCACGTCACTCATCACTACACCACCAACCCTCACGTTGAACAGCTCGGCACAGGGATGGCCCTGAACGCCCCTAACCGAGAAAATCAGAGGCAACCCACGGTGGAGACTAACCACGAAGTCACTCCACTTGATGACGAGGATATTGAGGGCATGCTCACGCAAAGCTTCGAAAGAATCGTCCCGGTCATCACGACAAGATTGAATCTGGGAAGGAATCTCCAATCCATACTCAATTTTAGCAGGGCCGCATGCGGCACCCTGATCCAAACCCGAAAAAGGCGAAGAAGACACCAAACCGAGGAACAACCTGTTGGGTCAAAAAGTTGATGTGGAAGAAACTCAAAAACGAAGAAAACATGAAGGCATTTGTCTAAGCGTTGACATATGTATTCCAGGCGTTGTCAAGAACAAATTAGGCGTTGACAGAAGCAAGCATTGTCAAGTGCAATTCAAGCATTGTCACATGCAATCTAAGCATGGACAGAAACATTGACAAGAAGCCTTTGGAAGCTTCTATTTGGATATATATGCAGGATATGTTCTGTATATGTTTATTTAAATAGAAGATTTACATGTTTATTTGATATTATCTCTTATAAACCCTAATCCTTACACTATAAAAGGAACCAAGGGTATTAGGTTTATTCATATCATTCATACACAATGTAAACCTAAAAGCGTGTGTCGACTAGACGTGGGATTCAATGTATACACTTCTAGTGATTGTTTGTTATAAATATAATGAGCAATCCGTTTGTTTAATTCATGTGTTTTGTCCCTAAACACCTTGTTAATGTGTCGTGTTCTAATTCCGCTTTGATTATCTAATCATATGAACATGATGCATTCCTAGTAGCTAAAAGATCGAGGAAACCAAGGTTTCCACAATTGGTATCAGAGCCTCGTGGCTCGTGATTCTAGGACCAACAAGGTGTTCGTGTATCATGAAGAAGAAGAAAAATCTGTCTAGGGTTTTTCTGGACGTTTTTGTGTGCGCAGCAGCATTCAGAAGGCCATAACTTTTTATTGAACCGTTGGATCGCCACGAAATTTATTGTGTGTGTTTTACACACATATATCTAGATATCCACCGAAGGGATTGTTGATATCTATCTTCAAGAAAAAGTTATTAGGCGTTAAAGTCAGCAGGGGTCATATGCTGTTTTCTGTGAACAGTAATAGTAAAAACGCGATTTCTCCTTCGTTAACTGTTGGATCATCGTGAAATTCAATCTGTAGGTTCTTGACACTTGTGTCTAGAATCTCACCAAAGGGATCTTCGATCTAAGCTCTCATGAAGAAGATATATTCAATGTTAAAGTTCACTGCAGTTTATGGTTTTCACAAAAAATCATGATTTAGGGTTTATAAAACCCTAGATCTATTACCCACTGACATGTGTTGTTTAGACACTGATAGATGTTGGTGTGACGCTGATAGATGTTGGTGTGACGCTGACAAGGCATGGATGAGACGCTGATGGTCAGGCGCTGACAGGTACAAAGTTGGCGCTGCCAGGAATAAGTTAAGCGCTGTTGGGAAGCGCTGACACTTGTTGTCCGATATATACATTTTTCAACGCTGATAAGTGTTGTCCGATATTGGACAACACACAGTGTTGATATCTTGGACAGTGAAGGATATTGGACAACAAAAGGAATAGTTGCTGTTTGAGAAAATTGGTACGTTTTTAGCACACAAAAAGGAGGTATTTACACACGAAGGTACATGGGATCTCCGTTTCTATACAGAATATCAAATTGATATTTATGGCTCGGATATTTTTTATAAAGTCGTATATGATTAAGGGGAAGAATTCTTATGGTAAGTTTGATGTTGAAGTTAGTTTTCACAAATTTGTTTTTCTTATTTAGGTGAGCAATACACCTTGTCTTTGTACTAAATATATTGTTATAGCGTACGACTTGCTCATAGTCGTGAAGGTTACCAGTTCCCATGTAACAAAAACTGTGGTGAGCAATACACCTTGTCATTGGACTAAATATATTGTTATAGCATACGATTGGCTCATAGTCGTGAAGCTTACCAGTACCCATGTATAAAAACTGATGGGTGAGCAATACACCTTTATCATTGGATCTAAATATATTGTTATAGCTAACAACGGGCTTATAGTTATGCGGTTTTTGTTGGTTTCAGTTCCCGTTCGTACCAATAAACTGAGCCTCCTTTTGCAATGAAAGAGTTGCATTTTTCTCTAGTCGTTTCGACAAGTAGGGGAAGAGTTTATCAACTTGTGAGCAATTGGGTGAAAGAAATACAAAGTTTGGGTTATTCTACTTCTACATCAAAATTCTTTTATTTATTTTCTTCAAGGTCATTACATAGAGCCTACATTTGGAGAATCTTCAAGATTGCATACATTGTTTACTTCCCTGTTGATGTGACAAAAAGGGGAAGACATACATGCTAGAATTGAGGGGAAGCAATTTGAAGATGATGTACAACTTACAAGAGATACACAAAGAGTTTTGCCGACATCAACTAGGGGAAGATTGTTGGGTCAAAAAGTTGATGTGGCAGAAACTCAAAAACGAAGAAAACATGAAGGCATTTGTCTAAGCGTTGACAAATGTATTCCAGGCGTTGTCAAGAACAAATTAGGCGTTGACAGAAGCTGGCATTGTCAAGTGAAATTCAAGCATTGTCACATGCAATCCAAGCATTGACAGAAACATTGACAAGAAGCCTTTGGAAGCTTCTATTTGGATATATATGCAGGATATATTCTGTATATGTTTATTTAAATAGAAGATTTACATGTTTATTTGATATTATCTCTTGTAAACCCTAATCCTTACACTATAAAAGGAACCAAGGGTATTAGGTTTATTCATATCATTCATACACAATGTAAACCTAAAAGCGTGTGTCGACTAGACGTGGGACTCAATGTATACACGTCTAGTGATTGTTTGTTATTAATATAATGAGCAATCCGTTTGTTTAATTCATGTGTTTTGTGCCTAAACACCTTGTTAATGTGTCGTGTTCTAATTCCGCTTTGATTATCTAATCATATGAACATGATGCATTCCTAGTAGCTAAAAGATCGAGGAAACCAAGGTTTCCACACAACCTTCAGTGGAGGAACAACCTCGAGCACAAAATGTTTTTGAACGCATTGGAGATCGAATCATGCAGGAATTGCAAGAAACTTAAGGGGAATCAGATCACTCTGACGGATCTGTAGGGCGCGCAGTTTTGGAAACCCCCCTGAACAGTAATCGTCACACTAGTGTATTTGGGAGGATGGATTTTGGTAGAAAGAAGACCACCACCCCCTCTCACAAAATCGATCACTACAGCCAATCAAGGAGCAGAGCGCGGTCTTCCTATCAAGATCCTTCAGGATCTGATTCGGATGACCACCACCCAAGGCACCGACGACCAAGGTACTCCTCTTCTAAACCATCAGATGAGGAGGGAGGGCGCTACGGGCACTCCCGTTATCACACAGATAAGGAAGAAGACCTCCCCCTTCCATGGTGTAGCGAGAGAGAGGATGCCTTCACGACCCACATACAGAATTACTCTGAGGACAAAAAACACCGCATGCTGGCGTACGTCAAAACCTATGATGGGTATGGTGATCCGGATGATCATCTCAAAGTTTTTACAGTACAAGAAAAAAATTGAACGATGGTTGATGCCTATATGGTACCAAATGTTTAATTCAACCCTGATTGGTAACGCCCGCGACTGGTTTGAAAAGCTTCCCCGCCGGAGCATCAACAAATTCGATGAACTACGCTCGGCGTTTAGAAGAAATTATACTCAGCGAAAGAAGTATAGTAGGGATCCAGTCTCATTGGCAACGGTCAAGAAGTTGCCCGGAGAATCCACGGAGGACTTCATATAATGTTTCAAAGACGAATGCACGCGAATAAGAGCGTGCCCAGAAGTCCTCAAAATCTCCGCTATATGCATGCCATAACAGACAAGGAGTTGATCAGGCGCCTCAATGATAGACGTCCCGAAAAGTTTGATGAACTCATGAAAATGGTTAGGAACTTTGTGGAAGGTGAGACTGCCCTGTCCGCAGCCTACCCCACAAGGGGGAACCAGGGATATCAATCGAATGATCAGCCAAAGAGGAAATCGAACAATCACGGTAACAACAGGATCTCAGATTATAAAAATCAAGCAAAAGGAGGACGGTTGAACGACAAGTTCACTCCTCTAAAGATGACATACCGAGACATCCTACTGACGGAAGGAGCAAACTTTCCAAGGCCGCCTCCAATGACAACTCCGGTCGATCGTCGTCAGGGGAATTGCTTTTGCGAATTCCATAATGACAATGGTCATGGGCACGGACGAGTGCATTCAGCTCAAGAAGCATATTGAGTCACTGATCAAGTCAGGCAAACTCAAACACCTAGTCAAGGACTGGAAGGACGGGAAGGATAACAAAAAGAATGACAAAAAAGACTTCCAGAAGGACAAGCCCACAACCATATTCATGATTCAGTCGTGGAAACGTAGGATAAAGCATAAAATTAGCCAAAATTTTCTCACAGCAAGGAAATCTCATTCCCTCCTATCACGGCAAGGAATGTGGGCGGACGCACCTCTCACGGTTGAGGTGAGGATTGGAAACCAAAATATCTGTCGCATGTATGTTGACAGAGACTCGTCTGCAGAAGTACTATACGAACATTGTTTCGTACAACTACGGTCGGAGATCAAAAACCAATTAATGTCGGCCACGTCACCGCTTATACGTTTTTGTGGAGAATCCATTTGGCCGATAGGGCAGTTACGATTGTTAGTAACTATTGGAGATAAATAGCATTCAACTACAACATGGATGAACTTTATGGTCATGTTCTCACTCCCTGTACAATGGTATCATCGGAAGGCCGGGAATCCTGGCCTTACGAGTGGTCCTGTCTACAGCACATGGCATGATAAAGTTCCCGATCGAGGGGGGATTTGTTACTATCTTCAATTCAGTAGTACTACCGTTGGAATGTCATGCCGTCACAACACCAATACAACAAACTCCCAAAAAGGAAGGATCACCACTCGCAAACTGGAAGGTGGATATCCATCCTGATTACCCGGATCAAGAAGTGGCCATCGGAGGAACTCTCTCCGATTAAGGTAGGAATGCTCCTTAAGGAAAACCTTGATGTATTCACATGGGAACCAAAGTATATGACGGGCGTACCACGCTCAGTCGCGGAACACAAGCTTCAGATTCATCTGGGATACCCTCCCGTGAAACACAAGAAGCGCAGCCAAGCTCCAGAACGTAGCCAGGTTATACTAGACGAGGTCAAAAAGTTGGTTAAGGCAGGAATCATGCGAGAGGTTTATTACCAGGAATGGCTCTCTAATCCAGCCATGGTTAAGAAACATGATGGAAGCTGGCGTATGTGTGTGGACTTCACGGACTTGAATAAAGCTTGTCCACAAGACTGCTATCCACTACCAGAAATCGACTAGAAGGTCGAATCTCTATGTGGGACCCCTTTAAGTGTTTTTTGGATGCATATAAGGGTTATCACCAAATTCAGATGTCGAAGGAGGATGAGGAGAAGACGGCATTCCATACCAGTCAGGGCGTGTATTGCTACACAAAAATGCCGTTTGGACTCAAGAACGTAGGCGCGACATACCAATGACTTGTTGACAAAGCGTTTGACTCACAGATTAGCCGTAACCTTGAAGTCTACGTTGACGACTTGTTTATAAAAAGCCATACAAAATACGAACTCCTCCGCGACGTCCAAGAGACGTTCGACACTTTGAGAAAAATAAACATGAAGTTGAATCCTAAAAAATGCATTTGGGGAAACCGAAGGAATGTTCTTAGGGTACATGATAGAACCAAATGGCATCAAGCCTTGACCAGAGAAAACTGAGGTCGTGATACAGTTTCCATCTCCCCGAACACTAAAGGAGGTGCAATTACTCAACGGAAAGTTAGCCGGGCTAAACAGATTCCTGTTAAAATCCACAGAGAAGTCACTTACTTTATTCAAAACACTCAAGAAGTGCTTGAATAAAGGAGATTTTTGTTGGACAAGAGAGGCAGCTGAGGCGTTCGGGCAGCTCAAGTAGCATCTAGCGGCTCTTCCTATGCTAGTTTCCCCGCGACCAAAGGAGGAGCTAATTGTATATTTATCAGCTACGTACAGAGCAATAAGCGCCGTCCTAATGACCGACCGAGACTCAGTCCAGAACCCAGTTTACTTCATAATCAGGGCATTGCAAGGGCCAGAATTGAACTACTCCGCAATGGAGAAGTTGGTCATATCGCTGGTTTACGCCGCAAAGAGGTTGCATCGTTATTTTCAAGCGCACCCAATTATGGTAATCACAGACAAGCCAATCAAGTAGATCATCTCAAAACTAAATGTGGCATGAAGGTTGCAGAAGTGGAGTGTCCTGTTAGGGGAACACAATATATCTTATAGACCAAGGACAGCCGTCAAGGGAAAAATCTTGGCAGATTTCATCATAGAGAAGCCCGAGGAGGACGTACCAATGGTCCCAAAGGAAGAGATTCCAAAGGAACCGTGGGTCCTGTTCACCGACAGATCTTCCTGCATGGATGGGTCAGGAGCAGGCCTCAACTCACAAACCCGGAAGGCATGGAATTCACTTATGCCTTACGCTTTGAATTCACAACCACAAACAATGAGACGGAATATGAAGCATTGATAGCATGCTTAAGAATAGCAGCCAGAATAGGCGTGCATAACCTAGAGGCCTATGTGGACTCCCGGCTCATTACAAACCATATCATGGGTGAGTATAAAGCTAAGGAGAACAACATGATCCAGTATTTGGAAAAGGTTAAGTCGCTCATCGCCGGCTTTGGAATGTTTTCTATTAAGCAAGTACCAAGGGGCGAGAATAAGAAGGCGGACGCTCTTAGGAAAATCGTATCCACAAGCTTCGCCCACTTGTCCAAACAAGTGTTGGTAGAAATACTCAAGGATAATCCATCGTGGGGGGGGGAGTCGCAGAAATAGTTGATGAGGACGAACCTACGTGGATGACCCCAATCATCAGCTACCTAAGAGACGAGACTCTCCCGGATGATGAAACAGAAGCACGACGTGTTCGCAGGAAGTCGCAATAGTTTGAACTGCGAGACGGTATCTTGTACAAGTGCTCGTTCTTGCAACCGTGGTTACGATGCGCGCCAAGCTGGTTATGTGATCAGCGAAATTCATGAAGGGTCGTGTGGCATGCACGCAAGCCCCAGATCAGTGGTGGCAAGGGCATTACGCACATGGTATTATCGGCCAACTATGCACCAAGATGCACGAAAATTAATTCTTAAATGCAGTGATTGTCAAGTACACAGGCCAGTACCGCGCCATCCACAACAGGAACTCACACTTATAACAGCCCCATGGCCATTCTACAAATGGGGGATTGATATAGCGGGACCTTACCCCGTTGCAGCTGGAGGCGTTAAGTTCTTGATCGTAGCCATGGACTACTTCACTCGCTGATTGAAGCCAAACCAATCGCAACAATCACGGGCAAACAGGTAAAAAAGTTTGTTTGAGAAAACATTGTATGTAGTTTTAGCTTGCCAGGTGAGATTATCTTGGATAATGGGAAACAGTTTGCGGATAATCCATTCAAGGATTGGTGGGCGACGCTGAACATCACACGGCACTTCGCATCTGTCAAGCATCCGCAAACCAATGGCTTGGTAGAACGAGCGGATATAAGCTTAGTAGAAGGAATCAAAGCGCGCTTAGACGAAAGAAGCTCCAAAGACGAGCTACCACATGTCCTATGGGCACACAGAACAATGATAAAAACGGACAATGGGGATACTCCGTTCGCATTAGCCTATGGTACGGAGGCAGTCATACCAGCAGAGATTCGAATGCCAACAGTCCGTACGACGGAAGTTAACATCGTCACGAACGACGAGGAACTCAGGGTCAATTTGGACTTGCTCGAGGAGAAAAGAGAGTTAGCAGCTTGAAGCTAACGCTAAGGCGCGGATGAAAGCTTACTATGACTCCAAAGTTAAAGGCGTTTCCTTCCGACCGGGTGATTTGGTCTATCGTGCGAACGAGGCGAGTCGTGTGGAGAACACAGGGAAATTGGGCCCAAAGTGGGAAGGACCGTACGAGGTAATGGAAACTTTGGGACAAGGCGAGTACAAGTTACGCGACATGGATGGCCGTGAACTGGCTCGTACATAGAACATCAGCAACCTCAAGAAGTGCTATCTCTAAAAGGCCACGGCCTCCGCATGGACATCTAGCTGTAGACAACTCCAATAAAGATCCATGTAATTTTGTCTTTTATGTTTTCTAGGTCTTATTTGTCTTAGGAAACGTAACCGTGATAAAAAACGTCGTGGTGCCTAGCTAGCTCCACGAATTGTTCTTGTTCAAACTCATTTTCCCATTATACTTATTGTTTATTGTCGTTTGTGTTCTTAGTATTATTTATCATTCATATGCATTCATCAGTCGTACATGTACTATCCGTTTTGATGTGAAGCAAGAGGATTGAGTGAATCTAATATTTCAACTTGTCGCATAAGAGGGATGCAACCCCCGCGAACACGGATCATGAATCCTTACTAGACACCTTATTTGCAAGACGTTGTAATAAGTCTAAACATACCGTACTTACAAAAGGCCGGACATGGTAAAGTCACACAGTGCACGTCTAGTAACATATAGACTGAGTCTTTACGTAAGCTGTGATACATCATGCATGTATATACAAATATCTACTCAAAACATTCAAAAGACAGGTTTCAAATTACATACACAAAAGTGTCGTGGATATCCACGACCAAATGGATTGCAAAATGATGTTCCAGAGTTCATAAAACTTGGTAAGCGTACACACAAACATTTTTCATGGACATCCACGGATGAATATTACAAAGTACATTAATGTTTGATAAAGTTCAAATGTTATCACGTGGGAAGCATAGACTCTCCCAATTATTTCCTCTGTTGGGTCAGTAATGCTAAGGTAGATCCTTCAGGCGCGACGTCAGCTTCCAACAACAAGGATAGACCAGGTCTAGTAGGGGCTGTCACAGGGACACCATCGGACGTGGAAAGGTGGGCGGATCCTGCAGAGGGAGTACGGAAAAGGACACGACTTCCCCTCCTCCTTTGGGCACGGTCCATGTTGGCCTTGATGGCTTCCCCCGATCCTTTTTCTCCTTTTAGGGCCCATGGGTTATCGGGGGAGGGTTGTTCGCGTACAATGGGATGGTAAGTTACAAGTCGAAGTCCGCTTCCGTACATAACCGCTCCATGACCTTGTTTATAGGAGCGTCCTTCAGTACTTCAAGCTCATTAAGCAAATGATACTCAATCTGGCTAAGGGCCGTCATGGATGCGGTCATGTTTTTATCTACATCTGGCTCATGATAATAATGCTCCGTGGCGACCTTACCTTGTCCAGCCCATTCAATCCCGGCTAGAAGCCCCTCATGCCTACCGCAGTCTATACCATCAGAGACCACGTTAGCAAACGGTTGGGCTAGCTGAGGTGATTATGCAATCTTTGTCACGGCTAGCCTTAGGCCGGACCCGATCATCCACCTACGACCGGTAATGGCCGTAAGCATGTGAGGGTATAATTCCTCATCAAAATTTATAGCCATGGCGTCTAGCCGGGTGTCCATCACCTCTAGCCGGTTATCCACTTGATTTTCCCTTTCTTCCTTGTACACAAGGAATTCAACATTGAGGGTTTCCTCGCCCTTCATCAAGATCCAAAAGTTGGCTAGCTCTTTAGAAAGGGCAGATACTTGATCGACCGTAGAATTGGCAGCGGCCTCAGCTGTGGCCACCTATGAACACATGCTCCAGTTAGTAGTGTTGGACGTATACTTATACATGCGCCATATATATACAAAAAAAACATAAATAAGTGTTAAATGGGGAATTTAAGTATACCTTGTTGTTTGCAGCTGGGTGCTAGCGTGAGCGGCCTGCTCATTAATGGTGGCTTCAGTGGTGGATAGTCGTGTCCGTAGGGATGAGATTTTTTCTTCATGTTGCGCAACTAGTTTTTCCCTACGGACAATCTTCCTATCCATACTTTGTACTCCTACATGAGGTTATCATGTGTTAGCTCATTCAAGTCCGCAACGAGCCCTGGAGGAGTAACGTGATCCATGAAGTCCTTGCAGGCTTCTTGAGTACTTAGCTTATCGGCTATGGACAGATTCCAACTTGGGCAGAAAAAGGGCGATGTGCCGTACTCTACAAGTTGTTCATCAACAGAGGTCGGATGAGAGGGTGTTGCTTCCTCCACGACCGGAGATGGCACATTTTTATTTGTCTCAGTGTCAGGCACCCTCTCCTTCTCTGTGTTTCCTTCGCTGGGTGCGGCATCAGAATAGTTGTTCCTACATAAACAAGCACATCAGTATCAAGTTTGGCCTATGATACATTAACATAAAACAATGCGACAACTTGACACTTACGTGGTATATTTGGATAACTCTGACTCAGTAGGCGATATGGCAGTGACAGGAACCGGGTTCAGGAACGGCTCATTTTGGTGTTGTCCATCGGTTGTGTCATGCGCGGTACCCGTACCACCACTTTGGTATTGAGAATGGTCTCGGCGTAGTCTTTTGGGGGGAGCATTAAACTCCCTTATCTCCACTTGTTGTGCCATCTTTTCAACTTTCTCTTGGACTTCCGCCTTTTGGTGGTTGGACCGACGGGAGTCTTGGCGTTTTGCCCACCGGCTGCATCGTCCCCTGACTCAAATAATGCCTCGATCTCTTCGCTCGTACCCTCGACGTTGTCATCCTGTTCTTCGAGGGTTTGGGCGGTGGTATGAGGTGGTGCGGATGACCCAACTTGTTGTTCAAACAGGTTTCGATCCTCATCCTCATTCGAGAAGTATAAGGGGGACTTCTCAATGAGGGATTGTTTTGCGTCGGAGTGGGGGTCGGCGACCATGTCCAAGGGGATGGTGATGTTCCTGGTAGAATCAATGAGTGTTGGCTCGTCTTCACGCCTTGGTCGGGTCCCTTCAGGGACTGCCCTTGGATCTCCTTGATGAATGAGACCAAATAGATTTCATTTCTACAAGACACAATTCATTTTTTAGTTACGATTAATAAAGAAACATATAATGTAGTCAGTTATACCCACCCTCATTTCGGCATCTCCAAAATACGGGATACCGGTCTGATCTTTCGTAATAGTTACGGCTGGGCCCTATTAAACACAAAAATGATTACAACAATTACTTGTGGAACCTCGTGCGGTGCGTATCTAATTCATGTATATCTCTAGCACTATATGTACCTACTGAGGGGAGCCTATCAGGGTGGATTGAGTGTTTAAAAAAATTGGGAAGGGGAAGACGACCTCGTCTATGAAAAAGTACCGGTCATACAAGTTCATTAAGGAGTCTAAGGCTTTGTTATAGCAAGTAGGGGAGTTCCCCGGGCGTTTCTTGAATGATAACCAGCCATTGACTAACCGAGGAATGTAGAAAACTCTAAAAAGGTTTACGGTGGGATTTACATTTAAAGTATAGCAAAGGATTTCAAATTGGTTTATTTTGCATGCGCCAATCGCATGTAGTTGGGTGATATGAACATCATAGTATGTTAAAAGCTCTACGAGGAACCTAAAGAAGGATATACGGTAGTTAGCCGCGTCAAACAGGCGAGTGTAAAACCCTATCTTTCCCCGCGGAAAGTCGGTGATGGCATCACTAGGGCCAGGTAGAGTGGGATGAATACAGCTGGGTATATAATACTCAGAGCAAAATTCAGTTAATTTTGCCGCTGGTAGCATGTTGAGCACGGACATGATGGTAGGAAGGTCTTTAACCATGTTTTATATAAATATGGAGAAAGGCACGATGATCTAACCTGTAAAATCGGATGTCCGAGAGAAAAATGAGGATGGCTGTGAGTAGGTTGCAAACGTTAATGGCGGATGTAAGCTTTTTCTGTGTGTGTACACAGTCGCGCATAGGGTAATATATAGTGTTGCCTCGGTATTTGTCAATCGATGGATTTTTGCCACGTGTATTCCACTATGCGATCTGACGGTTCATGTTCTGAGGGTAAGTGAAGTATCAGAGGGGCCCACGGGTTACCTCATGGTCAGATTTTATGTGGCTCCATGTGCAGTCGCCAATGTGCACTTTTGCATTCATGTCAGATGAACAGTCGACTGTGACATCATGGGCGGTCAGTTCATACTCATATTCAATGTTTCATTTATGATGTCCCGGCTGTATATACGACCAATACATCATTTATTTCGGCATTTAATATGTTCCTTTCTGAGTACAGTTGGAGGGAATTCTTTAGTCTAGATATTACGCCTACGGCTGTAACAACTAGACTGGGGGGACATGATGACGTATAGTCCCCAGCCGGGTCATGAACCCGACCCACGGGTACTACCCCTATCCGGCCCATCACGAATGGGTTGGAGTAATGTTATTTGAGCTTATGGGATTCAGATGAACAGTGGTCGCATGAGTCATGTGCGGCCCACGGCCTGGTACGTCCGTTAAAGGGTTAGACAGAATCACAACCTAAATAGGATTGTGATCTGCCCTAAAGTGGAAGATACACATTAACCATAATTAGAAGATAACAATCAACTAATTATGTTACTTATCTTTTACTTGGAGCCGAAGCTTCGGTAAAGCCCACTAGGGTTTTACCGCCTATATAAGGAACCCCCAAGGGTTCCACAAAGGTACGATCTAAACCATTCTCACATCTCACTAATCATTAACCCTAACTGATTACTTACTCTCACGCCGGAGTCTTGATCGATGTCGAAGTGCCGGTCAAAAATAACCTATATACCTTATACTAGATAGAGTAAGCGGGTATCGATCCACGAGGACTATGTGGTTTTAGTTTAAGTTTTGGGGTGATCACTGATCAATAAAAGTTTTGCTTTTGGAATCTAACGACTAAAATACTTTTGATAGTAGAAATACTGATTAAAAATTAAAATAATTATTAAACTATCAATAAAGCTAGAAAAATATAATAAAGATGTAAACAATTAAAAGAAAAATGTAATCCCTTCCAGGCTTTCAACTCTTAATATTTATGGTTGGTCACACTTATGGATTATCAAAACTTTTTAGAACCGATTACAAAGATTATTTTGACTTAATATGAATGAATTAATGTCGGCATTTATTATGTTTATCAACGACTCGCAATAATAAATCTTATATTAATCCAACTAATAATTATGTTTTAACAATTTATTTAGGTACAACTTATGTTGATTATACGACTATCTTTTTTTTAACTAAATAAAATAAGTATGAATCGTTAACTAACAATAAATTGTCTCGCACAAATAATTAAACATAATATTAACTCAATAAAAATAATTCATAAATAAATTATAAATCAATGTAATAAAAATATAATAATCCAAAAGTAATGATCAAACCATAAATAAAGTTACCGGAAGAAATTACAACAAAATTAGCCGGACATCGCGGTGTACCCGAGCCACTTAATATAAGACCTCATTGTCATCTTCAGTAAATAAGATTTTTTTTTTCTTCTTCTATATCACTGTTAACAAATAAGGACGATTTGTTATTACTACATTTTTAATGTCTTATCTCGACGAACGTGCCAACATCACTTATAATTTAATTCTCTTTTTCTTCCTTTCCAAGTTGCGGCTAATCAATATCCAATGGGACAAATTCCCCAATCTTCTCCAAAGTTGCGGTTGAGGTTATACCTAAGGATGAATATGCGGCTCTAGTCGTCTTTTTTTTTCAACTTCTTGCACCCTCCATATATATATAATATTTCAATGGTGGGTTATTGGGTATTGGGCCCAAAAGTTTTTTTTTTTATTTTTTTTTTCTTCTATTCTTTTAGACATATAATAACTTTGGCCCAATAAAAAATAACCCAACATCAATAAATGCTCGAACGAAACCCGGACAAATAAAAGATGACCGAAAATATCGCGACGCGCTCAGATCTTTTTCTTCAATATTTTTTTCTTCATTTATCGGCGCTCACAATGTCTTTTCTCCAAAAAAAATTAATTAAGCGGCCATTTTATTCCATTTCGCTCGTAACCTACATAATCACAAAACACACTCAAAGTACATATATAACGACAAATAAATATACAATTATACTAAATTAACATGCTATGAGGTGAATGCAAAATACACCGATTAACTCCTCTCAACTTAACTTTTACCGTCTCGTGTAAAAATAAAATAAAAATATACAAGCATGTTAATTTCATAATTTTTAATCATACTATTGAAATTTCATCAAAAAGATCACATTCAACCTAATACACTAATAACCATCCTACATGACAAATAATCCAAAATGATTACCAATATTTTTGTCCTTCTTAAACACTTAGCATAACCATTCCCATTGACTCCATTTACTTTATGTTTCATATAATTAACCATGTGTCCAACGTACCTATTACAAACCTATAATCAATATAAACATTAATCTAAAACAAGAGGTGAGAATATCGTACACCTTTTATAACATTGGAGTTTTTATAGCATAAGAGCACATCATAAGCCATCATACTTTAGCTTATATACTTCTACTTCCTTTCTTTTCTTTTCTTTTTTTTCTTTCATAATTTTTTTTTTTTACTTTTTTTTTCATCACACATAAGCTCTTTTTTTAGCCATTCGGAACCGTTTCTTATACAAGTCATCCCGAACGCTTTATACACTCCTTTCAAGGTTGATATAAAGACCAATTATTCAGAAAAATGAATATCTCTCCTATAGGTGCATACTAAGACACATTGGCACATGAGAACCGGTTAATTTAGTATGTTTTATTTAAATGGGAACAATTATACTTCGTGCCTACTGGTACATCACATAATGGAATTATCTACCACATAGTATAATTATACAATGTACTAAATTAAACTAATCTTTCTAATTTCATTACAACAATACAAGGATTGGGTTATTTCACATAAAATTGTCTCAGCTAAGTGCAATGCTATCCATCATAAAAATTGGCATCTGACCCATGCTAACAACTAAACTATCACCTTGCGCGGGTGACGAATCAGATTGGCAAGCCCAGCATATGACTACCACCAATAATTATGACATTTCTCCAACTCTTTTCTAAGGCCATCGTGCGCGGGTGGCGAGCCGGATAAGATCAATTTTAAATGTCCTAACCCAACTATTACATTACTATATTTCATATTATTTATTTAAACTTTCTACTCAATCTAAGCAAAGGTAAGTAGAGAGAATTCAACCGGCATGGTTTGATCATCTAATTACACATATGCCTAACTACATGCAAACAATCAAATCAATTTAATAACCAAATTATACAATGGAATCGGGTGCACCTGATAATTATGGCCAAATCTTCTAGCTTGCTCCAATAAATCATCCACAAACTAATCTTCAGAATTTGCAAACACTCAACAAACATAAATGTAGAAGAAACTTCCACATCTAATTAGCACAAGACTCTTATAATATGATTTAAAATTTAAAAAATTTTCAATTTTTCCTAAAAATCACATTTTAACCCACTTTGACCAAAATTTCACACAAAAACATGTAACACATGTGCCACCCCCTCAACTTAAAGCATTGCATTGTCCCTAATGCAAAAACTTTAAATTGAAATTTTGGTTAAAAATCAATTCGACAAACTCACACAAAAACAAAAACCTAACTCACTTTCGTAGGAATCACGGTTGCATTTAGCGTATGCAACAAGCCTTTAAACCACTCGGTAGCCCGACTGGACGAGTTTTGTCTCGTGAGGATTTGTAGTGAACACACCCACAAAGTTCCACAAACCACGGGTTGCCTCCCGCGAAGCGCTAAGTTTACCGTCTTCAGCCAGACATAACTCATATGAGCTATTGAGACGGTTGGAGTGGTTCCAAGTAAACCACATCCACCGTTTCCATCTGATCACTTTCTAACTCAACATACGGCTTTAAATGGTGTCCATTAACTTTAAAAGGCTCTCCACCCACCATATTTTTTATTTCAATGGCTCCGTATGGAGAGACTTGAATCACTATGTATGGACCCATCCATTTACTTCTCAACTTTCCAGGAAAAAGCTTAAGTATAGCATTGAATAACCAAACTTTTTGACCAACCAAGAACGATTTCTTGGTGATGTGTTGATCATGAAAAGCTTTGGTTTTCTCCTTATAAATCCTAGAACTTTCATAGGCATCACGTCTAATCTCATCAAGTTCAGATAATTGAAGTTTCCTAGAACTAACCGCTTTCTCTAAATCCAGATTAACAGTCTTAATCGCCCATTCAGCCATATGCTCTATCTCAACCGGTAAATGACACGCCTTGCCATATACCAACTCATACGGTGACATACCAATAGGATTCTTAAAAGTCGTCCTATATGCCCACAATGCATCATCTAACCTCAAGGACCAATCTTTCCTATCACTACGAACGGTCTTTTCCAAAATTTGCTTAATCTCCCTATTAGATACTTCAACCTGTCAACTAGTCTGTGGGTGATAAGGGGTAGCTATCCTATGATTAATTCCATAGTGTTTTAATAATTTTCCAAATCTAAAGTTCTTAAAGTGGTAACCCCCATCACTAATGATAGCCTTAGGAATTCCATGTCTAGCAAAGATATTCTTCTTAACAAACTTAAGAACTACACTATGATCATTGGTTCTAGTAGCCTCAGCCTCTACCCACTTAGACACATAATCAACTGCCACTAAAATGTACACATTGCCATGGGAAGTGGGGAATGACCCCATAAAGTCAATACCCCATACGTCAAAGATCTCAACAACAAGTATGGGATTCATAGGCATTTGATCACGCCTTGAAATCCCTCCAACTTGTTGGCAACGAATACATGCTTTCACAAAAGACTGGGCATCCTTGAATATTATCGGCCAAAAGAACCCGCTTTGTAGGATTTTATGCCCAGTTTTCGTAGCACCAAAGTGTCCACCACATGCATAAGAATGGCAATGAGCTAATATGTCCATATGCTCGTGGTCAGGAACACATCTCCTAACAACTTGGTCAGCACACACCTTATAGAGCTCTGGGTCCTCCCAAAAATAATGCTTCAACTGGGAGAAGAAGTATTTTCTTTGTTGATTGGACCAAAAATCCGGAAGTTTTTTAACAGCTAGGTAATTAACTATATTTGCGTACCAAGGAACCTTTGAAACCTCAAATAGGATTTCATCCGGAAAGCTTTCCTTAATCACATCAGAAGGGTTAAACGGTGGAGGGATAATTCTAGACAAATGGTCGGCAACTACATTTTCTGACCCCTTTTTATCCCGAATTTCTAGATTAAATTCCTGTAAAAGCAAAATCCACCTAAGCAACCTCGGTTTTGTCTCTTTCTTAGTCAACAAATGTCTTAAGGCACTATGATCTGAAAATACTATCACCTTAGAATGCCCCCAAATATATGACCTAAACTTATCAAGAGCAAAAACCACGGCTAACAACTCTTTTTCAGTAGTAGTGTAATTCATTTGAGCTTCTGAAAAAGTCTTACTAGCATAAAAGATTACAACGGGTTTCTTATCGACCCGCTGTCCTAGAACCGCCCCAGCGACATAATCACTCGCATCACACATGATCTCAAAAGGCTTCGACCAATCAGGTGATTGTAGAATAGGGGCTTCTACGAGCTTTTGCTTAAGCATATTGAATGCTTTAAGACATGATTCATTAAAGTCAAAGCGTGCATCTTTTAAGAGTAGATTGCAAAGAGGCTTTGATATAGCACTAAAATCTTTAATAAATCGCCTATAGAACCCGGCATGACCAAGAAAAGGTCGCACACCTTTGATGGTAGTGGGAGGAGGAAGGGTCGAAATTACTTGAACTTTGGCACGATCAACCTCAAATCCTTTTTCAGACACAACATGCCCTAATACAATTCCCTCTCGAACCATGAAATGGCTCTTCTCCCAACTAAGCACCAAATTAGTTTCGGTGCATCTTTTTAACACGCTTTCAAGCTGATCAAGGCAGCTTTTAAAGGATTAACCAAAGATGGAGAAATCATTCGTAAATATCTCTACAGATTCTCCAACCATGTCAGAAAAGATACTCATCATACACCGCTGAAAGGTAGCGGGTGCATTACACAGGCCAAAAGGCATTCTTCGAAATGCAAACGTCCCGTATGGACACGTAAAAGTAGTTTTGGCCTGGTCATCAGGATGAATGGATATTTGATTATAACCGGAGTACCCATCCAAGAAGCAATAGAACTTTTTACCCGAAAGCTTCTCAACTATTTGATCAATGAAGGGTAGTGGAAAGTGATCTTTAGATGTAACATTATTAAGCTTACGGTAATCTATACAAACTCTCCACCCAGTGACTGGTCGGGTTGTGAGTTTTTCCGCATTCTCGGTTTCTACAACGGTGATTCCCGCCTTTTTAGGCACCGTTTGAGTAGGACTAACCCATTTAATATCCGAGATGGGATAAATGATACCGGTATCTAACCATTTAAGAACTTCCGTCTTGACTATCTCTTTCATATTAGGATTCAGACGCCTTTGTGCATCTCTTGCTGGCTTAATATCTGGGTCCGTAACAATTCGATGCATACATAATGAAGGGTTGATCCCTTTTAAGTCTGCAATTGTCCATCCACTGCTGCTTTGTACTTGGAAAGCACTTTTAGAAGTGCTTCCTCTTGTGATTCAGAAAGATCAGAAGCAACAATAACAGGTAAAGTATTGTTAGGACCTAGAAAAGCATATTTGAGATTGGATGGCAAAGGCTTTAGCTCAAGAGTTGGAGGCACCTCCAGAGACGGCTTCGTGGCCGTATCAAAAGTAGAAGGTAATGGCTCCACTCTATAAGACCAAGGTGGTTTTTGATGATCCATAGAACTGACCAAACACTCTTGAATCTCTTGAACTTCAGCAACATCAAGAATCTCCTCATTATCACCAGTTAGATATAATTCCAAAGGATCATCCTTAAGCATACGGGATGCACGCTTTTGAACTTCCTCATCGATCACATAAACTTGGTAGCATTCATTCATCGTAGGAGAATTCATAGAATTAAACACATTCAATCTTATCTTTTTATTACCGAATGCAATATCCATGGCACCAGTCCGACAATTAATCCTAGCATCTATCGTGGCTAAGAATGGGCGCCCAAGGATAATAGTTGGTTGAACATCCTTGTATTGTGACTCGGTGCCCATAACAAAGAAGTCAACTGGGTAATAGAAATCATCAACTTTTACAATAACATCCTCTAAGATACCTCTAGGAATTTTAGTAGATCGGTCGGCTAAGGAAATAATGGTGTCTGTCTTACGAAGAGTTCCTAAGTCATACTTATCAACCAAACTAGCAGGAAGGATGTTGATACTGGCACCAAGATCAAGGAGCGCCTTCTTAATGGCAATATTTCCGACCACAACTGAAATCAACGGTGCTCCAGGATCTTTGAATTTAGGAGGAAGAGAGCTAGACAAGACTACACTAACATGCTCAGCTAGGTCAATCTTTTTAGGCAAAGACGCCTTCAACTTCCTCTTTTGAGTACACAAGTCCTTTAAAAACTTGGCATAAGCCGGAATTTGCTTGATAGCATCAATAAGGGGGAGATTGATCTTAACTTGCTTGAAAGTCTCCCACATATCCTCAGCGTGAGGACCCTTTTTGGCTAACCTTGCAGATGTCGATTTTTCCAAAGCCGTAGGGTAAGGTGTGTTGGACACACCACCCTTCTCAACTTCGGGAGATTTAGTAGCTTTAGGATTCGGTGTTGTTGGTTTAGGAAAATCATTTAACAAATCATTTACCAACTCAGAACCGGACTTAACATTATCGGAATTTTTACCTTCAACAATAATTTCGTCATCAGTAACGAAATCCTCGACATCAGGAGAATTTGGAATTCCCTTGTCATTGTTGTAGATTTTACCGTTTCGAAGAGACGTCACCATATTCACATGCTCATTTCCATTTTTCTTGTGTGCGGGATTCATGGTGGGGTAGCTCGGTAGCCTTCCCTCATCTCTTTTGCTTAATTGATCCGCTAATTGACCAACTTGTCTCTCAAGAGCTGCAATAGATTTGGTAGTGGTCTCGTGTCTTTGATTAGTGACCTCAAATTTTCTATTGATCTCTTGATTGTTGGTAGACAATGAATCCATAAGCCTATCAAACTTCCAGTCAAGGTTCAAGAGACGGTTGTCATCTTGCCCGTGGCCTTGATTTGGATATTGTTGTTGTGGCCTATGATTGTAAGAATTTTGTTGAAAATTAGATGAATCGCCACCCTCATACCTTGGTTTGTAACCATAGTGTTGTTGTTGGGCATTATTAGGGCGATTGTCTTCATCTTTCCAACGGATGTTGGGGTGATTGCGCCTGATAGGTGTGTAAACACCCATCCTTTTACCACTTAATTCGGGCTAAAACGAGACCAAAACACGTATTTAATATCATTTGTTTGGAATTATGCGTGGTTTTTGTGTTTATTGTGTTTTCAGAGCCAACCGGATAAATATTGAAGAAAACGTGGGATTACACGGGTTTTACTGAAGAAAAAGACTCAAGATAAAGTCTATTGTCCAAGAGATGCAAACGATTTGAAGTCACTGGGCCTATTCGAAGATTTATCGAAGAAAAGGACCAAAGATGGAAGATTTATATAAGTCGAAGAAACTCAAGTCTATTAAACGAAGAAATTAAAAGACGAGTTGAATTTAATCGACAACAAATCCCGAATCAGAATCGAAAACGGAAACTTTTCTGAAAAGACGAAAAGACACGAAGAACGGGAGAAAGCCCACTTACCAACCAAAGGAAACACCTATAAATAGGCCATCCCATACACAAGCTAGCTAGTTCTTTTTTCTTCCTCCTTTTTCTTTCTCCTGGTTCGTTTAACACCATCACCACTAGGGTGATTGGTGATTTTTATCTTTAGTTCTTTAATCTTGTAATTTTAATCTTTGTTTCATCTTGTCAAAACATCAATCATTTAATACCAAGTTCTTGTTTAATCTTTCATTTCATCTTGTTCATCATCATCTTTATCTTCAAGTTCTTAAGTTTTATTTTTCTTGATTTGATCTTCAAAAGTTGTTTGGATTTGTGTTTTTGTTAGTGGGATTTGTTGCTTATATTGTCTAAATGATTTGTGTTTAATTTGGTAAAACCTTTTTAAGTGTTTGATTTGATTTTTATTAATTTTGTGTTCCGTGTTCTTCGCTTTAACTGTTTCTGTAACTGGGTTTTCAAAACTTCCGAATCAGCCAAAAAGTTCCGAATGAGTTCTTCATTCGGAAACTTCCGAACCAAGCATTAGAGTTCCGAATCAAGAGAAAACTTCCGAATCAAGCTTTCATCCGGAAAGTTCCGGATCAGTCATAAAGTTCCGAACCAAGCCCTTCATTCGGAAGTTTAGAACTTCCGAACCAGTGACTTCCGGACGAAGCAAAAGTTCCGAATCAACCTTTTCATTCGGAAAGTTCCGAATCAAGCTGAAGGTTCCAGATCAAGCTCAGACTTCCGAATCAAACACCTTCATCCGGAAAGTTCCGGATGAGTATGTTCCGAATGAGTGAATAGTGTCTTCCGAATCAGTTAGTTCCGAATCAAGGTTTAAAGTTCCGGATCAGTTATTTTTGGGTATTTTTAAGTTACTGTTTTACTGTTGATGTTTTACTATTTCCCTGCTCATATTTCACTATTTACATTTTTACTTTAATTTTAATCTGAACTTTAAATTTTCAACCAAGTTTTTGTTAAATCTTAATTAAAGTAATTGCCTTTGATTTAAACTTTCATTTCACTTCTTATTAGAATAGAAAACCAAACCCCTTTATTTAGTAACCAAGAACAATCATTCCACTTAAAACCTAGATCAATTCGAGAGGATATCGAGAGTAAAAATCTGAACCCATACAAAACACGTGTATCAAATGGCGCCGCTGCCGGCTCTTCTCGTTAAGATCAAAAGTTTTTTGTGAGAAATTGGATTTTGGGATCCGTTCCCCGTGAACGTTACTTTTTCATAAAATTTTCAAAAAAAAAAAAAAAAAACACTAAAAAAAATATAAAATTTTCAAAAATCCTAAAAATTAAAAAACAATAAAAACCAAAAATATTTTCGCTTTGTTTTTCCTTGTTCGTTCTTTTGCAGGTGTATGCGCACTCGATCCACGTCCTATCAAGAGCCCGAGCCTCTCGATAACCTAGACATGGCTGGTGTACAAAACAACAATAACATACCACCTCCGCAAAACAATAATAACAACAACAACCCGCCTTTCAACAACATGAATAACAACAACAATGAGCACCTTCCGGATAATCGCCCAATGATTGAATTGCTACAAGCTCATGTTGATGGCAACACGGATCCAATTGTCATCCCTCCAATTGCCGCCAACAATTTCGAGCTAAAGTCAGGCTTTATCCAGATGGTATCCGCTCAACCATTCTTGGGACGCCACATTGATGACCCACATGACCATATCAAGAGATTTCTACAACTCACCAACACGGTCAAGTTCAATGGTGTTCCACAAGAAGTGATAAGGTTACAGCTTTTTCCCTTTTCTTTAGAGGGACAAGCCTGGCATTGGCTTGCTAAGGAACCGCCACAGAGTATTCTCTCGTGGACGGATTTGGAAACAAAGTTTATCAACTACTTTTTTCCACCCTCTCGTACTACCGCTTTGCGGAATGAGATTATAAACTTTGAACAAAAGTACGATGAGTCATTCAGTGAATCTTGGGATCGTTTCAAAGATCTTTTAAGAAAATGCCCACAACATGGTTTTACCAAAGTACATCAAATAAATACTTTTTACAATGGTTTAAGCATGAGTGATCAAGATTCACTGAATAGTGCCTCAGGGGGTAATTTATTGGCTAAGACTTCCAATGCTGCTTGGGACATCATTGAGAACAAGTCTCGTGTGCAAACCAAGAGCATTAGGACCAATGTTGCTAGTGCTAGCACTAATGACAGCGACAAGCGATTAGACAAAATCACCACGCTTCTTGAATCGCTTGTCACCCACACCGTCAGCAACAACAACAGCAACAACGCCAAAAATGCACAAGTGAACGCTGTCAGCCAACCTTGTGAGATATGCGGTGGTCCCCATTCTTACACAACTTGTACCGCCACCCAAGATTACCCTACTGAGAATGTGAATGCGGCATATGGCACCTACCAACAACCTGCTTATCAAGCTAGACCTCAAGGTGACCGTAACTTGCTTAGCTACCGCAGCAACAACTATCTTTCTCCACCTGGCTTTCCTCCGACCAACCCAAACCAACAACAAAACCTTAACCGCCCTGCTCAACAACAACCTCGCCAACCATATATCCCACCTCACAAGCAGCAACAACCACCTCAACGTAACAATCAAGTATACCAACAACCCGCTTACCAACCACCTGCATACAATGCTCCTTCCAACCAAACCAACACTGCACTACACCAAGAGGTCGCCACCTATATGAGGACCAATGATGTGATAGTGGGAAATCTCCAAGAGGAAGTGCGCAACTTGAAGGCAGATCTGGTCAAGCAAGGGAATGATTTGCGAGCTGACATGAGAAATACGTTGGATAGCCAGACGAATGATCTGAGGAACATGATGGCTAGTTTCTTCCAAGGTAATCAACCCTCTTCTTCGGGTACTCTTCCGAGTAACACCGTTGCGAACCCAAGAGGGGAGATGAAAGCAATCACTACTAGAAGTGGTAAAGGTACCAAGGAACCCGAGCTTCCTATACCTCCACCGGTGGTTGTGACTAAGGAGAACGAGTCGCCTGCTCCTATTCCTCCTCCTTCTCCTTCCCCAATTTCTCCACCTCTTCTTTCTACCCCTCCTCCACCCGTGGTTGTAAGTGATCCTATTCCCTTAAAGCCTTCCTCTTCTTCCAATATACCTTATCCTTCAAGGTTGAGGAAAGAGAAGCAAAAGAGCAAGGATGATATTCAAGTTTCGAACTTTCTAAAAATGTTCAAGAAACTGAATTTCAATATCTCCTTCGCTGAGGCTCTCGCTCACATGCCCAAGTATGCCAAAATGTTTAAAGATCTTCTGAGCGACAAGGAAAAGCTCCTCGATCTCGCCAACACCCAACTTAATGAGAACTGCTCTGCAGTGCTCTTAAGGAAATTGCCAATCAAGCTTGGTGATCCGGGTCGTTTTCTTATCCCTTGCAATTTCCCGGGAGTAGAGAATTGTATGGCCCTAGCCGATTTAGGTGCCAGTATTAATCTCATGCCTCTAAGTGTTTGGAAGCAATTATCTCTCCCAGAGCTAGTCCCCACCAAAATGACTTTGGAATTGGCCAACCGTACGGTTGCTTATCCAGTGGGGATAGCCGAAGACGTCATTGTAGGAGTCGACAAATTCACCTTCCCTGCCGATTTTGTTGTCGTCGACTACGAGATGGACCCACGTGTGCCACTCATTGTTGGTCGTCCATTCTTGAGGACCGGTCGCACTCTCATTGATGTTGAAGCCGGTGAGCTTATCATGAGAGTGGGTGACGATAAAGTAGTCTTCAACATGGGAAAGTTATCTAAACAACCTTCTTCTTACGAGAATGTTAATTGTATTGACGTTCTTGATGAAGCTTGTGAAGAACACTTCAAGGATGCTTGTAAAAACATTCCTACCTCTCTTCCCAATGTTGAGACCGTTTCCTCTATCGACTCATCACTATCTCTATTTGGAGAGAGTGATTTCCTTTGGAAAGATTTGGAAGCCAGCTTAGGAGATGTGAAGCAAGACAATGACGATTCTACTGCCACTTGGGATGAAGACCTCAGTTTCATTGCAAACCTCCTCAAAGAAGACAATCCTTCCCCTCCATCTCCCACTATTATTGCTATCGAGACTCCGACTTCGAATACGCCTCCCGTCGACAATCCTCCGGATTTGGAACTTAAGGAGTTGCCACCCCATCTTGAGTATGCATTCCTCGAAGAAGAGAAGAAGTCGCCAGTCATCATTGCTAAGGATTTGAAGGATGAAGAGAAAGCCCGACTTGTCGCTGTGTTGAAAGATCACAAGAAGGCTATTGCTTGGAAGATTTCAGACATTCGTGGAATTGATCCTCACTTCTGCACGCACAAAATTCTCATGGAGGACGACTATAAGCCCACTATTCAAAGCCAACGAAGGGTGAATCCAAAAATACATGAAGTCATCAAAACAGAAGTTATCAAACTTCTTGATGCGGGTATGATTTACCCTATTTCGGATTCACCGTGGGTTAGTCCAATCCATTGTGTGCCCAAGAAGGGCGGAATAACCGTTGTTCCCAATGAACACAACGAGTTGATTCCCACTCGTCTCGTTACTGGGTGGAGAGTTTGTATAGACTACCGCAAACTCAATGATGCCACGACAAAGGATCATTTCCCTCTACCTTTCATGGACCAAATGCTTGAACGATTAGCCGGTAATGAATATTACTGCTTTCTTGATGGTTTCTCGGGTTATTTTCAAATACCCATCGATCCCCAAGATCAAGAGAAGACTACATTCACTTGTCCCTACGGCACTTTCGCTTACAAAAGAATGCCTTTTGGTTTATGTAATGCGCCCGGGACTTTCCAAAGGTGTATGTTAGCTATCTTCCATGACATGGTTGAACAAACCATGGAAGTCTTCATGGATGATTTCTCGGTCTTCGGGGATTCCTTCTCTGCTTGCCTTGCCAATTTAGAACGTATGCTAAAGCGGTGCGAAGACACTCGCCTTGTTCTAAATTGGGAAAAATGCCATTTTATGGTAAAAGAAGGCGTCGTGCTTGGACATAAGATTTCGAAAGCCGGTCTCGAAGTAGACCGTGCTAAAGTTGATGTTATAGCAAAGTTGCCTCCACCTTCCACTGTGAAGGGTGTGAGAAGTTTCTTGGGTCATGCGGGCTTCTACCGTCGATTTATCAAAGACTTTTCTCAAATCGCTCGCCCGATGACCCACCTCTTGGAAAAAGATACTCCTTTTATCTTTTCCAAAGAGTGCCTTGAAGCCTTCAACTCGCTTAAGGATAAGCTAACTAAGGCACCCGTCTTAGTTACCCCTAATTGGGAGCTGCCTTTTGAGTTGATGTGCGATGCTAGTGATTTTGCTATTGGAGCGGTTCTTGGACAAAGAGTGAACAAACACTTCCAACCGATCCATTACGCTAGCAAGACAATGACTGGGGCACAATTGCATTATACAACAACCGAGAAAGAGCTTTTAGCCGTTGTCTATGCTTTTGAAAAATTCCGCCCCTATCTTGTCCTCTCCACCACCATTGTGTACACCGATCATTCCGCGTTGAAGTACTTGTTGACAAAGCAAGATTCCAAACCAAGACTTCTTCGCTGGGTTTTGCTGCTCCAGGAATTTAAAATCGAAATCCGTGATAAAAAAGGAGCAGAAAACTTAGTCGCGGACCATCTTAGTAGACTTGAGGATCCATACCAAGGGGATCATCCGACCAAAGAAATCAATGATTCTTTTCCCTTGGAGACTTTAATGTCTATAAACTCGAAGCCGAATGAAACCCCGTGGTTTGCGGACTTTGCAAACTACTTGGCAGGTGGAATTCTCAAGGAAGGGTTGACGTCCCAGCAAAAGAAGAAGTTCTTCACCGACATCAAGACTTACTTTTGGGACGACCCTTACCTATTCAAACAATGTGCTGATTTGATAATTCGCCGATGTGTTGATGGACCGGCAGCGTCGGACATCCTTGATGCTTGCCACAAAGGACCCACCGGTGGTCACTTTGGTCCCAACTACACCGCAAAGAAAGTGTTTGATTCGGGATTTTATTGGCCCTCCATACACCGTGACGCTCACGATATGGTCAAAAGATGTGATGTTTGCCAAAAGCAAGGCAAAATCACACATAAAGACGAGATGCCTCAGAATTTCATTCAAGAATGTGAAATTTTTGATGTTTGGGGTATCGACTTTATGGGGCCATTCCCTTCTTCTAAAGGAAACAAATACATCCTTGTAGCCGTTGACTACGTTTCAAAGTGGGTTGAAGCCAAAGCTTTGCCTACTAATGACGCAAGGGTGGTTTGTAACTTTTTGAAAGCTCTATTCGCTCGCTTCGGTGTGCCTCGTGCCATTATTAGTGATCGTGGGACTCATTTCTGCAATGACCAATTTGCTCGAGTCATGGCTAAGTACGGTGTAAACCATCGTCTTTCCACAGCCTACCACCCACAAACTAATGGCCAGGCTGAAATATCCAACCGAGGTCTTAAGCGAATTCTTGAAAGGACCGTGGGAGAGCATCGTGCCGCATGGGCTGATAAACTCGATGATGCTTTGTGGGCTTTCCGTACTGCTTACAAGACCCCGATCGGCTGTACGCCTTATCGTCTTGTGTACGGGAAAGCGTGCCACCTCCCCATTGAGTTGGAGCACAAGGCTTATTGGGCCTTGAAGTGGGCCAATTTTGATATAAACAAATCCGGTGACCTACGCAAGATCCAACTCAATGAGCTCAATGAACTTCGGAATGAGGCTTATGAAAATTCTTTGATCTATAAGGAAAGAACTAAGCTCATTCACGACTCTAAGATCAAAAACCGAGAGTTCCATGTTGGAGACAAAGTCTTACTTTTTAACTCTCGGTTGAAAATCTTCTCGGGAAAGCTCAAATCTCGTTGGTCCGGCCCATTCACCATTGCCCAAATTTTTCCATATGGTACTCTCGAGCTCGCTCAACCTAATGGACCAAATTTTAAGGTGAATGGCCAACGAGTGAAGTTGTACTTTGGTGAGGACACCTCTAAGGAGGTGATTCCTTCCCTCACCATGTTCCCCATGAACTAATTTTGGGT
This sequence comes from Glebionis coronaria, assembly GCA_025667525.1. Taxonomy (NCBI): domain Eukaryota; kingdom Viridiplantae; phylum Streptophyta; class Magnoliopsida; order Asterales; family Asteraceae; genus Glebionis; species Glebionis coronaria. The sequence continues at coordinate 635,275,451 of CM046878.1, forward strand.
CGAGTCAGGCTCGTGACTCGGTTATCAAAAACAAGCGCTCCTCGGGAGGCAGCCCGAGTATCTATCCTTGCATGTTTTAATCCCCTAAGTGTAGGGGAGGACTTCTATATGTGTTTGCTTGTGTGTGGTGATGTGATTACAGGGATAAGTGCACTCTTGGAATCTTTGAAGAACCGTGCTCCCGTGTTTATCCGAAATCCGGTTCTACCTCTCAACTATCGTGATTCAATTCTCTTCATACTCACATTTGAAATTGATCACTTTAGTCGTCTCTTCCTTAACTTGAGTTAACCAACGTGCACAATGTCATAAGTGTAGGGGAGACTTCTCCCACATGCTTAAACATTGAGGACAATGTTTATCTTAAGTGTAGGGGGGACTTCTATCGAAGTTTTAAGTGGACTTTTCCATGAAAATGCCTTCAATTAACCGGAAAATCCTATTTTTCAACATTTTTCAAATTTTTTATTAACTTTGGCCATTTAGTCGTAATTTTTAAAATTTTTATCGTTGCTTTCATATGTATATATTCCGCAATAAAGTCAAAAATATTAATAAGTGGTGTAGCTAGTTTAGATATCTTTGACATATTAGGCCCGTTGCGTTTATTTTGACTCAACCCGAATAAACTTATCCAAGTTTATTCTAGCTAGTATCCTTAACCATATAGACCTTAATTGGTTTATTAGGCTAAGTGTCCACGAGTCTCATTACTTGAGATTTTAAATTGTGGAGGACGAGAAATGATAGAGTCAATTATAAGTCGGTATTCTTGCGCAAGCTCACTTGGTGTAATTATTTGCCTATTCTCCCATCACTTGCTAATAATTTATCTGCAATAAGTAAGGTCTTACGATTTGAAAAGTTACTTAGCTTCTAGCCCAAGATCGTTTAAAAGTTGCTCGGTAATGATAAGAGTTCATAGCCAAGGCATAACTTATGAAGCGGGGCGCGAAGATTGGCGAGTCCGAAAAGGCCCTAACAAGGCATGAGGATTCAATTTTATTGCTGAAGATCCAAAGTGATGTGAAAAGCATTATTCCTAAAGTCAATATGAAGAATCAAGACTCACGACGAAAAGCAATCAACTCCCATAAAGATCATGGAGAAGTCTATCCGAAAAGACCCTAACAAGGTATGAGGATAAATAGATCCAAGTCCGAAAAGGAGGCGGATCGTTGTATCTCAAAATCCCAATTAGAGATTGAAGAAATAATCATGAAGTCGTGGTCAACAAAGTTGGAGTACCCCTCAAAAGTCTCCAAGTGAAGAAAACTCTATTATGATGAGAAGACCATTATCTCAAGAACGTCTCTCGAAGACATGAAGTATGAAGTACATGCCAAATATCGGCCCGAGAAAGGTCTCAAATCGTGAACCAAGTTATGCCAAGATATGAACTTTTTGATATCCCGAGAAGCAGTTTTAAGAGATTTTGTCCTTTAGCTAACTATTGATCAAATCGTCCTACTTTGCTTTCAGCCTTAATAAACTATCGTAATAAGTCCAAAAATGCATCTTCATGATCATTCTAAGACAAAAATAAAATATAAGAGATACACCTAGGAATAAGGGAGTTTAAGCATTTAATTAAGCCATGTGTGCAAGTGTTTGAATTGCTAACTTATAATAACAATGATCTCGTTTTTAAGCTTAGTTTGGGGAACGTGAAACTTGAGGGTGATAAATCTTCGCAGCACCAAAGCCCTAATGTAAGTCATCGATTTCTTTGCAAGTTATTTCCATGTAGCTATTTTCAAAGAGAAAATGGTTTTCTATCCCTTTGTTATCTTTGAAGTTTTATTTCTTGTTTAGTAGAATTTTAAATAAGGCCAAGGTTGATTAATTATGAGAAAAGTGTAAACTTGCTTTATCACTAAGCATTGCATGAGGGCATGGCAATGGTTAAGTGTAGGGGATTTGATAGGTGTGTAAACACCCATCCTTTTACCACTTAATTCGGGCTAAAACGAGACCAAAACACGTATTTAATATCATTTGTTTGGAATTATGCGTGGTTTTTGTGTTTATTGTGTTTTCAGAGCCAACCGGATAAATATTGAAGAAAACGTGGGATTGCACGGGTTTTACTGAAGAAAAAGACTCAAGATAAAGTCTATTGTCCAAGAGATGCAAACGATTTGAAGTCACTGGGCCTATTCGAAGATTTATCGAAGAAAAGGACCAAAGATGGAAGATTTATATAAGTCGAAGAAACTCAAGTCTATTAAACGAAGAAATTAAAAGACGAGTTGAATTTAATCGACAACAAATCCCGAATCAGAATCGAAAACGGAAACTTTTCTGAAAAGACGAAAAGACACGAAGAACGGGAGAAAGCCCACTTACCAACCAAAAGAAACACCTATAAATAGGCCATCCCATACACAAGCTAGCTAGTTCTTTTTTCTTCCTCCTTTTTCTTTCTCCTGGTTCGTTTAACACCATCACCACTAGGGTGATTGGTGATTTTTATCTTTAGTTCTTTAATCTTGTAATTTTAATCTTTGTTTCATCTTGTCAAAACATCAATCATTTAATACCAAGTTCTTGTTTAATCTTTCATTTCATCTTGTTCATCATCATCTTTATCTTCAAGTTCTTAAGTTTTATTTTTCTTGATTTGATCTTCAAAAGTTGTTTGGATTTGTGTTTTTGTTAGTGGGATTTGTTGCTTATATTGTCTAAATGATTTGTGTTTAATTTGGTAAAACCTTTTTAAGTGTTTGATTTGATTTTTATTAATTTTGTGTTCCGTGTTCTTCGCTTTAACTGTTTCTGTAACTGGGTTTTCAAAACTTCCGAATCAGCCAAAAAGTTCCGAATGAGTTCTTCATTCGGAAACTTCCGAACCAAGCATTAGAGTTCCGAATCAAGAGAAAACTTCCGAATCAAGCTTTCATCCGGAAAGTTCCGGATCAGTCATAAAGTTCCGAACCAAGCCCTTCATTCGGAAGTTTAGAACTTCCGAACCAGTGACTTCCGGACGAAGCAAAAGTTCCGAATCAACCTTTTCATTCGGAAAGTTCCGAATCAAGCTGAAGGTTCCGGATCAAGCTCAGACTTCCGAATCAAACACCTTCATCCGGAAAGTTCCGGATGAGTATGTTCCGAATGAGTGAATAGTGTCTTCCGAATCAGTTAGTTCCGAATCAAGGTTTAAAGTTCCGGATCAGTTATTTTTGGGTATTTTTAAGTTACTGTTTTACTGTTGATGTTTTACTATTTCCCTGCTCATATTTCACTATTTACATTTTTACTTTAATTTTAATCTGAACTTTAAATTTTCAACCAAGTTTTTGTTAAATCTTAATTAAAGTAATTGCCTTTGATTTAAACTTTCATTTCACTTCTTATTAGAATAGAAAACCAAACCCCTTTATTTAGTAACCAAGAACAATCATTCCACTTAAAACCTAGATCAATTCGAGAGGATATCGAGAGTAAAAATCTGAACCCATACAAAACACGTGTATCAGCGCCATCCAGGATTGTAACCTTCGGAGAATGGGTCATTTCATGGACGACCACCATAGACTCCATTTACCTCCTCATTTGGTGGTGCCCCCCAACTTTGACAATTATCGACAAAGTGACTCGGATCACCACACATTCAACACCCATTATGCGACACATTAGACACATTCGGAACACCTTTTCCTATATTTTTCAACAAAAGATCAACTTAACTCACTAATTTCAAAATTTGTGCCACGTTGGTTAGACACATAATTGGCGGAAGATGGGTGGTTGTTTCGATCCACTGAAGCTTGGGTCTTAGAACCTTTGCTTAGTTTTTCAAAAAACTCCCATTCTGCCTCCATAGGTCGCGAGAAAAACATACCCCCACTAGTGGCCATCACAAATTGTTGGTTGTTATAATCCAACCCATCATAGAAGACTTTGACAAGCTCCCATTTTGGAACATCGTGATGAGGGCATGTTCTTAATAACTCCTTAAGTCTATTAAATGCTTCATGAAACTGCTCGCCCAGGATTTGACGAAAGGATTTAATCTTATTCCTAATGGCAGCAGTTTTACTTATAGAATAAAACTCCTCAAGAAAAGCAGATTGCATTTCAGACCATGAGTTAATACTACTTGGCTCAAGAGATGAGAACCAGTCCTTAGCTTGATCTTTAAGAGAAAAAGGAAAAAGGCGAAGTCTTACCTCATCCTTGGTAATATTATTAACCTGATGTGTGTCAGCAATTGAGAAGAATTCTCGCAGATGTGTGTATGGCTCCTCACGACCTCTAAACACTGGCAAGATTGCTATGAGGTTCGGCTGGATCTTGAAGTTACTTGTAACCCCTTTAAACGGATCCGGATAAACGATAGGCGAGGGATCCTCGAAGATCCCCGGCCTGTAATAAGAATTAACACCCCGTGGTGGAGATTCTTCTCCGCTACTACTGCCGCTAGCACTTCCGCCAACATCTTCGTCACCTGGCATTTCAGCGAAAAGCTCTGCTAAACCTGAAAAATCAAGATTAGTAGAAAACTGTCGAAACGTCTTCCTTCTTAACCTTGCACTTTTCTCAACCTCAGGATCATAAGCTAACGGTGTGTACGTCCCGATCTACGTGTGCGCATACACTAACATGCACACTTACAAGAAACAAAACAAACAAACAAAACAAAACAAAACAAGAAAAATAAAATCTTTTTGTATTTTTGTATTTTATTAAAAAAAATATTAACAAAAACTTAAACGAAAAGCTCACTGAGTCCCCGGCAGCGGCACCAAATTTTTGATCGACGTCGAAGTGCCGGTAAAAAATAACCTAATTACCTTATACTAGATAGGGTAAGCGGGTATCGATCCACGAGGACTATGTGGTTTTAGATTAAGTTTTGGGGTGATCACTGAACAATAAAAGTTTTGCTTTTGGAATCTAACGACTAAAATACTTTTGATAGTAGAAATGCTGATTAAAAATTAAAATAATTATTAAACTAATAATAAAGCTAGAAAAATATAATAAAGATGTAAACAATTAAAAGAAAAATGTAATCCCTTCCAGCTCCTAATATTTATGGTTGGTCACACTTATGGATTATCGAAACTTTTTAGAACCGATTACAAATATTATTTTGACTTAATATGAATGAATTAATGTCGGCATTTATTATGTTTATCAACGACTCGCAATAATAAATCTTATATTAATCCAACTAATAATTATGTTTTAACAATTTATTTAGGTACAACTTATGTTGATTATACGACCATCTTTTTTTTTAACTAAATAAAATAAGTATGAATCGTTACTAACAATAAATTGTCTCGCACAAATAATTAAACATAATATTAACTCAATAAAAATAATTTACAAAAAAAAAATTATAAATCAATGTAATAAAAATATAATAATCCAAAAGTAATGATCAAACCATAAATAAAGTTACCGGAAGAAATTACAACAAAATTAGTCGGACATCGCGGTGTACCCGAGCCACTTAATATAAGACCTCATTGTCATCTTCAGTAAATAAGATTTTTTTCTTCTTCTTCTATATCACTGTTAACAAATAAGGACGATTTGTTATTACTACCTTTTTAATGTCTTATCTCGACGAACGTGCCAAAATCACTTATAATTTAATTCTCTTTTTTTTCCTTTCCAACTTGCGGCTAATCAATATCCAATGGGACAAATTCCTCAATCTTCTCCAAAGTTGCGGCTGAGGTTATACCTAAGGACGAATATAAGGCTCTAGTCGTCTTTTTTTTTTCAACTTCTTGCACCCTCCATATATATATAATATTTCAATGGTGGGTTATTGGGTATTGGGCCCAAAAGTTATTTTTTTTTCTTTTACTCTTTTAGACATATAATAACTTTGGCCCAATAAAAAATAACCCACATCAATAATTGCTCGAACGAAACCCGGACAAATAAAAGATGACCGAAAATATCGTGACGCGCTCAGATCTTTTTTTTCAATATTTTTTTCTTCATTTATCGGTGCTCACAATGTCTTTTCTCCAAAAAATTAATTAAGCGGCCATTTTATTCCATTTCGCTCGTAACCTACATAATCACAAAACACACTCAAAGTACATATATAACGACAAATAAATATGCAATTATACTAAATTAACATGCTATGAGGTGAATGCAAAATACACCGATTAAGTCTAATTGTGGGATACGTTCCCACGGTAAGCCTAACAGTATGTTGTTTTTAGTGTGTAGGATCTCAAACCGAAGTTTACTTGGTGCAAGAGTCGGAGCCCTAGACACCCGAATTAAGCCTAATTCGTGTTAGATAAGGACCATCCAACTTTTCTATCAACAATTAAGGTTACTTAATAATGATCAGATTTTTAGCTTATATAGTCCTAAATTAGTGGCTTGCAAGTAAGTCCTTAGATAAAGATATCTTCGTACTTTAAGCACCCTCCTTCAAACTTTATACTCTAAACATATCTTTCAAGTTCAACATTTAACATAACCATTGATTTTGCTAAACTTGAAGGCCATTAGTAAAGATATGAGTAATCTACGGAGTTGTATGAACTTTCATAGTTTTAACAACACCAATAAAAACTTTTCTTTATCAATCAAATGCATGTGCATTTAAAGTGTTTAGATTTTTCATAGAAAACATGATTTGTTTGTGGTATGTGATTCTATTCCTATACCCTTTCAAACCTTCCTTACTTGGATACTTGACTCACTTAGGTGTTGTAGAGTGAGTTAGTAGAAGCTTAGAGTATCAAGCATGATTTATATGGTTTACACCTTTACGGTTAGTAAGCCCTATATCATGTATAATATGTGCAATTGAGCTCATCTCTAGGATGATTGATTAATCCATTGAGATACCAAACTACTCCATAAGTTGTAGTTAGGATATTACATATTTGAAATTAAAATATTACAAGGATATTGTTATTGTAATCCCTAGCAATAATACTTGTCCGACATGTGGGAGAGAAAGTGAATCTATACTTTGCTCACATTTTGAAATAGCTTAAGACTATTCTTGAAAGTGATCTTATTCTATTTATCAAAATTGCTTGGTATGGTTCATTACCAAAGCCGTTTAGACTAACGCCGAAAAGGTACGTCTTAAACCACTATAGATGACACAAGCTCTTCGTTTCTATAACTTGAAGATTGTCACTAGTATCTTGAGCATTGAACTTAGCCTTAATTCACTTCCCTTGGTTTCTCTCTTCTTTGTTTCTTTCTTACAAGTAGTCGTTTATTTGTATCGGTCATATTCGGTATTTTTCGGTTTCGATTTAACTCGTAATCCTTCATTAAGGCATTATACTCTAGTATTGAAGTGGTCCAATGATTTTCAAAAGGCTTGAGATATATTTTAAGTATTTTAGAAAATCTTGGTTTTGGAAAATTTCATTGATTTTCATGGTTTTTAACTGCCCTCTGTAGGCGGTTCTTTAATTGTCACGACTCAAGCAGCAGTTCCTTATAAATAAAGAACCGAAGCTCACTATGTGACTAAAATAATCTGATTTTCAAAAAAAAATATTTTTTCAAAAAAAACCCACTCCTTCTCATCAGCCTTATTTGTCTTGCTAATTTACATTTGTTTTGTTGACTTATAATACTAGGTTTTAGCCAAGTATAAAAGAGATTCGTTGAACCAGTCTTTTCGAATTGATTACTAGTTAAGAGTGCGACTCAGTCGTCTTGGTGGAAAATGAAATGGTTTGATTATCTATTTTAAACTAAAAGTAAAAATGTCGTTGAGTAAAAATAAAGCTTTAAAAGTTAAACTAGAAATGACGAGTTAAAAATAAATGATTAAAAACTTAAAGTGAATTTAAAACTTAAAACTTTGTAAAAATAATCTAAGACAAAACTCGTTTAAAAATAATACTAAGTAAAAATGCGGGAAAAGTAAAATTTGAAAATAGAAATTAAACAATAATAATAAATAAAAAAAACAGGAAATAAAATCAAAGAAAGGTAAAATCGCAGTCACGATTGCAACCAACGATCGTTCCCTGGATCGCAGTCAAGCGATCGTACTCTTGGATCGTACTCCACCACGATCGCAACAAGTGGATCGCAGTGGACGATCGTGACCAAGTGATCGCACCCACAATCGAAGCCTTGGATCGTAGTGAACGATCGGACTCCAGATCGTAGTCACAGATCGCAACCACGATCGTAACAAGTCGATCGTAGCTTTAGTTCGTGGTGAGTGATCTTAGTCTTGATCGCAGCAATGGATCGCAAGTAGAAACCCTAGGGGTTTATGCGATCACACTTACTCGATCGGATTGGGTAAATAGCTGTTACGATGGGATTCAAAAACATAATAAGCAAAAATGAATAAGCACAAATAAGCAAGACGAATAAGCAAGACAAATAAGCACTTATTCAATCCTTAACCAAATGAAAACAAGAATAAATTTAAAAAATTTTAAGACAAGAAATATGCAAACTTTATAAATCGAACTTTTAAAGAGACTAAACTTTTAAGACAACTTAAAAGACAATAAGCTAGATACGAAATAAGCCAAAAAGCATGTTAAGCTCAAAGCTCAATTCGTACTAAAACTTATAGATGAATAAAAAGATAAAAATTTTAATCACATAAACATCAAGATGAAATAAAATCAAAGATTAACGTGAATCAAAGATAAACAAAATCAAGAAAGGTAGAAAAAGATGAAGATTTAAACAAGATTAAGCTATTAAAAGTAAAGATTAGATTAAAACAAGAAAGGAAGATAAAAGATGAAGTTCATAGTGAGAGAAAGTTAAACACTTTCTCTCTCTAAAATTAAAAACTACAAAAAGAAAAATGAACTAATTAATTAACTAACTAACACCCTCCTAATGTGTTATTAGGAGGATATATATAGGAAGTGAGGAGTGCATGTGTTGCTTCCTTCTTTCTTTCTCTTTCTCGTCTCGACTAGATTTAAATTCTTTGTCTTTCTCGACGTCGTCTCGGGATTTGTCGATATAAATTGAACTTGTCTTATAATTTTCTTCTTCTATTAGACTTGAGTTCTTCGACTTCATTAAAATTCCGTCTTTAGACTTTTTCTTCGATAAATCTTCAGAATAGGCCTTGGACTTCCGTTTTTTTACACTCTCGATCTTTTGACTTTGTCTTTTCTCGTTTTCTTTGATAAAAGCCCGTGATAGCCCATGTTTTCTTCCTTTTTCATATTTTTATCCTGAAACACAACAAAAACACAAACCACGCATAATTCCGACTTTTACGACATAAAATACACGTTTTGCTCTTGTTATTATTGGAAATAAATTGTAAAAGGATAAGTGTTTTCACACTTATTAAATCCCCTACACTTGACCATTGCAATGCCCTCATGCAATGCATTAATTTCAAAGCACAGTTTACATTTTTCATCATAAATAACCCAACTTGGCCTTTATTAAATACTAAACTTTAAGGAAACTAAAAAGATAGAAATATGTACAAAACAAGTAAAGAAATCAAAGACTTACATTGGGGTTTTGGTTGTCATGAATGTTTATTATCCTCAAGTTTCACATTCCCCATACCAAGCTTAAAAACGAGATCATTGTTATTATAAGTTAGCAAACTATCTCAAACTCATGTGGGCCAATTATTCACTTAGACTCCCTTATTCCTGTGTGAATCTCTTATATTTTATGGTTGTCTTGAATGATCACGAGGATGCATTGTTGACTTATTTCGATAGTTATTAGGCTAAAAATAAAGTAGGACGATTTAATCAATAGTTAGCTAAAGGACAAAATCTTTTAAAACTGCTTCTCAGGACCTCATAAAATTCATATCTTGGCATAACTCGCTTCACGATTTGAGACCTTTCTCTGACCGATATTTGGCAGCGACTTCATACTTCGAATCTTGAGAGACGTTCCTGAAATTATGGTCTTCTCTTCATAATAGGAATTTCTTCACTTGAAGTTTTTGAGAAATTCTTCATATTTGGACCACGACTTCTTCATTTTTCTCCAATCTTTATTTTGGACATTGATATACAACGATCCACCTCCGTTTAGGACTTGGATCTATTTATCCTCATACCTTGTTAGGGCCTTTTTGGATAGACTTCTCCATGATCTTTAGGGGAGTATTTGCTTTTCGTCGTGTGTCTCGATCCTTCATATTGATTTTTGATAAATGATTCTTCACATCACTTGGGATCTTTAGCAACAAAATGTAGCCCTCATGCCTTGTTAGGGCCTTTTCGGACTCGCCAATCTTCGCATCCCGCTTTAATAAGTTATGCCTTGGCTATGAACTCTAATTAATACCGAGCAACTTTTAAACGATCTTGGGCTAGAAGCTAAGTAACTTTTCAAATCGTACAACCTTATTTATTGCAAATATATTTATTAACAAGCGATGGGAGAAAAAGCTTATAATCAACTCACATAAGTTCGTGAAAGAATACCAAACTTATAATTGACTCTATCATCTCTCGTTATCCACAATTTAAAATCTCAAGGAATGAGACTCGTGGATGCTTAGCCAATTAAATCAACGTTTTGGGTTTTCAAGTCATCTATAGGATCTTGCAACTTCTTAGACTTTTTCAAGTTTGGAATTCGCATTTTAAAGTTTCCTTGATAAACGACTTTCTAGGACCAATTATAGGAACTTGCAAAAAGTTCTTGTTCTTAACCGTAACGCGTTTTAAAGTTCCCTATATAAAAGCCTAGCAAAACTTGACTTAAACACGTTAAGGATACTAGCTAGAGTAAACTTAGATAAGTAAACTCGGGTTGAGTCAAAAGATTTATGACGTTGAAAAATTTAAAACCACTTTATTAAACTTTATTCTAGCAAAGAAAGAAAATAACTATAACAAAGGAAAAACTACAAGGCCAAAATAGATTAAAAATTTTGAAAAATGTCGAAAAATAAATTTTCTGGTTAAAATGAGGACAAATACAAGGAAAAGCCCACTTAACTTCGATAGAAGTCCCCCTACACTTAATATAAACATTGTCCTCAATGTTTAAGCATGTGGAAGTAACCTCCCATCACTTAGGAAATTGTGCACGTTGTTTAAATCTTGCTAAGGAAGAGACAACTAAAGTGATTCCTATTTTAATATTGAAGAATATAAAATAGTGAATCAAAAGAGTTTAGGATAAAACCGGGAAGACGGGAACACGAAATCACGGGTTGTCAAAAGTCATCAAGAATGGATCTTTGATAGCTCGAATCCATGCACATGATAAGAAAGAAAACAACAAACACATACCAGCGTCTCCCCCTACACTTATTATAAAAAACAGATAAAAAGGATAGATACTGCGGGTTGCCTCCCGAGAAGCGCTTGTTTTTGTTAACCGAGTCGTGATCCTGACTCGACCTTAATTAGCATGGTAATAACCTTGAAGAACATCCACCGGGATCAAATACATGGTTTTCATCCATCAAGTAGCACAAGCTTAAGGCGAACAAGGCAAGCCAAAGAAGAGTAGGCAAGGTTCCCTTAAGCAAAGATTTAGCACGGTGGTAGAAAGTATGATGAAGTGCAAGCATATCTCCACAAGTTCCAAAAATCTTTCCTTTTATTTCATCAGATGGATATTGAGATGGCTTAAAAATTGCAATACCGGGATCGAACACCTTTCCCCTTAACACTCAGGCTCAGTAGACATTGAAGAGGATCCGCTCATAAATCGCACAATCTCATCCTCAGAAGGTGGATAGAGGGGTGTCAAAACATAAGTACTGCGGATGGTGGTGTCTTCGGGCTTCTTCTCCTTTGGAACGGGTTTCTTCATATCCGAAGGAGGATAAAGACCAAAATCAAAGTCCAACGGAGGAGAATCATTCTCATTGGGGAAGTAAGTATTAAGGAAAGTGGCAAAATATTCCTCAAATGAGTAATTATCCAAGGTATCAATAGTGTTTGGTGGAGGATCTTCATCAAAAGTAGGAGTAACGTCATCATGAGAATAATCACGCGAGAGAGTATCAACATCATCAAAATTATCATAAGTTGGCATGTATGGATACTCTGAAACAAAAGCAGCATAATCATCCCCATCGGAACTAGAATCTTTAACATAATCATCATAGATCGGTGGAGAATCATAAATTGGTGGGGGGATCCACATTGGGGAGAGAATCATCAAAATCATCCACATCGTCTTGGAAAAGTGGATTATCATGGGAAGACTCGAAAAGAGGATTATCATATACAACAAAGTCATCAAGCTTAAAACTTTCCAAAGTAGTAATAAGCTCTTCTTGAAGCACATTAATCATTTTTGCCGATTCTTTTCCATTTGTCTTACTTGTAATCTTCCCCATCTTAAAAACTTGAGCATCATTCCCGACCCTTAAGATTAATTCACCTTCGGCAACATCGACTAGAGATTTTCCGGTTCTTAAAAATGGCCGTCCAAGTATTAACGGAATACGAGGGTCTATTTCATAATCAACAACAACGAAATCTACCGGAAAAGTGAAGGTACCAACTTTAATAAACACATCTTCGGCAATACCAACGGGGTAAGCGAGAGTGAGATTTGCTAGCTCAAGAGTCATCTTTGTCGGTATAAGGTCGGGTAATGATAGCTTTTTCCAAACACTTAAAGGCATCAAATTTATACTTGCCCCGAGATCGGCTAAGGCAGTAAATTCTTCATCTTTGTTAAAAATGCAAGGCAACACAAAACGACCGGGATCTCCAAGTTTTTCCGGAAGTTCTTTAAGAAGGACAGCATAACAGTTTTCATTCAATCGAGTATTAACAAACTCGGCAATCTTCTCCTTATTACTAAGCAATTCGTTGAATGTTTTCACAAATTTCGGTATTTAGACAAGTGCCTCAACGAGGCTAATGTTGAAATTCATTTGAGAGATCATCTTCATAAAAGAAGTGACTTGAGCATCCTCTTTAGTAAGCAATTTGCTCTTGTCTAACCGAGAAGGATAAGGGATGTTGGGTTTAGGTGGTGTAGGTGTAGCAGGTAAAGGTTGAGATGTGGAAGGTTTAGAAGTGGTAGGTGGGGTTGGTGGAGGGTTTTGCTTGGGTACTTATTCAGTAAGAGGTGGAGACGGTAATGGAGAACTAGTACTAGGTGTGATAGCAAGAGGGATAAATGGGGGTTGAGGAGGTGTAGATGGAGTAACGGGAAGAGGGGTAGAAGGTCCTACTAGAGTTGCTCCACTTCGTGTAGTAATAGCACTCACATTCGCTCTAGGGTTTGTTTCGGTTGTAGAAGGAAGAGCACCTTGAGGGCGAAGGGTTTGTAACATTTGAACGAATTTCCTATCCGTGGACTCTTGAATTTGTTTAGTAGATTCTTGCATTGCTTGCATGATTTTCTCATGTTCATTCAACTTTTGCAAAACCAAGTCCATTGGCGGATGAGGTAAATTGAACCCTTGTTGTTGAAAACCTTGGTTTGGATATTGGTTATAAGGTGGAAAACCTTGAGGATTGAAACCTTGGTTTGGAAAGCCTTGATTTTGCGTTTGGTAATTTCCCTGATTTACATTTAAGCCCCCCACATTGGCATTACCTTGAAAATTAGCTCTTGGCGGCCCTTGGTTGTTTTGGTTAGGTTGTGGTGGTCTTTGTTGAAAACCGGGTGGAGCCAAGTAATTTGTCGAGTTGTAAGACAAGTGATTAACATCGACATTAGGCTTGAAATGAACTCTCTCGCTGTTGTTGTAAGCATACACTTCCCCGTGAGATTGATCATAAGCTTTATCACAATTAGCATAAGAGTGTGGCCCACCACAAGTTTCACAAGTTATATTAATAGCATTGTTGTTTTTGGCATTGTTAACGGCTTGTAAAGCAAGTGCTTCAACAACCTTAGTAAGCTTATCAAGTCTCCTTTCGGTGTCACTAGTGCTAGCACTAGCCACATTAGCCCGAACACTTTTGGTTTGCACTTTAGATTTATTCTCAATAATATCCTATGCGGCATTAGAAGACTTAACCAAAATGTTACCCCCGAGGCACTATTTAGTAAATCTTGGTCATTCATGCTTAAACCATTGTAAAAAGTATTAATTTGATGCACTGTTGTAAAACCATGTTGTGGACACTTTCTTAAAAGTTCCTTAAAACGGTCCCAAGATTCACTAAACGTCTCACCGTACTTTTGTTCAAAGTTAATGATTTCATTCCGCAAAGCGGTAGTACGTGAGGGTGGGAAAAAGTAGTTGATGAATTTGGTTTCTAAATCCGACCACGTAAGAATACTTTGTGGCGGTTCCTTATCAAGCCAATGCCGGGCTTATCCCTCCAAGGAGAAAGGAAAAAGTTGCAAGCGAATTACCTATTGTGAAACCCCATTAAACTTGACCGTATTAGTGAGTTGAAGAAACCTTTTGTTATGGTCATGAGGATCATCAAGTGTACGCCCCAAGAATGGTTGAGCAGAGACCATTTAAATGAAGCCGGATTTAAGCTCAAAATTGTTGGCTCCAATCTCGGGTATGACAATAGCATCGGTGTTGCCCTCTACGTGCGATTGCAAAAGCTCGATCATTGGTCGATTGTCCATGGTGACAATAGGTTGAGTTTCGACTTTGGCTTGAGTTGCTTTCTTCTTACGAGCACGGGTACGCATACACACCTACAAAAGGAAAAGAAAGATAGACAAGAAATATTTTTGGTTTTTTATGTTTTTCTATTTTTTTTTTTTTTGAAAATTTTATATTTTTTAGGATTTTTGAAATTTTTTGAAAATTAGACAAGGAAAATAATGTTCAAGAGTGAACGGATCCCAAAATCCAACGTGTCTCTCATAGAAAACCGTTAATCTTCACGAAAAGAGCCGGCAGCGGCGCCATTTAATACTAGGTTTTAGCCAAGTATAAAAGAGATTCGTTGAACCAGTCTTTTCGAATTGATTACTAGTTAAGAGTGCGACTCAGTCGTTCTTGATGGAAAATGAAATGGTTTGATTATCTATTTTAAACTAAAAGTGAAAATGTCGTTGAGTAAAAATAAAGCTTTAAAAATTAAACTAGAAATGACGAGCTGAAAATAAATGATTAATAACTTAAAGTGAATTTAAAACTTAAAACTTTGTAAAAATAATCTAAGACAAAGCTCGTTTAAAAATAATACTAAGTAAAAATGCGGGAAAAGTAAAATTTGAAAATAGAAATTAAACAATAATAATAATAAAAAAACAGGAAATAAAATCAAAGAAAGGTCGGATCGCAGTCACGATCGCAACCAACGATCGTACCCTGGATCGCAGTCAAGCGATCGTACTCTTGGATCGTACTCCACCACGATCGCAACAAGTGGATCGCAGTGGACGATCGTGACCAAGTGATCGCACCCACAATCGAAGCCTTGGATCGTAGTGAATGATCCAACTCCAGATCGTAGCCACATATCACAACCACGATCGTAACAAGTCGATCGTAGCTTAGATCGTGGTGAGTGATCTTAGTCTTGATCGCAGTAATGGATCGCAAGTAGAAACCCTAGGGGTTTATGCGATCACACTTACTCGATCGGATTGGGTAAATAGTTGTTACGATGGGATTCAAAAACAGAATAAGCAAAAATGAATAAGCACAAATAAGCAAGACGAATAAGCATTTATTCAATCCTTAACCAAATGAAAACAAGCATAAATTTAAAAACTTTTAAGACAAGAAATATGCAAACTTTATAAATCGAACTTTTAAAGAGACTAAACTTTTAAGACAACTTAAAAGACAATAAACTAGATACGAAATAAGCCAAAAAGCATGTTAAACTCAAAGCTCAATTCGTACTAAAACTTATAGATGAATAAAAAGATAAACTTTTTAATCACATAAACATCAAGATGAAATAAAATCAAAGATTAACGTGAATCAAAGATAAACAAAATCAAGAAAGATAGAAAAAGATGAAGATTTAAACAAGATTAAGCTATTAAAAGTAAAGATTAGATTAAAACAAGAAAGGAAGATAAAAGATGAAGTTCCTAGTGAGAGAAAGTTAAACACTTTCTCTCTCTAAAATTAAAAACTACAAAAAGAAAAATGAACTAATTAATTAACTAACTAACACCCTCCTAATGTGTCATTAGGAGGGTATATATAGGAAGTGAGGAGTGCATGTGTTGCTTCCTTCTTTCTTTCTCTTTCTCGTCTCGACTTGATTTAAATTCTTTGTCTTTCTCGACGTCGTCTCGGGATTTATCGATATAAATTGAACTTGTCTTATAATTTTCTTCTTCTATTAGACTTGAGTTCTTCGACTTCATTAAACTTTCGTCTTTAGACTTTTTCTTCGATAAATCTTCAGAATAGGCCTTGGACTTCCGTTTTTTTTACACTCTCGATCTTTTGACTTCGTCTTTTCTCGTTTTCTTTGATAAAAGCCCGTGATAGCCCATGTTTTCTTCCTTTTTCATATTTTTATCCTGAAACACAATAAAAACACAAATCACACATAATTCTGACTTTTACGACATAAAATACACGTTTTGGTCTTGTTATTATTGGAAATAAGTGGTAAAAGGATAAGTGTTTTCACACTTATTAACTTATTACCTTAGTGAAATTGTGTGCATTAGCACAAAGTAGTATTCTTGATTAAGTCAATAGGAAAAAAAGCATATCTTTACAAGTTACAACATATATAATGAGGCATCAGGTTCAAACTTCATAAACGACAACTTTAGAGCCGCTCTTCGGCACCTAATCCCCCCAACTTCCCGTAATTTGCATGAAACTTAATTGACACTCGCTTTTTTTTTAAAAGGTCGTTGCAACACTCACGGGTGTACGAAATAGTTGTGGAAATGTGGAATGATGTATTTAGCTGGTGAAAACAATCTTAGGCTCTGTTTTTAAAAAAAAACCACTTTAAGCAAATCTCTGTAAGCACGTAGGGGTTTTTGTTTGTTTTTCTAGCAGACCAAAGTGCTAAAAAGCACTTCTCACCTCTTCAAATTTAAAGACATAAACTTCATCTTCTTCCCTTTTTTCTCACTTTTTCAACACTCACTTCCAACCACAACCTTCAGTTATTTGCATTTATTTTATTTTTATACTTTTTATAAGCAAGTGATCCATTTCGTATTTTTGCACGTTTTTATGCATTTTCTTTCATTTATGCGTTTTTTTCGTTCTTTTATACCTTTTTACCATCTTATACGTTTTCGTACATCTTTCTACGTTTTCTACATCTTTCTACGTTTCGTACATCTTTCTACGTTTTCTACATCTTTCTACGTTTTCGTACATCTTTCTATGTTTTCATGCATTTTTCTACGCTTTCGTCGTTTTCGTCATGTTTTTAACGTTTTCGTACGATTTTATCTGTATTTTACATGTCCATATTTTACATGTTTTTATGCGTTATTATGCGTTTTCATTGCATCAAAAAAAGAAAAAAAAAACGTATAAATAACGTATGAAAACGTAAAAATCAAACAAAAATGTACGAAATGTAAAAATGAGCAAAATGTACGAAATCATACCCAAACACTAGTGAAAAGGATAAAGATACTATAAGTAAGAAAGAACGTACTTTAATAATATAAAAACAAACAGTTTATTTCGTGTAAATGAAGACTTTAGATACATCTTTTTTTTAGATGTGGTGTGCAGAAGAGGTAAAACCTCTTTAAAAAACAAACGAAATGCAAATGAAGTCTAGCTCAGTTGGATGCATGCATTTGGTTATAGTCTCCATGTGGGGAGGTCAGGGGTTCGTCTCCTGTCATTCCCCATGTGGAGGATTTTCCCAGAATTGGCAGTCGGGTTTGAATCCCATCGAAATGCTTGAAGCTCCTTAATGGGAAATTGGATGGCTAGCATGGGGGTTGATATTCGGAAAAAAAACGAACGAAATCTTACTTTCTAAAATTCTTTTAATAAGAAAATGTAGTTGTAATTTTTTCCGACACTTCAAAAAACGTGAATTCTTGCTTCTCAAATTTTAATTAGAAAAATAAAACTTTAATCTCATTCTTCATTCTTTTATTCCGTAACAAAAGAAAAAAACAATTTCTCAATCTACCATAAGTATCACATTTTAACTAGGGTGAGCATTTAGTCAAACTCGGATCGAACAAAAACCGATTAAGCTTAAAATCACGGATCGCAAATCAAACCAAATATGTTTCGGTATGATTCTTCAGTAGTAGCTCTGAATTTACCCATTTATTTAGGACTCGTGTGTGATTTTCGTGCGTCATAGAATTTACCCATTTATTTACATGTTTGCCTTTTTTATTGGATTCATTGTTCTCCATTTTTTGTGGTACATTCAATAATGTTTTTATATACATTGTCGTCATACATACTACTGATAGTCAATTTTTTTTATTTTCAGGCTGATTAAAACCAATGCAGGTACATACAATGAGCCTGATAAAGTTGATGCATGTATACAAAAGGATATTTAGGCATCAAGTTAAGACCACCTGGTAGAATATCAACTTTTGTTTCGGCCAGACTCTTCCAACCAAACACGAAGTCGCGGCGAAGCGAGGGCACCAATTCCTAGTAAACATAATTAGTTGGAAACTAATTTATACATAATTTAATACTCATTATTAAAACTAATTAATACATGATAACAAAATTAATTAATACATAATTTAATACTCATATTAAAATTAAATAATACATAATAATTATTACACACGTAAAAATAAAAATAATTAACACATCTCATTATTTAAAAATACTAACAACAATTAGAAATATATATATTTATAAATCGTACATATTGTCTACCTAAAATGATAGGGTTCAACTGGGAACTAGAGTCATAGTCGGTTCAACTAGCCAGTAAAAACCGTCAGAAGACGAACCCGGGAGGACCCACTGAAACTAATAAAACGGCACTGTTAAATTAATATGTACTACTTTTTTAACAACACATAAATATGTACTACTTATAAAAGATATTGCTCTCTCTCTTTCTCTCCAAAATTTTAAGTATCACAATGTTACAAGCTTTTGGTACAAACGTTTACAGCCTAACAATTTCATAAATTTATTTATATATTAATTGATGGGCAATACACATTAAGTAAATCATAAATAGTTATCCTCAGACCTGAGATACCAGAAAACTGTCGTGGATCTAGTGCAATTCTGTGAAGTAATCTAATGCTATACGTAACTGGTGGCCATAATGGTTATTTTTAGAAGTTTTGCAAAATTCATAAGTTTTGCTTGTATGAATTTTGTTTCTTCCAAATTCATTTTGGAGTTTAACACAGCTGGGCCCCTCGTGGGATTAGTAAGATGTATGTGTGGCCGCACCCAAAGTCGTTCTAAACTATGTTTAGATGTTTTGGTAATCTTGCGGAATCTGATGAACGAGAAACATAATGGTTAATGTAAGGAATGACTAAGATCCATATCCTTATTAAAGCTGTATTATAAATGAAAGGATAACAATAATGATGAATCATTAAAAGTTTTTATCCAGGAGACCTTACTCGAGTCATACTAGAGGTATTGGCGTGTAACTAGACGCTAACTGATGTGATCACACTATTAAAATTTGTCCAAGTGGGAGCTGTAAGTTTTATGGACGTAAAATTTAATAGTCGTGTGTTAGGACTGAACTCGGGATTACGGGATTGCACAAAATATGTAAAGAGTTAATTTATTAATAAATGTATTTATAGGTTTATTAATTAAATCGAGTTTTAAATATTTGACCACCGTTAAATTTAAGAGTTAAAAAGCTAACGGTTAACGTGGAATATTAAATGAGAGGAAAAGAATGATCCGGAACACCCCTTTGGGGTTGTTCGACCAACGGTGTACAAAAGAAAGGAAGCCCTCTCATGCGATCGGCGACCAAACACCCTCTTAGGGTTCCTTTGAGTCGTTTGATTTCTTGAATCAAGTCATAGCCCCTCTCTGAGGTTATTGGGTTGATTTTTCACTATACGTTTAAGCTCGTTTTATACGTACTAGTATTACGGTTAACTTATTATTATACGTGTGTACAAGAACGTAATATAATCTTACTTAGATTATATCTTGTATCGATTAACAAAACGGTAAGGGGTTAATCATTGACCCGTCATAAACCCTAATTGGTGATTTGTTCTTGTTCGTGAGAATTGCATAGCCAAAAGGTACGTAACCCTAATTCGATTAATTATGAATGTGTTATTATTATGATCTTGTCAAATCGTTTCCGCTATTACGTGCTTTGATCTTTGCTTATGTTTTAATAATTGTTATGAACTTCATAAACTGTCATGCATATCCTCCCCCTTAGCTCCTCTTCCCTTCTTTGTTTTCGCTTTTCCAGACGGCGTTCCTTGTTGGAGGTGAACTCCCTTGAAGCTCGTAGCTCTTTTTCAAATTCATTCGAACTCGTAGATCTTCGGTAGGAGCGCTTTGTATTCTTGCGATCATGAGGGGAATAAAAGCCTTGTAATTCTTTGCGACATAGTCACTCATGAATGCGTTTGGCCAGGGAGGGGTTTTAGTCTCGGTTTGTAGCACCATCTCGGTGTTCGAGATCATTTATGCCTCTTTCTGAGGTACGTCAAGGGCTCCTTTCGAAGTCGACGTTTCCTCTGTTATGAGGGGCATAGGGGGTACGAATGGGGGAATTTGCACCTGTGGTGACTGTTAATGCAAGTGATGCCTAAAAACATTATTAGTGTTAACTAATCTTTCTTAGTTTTGATCACAACAAACTATACAACACATTTAGTGTAAAACATAAAACGAATTATTTAAATAACACTATCATCAAGGTAATAATCATATCACTAACCTTTCGTAATCATACTTAGTGATCATCAAAATGATTATCCTTAAAACTCACTTTTGTTAATATGACAAATGACTTTTTAATAAACTTTCTTTTTTAGAAATTTTTTTATTAAAATGGAAAATCTAAATTTGAAAATAGCATATTCCATATGCTATTAGAATATCCTTTGAAGGCTTAAAATACCTCAGATATTCCTACCCCACTAAAAGACAAAAAACGGAGCGTAGTCTACGGGCGGAACCTTAAGTAGCTAGGCGGTTCCCTAGCGATAAGGAACCACCGGGCTAGATAAGGTACCGCGCCTAGATAGCCGTTGCATTTTGTCTCCTTTAAATAGTGGATCAAATCTCATTTTCCAACAAGCCTCTTGGACGTTTTTCTCAGCCCCCTTTCTCTTTTCTATAGCATAATCATTGGTAAATGATCACTTAAAGTGTTAAGGATGTTTACATATGATTATCCTCTTGATCCCCTCATTTACCTTGTCCAATGAGAAGATCACTCACTCACTAGTGTTGTGATAAAGATGAATCCATGAGCTAGTCATATTCATCATGATACCCTTTTTGTTTTATATTAATCCATTGTATTTATGAATACTTGGACTAGTTGTGTTCATCCAAGTTATTTGTGAATACTTAGATTTGTTGTGTACATCCATTGCATATGTGTTTGCTTGGATTTATGTTGTGTAGATCCAAGCTACATGTGTGTACTTGGATATGCTTAGTTGAGTTGTAATAGATTGATTAGGAGTTCTCACTAAACTATAAAGTGATGTGGTTGTGTCTTGTAAGTTCTCACTTAACTTGAAAGTGATTAGTAGTTGTGTTGTGTGAAGTTCTCACTTAGCTTCAAAGTGAAGAGTCGTGAAGATTGGTTCTAGCTTTAGATTAGAACTCGACATCTAGCCTTGTGTCGTAAAATGGTGAAGTAGGTAACGTCGTGAAGATTGGTTCTACCTTGAGATTAGAACTCGACATCTAGCCTTGTGTCGTTAAATTGTAAAGTAGGCAACGTTGTGTAGATTGGTCCTAGCTAAAGATTATTTCTCGGCATTTAGCTTAGTGTCAGAAAATAATGTAAGCGATGATGTAAGGTTTTCTCCGCCAAGAAGGGAGCTTGTGGATATAGTGGAAATCTCGAGTAGGTGTACTCGAGGAGTGGAGTAGAAACGAGGATAGAGCCTCGTTGTCGAACCACTATAAATCTTGGTGTCTTCCCACTAGGTTGTCTCCTTCCTTACTCTTTACTTATTTCATTATCATTACACTTACCTATTATCTTTACTAGTGCATTTGAATTGAACCTAATCATTATGCAACTTAGCTTCAAACAAAAGATAGTTTTGATACAAACCAAATTGAAAGTAATTTTAATTTGGTTGCCAATCGAAGAGAAACTATTCAACCCCCCCCCCCCCCTTCTAGTTTCTACAGTGACTTTCTTCCACCCCTTGTCTGAGTTATTGAGTGTTTCATGAGTCTGGGTTTTCTTGTCGCCCCCATTTTAGTGAAAAGGATTCGTGCCGCTTTTATACATGCTTGGAGTTTAGTGTAGGGTCCCACAGATGGCGCCAACTTGTTGATGCAAAAGTTGGGTGGAACACGGTTGACCCGAATTAGGCTTAATTCGGGTGCTTGAGGACTCCGGCTCTTGCACTAAGTGAACTTGTTTGAAGACCATGCACACTAAATAACAGACACGGTTAGACTTACCGTAGGCGCGTGTCCCACGATTAGACTCCAGCGTGAGAGTAAGTAATTGATTTTAGAGATAGGTGAGGGTTTAGAGTGTTGTGAATATTGTACATTTGTGGAACCTCTGGGGTTCCTTTTATACCCGATGAAACCATAATTGGGCTTTCCTATTCTTGCGGCCTAAGCAAGAGATAAACACCAAATATAATCGGATCCTTATTGCGTGAATAAGGAGAGTGTATATCTTCTTAGTTTAGGGGAATCATAATCTGATTTAGATTATAATTCTGTCTGATCCTGTCCGCGTACGACCAGGACACGGTTGACATAGAACTGCGTGTGATAACGGCTTATTGGGCCTCATGGGCTTCATCGATGTTTGTGTACGATGGATACGGGTAGTACCCCGTGGGTTGGACGGTCCAGCCCGACTAAAGGCTATATGCCAAAAACATATAATACATGAACAATAAAGTTAAGAAACTATTTTAAATATAGAATTTTTTATTTTACATAAAAAATATGATTTTTATCGAATATTAATTTAAAAAAATCTTCACGGCGTTTTATTTTAACATGACTTATCATGTCTCTTCACATTTTGTCTCATTTTAAGCTTTAATTTATTGCGTGATGTGAAGGTCAAACATTACGTTTTTACGAAACCCTGCAAACCTTTTAGAAACCTTGCCTAACACCGATTATAACGCAAGTTATGGACCAAAAACTGAACCGAAATAGATTTGATCTGAACCGACATCGATCCGGTTCAAACCGGTTTGTCGATTCAATTCCGTTCGTTGTCCTCTGTGCTCACCTAAAAGAAAAAGAAAACATAAACCATTTCCCTCTCATTTCGGAACTCCACTCACCAAACCCTAAAAAGAAAAAAAAAACCATTTCATCCTCACCGCCTTGAAACAACAGCTTCAATAAGTAAGTTGTACATTTCACTACTCTGATTTCAATATTCATCTCATTCTCAATTTTATTGTATTTATATGTAGTCTTAATTTTGGGAAATTAGCCTTTTGTCTGTCAATCTAGCCTCTGCTTCTTTCTGTTTATTTTTATGTAGGATTAATATATGTTTGGTTAAGCTTATTTACGAGATTATATGTTTTCGGCTTATGTTTTATAAGGCTGATTTGTTTTTTTGGCTTATTTTTGGACTTATTTAAGTTTAGGATCTTTTTGACTACTGCCTTAGGGGCACAAGATAAGAAGTCAAAGAAAAGAAAAAGTATAATAAAGTATTCAGGGAATCACGAGTACTTTCTTGTACTTTTTTATTCTTTCTCGGAGTAGAAGGTTTGGGAAAATGACCCCTCAAGTGATGCTTTAAGAAGGGGTCAATGGCTTTCTTATCTTGTGCCCATGAGACACAATTAAGAAAACCCAAGTTTATTATGTTATAACAACAGAGTGTTTGTTTCGGCTTATATGTGAGCTAATGAGCTTATTTGATTTCGCCTTATATTTCGTAAGCCTCAATTTTACGGCTTATTTTGGGATTTATGGGCTTATATAAGTTTATCATATCGTAATAAACTTATATAAGCCCACAAGTCTGAAAATAAGACGAAAAATTGGGGTTTATGAAATATAGGCCGAAATCAAATAAGCTCATAAGCCTACATTTAAGCTCAAATAAACACCCCTTATGTTTCAGAAGCTCACTTTTATGGCTTATTTTGAAACTTTTTTTTGCCTATGTAAGTTTATTATGTCATTTTTAAACTTAAGTAAGCCGAAAAGTTTAAAATAAGCAACAAAAAGTAGGCTTTTGAAACATAAGCCCAAAACCAGCTAAGCCATGAGCCAGCTATTTGAGCCGAAACAAACTCCCTACAAACTTGTATAAGGTCACAAGTTTCAAAATAAGCCAAAAATATTGAGTTTAGGATATATAAGCCGAAAACAACTAAGCTCATTATAAGCTTAACCAAAAAGTTATATAAACTACAAGTTAATATTTTACTCAAAGTGGAAAAATAGAAAGATAAGTTTTGGAAAATAGAAATATACACAAGGGGATACAACGGTTAGGCTGTGTACGCGCGAGTCAAAGACTCGTCCTCCCGGATAACCTAAACAGGGAAAAACTCATTTGCTTACCAAGTAGCCTAGTAGTGGTGCGCCTAACCTTCTCTCAGGAGGTCTAGGGTTCATATCTCACTAGGTACACACCGGGGCTGGCTAGGGTAAGGTTCAGAGTCACAGGGTATGCTGCCTACATCTCATCCAACCTGGGTTACTAGTTTATTCAAGGAAAGCTATATGTAAAATTGCAATGACATATAGGTATAGTAGGAACTAGGAACTACGAATAGAACATTTTTTAATATAAACAGTCAACACTATGAAAACTCACGCCCTTAGTGATTGTGAAATGCAAATCAAGAGCCCCCTTAGAGTTGAGTGTAAAGGGTATAGTTCTTTTCTGCTTGAGCACAAATTATTTAATTCAGCCTTTTGATTCCTTTCCTAAATACAACAATTTGTATTATTAGATTTGTTTTATATGTTGTTTCATGCTTTAGGTTTTTCATTTTTTGTTGGGTTAAAATGTGAACGTGTATATATACTGAAAGGATGTTACAAACACATCAGATTTCAAAAGGACAGTCCCCTTAAGGACAATAGCAGATACCTGACAAGTTAAAAGCCAAAGTAAAAACGACATCCACTTTTGGAATATTCAGTAGCAGAACAATAGCAGGTAGCCCGTTACATGGGCTACAATCAGCCATAGGAAAAGGATAGCTAGACTTCCCCCTCCCCTCCATGTTTAAAACATCAAAGGCATTAGAAGATTTGGATGTATATGCAATATTAGAAGCAGCAGACTTAGGAGCCTGGTTTTTCTCCATACCTGGTTTAGTTACTTCCCGATAATAAGACACTATAGGTTTTGTAAACGTAATCCTGCAACCGATTTAGATTTCCCTTGCTGAACATGTTGTTTGCCCTTATTTTTCCTACTTACCTCAGTAAATCCCTGAAGTTCTTTAGGATCAACCCGTGCTTCAGTATTCCTAGTCATCTCATTCACACGTTCCAAACAAAACTCTTATATATAAATTGTCTCATTTATTCAAAAGCGAAAAACAACTATACCAGATATCAAACAAACTGAAAATGAAAGACATCAACAATGTAACTCAAATAGAAAGGGGCGTTAAACGCCTTGCTAGTGTTCTAATAATATACGAAAGAACCGTGTCACCCCACGAGATCATCTCCATCATCAAGATGAACATGAGCCACCATCTCGGCTATCTCAGTGTTCACCATATTCACTTCATTAGTCCCTGATTTTCTGTCTTTGCACTGACCGTTTTGATGGAGCGGATTTCTTGAAGTTGTTCTTTGTTACTCCCATCTTGGCTTTGTGCCGATCATTTCAAAAACTATCTTCTCAGAGCTTTCACCTTGCACATGATTAACATTTAACACTTGACACAGTGTTAGTCTGTTTGTCTCTAATTTAGCCTCTTCCTCCATACGTAGATGCTTTAGAAGATCATCTAAGGAAGAATCTTTTATTTTCTGCAACATTCTTATAGAGAAACTTCTCGAACAAGGTGGAAAATGACACCCACTTTGAACCTGTGGCTAACGAGAACATCAAGCGATTTGAGTTTGTTCACTAGAACTCGAGCTCATGCACTTGCTTCATAATTGATTTCCCTTCGATCATAGCATAGTCAAATTATTTTGAAACCAAATACTTTTTCGTACCTTGGTAATGAGTTTTATACTTAAACTCTAGCGCACTACTAAGCTGTCGTGGGTTAGTAACCGAAGCATACAAATCATAAAGAGTGTCGGACAATGCATTCTTGATATGGCCTCTTCCTTTTGCGAATCATCAGCAACTTCTCAAGTTCAAAAACTTGTTTCTCGTCTACCAGGAGCTTGGGATGGAGCCAAGTAAACCTTTATCAACATGAGCAAGAACTTCATCTTGTCATCCCACCGGGTCTAGCCTAGCTGCCTAGGTACACCTGTAAACCCTATTGAGTTTAACCAGTTCATCATTCGGAGGTTTGTGATGGACGCAGGAGCACCGTTATCCATGTCGATGTGAAGCTTAAAGGACATGAACCATTCTGTGCAGTTCATTTGTTCTTTTGTATTCAGGTTAGTTGTTACTGTTGCAAACAAGTGTTCACTGTACGGAGGATTCTTTGGCTGGTGTTTGGGCCATTGGTTCTTTCTGTTCGGGGTTTTAAGCATCGTTGGTGCTCTTATAGTTTATACCGCAATCCATCATAAACCTCCGAATGATGAACCAAGAATTGGTTAAACTCGATAGGTTTGACGGGTGTACCTATACCCGTTGGCTGACAAGCTGAAGTTCTTGCTCGTCTTGTTAAAGGTTTATGATGTCTTTGGACCCAACATTGGCTCCCATTCCACATAACCCACATCTGCTAGATGAAAAAAAGGTTGCTCATTTTGAGAAGTTGTGGATGATCCGCAAAGAGGACGAGACTACTTGTTACGACATATTAAGAATGCACTGTGCGATACTCTTTATGATTTGTTTGCATCGGTTACTAATCCACTAAAGCTTCCGAGTGCGCTAGAGTTTAAGTATAAAATTCATGAGCAAGGTATGAATAAGTATTTGGGTTCAAAATACTTTGAATATGGGAGGTGATTTGCACACTCCTTAAATTGATTGGGACACTCCAAAATATGGTATTTTGGCATTTATACCCTTGTAAGAATAGATATGAATGAAAGTGATATAAGGGTATAAATGTCAAAATACCATATTTTGGAGTGTCTCAATTAATTTAAGGAGTGTGCAAATCACCTCCCTTTGAATATGTTATGATCGAAGAGAAATCTGTTATAGAGCAAGTGCATGAGATCCTAGTTCTTCACTAAAATTGCTTGATGATCTCCTTGGTAACGCGTTCCAAGTGTGTGCCATTTTAATTAAGTTCTCACCTTCTTGGAAAAGTTTCTCTAAGAGAATGTTAAAGAGAAAACGGAAGATTATTCATTAGACGATCTTCTAAAGCATCTTCGTATGGAGGAAGAGGCTAAAATTATAGATAAACGGGGAAACAATGAAGTGTTAATTATGTGCAAGGTGAATGCTATAAGAAGATAGTCTTTCGAAATGATTCATACAAAGCCAAGATGAGAGTAATAAAGAACAACTTCAAGAAATTCGCTCCATCAAAACAGTCCTCTAGGTGTCATGTTTGTGGAGAAACTGACCATTTTGCTCGTGAGTGTAAAGACAGAAAATCATGGACTAATGAAATGCACATAGAGAAGATCGGGTCTATTTTGGACTGGGAAGTTGTGAACACCTAGATAGCCTAGATGGTGGCTCATGTTCATCTTGATGATGGAGATGATCTCGTCTGGTGACACGACTCTTTTGAGTATTATTAGAACACTAGCAAGGCGTTTGGCGCCTCTTCCAGTTTGAGTCACATTGTTGATGTTTTTCATTTTCAGTTTGTCTGCTTCGATAGTTTATGTGTTTTTCGCTTCGAATTAGCCGTATGTTTGTTTTAGTTATTGTTAATAAAAGTGAGTGTTCTTTTCTTATCAAAGCTATAGTTGAATAGTTCAAGTTCTTTGTTTGCTTTCATGAATGGTTTATTGTGATGAATAAAACAAAAAGACATGATCACTCATCGCAATGCGCAGGTACTCTGCTTTTTAAAATTAACATTTAAGAAGTTCACATACAAATGTTGTATATGTATTTGGTTGTGTTGGGAATAAATCTATGCTTATTTGTTTCCACTGCTAGTTGATTATTCGTACCCCTGCTAGAGTAAGTTCCCCCTGCTAAATAACAAGGGCAGGGGGATTGGTTCCCCTGCTGAAGTCAAAGGCCCTGACGTCAAAGATAAACATGGAATAGATTTTTACGCGTTTCAGTTATTATTCCTTAATACTTTCCATAGTTTGTTAGTAGTGATCTTGTACGTGAGTCCTTGTGCCTATAAAAGGACTCACTAGGTTAGCATGCAAAGTGTGTCTTTCTCATTTCGTCTTTCATTATTATTACTTTAAGGTTTTGTAAACCCTAATACCACTTTGGGTATTCGTATATCTTTGATATATTAAAGTTCAACGTTTGAATCACATTTGTTCTTGTGCTAAACATTACATTCCGCATCTTGTTTAGTTACTTTGCTTTGCAAAGTTTCTCTAGTGTTAGATTGAATTCTTTCTCTCTACCACAACCCTTAAACAAGCTATTAAGGTTTAAGATCTGACTTTGGGATCAACAAGTGGTATCAGAGCTTGTTGAGAAACTTTGTCTAAATCAAGAACAAAATCCTCATAGCAAACATGTCTTTAGATTCATCCTCAAACAACAACAACCACAATAACCTCAAGTTACCCATGTTGGATCCTGAAAACTTTGAATTATGGGACTTCAGAATCCAACAATACCTGAAAATGGAACACTATGTTCTCTGGGAGATCATAGAGTTTGGTGATCAATTCAACAAAATGGTGGCAGTTGAAGAGGGCATGGAAGAAGGTGAAAGTTCCAAAGGTAAGGACAAGAAGAAATCTGCTGCTCTATGTGATAAGGAAATACTGGCTAGAAGGCATGATGTCAGGGCTCACAGCTCATTGCTGTTGGCCCTACCTGATAGACATCAACTCAGATTCAGGAAATACAAAACAACTAAGGATCTATGGGAAGCCATAGGCAAAACCTTTGGAGGAAATGAAGCCACAAAGAAGAAGAAGAAAAATCAAATGCTGAATGATTTTGCTTCTTTCAAAGCAATTGGTGATGAATCAATTGGAGCTATTTACAATAGGCTTCAAGACATGGTGGCCCACTTGGAATTCTTTAATATTGAGGTATCAAAAGAGCAGGTGAACACCAGGTTTCTTAACAGTCTCCAGAAAGAATGGTTTGTCTATAAGGCAATTTGGCAGAATAAGGATGATTTGGATGAAAAAGACATTGATGACATATATAATAACTTAAAGGTTTTTGAACCTATTGTCAATGAAATGAAGTCAAAAGGAACAATCCCCACCAACTCAAGTGGAATCATCGATTCCCCTGCTAACATGGCATTCATATCACAAAGCAGTGGAATCTCCAAGAACAGTGGAATAGAAGTAGCCCCTGCTACCTATTCCCCTGCTACCAGGACTGGACCTTCCTATGATGAAGAAAGACCAGCTACATTCAGCCTTGATACTGTATGTGCTTTTATAGCATCTCAAGGGCCACAAGGATCTACAGTGTTACATGAAGATCTAAATCAAATCAGTAAGCAAGCGCTAGAAGAATTGGATATCAAGTGGAATATGGCTTTGCTCAGCATGAGAGCCAACAGGTTCCACAAGAAGTATGGGAAGAAGATCACAATTAATCCCTCTGATGTGGCTGGGTTTGATAAAACAAAAGTTGAATGCTACAATTGTGGCAAGAAGGGTCATTTTGCCAGGGAATGCAGAGGACCTAAGTCTGGAAATAGCTACAGAAAGGAAACAAGAGATGATGATTCTGGTGTTAAAGCCATGGTAGCCATGCAGGGGATAGATGGAGCAAATGGATGGGACTGGAGTGCTATGACAAAGAATATGGAAAGAAATCAAGCCTTGATTGCTGAGGAAAAGGAAGAAGATTTTGCACTTATAGCTATGTCAAGTTCCAGTTCTGACAATGAGGTATATGATGACTCATACTGTACTAAAGCTTGTAGGAAAAATACTGAATCTTTGAATGATCAAATTAGAAAGGTAAAAGCTGACTATATCAATTGTGATAATGATCTTGATAACTACAAACGTGCTTTAGAACAACTAGAGTCCACCATAAGAGAGTATAGGCAAAGAGAAAGTGATTATAGGGATCACATTGTGATTCTAGAAAGAGATGCCAAGGAGAATAACCAATCTATAAATGTTTTAACTGCTGAACTTGAAATTTTCAAAGCTAATCAAAAGATAGATGAGGAAACTGTTGAAAAATTTGGAAAAGCTTCAAAAGATTTAACCAAGGCAGTTGAAATTGGTCAATCTCCTAAGGACAAAACAGGGTTTGGAATTAAGAATATGAATGCTACCATACCACCACCCCCTGCTAACATCCATGCTCCCTCTCCTAGAAAAGACTTGTCCTGGACTGGTCTCCCTTGTTTTGAAAAACAGGATGACATTGAGTTTGACTTGAGTGCTTATATACCTAATAATCTTGATACAGAAGAGTCTCTAGTTAAAACTAGTGTCATTAGGGATGTTAAAAAGGAACAGGTTGGTTTAAAGCAAATTGACAACCCTGTTCGATTTTCAAAAGAAGGAATTTCTGGCAGCAATCCTAGTTCTAAGAGTATCTCTCCCAAATCTAAGGCTAGGCCACAGTCTCCTAAGCCTACCATTAAATATGCTGGTATGTACAGGAATGTCAGAGGTAATCAAAGAAATTGGAATGACCAAAAGTCTCATCAATTAGGAGAAGACTTTGTGATTAATACCAAGCCCTGCTTCACATGTGGCAGTTTTGAACACACTTATCAAGAGTGTAAGGCACCAATGGAGATGGTGGCTGCAAATCCCTTAAAGGATATGCAACCTAAAACCATTCTTCTAAATGCAGGGGAAAAATCCTTTTCCCCTGCCAAGTATGTTGCCCCTGCCTTGAGAAATAGGGTGACTGATAAATATGTTGTTCCTGTCCTTAGGAAGGAGAATGATGTTCACCCAAAGCCCAACACTTCTGTGACCACCCCAACACATTATACTGCATATAGATCTGGCTCTAGACCTTACCAACACATGAATAGAGGCCAAAACAAAAGGTGGGTTCCCTCTGCTAAGCATAAGGATTCCCCTGCTAAAACTGGGGTATCCCCTGCTAGAAAAGTTGTACATTCTAGGAACATGGGAAGATGGGGAAAAGCTGTGAAAGCCTCAGCTCGTTGGGTTTGGGCACCCAAAAGGGGTACTCAATCTAATGGTGTATCTCTAGTTTTTGATAAGCTATCCTACATTGATACACGAGGTAGATCCAAGTCTGTAATGGCTTGGGTCCCCAAGAAAAACTAATTTGTTTTTCCTTTTGCAGGTGACAAAGAAGACAAGGGATGATAGAGCATATTGGTATAGTGGATGCTCAAGAAGTATGACTAGACAAAAAGCTTACTTGTCTAACTTTGTGCCCCTGCATGACAATGATGGTGTTTCTTTTGGAGATGGGCATGGAACTATAACAGGAAAAGGAACTATTGTCACAAATGGGATGACTTTTGACAATGTGTACTTGGTGAAAGAACTCAAGTATAATCTCTTCAGTGTGTCACAGATGACTGATAACAAGAATTTTGTCTTGTTTACTGACACTGAATGCTTGGTATTAGGAAAGGAGTTTGTCTTGCCAAAAGACACTCCAATTGTTCTCAGAACACCAAGACAGAAGAACATGTACACAATTGATCTCAAGGACATATCTCTCCAAGACAATGAAACATGTTTCATTGCCAAAGCTTCAGCAGATGAATGTAAGAAATGGCATAGAAGACTTGGTCATCTTAATTTCAAGAACATGAACAAACTAGTAAAGCATAATCTGGTTCATGGTCTTCCTTCCAAGTCTTTTGCCACTGAACATACTTGTGCAGCATGTCTGAAAGGGAAGCAACACAGAGCATCTTGCAAGTCAAAAACAAGTATGTCCACCACCAAGCCATTGGAACTACTGCATATGGATCTTTTTGGTCCTACTTCTGTGGCAAGTATAATGAAGAAATGGTACTGCTTAGTGATTACTGATGATTTTTCAAGGTTTACATGGACATTCTTTCTATTTGAAAAGAGTGACACAGCTGATGTACTCATTGGGTTCATCAATCAAATTGAACTGTCAAAAAGCATGAAGGTAGTTACCATGAGATCAGACAATGGTGGTGAGTTCAGAAATCAGAAACTGGATTCTTTCTGCATAAACAAAGGCATCAAGAGGCAATTCAGCATTGCTAGAACACCTCAACAGATTAGAGTGGCAGAAAGAAGGAATAGGACACTCATTGAAGCTGCAAGAACTATGCTGTCTGATTCCAAACTTCCAGTTATCTTTTGGGCTGAAGCTGTATCCACTGCTTGTTATGTACAGAACAGGGCCTTGGTTGTTAAGGCACACAACAAGACCCCTTATCAGCTGTTTAATGGAAGACCTCCCTTAATTGACTTTTTCAGACCTTTTGGGTGTCATGTTATCATCTTGAACACCATTGACAATCTAGGTAAGTTTAGTGAAAGGGTGATGATGGATACTTTGTGGGTTATTCATTAAACAGCAAGGGATATAGTGTCTTCAACAAGAAGACAAGCAAAATCACAGAAATCTTCATGTGAACTTTCTTGAAGACAAACCTGAAGATGTTCAAACAGGTCCTGACTGGTTCTTTGATATAGATGTACTTTCCAAGTCCATGAATTATGTACTTGTTGTCTTGTACAACACTAACATTTCAGGTACTCAAGAAACAACTGGTGTAGAGAAGTCACCCCTGAGGTACATGAATGTACCCTCATTGTTTCCTAGTGAAGTTGATGATCAAGAAGATAATTCTGCTCCAGGAAAAGAACAGCCAATCTCATCCCCTGCTATGGCTGAAGGCAGTGGAATGGCTGAAAGCAGTGGAATCCAGGATTCCCCTGCTAGAGGAATTGATTCCTCTTTCACAAAGGATCATGATGCTAATGAGACTACTGATGCAGAAAGAGAATCCCCACTCATTTCATCATCTACACCCATAAATGATGGTCCTATCATATCCAGCAGTGGAAGCAGAATCATCAGGAGTGGAGGCCCTAGTTATTCAGAGCTTCATTCTGCTCACCAGCACCCATCTCTAGGTCATGCTGTCTCATTTGGGAGTTCCTTTGAGGACTTCTTTCCTAATCAAAATAGCCCCATCAGTTCTGATTTGGAAGAAGATGAAACAGAAGTCATCATGCAGCCTACCTATAGAATCAATAAGGATCATCCTATCTCTCAAATCATTGGCAATCCTAAAGCCCCCAGACATACAAGGTATACAGCAAAGGAGCACAGCTTCATTGCTTATATCACCATGAAGTTCAATCATGACAACATGCAATGTTGTTTGTTTACTGCATTCTTGTCACAAGAAGAGCCAAAGAAGATTTTTCAGGCTTTAAATGACCCAAGCTGGGTTGAAGCCATGCAAGAGGAGCTCTTACAATTTGACATACAAGAGGTTTGGATTCTGGTTGATTGTCCCAAATGGGCAAGGCCTATTGGGACCAAGTGGGTACTCAGGAACAAAAAGGATGAAAGGGGAATAGTTGTCAGGAACAAAGCAAGATTAGTGGCACAAGGGTATACTCAGGAAGAAGGGATTGATTATGAAGAGGTGTTTGCTCCAGTAGCCAGGATTGAAGCTATTAGATTATTTCTTGCTTATGCCTCATTCATGGACTTCACTGTTTTCCAGATGGATGTGAAAAGTGCCTTCCTATATGGAACCATTGATGAAGAAGTCTATGTCATGCAACCTCCAGGGTTTGAAGATCCAGAACATCCTAACAAAGTATACAAAGTGAAAAAGGCCATGTATGGCCTTCACCAAGCTCCCAGAGCCTGGTATGGTACTCTCTCTAAATATCTCCTAGACAATGGATTCAGCAGGGGGAAGATTGATCAGACCCTGTTTACCAAGAAACAAAAGGGTGACCTTCTGCTAGTACAAGTCTATGTGGATGACATCATTTTTGGATCAACTAACTCCATGCTCAGCAAAGAGTTTGCCAAACTGATGCAGGATAAATTCCAAATGAGTGCCATGGGAGAACTAAACTTCTTTCTGGGGTTACAAGTTCAGCAGCGGAAAGATGGGATATTTATCTCACAAGACAAATATGTGGCTGAGATTGTAAAGAAGTTTGGCATGTCTGATGGGAAGAAGGTGTCCACTCCCATGGACAAGGATCATCCATGGGGCAAGGATGGTCCTGGAAAGCCTATAGATGTCAGGAATTACAGGTCTATGATTGGGTCTCTTATGTATCTCACTGCTTCAAGACATGACATCATGTTTGCAGTCTGCTTATGTGCAAGATACCAGGTGTCACCAACAGAGTGTCACTTATTTGCTGTGAAAAGGATTTTTAGGTATCTAAAATGTCATCCTACCTTAGGACTCTGGTATCCAAAGGAGTCACCATTTGAGCTGATAGCCTATACAGATAGTGATTATGCTGGTGACAACAATGATAGGAAGTCTACAACAGGGGGATGCCAATTTTTGGGGAGCAGGCTTATATCTTGGCAATGTAAGAAGCATACTATCATGGCAACATCCACAACTGAAGCTGAGTATGTAGCAGCTGCTGCATGCTGTGGTCAAGTTCTTTGGGTACAAAATCAATTGCTTGATTATGGGTATAACTTCCTTAAAACCAAGATATTCATTGACAACAACAGCACTGTTTGCATTATAAAGAACCCTGTTTTTCATAGCAAAACCAAACACATTGAAATTAGACATCACTTTATCAGAGATTGTTTTGAAAAAGGACTGATTGTCCCTGATAAAATTGATACAGAACATAATGTTTCTGATCTTTTAACAAAAGCTTTTGATGTACGGAGGTTTCAGTATCTGGTTGCAGGTATTGGAATGGTTACTCCTTAAAATCTGATGTCTATTTTGTCATGTATAATCAGGGTTACTTCACTGCTATTGTTATTGTTAGTCCATTTGTCCATCTCTTTCATTCCACTGCTTTTTAACACTGATTCCCCTGCTTGGGGTTCATTCCCCTGCCAAGAGGATTTTTCTCTTAAGTTGGGTGTGTTCTTTTTACAAAAGTGGTTCTATGTGGTTTTAGACTAACAATGCAGAGGTTCATATGGTGCATACTATTCTCATTGGTGAATCAGGTATATACTCTATGTTTCAGGGGAGGTTAGGTCACACCTTTAGGACTCAGGGTATCCTTAGGATGCTCATATATGATCTTAGATCATATCCACTGGTGAGTGAGGGTTCAGGATAATGATGACTTGCTGCAAAGCTTGTCAGAACTCTGAAACCTTGAGGCACTGTAGTGTGTGCTTACATTTCTCTATTAAAACAGCTTGCTGTTCAAATACAGACTTGTGGCACACATTGCCAAGACTGACTGACCATATGTAAGGGACAAGGTTAGGATGGTGACTGGGGTATGCATGTTTTCTTGGGATAACCTGGTGTAGGGGGACTTATGTATTAACTTTTTGTATTGGGACCATTGCTGAATAGAGGACTCTTGAGTTTCTATGTATCTATCTTGTGTATACAAGTGTGTGCATTAGAGCAGAGCTAGTTAGCATTAGTCTCTCCATGAATAGTTCAATACCCTAGGAAAGTTTCCCCTGCTTTTATCTTTTATTCCCCTGCTTTCACAACATTCCCCTGTTTGACCGTTGACCGACAATACCGTTACCCTGTTCATAGCCGTTGGGCCTGCTTGCTTAAATTTTGGTTAGGGAATATTTTATTATTTTTAAAAGATATTTAAGGCGCTTTCTTCGCTGATTGGTAATCTTTTCCTTCTATTTCAAATATATTAATTTTTTATCAAGATTTATCCTTGATATTTTTGCAATTTGAAAATTTTGGTCCAATCACAACTCTTCAATTCGCCTATATAAACTTAATTCCCTTTACCAGCAGGTCCATATTTCTCTCTCGACTTAATCCCACTTACCTCTCATCTCCATAAACCTCCAAACTATTTTCAAAATTCATCATGACCCTTAAAATTGCTCCTAATCATAATCAAATTGCTTTGCTTCATGATGAACCTGTCGAGTTTGCTGATGTTGTGGCCTTTCTAAAGTCTTTGTACTTCAGAGTGGCCCTTCTCATCAATCCTCGCATTTATACCTCACACATTCAACAGTTCTGGTCTAAAGCCATGACCAAAACAGTGAATGGAGAGGTCATAATTCAAAGCACAGTTGATGGTCATTCCAAGGTCATCACACTTGCCTCCATCAGGGAGAATCTTCTCCTTGATGATGAGGATGGAATAACCAACTTTTCTGAGGCTGAAATTTTTGAAGGTCTTGTTAAATTGGGGTACAAACTTTCTGAAAATCAAAAATGTAAGTTTGCTAAAGGCCAGTTTGCCCCTCATTGGAAATATTTGATTCATACTATTATGCAATGTTTGTCACCAAAAACCACTGCTTTTAATGAGGTTGGTAGTGAGATAGCTTCTGCCCTGATCTGCTTTGCAACAGGGAGGAAGTATTGTTTTTCTCAAATGATTTTTAAAGGCATGGTTAAAAATGTTTCAAGCACCTCAAAGTTTTGCATGTATCCAAGGTTTATAGAAATTCTGCTAAATATGAGTGATCATGGTCCCATTACACACAGAAACTATTTTTCAGCAACCCAACACACCACCAAACTCTTCACCACACTACTTGCTCCATTACCTCTGTTTTCTGGCAGAAACAATCCATTCACTTCAATTATGATGGACCAAATCAGACGGGAAGAAGCCAAAAATCAAACAGCCACGAATCAACCTTCTGATTCCCCTGCCAAGAACCTAGCACCTGCTGATCCACAACAAGAAAGGCGTTCAAAATCCAGGTTTGCCAGGTCTCCCTTGCCTGGTGAATCTTCCCAAGCAGCAGAAAGGAGAGTCTCCAAGAGTTTAGAGCAACCTGGGGGTTTGGCTGCCACTACTGTCTCATCCTCAAGGGGTGAGCAGGATAGTGACACCATCAATAAGTCCTCTCCCCCACTCCATGATATCCAACAAGGGGAGAAATTCCCTTCTAGGATTGAGAGCAGTATGAAACCTTTGACAAATTTGGAATTGACGAAAATGTGCATGAGTCTGAAAAGGCAGAATGCACAACTAGTACAAGATGTCAAAAAGCAAGGTCTGGTTATCTCTCAATTGGAAACCAGACTTGCTACTCTTGAGGGGAGGAGAAAGCCCAGACTGATTCTTTCCACAGATGAGGATGCTTCCAAAGGGGAGGAAATTCCACACACAGAAGGATCTACTGAGTATTATTCATATCCTGGTGGGGAGCATGGAAGGATAACAAGTGCTAAGAAAGGGATGGAGAGAGAAAGTGCTGATAAGGGAAGTGACAAGGGGAGTGCAACCAAAGATATTGCTCAAACATTGCTCACCATGGGCAATCAAGAAGAAGCCCCTGCTTCAAAAGTTTCCCCTGCCATTGCTGATCCCACTGTTGTAAGTTTATCCCCTGCTAAGAACATTACTCAAACATTTGTTAGGAAGAACAGAAAGCAACCAGCTCAGAAGGGGATAACTATCAAAGAACCTGCATCTAAAGCAAAACCAGCACCAGCAGTGGATCCAAAAGACAAAGGAAAAGGAATCATGGTGCAACAGCCCAAGAGAAAATACAAGCATCTAACTCCTGAACAGCAAAAGGCCCAAGAAGCACATGATGCACAAGTAGCTCTCAGGCTACAACAAGAGGAGATGGATATGCAGGACCAAAGAATGGAGAAGATGAGGCCCAAAGATATGCTAAAGCAGGTTGAGATTATGCATAGAGAACTGGATGACAGGGTACCTCATGTTGGAGAGTTTCTTGACCAATGGGAGAAGGAATTGAAAAATGCTCCTTTGGAAGACAGGTATGAGTTGACTTGTCTTGTTTACAAATATCAAACTGAGTATCTGGAAAGAAGGGCAATTCAAATTCAGAGTGAGAAGTATCGAACTTCAGAAAAAGGGCAACTTGATCACTACAAAGTTCTGCTTAAGAGACATAGAAAGTGGAAGGATGGTGACTTCAGTGATATGAGTTTTGAAGCCATAAAAAGAGCAGTCAGACCAGTTCTAAAGTTGTATGATGTGGAGGATTGGATGACTATTAACACTCCTGAGGAAGCTGAGTATCTTAGGAGACAAAGTGAAATGCTACAGAAAGCTAGAGAATCAAAGAAAAGAAAAGCTGGAGAGACTACACAAGCAGGTGCATCATCCTAAGCAGGGGCATCGCATCAAGCAGGTGGAAGTTTTCA
Organism: Glebionis coronaria; assembly: GCA_025667525.1. NCBI lineage: Eukaryota > Viridiplantae > Streptophyta > Magnoliopsida > Asterales > Asteraceae > Glebionis > Glebionis coronaria. Next base: position 635,313,908 of record CM046878.1, read on the forward strand.
AGAAGTACTTGAGAAGTCTGTACTTAATGTACAAAGAGCAGCAAAGAGACTCAAGAGAATGGAGAAAGTAGGCATAGTTACTAAAGAGTCTCAAAAGCCTTCAAATGATGAGATTGATAAACAGCTAATTCTGCAGGAAAATGATGATATCTCACCTAGTGAGCTTGGAAAGAAGTTTGCTATTATAGAGTATGATGTTTATGAACACAAAGGGAGGACTTGGTGGAAGCTTACAAGAGCTGACAATACAGCACAGACCTTTCTAAGTCTAGATGTCATGTTTCAAATTTTAGATAATGAAGACTTAGAAGATCTGTGGAAAATATTGAAGAAAACGTTTGCTGCAAAACCTCCTACCATGGATGGTGTGGAGAAGGATTGGGTAATCTGGGAGTGCATGCATAGGATGTATGAACATGAGTTATTTGATCCTATATTTGATGCAGTAAACAAAGGAGATTTGTTGTATTGGAAGCTATTTACTAATTCTGGTGTTTATGAGGTGGTGATGGAAGGTGTGAGTGTGTACTTGCTCAATCATAGGTACTATCCCTTCTCTCAGGACACCTTGAAGAAACTGGCACAGACTAACCTAATTGTAGATGCTAAGAAGCCTGTTGCTTATGATCTGGTAAGAATGGTTCATAGTCAGATTTGGCCAGAGAGTTTGTAAGCAACCTCATCAACTAGCATTTATTCAGAAACTTGTCTTTAGGGGAAAGCACAAGTTTAGGGGAGGATTGTTGGGAATAAATCTATGCTTATTTGTTTCCACTGCTAGTTGATTATTCGTACCCCTGCTAGAGTAAGTTCCCCCTGCTAAATAACAAGGGCAGGGGGATTGGTTCCCCTGCTGAAGTCAAAGGCCCTGCCGTCAAAGATAAACATGGAATAGATTTTTACGCGTTTCAGTTATTATTCCTTAATACTTTCCATAGTTTGTTAGTAGTGATCTTGTACGTGAGTCCTTGTGCCTATAAAAGGACTCACTAGGTTAGCATGCAAAGTGTGTCTTTCTCATTTCGTCTTTCATTATTATTACTTTAAGGTTTTGTAAACCCTAATACCACTTTGGGTATTCGTATATCTTTGATATATTAAAGTTCAACGTTTGAATCACATTTGTTCTTGTGCTAAACATTACATTCCGCATCTTGTTTAGTTACTTTGCTTTGCAAAGTTTCTCTAGTGTTAGATTGAATTCTTTCTCTCTACCACAACCCTTAAACAAGCTATTAAGGTTTAAGATCTGACTTTGGGATCAACAGGTTGTACAATATATGATTGTCCGGCGGTTGGAATATTGTACCTTCACCTGGGAGGCCAGGTTGGTTGCTGGTGGATCAATTTCACAATTAGCAAGCGTGTTAGATGAAAATTTTAAGCCTTACATAAATAGAAAGTCCCAAATGCTATCATAGTAGTATATACAGAGAAATCTTTTAAGAGATTCCAAAAATTTGTGAATCATATTAATTCGTGATATGAGATATTATTGACATGGTTATTAAGTGGTATAGAAACTTTATTGTTACACAGCACTTATTAAGCCTCTGACGAGAGACTTATTAAGTGTTTGAGAAGTGATTGATGATCTTATTGAGCCTTTGCCGAGAGACTTAATGAGAGCCACTAGAGACATGAGTGTGAAACCATATGTGAACCATATTAGTGATGGAAACTCGACTGGGTTGTAGCTCTCCTACTTTATGAGTTTGATTAGTAATAACTAAGTCACTAAAAGATAGAAGGTACTATGATTAGATGACTCATGTGTATTCAATTGAATGTGCTGAACGTGTTGTGTTTAGTAGGAGTATGGGAAAAAAAGTCTTCAAAGACTCCATATAATTCATACTCCCACCATACTTCGCTTATAGTAAGTAATAAAACTATACGACCTTCAGTTAATATCCAACAGTTTCTATGCATTTTTTATGCTTTATTATAGGTTCTATAATATTAGTGGAATATGCGAATCCTAATTGATCATTTGACTGAATATATATCATTTGCAGAAGTATATCGACCAAGGTTCATCTTAAACAGATCTTTTCGTTTACAAATTTTGCAGCACTATTCTGTAGCAGTCTAACAAGAGTATTGGATATAAGATGGATAGGATTAGCAACCTTCCTTCAACCATTATAGAAACCATCTTATGTCTTATACCAATTCAAGAGGCAGCAAGAACAAGTATCCTATCTAAGGAATGGAGATACCACTGGGTCAGTATACCGAAACTTGTGTTTAATGAAGATTCGTTTGAAGTAACAACCGTTGAGGATGATCTCTCTACTCTCGACACATTTGACATGACTCAAGGGTGGCCTAGTGGCAAAAAGATTTGTGGCTATCACTCTAAAGTGTGTGAGGTCTCAAGTTCAATTCCCACCAGGTGCAAACAACCTTGAAGTGGCCACGCCAACCTCCTGAAAAGGGAGGGCTTTACCTGGTTTGAGTCTGTGTGGCGGTGGGCTCAAACCCCGTGGATTAGTCGGCCAATGAGTCGGAAATCACGGTTACCAAAAAAAAAAAAAAAAAAAAAAAAAAGTCAAAGAAAAGGGATGACCAAAAGGATGAGAATTTTTAATGCTATATACCAAGTTCTACTTATGCACATGGGTCCCGTACATGAGTTCAGTCTGAAAATTCGCGCAGATAAGACGTGTGTTGAGATTGATCATATAATCTTTCATTTGGCGAGGAACAATAGTGTGAAGAAGTTTTTACTTGACACTCATTTTGACTATAAGTTACCTTTATCTTTCTTCTCGTTGCATCACTTAACAGAGCTATATATCAATAATTGTGATATTATCCATCAACCACCATTCACTGGATTTGGCAGCCTTACAACATTATACTTGGAATTAATACTCATTTCAGAAGACGCACTTCTACATCTCCTATCAAAGTCTCCATTACTTAAGAATGTGACTCTGGTAAGTTCTTACTCAAATTGAGTATTGTTCATTATGCATGGGTTTTCATCAATGGAAATTCATCAAAATGGCCTCACATTCGAAATATTTATTTGTAACGAAATTTCAAACTATTATTTTGTGTTTGTACCAAATTCACCCCCAATTTGTCTAATTATTGTTGCGAAGTGCCTTAACTTTAGCGGTATTTGGGAAAAGAATAGTTCCAAGATGTACAATACATTAAAGGAAAAGAGATATACCTCGCTAAATAAGTTTGCATAACGGTGTTCATTTTGGTAAAACTTAATTTAACAGGACATTTTGTCAAAAGAAAAACATTTGTAAAGTGGGGCTATTCTAATGTATGCCCCCATTCATTATTCATCTGAATATTTTAAGCTATTGCAGATTGATATTGAATGGATGGAAGATATTGGCATTAGCAATTCCACAATTACCAATTTTTTCGAGCTTTTGCCTGTGGTAGAAAATTTGTCTATTTATCCCTGGACTGTTACGGTAATATCCTCTACATGTTATACAATTTATTTTTGTAAACTTTGGCATCATATTTTATTCTTATGGTTAATCTTTTTTGTTGGCTCTGGTTCTAGCGTTTTCTTCGGGATGAAGTTCCACTAAAGCTTCCAACTGCATTAGTCCACTTAAAACACGTGTATGTTGGTCATACGTGTTTTGATTTAAAATGTAGGGTAGCTCTTCTTGGTCTCTTGATGAAAAGCTCCCCGAACCTGAAGAAACTGAAGATACAGGTAACTTACATTATGTATCCTATTTGACTAAACTCGTATGTCAAACTACACTTGCACAACAGTTAATCACTGTTGGTTCTTCCAGATTTATGACTGCTCTGGGCCTGAACCCGAGACGTGCTCCTTTACACTCAAAGATTGTTCGGATATTTGGTTGGAGCATTTGAACGAATTTGAGATTATAAATGTGTCTTATGATAAAGATGAGTTGGATTTTATACAGCTTATATTGGCAAAGTCACCTGACCTAAAGAAGGTGGATATATTTATCTGGAAGGGTGTTAAAAAGGGTGAAAGGTTGCTTATTTCAGAAACTCTCTTAGAATCCCCACGAGCATCACCAGCGGTAAGAATTATTATTGAACGTGGTGTTTAGTTTAGTATATGGCTTTTGAATGCATTTAGCTTCACAACTTTTTGTAACCATTAATTTACAGTTGGGGACTGATTATGACAATGTACTTGTTTTCATTTGTTGGTCATTTGAGTTTTTGCAATGGTGATGTAAAGATTCGGCTGAAAGACTTTTTGTTTTTTTTTCCTGATAATTTTGGTGCTGAATTGGAGACTTTTCAATCAGGAAAACAGACTTTAGCATTGTGATGTTCTTTATCTATTACCACGGTGTAGTGGCTTATAGAGATCTGCCTTTGTTTGAAGCCAATGATAGATTATGTTATGCGTTTGAGAACTGGAATAAGATATCAGTAAAACACTCTCAGGAGTCCAGACCATTAGTATTACCAGTATTTAATCACAGGGCTCCGTGGTGCTGCGCCATGTCCACCAGCCCTAGTCATGGGGTTTTCTAATTTATTATTATTATTATTTTAATTATTAAAGTGGGTATATGTGGACCTCTTATACCACTTTTTACTCCCACGGCTCAGGGTTACCGGTGAAAACTGGTGCCGTGTGAAAAACTGGTGCCGTGGGAAAAAAAGATGACGTGCCAGCACTTTTTGTGCCATGGCAACGAACCATGACTTATGGATTCCCTATGTTCTAAGTGTTCTTTTAGATTTTGTCATTTTTTTTTATCTTACTTTACCTATGAATATTTTGATTGGTGTTATATAATGTTTGATTAAAATTATACTAATAAAAATACATTTTAAAACCAAATCTATTTATATAATTTTATCAAGTATTATATAACTCAAATACAAATATTTATGGTCAAAATTTAATATAGGGTAACAAAGACTTTAAAGTTTACATAGTCGACACTTAATATAGGACGGGGTAATATTAGACATCCGAGTTTTAATCATGTACAGGCGGATCCAGAGTTTTAATCATGGTTCTAAATAGCCCGCTACGACTCGCCTTAAGGCGCGCTAAGGCTTGAGGCGCGACCTCCATGCAACGTAATAAGTCGAGGGGCGCTACGACATGAGGCGCGGTAATTTTTTGAATTCAACTCCAAAAAATGATTATTATTACATGTAAGGAGAGTTTTCTAACTTTATTTATTATGTACAACACTTATTGTGAACTAAATATAAATATAACATTGAAATATGATAAAAGACATAATTAAATTTATATGTTGCGCCGCCATAAGTCACGCTTAAAAAACGCTATAGCTTCGCCTTAGCCGCTAAAGCATGAAGCTTAGACATGCCGCCACGTCCCGCCTTACGCTATTTATAACCATGGTTTTAATCTATATGTGGCACATACTTCGGCTCATTTTGTTTCTTGAATAATTCTTGCCTTTAGTTTTTTCATTAACTTATGCAAAACTAATTTCTTTTGCCAGTTTTATCTTGCATGCTCAAGCAATTCAGGATTGATTTAATTTACAATTCTAATCATTTAAAAGAGTTGCATAATCGGTATAACTTTGTACCAAGTTATTATCTTAAAAATATAATATAGTAAATCAAAAGCATTGCTTTTACTCTATTACCCGATAGAAGTGTTGTCAAACATACTAAAAAGAAAGAAAGACACGAAAACCAACAAAACAAAATGACAAAAGTAAGAAGATTTCTATTCATCTTCTTCAACCTCACTGTGGTTCTTTTTTTTTCCCTTCAAAACTCAAGAACCAAAATTTTTCTCAAGGTTCATTGCTCATTTTAGCTTCAAAATAAAGTTTATTGCTCAATTTATATAGCACTTTCAAAAAATCATTAACCTCTAAAAAATATTAAGTTTCATCTGATAAATCTATCTGTGACACGTGTCACACGTAGCTATAGATCCGCCCCTGGATATGTACTCACGTATAACAGTGAAAATTACTTAACGACAGATAGTTAACGATATACTAATTGATCTAGTGGTCGAACCAGTAATTCGATGACTCGATCAAATTGACCCGATGATCAAACCAGTTGTTTGATGACTCGACTGGATTGACCAAATGATCAAACCTGTGATTTGACTGAATTAAACTGATGATCGAACCCGTGAACCGATAAACAATTTGCTTTATAAATTTTACAAGTATTTAATTAAATATTAAAAAATTTTATTTAAATAAAAGTTGATAATTCACTTTAAAAACGAATGCTAGTAAAGATTTTCAAAAAGTTTCAAAAAATGTGAAATTCTACTTTCTAAATAATTAGAAAAATAAATCTTTAATATATTTGTTTGTAGAACAATGATAATCTTGTGAAACAAGGGGGTTGATGTTTTTTCTAGAGAGAGAAAGTTAGAGAGAGAAATGGAAGAAAACACATATATTAAAGTGAAAGAATAAAACAACCAACACCTCTTTCCATGGTGGAAAGAGGTTTAAATACCCCAAGTCCTTAAAGGACTTGGGCTTCCGGCCCATGAACATGCTCATGGGTCGGGCTATGTAATGAATACTACTTAACTTAACTACGAGCCTATAACTACATGGTTGGAGTGACCGAGACTTTCTAAATGCGTAAAACGTATTTCCAACAATCTCCCCCAAAGGGAGGTCACTCCAAGTTTACAAAGTCCTAATCTAGCATGTTAGATTCTGTTCTTGAGCTCGTAGTCTTCTTTTCTTTCTTTTTGTTTTCTTTTGTGAATATGTGTTGAATGATATCAGTCTTTTTGCTTGGAACATGTTCTTTTGGCCCTTTCACGTGCGATCTTTGCCTACTTGTGAATTTTGCCTCCTCGTGACTTCATGTTCCACACACTTATGTCTTTTTGTTGAATTCTCGAAAGTTTCAGAGTTTGTTACAGCGGAAGACTTCATCTTGTACTTTCTTGAATTTTTGCTGAACTTTGATGCAGAAAGACATAAGCGTGCGGGATGACTTCTACAGGTACACCGCAACACCACCGTCTTCACTGGTACACAGCAACGCCACCGTCTTCAGCAGGTACACAGCAACGCCACCGTCTTTAACAGGTACACAGCAACGACACGAATAAAATGGCTTTGAACATTTTATTCTAATTCGGTAGCATTTTACCTCCGGTCGGTGAAGACCGTTGGACGATATTAGATATCGTACCCGTGACGGATAGTTTCAGTTAAGTAACTTCCTGACAGGATTTCGCGGGTAAACCCGTTCTCTTTATTCGACCGTCCAAAGCTGACTGCGAACATAAAGAGTGAATCACTTGGATAATTTATCCTTGTGATTAGAAGCCGTCAATTCATGAAACCTGGAACAAGTGAATCTCAATTAAGATTTTCACCATCGTTGCTTTCCAGTTGTCACGAGCTTAATTCATAAAGAATCTTGCACGCCACCTACCAAGTGTTGTTTGATGTTGACACTAGAAGGATTTCCACTCGTCATTGTGATCAATAAAGAGTCACTCTGAGTGTTCTGGCAAGATCATATGATAATGCGAAGAGGCCTGGAACGAGTTTAAGTTCAATTAAGAATTAAACCACTGTTACCTTCCAGTTTTTTACAAGATTGATTCTAAAAGAACCGCACGTGCAACCTACCATGAGCTTGTTTGATGTTGGCTCAAGCAGGATTTCCATCTTCATTGTAATACTTACGTATTACTCGGATGTTCTGGCAATATTGCAGGAATATTGCGTAGGACTCATGAAAATCTCTTACTTTTCACAGTGTGTGATAAAGCAAGGAATAAATGAAAAAGTGTCCTAATGAGACTTTTGATGATCTCTTGGCTCTAGACTCGATTGTGCGTTTTGATTTAGTGAGCGATGGCTGGAGAGGAGTGCCACCTTTTCAATACCAGTCTATTCGGAGTGAATAAACCAATAGATAACGTGTTGATCTCCGTGTGATTAAAACAAATACCTTTTGAGAGATATTTGAGTTAGCTGGGAAGGGTTGTGCATTGCATCACTGGGTCCATGATGTCTTTCTTCAATACCGAGAATCATTAGCAAAAATGACCTCAATAGCATATGTATTGACCCGGTTTCTGCCTAAAGTTGTAAGGAGGGCTTCTTTCTTTACACCCTTTATCTTTACAATTCTTTTTCATTCTTCAACCCCTTCAATGCTTACCAATACGTCATCACTAGCACCTTGTTGTGATTGTTCCAGTGCTAGCTTAAGTACTTGGTCGGCATTCAGCTACGTTCACATTCTTTCTCCATCTTTCCTAGGACTTCTAGTTCTATCTAGGGAATTGTCCTTGGGAAGATTTCATCGGCTCTGTAGAATCATTGGACTAAACCTATTCCTACCACCCTTTTGTCACCACATCCGTCGTGAATTAAGCGTGTTTTGGGAAGGAATTGCCACCATGAAAAATCATTGAAAAATCACCTAAGGTACTTGTGATATTAAAATCAAAAGTTTTGTACCTTAGGTGTTTTGTTCATCAAAAACGCTCCCCCTTAACATGTGCTTGACATATATTAAGTTGGATTCTCGTTAAGTCTTTTTCATCTTTTAGCCAAGTATTACTTAAATCTCCTTAATCCCATTTTCTCCCCTTATCCAAAATGTTAACCATTAATATTTGGGATATTGAATGGATTAACCGGTCTTTGGGTAAAAATGAGATAGATGTTTGGCCATAGAACATGTTAATGCTCCCCCTTAATTAAATAAGGGATAGTTGTAGTGCTTTGGTATGATATATTTTGAAAGATTTAGAATCTCGTGAGAAATTCTTAAAAAATTATCATATCTTAACACTACAACAAGCCACAAAAGCTGATAAAGTAAAAAGATAACATATTCACAATAATGTACATATGGAGTTGACCTGTAATGAGACGAACCAAAATTAATTGGATCGTTCCGTAAGCCGATGGTGAGCTCCATATGGTCGTCCACCGACGAATCGTTCTATGCTTCGTAGCAATCGGCGCTTCCTTAGCACTTCCTTAATTTTCCTGATTGCATACGAAGATCCTTTTCTGCACTGGGCTGTCCAGGTGTATGTGACTGCCGGAAGAGGTAAGTTGGAATTGAGAACCGACAAATCATCTCGAACATTCTTTAGCGTTCCATCACTGAATTTGTGCAGTTCTGAGAATCGCATGTATTGCTTGACGCCAGTCTGATTCGGATAAAAGATTCCTGCTTCCGGCTTGGTAGTCCCCATGTAGACCTTCTTGTCCTTGTGGAAGTTACTAAGTGGAGTCGTATGGGGACGTTGCAGGTTTAACTTCTTCTGATAGCTTTCTACCCCAAGTTGAAAATCTTCCACCCGGTGTTGAATGACAATTTTCCTGGCATATTGACGAAAGTTTGAACTCAAGGCTATGACAATATCAGGTGATATATGGTCAACTTTCTCTTGAGCCAAAAGCAGCAATAGATCTTCTATGTCTTCGAGTTGAAGGTACTGGAGATCACTTTCGTCAATGCGGAATTCTTTCTCATCGGTACGTTTGAGCAAGATTACATTTAAGTAATCGTAACCGAAAACCGTCTGAGTAGTTGCCCCAAGGATACTTTTGATTCTGTGAGATGAGACGATAGAAGCACCTCTCTTAGGACGATGGAAGTGATTATAGGCTAACTTCTTCTTTTTGTCCCAGTGAGATATGCCAAGTGAAGCATAGGTGTCATAAAATTTGAGCAGCTTCTTTCTCCAGATTGAGTCAGGCACTTTGTCTTCTATCCAAGGAACATGCTCCAAATTGACAGCCTTGAGCATTGTTAGTGACGTGGCATACTTCTTTGCTCCATTTTCAAGGTATTCAAGATCGTGAGAGACAAAATGCTCGATTGGGATAGTGGCAGAACTAGCGATGACCGTTGGTGTAAGAGGTTGCAATACGGGAGTTTGAATTCCTGTAGTTGTCGCTCTCATTGCTTTGGTAAGCTCATTCAGGTGATATTCTGCTTCATTATGGGTGATCTTTAATGTATCAAAGAAGTCCACATTTGCAGCTGCCATTTTGATCAGATCCGGGGTCATCGTTGGTTTCCCATGAGAGTACCTTAGAAAAGCCGAGAAGTCGATAGGGTTGTTGAGGAATTGAGTCATCTCCATTACAGTTGCAGTGTCAAATGGATGATGTGGTGCTGCGTTTGTTAGCCAAAGTTGTTCTTGTATCGTATCATCAATGATAAGAGATTCAGCAAATGTCGGTTCTAGAACATGTAAATCTTCAACTTCCATGTCATCAGCAGGCTGAGCTGTAGAGGATGTGGAAGGTTGAGTTTGCGTCACCGGTATATCATCGTGATGTTCTTCTTCAAGCATTGTGTCTGTCGGTTCTTCTGCTTGCATGATTTCTACAGTCTCAATATGAGAGTCAGTAGTGAATTCTGGTGCAGTAGATATACCTGAATCAGCCTGCGGAGTTTCTGATACTGTTGTCTCCAGTGGCTTATCTGTGGTGTCAGCAACCGTTTCTGCAATGTCCTCTAAACCTTTCTCGGTGGCCGTTTCATTGTCATCCTTGCTTGTCTCGTCGGCATTTGTACCAGTGTTGTCATTCTTATCACCCTGGTTGAATTCATTACCCTTGTCATTATTGTCATCGTCATCCTGATCATCATCGGTATCCTCGTCCTTGTCTTTATCGTCATCAACATTCTTATCCTTTCCTTGTTCATCCTCTTCATCCTCCTCATCTCCTTCTTTATCCTTATCCTCATTCTCATCATCCTTTTCACCATGTTCCTTGTCATCTTCCTCTTCTACCTCATTCTCATCATCAGACTCAGAGTCGGTAGTGTCTGCGGGATTCTCTTCATCAATTGCATAGTTGAGATATTGCAGAACTTTTCGTTTGTATTTTGATTTATGAGCTCCCAAGTCTAGCAGACGTTTCTGAAGCAATGTCATGATTTGAAGAGTGGATAGACCATTACCGACCAGATGTGGTAATTGTTGATCAACATAAGACTTGACTTCGCGTTGAATGATCGCGGTCATCTGCTCGTCAATTGACCCGAGAAAAGCAGCATTTTCTTTATCCCGAGTTTTCTTCTCTTTACGAAATGCTTTATGTTGTTCTTTGAGCTTTGACACTTTGTCTGATAGTTTTTGAAGAATGGGCTCATCAGGATGCGGTTCCTTTGGAGGATTAGCAAACCTTTCTGTCAACGTAGCTATTTGGGTAGCTTGAGCCTCTAGCTGTTGTTGAAGAGACTGGATCAACGGATCATTGATTGTGAGAAAAGGATTTGATGTAGATGAAGCTTGTGGTTCTGTTGGTGGAGGTGTAACCAAAACCGTTAAAGTGGTCGTGGATGATACTGGTTGTACCGGGATAGGTGTTGATGTTGATGCAGTAGTTAGGACGGTGGTTGATACTGGTTGTTCAACTGTAGATGCCGGTGTAGATTCCGTGGTAATGGCGGTGGTTGATACTTGTTGTTCAACAGTTGCAGGTGTGATGGTGGTGGTCGGGATCTCACTGATAATTGGGGTTGAAAGTAGGGAAGTGTTGGTCGATGTAATAGTGGTTATAGGAACATCCACCATTTGTTCGTTTGTTGACGGATCAGTGTTGGTGACCTCAACACCCTCCCCTTCGAAATTAAGATATTTCAACACATCATCAGAATTTGAAGTAGACTTGCTTTGAAGTTGTGTGTCTGGAATGAAAGTTGCATGAGCATCTTCATTTAGTACCATGTGAGTCGGTTCAGGCAGAGATGTGGTGATATTTGCATCCCGATACATCATACTTGTATCTGTGTCAGCACTGCTCTCACGTTCTTCACTTGGTTCCCGACTTTCAAGTTGAAAGGTAGCAGTATCTTCATACTCATCTTCATAAATATTTTCTTCGTCAAAGAATTCCGTATCATCATCAGGATTACCAAAATCTGCTAAATCATCAAATACCCTTGAGCCTGATCCACCAAAGGCTTCCTGTCGACTTTGTTGAAGAATAATACGAAGTCTTTTTTCTTCAGAAAGTTGTTGTTGAACAGGATCATTTTGAGCAACACTTGCCTCTTTGCCTTTAGCTTTCTTTGCTTTCTTCGTCCTGCGGAGTGGTACTTCTTCTTCTTGTTCATCTTCAGTGTGGATCAGCTCATCTTCATCATCTTCATCAACAATTTGCATTTTTCCTGAACGTTTATCTTTAGGAGCAGCTGGTTGACGCTGTGACACTCGTTTCTTGCGTTTACCTTTTTGTTTCTCTGATGGTGGTAAATTTGCCCGCTTGAATTGTGCGTCGATGTCACGAAGCATTTCTTGGTATTTATCACTCTCCTTGATTCCATCATTAATCATCGTGTCAGGTACTAGTGCAGGAAGTAATGCATACTTTGTGGAATTTGTGTCTGCATTCATTGAGAGAATCACATAATCATCATCTTTCGTCTGATAAAAGAATTTCCCGCGAGTGTCAATGGTTGGGTCATTCTTCATAAAATAGTGGATAATGAGCTTGGTGAATCTCGGAAATGGGAGATGCACGGATTTCTTCTTTGTTCCAGTAATCTGATAACAAAATTCTTGCCAGAGAAGAAGTGCATAATCGACTTTTGATGCAGTATACAATCCCCAAAATAAGTGAGCCTGTGGTGGTCTCATTGCATCGGTGCCCCTAGTTTTCCCAGTGAGACACTTGACGATGATAGTGATAATTGCTTTCCAGGGTTGCCCTATGTGTGAAGTATTAAATTGTGATGGACTGTTAATTTCACCCTCATAATTCATGGCACGAATAACTCGAAGCACTTCATCATTCTTTGGGTTAGGCACAAACTGTTCTCCTTGTGCCAATCTAGGGAGCTTAAACAATTTCCTAAAAATGCTCAAGTTGAGTACCCTTGGTGTTTTGTTTAGTTCGAAAGATATGATCTTGTTATTGAAAGATGCAGTATTCCAGAATTCATGGATGTAGACTTCGGGAACAGATGCAGTACGTCTGAGTGTGTCGCTGATGGGTGATATGTCTAGGATATCCGTGGCAATTTTGAAAGCAGGTAAAACCGGATCAAAATCATCTTGCAACCTAGTGTTGTTCTCAGCATATGGGAGCCTATGATTGAGTGGGACAAGTTCAAGATCACGGATTCGTTGTTCTTCCTCGGTGATTGACATTTTCCTGCTTTGATGACATATTCACAAATGATATATACAACACATGTAGATATATTCAATCAATGCCAATTTTAAACATAGGAAAAATATCATTACACTTATTACCACAACATTCACACATACATCAGATGAACAAGGTCTTTTACATATAGCAATGCACTTAGGAAAATAGCATGAATGCCAGTGATAATTTTATTCTAAGCAGAAACCGTCCTAGCCTTAGTTCTTACAATATTTGGATTTCTTGGTGGTCATGACCAAAACCTCAACAGGTTTTGGGTTGATTTCAACCAAAACTTCAGTGGGTTTTGATTTAGTTTCAACCACTACCTCAGTAGGTTTGGGTTTGATGTCTACTAACACCTCAGTAGGTCTTGGTTTGATTTCAACCAAAACTTCAGTGGGTTTTGATTTAGTTTCAACCACTACGTCAGGAATTGTAGGATTACCCTCAATCCAAATGATAGTGGGCTTGAACAAAGATGAAGCTTTGTCTGCCATGGCCTGGAAACATAAACCCAAGATATTGAGTAAGTAATTTGTATCTCTTTTGTTTACATCGGAATCAACTTATTAACTAAGATGAACTTTTGTAATAAGAAACCGTTCAAGTATTCTTATGAGATGAACTTTTGTAATAAGATGAACTTTTGTAATAAGATGAACTTTTGGATTCCAGAATTTCAAAATCTGTTTGAAGTTGTTGAAAATTAGTGACGACTGACTCTTTTTCTTTAAGCTCATTCGAAAGGTTTGCTCTTAAACTTTCTATTTCAAGCAGATTGTCCATTTGAACTTTCCTAAACCTATCAAATTCAGGATTGGTTAAGTTAGTGGACACAGGAGTCATTTCCAAGGTTTTAACCTTGTCTTTATGCAAAGCAAGCTCAGCAGATAAAGTCTGATTAGCATTAAGGGTTTCACGGACTGCAATATTCATTCTGCTAAGCAAAGATGCAGGGACCATAACCAAATCAGGTTGAGCAGACGAATTAATAGTCATAGGAGCTTCCGGTTGTGGTTCACCCAAAATCTGAGGACTTGCAATGTTATTGCTATCATTGTTTGTCTCATCGATTGAATTACTAACCACCGGAGGCTCTTCCGAATACTCAGACATTTGCTCAACTTGATAAGGTACAATGCTAGTATTTGTAGCAGTATTTGGTACCTCAGCAATGGTGTCAGTCCCATAGAGTGAAAGATTTGCCATAAGAGCTGCTTTAGCGGTGTTAAAATCATCACAATCCGAGTCATATGCATCCAAATCATCACATTGATAAGCAGCATTGTTGGTGATGACTGTTGTGGGATGATCAGTTTCCGCTACTCCTGGATCTGCAAGGAATGCCAATTCTTCTTCATCAAGCTCACGACCTTGGGCTTGAGCATTCACCAAGTAAATCTTTTCCTTAAACCAAGTGTCGTCCCTTCTCCTCTTAGGCTGCTTGCATTCTCGGGCCATGTGCCCTTCCCCTTTGCAGTTGTAGCAAATAACCACCTTCATTTTACCAGTGCTGTTGGCCCTTGTAGCCGTAGTATTGGATGAACGTGCACCAGCATTAGACGAATTTGATCTCCCTTGAAGTGGTTGCACCATGACCCTGCCGTCCTGAATTGTTGCCTGTTGTCGAGAGTTAGACGAGTTCCTTAACTGATTGTTAGTTGGAGCTGACCCTCGGTAACCTCTTTTGTTTAAAGTTTGACTTAAAAATGCAGACAACAGAGCTAGGACTTCAGTATGGCTATCTCCTTGTTTAAATTCAGGGACAGGGATGTCATCTTCACAATATAATGCTGATGCTGGTTGAGCAACAAACTGATTGGTTGGAACACTTTCTTGATGTGAGTAATGATGTTGAGGAGCCTCGAGTTGTGGATAGGTACTAACAGGGTTGGTGGGAGGTTGATACGGTGAATACTGATGTGAAGCTCCTTGTGATGATGATGTTGCTTGTTGGTGATAAGATGTTGGTGGCGGTGGCAGAATCGAGTACTGTGGAAAGCTTGGTGTTTGATACACAGGTTGATATGAAGATTTGTGTCCTACAGCAAGCTGAGAGTTGTGATATGACAGTGTAGGATGATTTGCCAATAATGCCATTGGTTCATGATAAGGTCCTTGAGAGATTCGGTTTTGGATCACATGCTTCTCATGTTGTTGTAAGAAAGCATATAGTTGATCTAAATTGGACTTGTGTAGATCACGAATCATTTTGACATCCGTCACATATTGACTCCATTCAGGGGGTAGTGTGTTCAAAAACTTGGTGTTTAACTGAAATTGTTCAATCCTTAGATTATAGACATTCATGTCATTCATCAGAGTAGTAAAACGCCAGTAAAAATCATGAAGAGTCTCCCCTGGAATGTATTGGAATCTATCAAACAAATCATATAACTGACATTCTCGTTCTTGCTTAGTGAGAGATGTCCCTTGTAGCAAAACTGCAAGTCGATCCCAAAGATTCTTAGCCACTTTATGTTCACTCACCATTCTGAAGATATCAGGTGGAAGGGCTTGAAGAATTGTCTGAACAGCCCTTTCATCGGCATCTGCAATGGCTTTGTTGGCATCGGTTAACTCATGATACTGCCTTGGCCTTGTCACATTGTTGATGGTAACCTCTCCCCAATCTAATGGACCTTTGTCAATTGATTCTAGCATAAGTCGACCACTTTGTTTGCCCATGATGTATGTTCTCATTCGACTTTGCCATGATTCAAATAAGTCTTTGATGAGCAAAGGCGGGCGAGTATCGGTACCCGAAATGATCGAAATATCGGTGAGTGAAGTCATAGTTGGCATAAATGAATGTGAATTCATTTTGTGATCCCTTGAATAAGATTATCAGAGATGATCGAACAATGAAATAAAGTTATGAGTTTTTTGTGTTGTTAACTAAAAAGTATTGTTATCTTGTTGTTGTGTTAGCTTTTTGAACGTTTCCAAATTAAATTCCAAATATAAGAAAATCCACTAAGTATCTAAAACCAGTTCTATCGCAATGTTTTTCTGTCGGAATACCTAGATCGGAAAGTCTCACTATCGGAATCAGCTCAGATCGTAATGATTTTAGATCGTAATGTAACCTTGTGGCAATGATGATGGTATCGGAATGTTTCAGATCGCAATGTGATATCTATCGGAATGCTTCAGATCGCAATGAGATGTCTATCGGAATGCTTCAGATCGCAAAGTGGTTAACAAAATTTGAGCAGAGTAACGACTTAACACACCTTCCTTATACCCGTCGAAATCTCAGATCGCAAAAAGCTATCGGAATGATTCAGATCGGAATAAGTAATGAAAATCCAATGATCGCAAAGTAGGACCCTAACCCTTTCCGATGGTTAAGGTATTGCGATGGAGGCCAAAGTACTTTTTGTACTTTCCGATGGAAGCGTCTGCTGAAATTTCGGAATGTTGAAAAACACACTTTCTAGCACTTTTGATCCAAGAAACCTGAAGTTTTAATGAAATCTAAGATACCAAGAACACGTTTAAGCCCAAATTCCTATGTTACACTACTTATCACTATGATCAAACGAAAAAAAAATTTGAAAGTTTCGGCCAAAAAGGTAGTTTACACTCTACGAATGTAAATACACAACCCAACACAAAGAACAAGCCTTTATCTCATCCCATGCTCTTGATACCAATTGTAGAACAATGATAATCTTGTGAAACAAGGGGGTTGATGTTTTTTCTAGAGAGAGAAAGTTAGAGAGAGAAATGGAAGAAAACACATATATTAAAGTGAAAGAATAAAACAACCAACACCTCTTTCCATGGTGGAAAGAGGTTTAAATACCCCAAGTCCTTAAAGGACTTGGGCTTCCGGCCCATGAACATGCTCATGGGTCGGGCTATGTAATGAATACTACTTAACTTAACTACGAGCCTATAACTACATGGTTGGAGTGACCGAGACTTTCTAAATGCGTAAAACGTATTTCCAACATTGTTAGATCTAACTTTGAATACGAAGGGATTAATCTTTATAAGAGGTGACAAATTTTGTCAATTTAGATAAATATGAGCATTTTTTCCTTATTTTTAAAAAAAGATAGGACATTTTTTGCCCACTCATTATTATTGATGGGCTAAACGGGCGCACATATAAGAAAACTAAATGGGTTTAATGGGCGCCATGTAGAATACTAATTAGGCTACTCGACGAATTTATCCTATTTAATTTTTTATCCCCAACTTTTAAACAAGTATTTTTATTTCAACGTTTTTATATGTTTTTTCCCGTGCGCCCGTTTAGCCCGTGTCCGTTTAGCCCACACCCGTTTTGTCCGTCGCCTGCCCGTTTTGCCACCTATCTACCATCTATTTTCATCTTAATCCGATGGATAAGATTAAACCAAAAACTCATTTTTTTTCAAACATTAATATCTCTTAAACCGTTAATCGTTATGCGAAAAAAATATATCATTACGACAGGTATTTAATTATCTTTCTACAAATATGTTATATGATATACTTTCGACATATTTTTTTTTTCGTTTTTTCACGTTTTTTTTGGACGAAAATCATCATATATGATACTAAATATTATATATGATAGTAACACTAGTATCATATATGATATAACTTATCATATATGATATAAACCAATATCATATATGATTCAATAATAATTTGTAACCTAACACTAATATCATATATGATGAAACACATATCATATGATATTTTACGCAAATTAAAAAAAACGAAAAAAAATGCTAAATTTTTTTTCTTCAAAAATATATCATAATGCATCTCAATAAAAAACTTATTAAATATACTCGCGATAGTATATTTCTTTTCGTTTAACGCTTAAAGGTTTAAAAAATATTTAAATTATTAATTAAACACTTTTAATCTTATTGATGATGATAAACCCATTTATATCAAACATATATCCAAAATAACTCTACTCTATTTCTTATTCTCTAATTTTTTCTCTCAAACAAAAAAGATTACTCAATCTACGGTAATAAGTATCTAACTAATTGGTCAAAGTTGAACTAGATCAAAATTGAGTAAGCCTGAAATCACCGAGGACCAAATCGAATATATTTGGTCCGGTTTTTTAGTCGCTCCAATCCAAGAAAGGAAAATGGTTAGTTGTATGTATAACCGGTCCGGTTGAACCAAATCAAACCCAACACCGATCACAAAGTAACTTATGGACATCAAACCGAAATAGATTTGATCTGACCGATACCGATCCGGTTCAAACCGGTTTATCGATTCAATCCCGTCTGCTGTGCTCACCTAAACCATTTCCCTCTCTTTTCGGGACTCCACTCAGTCACCAATGACCAAACCCTTAAAAAAAACCCATTTAATCATCATCGCCTTAAAACGGCTTCAATGATAAGTAAGTACATTTGACTATCCTGATTTAGGTATTCATCTCATTCTTCTTATTATCTTTATCCGATTGTTATTGTTGTCATATCTTAGAGCACCCGGAGTCATGGCGTCGTGGGGTGTCAAACCCGCGGCACGACTCGTGTGATGGCTCCCAAGAAACCAAAAACCCACGGCGTGAGGTGCGGGCGTGGGTCAACCCACTCGGCGCGAGAATGGTTTTTAAAAAAAAATAATTTTTTTGAAAATTTTTTAAAAACCAACGGCTACTAGCTGTTTTTTTTGAAAAAAAAAGATTTTTTTTTTTGTTTTTAATGCCCAACGGCTATATTATTTTAAAAATTTTTTTAATTAAATGCCCAACGGCTAGATTATTTTTAAATTTTTTTTTTCAATTTTAAACTCTATATATATACTACATTTCCTATATCATTTTTTACACACAAACACAAATCATTCTCTTCATTATCATTCTCTCATTCACAAACAAACACAAATACACAATGGCCGGCGAAAATTGGTTCGGATTCACCCACCTCCTTCAATCCAACATGGGTGCCGGTGACGGAACTACGTCCATTTCGCAATTCCACGGGTTTCCTACCCACGGTTCGATGACTCCCGAAGATCAAGCTTTTATACAAAAACAACAAGAATAATATCAAGTCTATACCACCCAAAGACGCCTATCACTCCAATCTACAAGCTCAATTCCACCACCCGAAACTGAACCAACAAAAAAAAGCCGAAAGAAAAACCCCGCAAAAAAATCAAAAGAACCCGTTCCGAATGAAGGTCTTGGTCGATGGACCAAGGACGAAGAAGCCGTGCTTGCCGAGTGTTACATCGCAACATCCGAAGATCCGAAAGTTTGGCGTCACCAAAAAGGAGACACTCTTTGGATTCGGATTACCCGGGTGTTTAACGAAAGAAATCATCAAGAACGTAACAAAGACATGCTTACGGGTAAATGGAATCCGATGCATCATAATATTATGAAGTGGCACGCCATCTACAAGAAATGTCATCGGAACAAAAAAAGTGGCGAAAGAGAGGTTGATGTGATTGAACGGGCTCGGGGCATTTACGCAGACGAGAATAGAAATGCCACGTTTAATCACGAAAAGGCATGAAATATTTTGAGGAAGTCCTCGAAATGGGACGCACCCGAGGTTGCCCCGGTTGATTTGACCGAGAACGAGGAAGGCGGTTCGTTTCCGATGCCGATGAAAACGGACGAGCTTTTCCAACGTGATCAACGACCTCGCCCCGTCGCTAAAGAACGGCTCGGGAAAAAAAGCCGTTCCGAAACATCGGCAAGTACCGGAGGAAGTAACTCGTCTCGATTTGAAGACGCGGTTACCTATGACCTTCGTCTCCGTCGTGAAGCCGCGCAAAAAGCGTATGCGTCTTCGCAACGCAAAGACGACACGATTGCCGAAATGGAGGAGTTGAAATTTCTCAACTATGACACCTCCAACATGGATCCCGAATCGGTCGCGTTTATAAACTTTAAAAAAGAAGAAATCAAGGCTCTTCTACGCGCAAAAATGGCGAATACCAATCAATACCGCGACGTTGAAGATTCCGAAGACTCCTCCAACTAGTAGTTTTTTTCGTAATTTTTTCGTATTTTTTTTGTTTATTTATTCGAAGTTGTATTTTTCTATTTTTTTAGGATTGTAATATTTATTTTTATTTATGAAATGAATTAATTTAATTTGAAAATGTGAGAAATAAAAAAAATGGGACCCACAAAAGGGAGTCACTTGGAGTGATGAGTCCCCTGATTTTTTCATGTGAGTGAGTGAGTGAGTTTCACTGACGTGACACCCCAAAAGGAGTCACTTGGAGTGATGACTCATTGTGCTCTTACTACGTAAATTAGCCTTTTGCCTGTCAATTTAGGCTCTATTTCTTTACGGTTTATTTTATGTAGGATTAACTTGATAACAGGGTGTTTGATTAAGCTTTTTATTTTCGGTTGTTTTATAACCCTTATTTTTTTGGCGAAATGATAAATCGAGTATTTTTACTTAGAGATGACGGATTTATAAGGGGGTTTAGAGCGTTGAATGTTGAGATTTAGTATATTAAGTTTTTGGTGGAGGCACTTTCGAAAAAAGGTCAAAGTCGAGGAAAAATTACTCTTAAATATCATCTTGTCGGGCTAGCCATGGGAGGCACCGGCCCTCAATACTACATACATGCATCCGTGATCCGTCCCTGCTTATGGGCTTATTTAAGTTTAGGAACTTTCTAACTATAGCCCTAGCCGGCTGGGACACAAGATAAAAAGGCAGAGACAAAAAAAAGTACAAGAAGGTAGCCACGGATCACGAATTTTGTGGGTCCCTTAGGTTTATTATGGTATAACAAGGGAGTGTTTTATATATGAGCTTATGAGCTTATTTGATTTCGCCTTATATTTCACAAGCCTCAGTTTTATGGCTTATTTTGGGGTTTATGAGCTTATATAAGTTTATCATATCATAATAAACTTATATAAAGCCCACAAGTAAAAAAAAGCCGAAAATTGGGGTTTGTGAAATATAAAACGAAAACAAATAAGCTCATAAGCCCACAAATAACCATTATGTTTTAGAAGCTCACTTTTATGGCTTATTTTGAAACTTTTTTGCTTATATAAGTTTATTATGCCATTTTTAAAGTTGGGTAAGCCAAGAAGTTTTAAAATAAGCAACAAAAAGTGAGCTTATGAAAGCCCAAAACCAAAGTAATCCATAAGCCGGCTATATAAGCCGAAACAAACTCCCTACAAACTTATATATGGTCGCAAGTTTCAAAATAAGCCGAAAATATTGAGTTTAGGAAATATAAGCCGAAAACAAATAAGCTCACTCTAAGCTTGACCAAAATATTATATAAACTACTAGTTAATATTTTTTCGAAGTGAAAAAATAGAAAGATATGTTTTAGAAAATAGAAATAAACACAAGGGGATACCGCGGTTAGGTTGTGTACGTGCGAGTCAAAGATTTGTCTTCCTGGATAACCTAAACACGGAAAAACTCATTTGCTTACCTGTACCACCAGTCCACCACCAAATAGCCTAGTAATAGTGCGCCTAACCTTCTCTCAGGAGGTCAAAGTTCACATCTCACTAGGTACACACTGGGGCTGGCTAGGGTAAGGTTCAGAGTCACAGGGCCTACATCTCATACTCCCTGGGAGCCTGTTAATTAGATAAGTAGGAGTAAGCACACAATCAGACAAAAAACATAGAGGTATACCTCCCTGAAATAATAAACTCCTAGCCACATTGAGAAGATGCCTGTGCTTTCTCTCAGCAATCTCATTCTACTGAGGAGTATAAGCACATGTAGTTTGATGTAAAATGCACTTATCTTTCAGAAAAACATTCATTCTTTGATTAAGAAATTCAGTCCCATTATCCGATCTTATAACTTTGACTCTTTTGAGAAACTGATTTAAGATAAATTCACAAACTCAACCACATAGTCATAAACTTCATCTTTAGTTTTGAGTAATTAAATCCAAACAGCTCTACTATAGTCATAAACAATGGTCAAGGAATATCTGAAGCCTTCCCTTGTAGTTACCTTATATGGGCCCCACAAGTCTAAGTGAATGAGTTCACCAAGAGCTTTGGAAATATGGTCACTCAAAGGGAAGGGTTCCCTGGTTTGTTTAGAAAAATGGCACACATCACAAGGGTCATTATGATTGGGTTTGTCAATTCTCAAATAGGTTTTTAAGACATTAAGGACTTGGTCAGAGGGATGACCAAGTCTGTTATGTCAGACACTCCTAGAGACATGACAACACATGATAGAGTAGTTACTCTTAAAATTAGGAACCTTACACTCAGTGTCAAACAGATACAAACCACCACATTCTCTACCAGTCCCCAGAATGTTCTCTTTTTTCAAATCCTGAATAACATAGTCATACTCATTAAACCTTACATGTAATTTGCTATCTTTGATCATTTTGTTAACAGACAAAAGACTAATAGTGTATTCTGGTATAACCAACACATCAAAGAGAACCACATTACTTGTTAGCCTTAAGTTACCAACATTTCTAATTTTAGCAACAGTCCCATTGGGATGTCCAACATTTATGTTTAAGTTAGAAATATCAATCACATCAGTCATGTTTTTAGTGGTAGAAGTGATGTGTTGGTTTGCCCCAGAATCAATAATCCAACCAAGGTTAAACACATAATTTCCAATATTCATATTGGCATTAAAACACTTATAGAAATTGTTGTTAAAGAACACATTAGCATTGAAAAAGGTATAACTAATACCTGCCATATTGGATTGCAAACCAGAATTACCAGAAGTACCCTTCTCACCAATTAAATTCATAAGTTTGACAATTTGATCATTGGAAAAAGGAGAAAGAGCATTGTAATTAGAACCACTAGCCTGTTGAACTTCAACATTATTGCTAGAAAAACTTTTGTTATTTCCTTTGTAGTTAGAAATATTCTTGTTTTTAACATTCTTTTTATAGCCATTAGGATATCCAATAAGCTCAAAGCACCTATCTATGGTATGACCTTTCATACCATAGTTATCACATTTCAAAGCATCATAAGAAGGCTTATTATAAGAATTGTTACCACTACTGTAAGAGGCATTGCTGCCAGAACTACTATTGCTTCTAGAAGAGCTATTCCCATAACTTTAGTTAGTGGTAGAATTACCATAACTAGAGTTATTGTTACCAGAATTGAAATTTCTGTAGGGAATAACATTTCTTGTATCAGTAGTCTTAGCAACAAAGGAACTGACCTGTGGTTTAGGAACCACAGAAACAGTACCCAACCCCCTATGAGACTCTTCACGACAAACAATCACAAAAGCATCTTTCATATCAGGCAATTCAGTTTGAGTAAGTAAAGTACTCCTAATTGGTTGATAAACTTCATCTAAGCTCATTAGGAATTGCATGAGTTTCATCAACTGATTATGTTTACCTAACTCAGATTTAGCAGTTTAAGTGCAAGGAGTCAATTTAGTCAACATATCAAATTCTCTCCACAAGGAATTAAGTTTGTGATAGTACTAAGAAACAGACAAGCCATTTTGTTTGAAGTTGTTAATTTTTTGAACTAAGTTAAACAAGATAGACCCATCAAATTTATCATAGGTTTCTTTTAATTCATTCCACACTCCAGTAGCATTATCAGCATACACAAGACTCAAATAAAGGTCTTCAGAAATACTATTCAACATCCAAGACAATACAACAGCATTACATCTATCCCACTGAGAAGTAAGAGGACCGTTAGCCCAAACCCTATAATTTTCACAATCAGAGAGTTTAAAGCTAATCAAAGAACCACTGTTACTGTCATTAGTTTGTAAATGAAGTGGATTACTAGCATCAAGTCCATTAATAACATTAGTAACATTGTTACCACCACTTGTTTTAGTAACCTCAGGAGCCATAACCACAAACAAAACAATAAATCAACACATTAGAGAAAATAACCCTAAGTGTTCACTCAAGAACCCTAGTTCAAGATCCTACACCACTTAGTTCTCAGGAATCCAAACCACTCAAGGTGGTAGGTCAAGAGCAAGTGTAGGACGGTGAACAAACAAAAATAGAAAACAGAAAAATAAAAAGAATAAAGTGTGAGAGGTGTTACAAAGGCCAACTTCATCCAGCAAAACAAATAGCGGAAGAGCAATTAGAAGTTATTCTAGATTCAAGTCTAGAAATAACCCTAAACAATACACCACCATAGAAGATTATTCTAGATTCAAGTCTAGAAGTAACCCAAACCAACAAATCAAACAATATTGGCTTCCAAATAGGTACCTGCAGGGTTAGAATCAGCCAAAAAACTCTTGAAACACAAAAGCCCCAAAT